>CM052651.1:26189805-26269403 GCA_028533165.1 Leontopithecus rosalia | reverse complement strand
ACTGCTGAGGTGCACTCCGGGCCCTGCTTGCCTGGGGTACTCCTGTAGCAGCTGTGGAAAAGTGAGGGATGCTACCAGTTTCTTCTTCTATCTTTGTCCCAGAATGATGCCCGCCAAATGTCAGTCTGATCAGTCCTTTTTGAGGTGATTCTTTGGGTATACGGGGTCAGGGAGCTGCTTGAGGAGACGATCTGTACTTTATAGGAGCTCAAGTGCTGTTCTGTGAGCTCCGTTGTTCATTCAGTGTTGTTAGGCAAGTACGTTTAAGTCTGTTGTGGCAGAACTCATGAAACCGGTTTTTTTCCTGAGATGCTCTGTCTCGGGGAGTTACGTCTTTATTTGTGAGTATCTGTTGCGCTTTCCTGCCCAACTAGGAGGCAGTCTAGTCACTATTTGGCTCCCGAGGCTCTGCCCTGCTGGGGTGATGTCCACCCTTTTGCTGTGGGCTCCGTCCTGCTGTTTTGGGCTTTGCCCTACTGACATAGGCTTCGCCCTGCTGATGTGGGCTCTGCCCTGTTGGCGGAGTCTCTCTGTTATTGCGGGTTGCCTCGGCAACAGCTGACTGAGTCAGCAATGGGTGGTTACCTCAGTAGGGGCAGAAACTCTCGGCAATGGTGGACGCCCCTCCCCCACCGAGCTGCACAGTTGTGGGTTCAGGTCTTCCCTCAGTGGAACTCTCAACCCTGGGCACTCCGTATCACCGTATTGCTTGTCCCTGTGGGGGTGGGACCCATCAAGCTTGATCACTTGGCTCCCTGCTTCCAAGCCTTTTTGCCTTTTTTTTTTTAAGTTATAGGGTTGACACTCTCCCAGGTGCCTCAGCTGCCGGCTGAAAGGGCCCCGGGATCTGTGTGATTTTCCGTGCAGCCACCCACTGTGCTGGTTCACAATTCACCTCCCAGAAATCTCCTGGTCTGGTTCACCATCCGAAACCCGTTCAAGCAGATGAACATGGCAATCTGCCCTCCCAAGTCTCAAATTGCTGGTTTAACAGAGCACCCAGACCCATGTGTTTTGTGTGCCGTGCCGCTGCACTGCAGCGCTGGCTGCCTGGCCACGCCAGTGGAGAGTGCTGCACTTGCATCCTGCATGCCTCTTACACCTGGGCTTTTCCCCTCTCTGTCGGCTATAACAATCCATCTGGAAATGCGGTGTGAACTCACTCTCTGTGTCTTGACTGAGAGGTGCAATCGTGAGTTGCTTCTAGAGCGCCATCTTCCTCCTTCCCCAATCCCAATACTTTGAGAGACCAAGGCAGGTGCATCACCTGAGGTCAGAAGTTCAAGACCACTGTGGCCAACAGTGAAATCCTGTCTCTACTAAAAATACAAAAATTAGCTGGGTGTGGTGGTGTGCACCTATAATCCCAGCTACTTGGGAGGCTGCAGCAGGAAAATAACTTGAATCCAGAGGTTGCAATGAGCTGAAATCACTCCCCTGTACTCCAACCTGGGAAACAGGGTCAAAACTCCTTCTCAAAAAAAAAAGTCTAGATCAATTTTGAAGGCAAACAGGATTTCTAGATACTCAGATGTGGAGCATGAGCAAAAGAAGAGTCAAGATCCATCCAAAGCCTTTCAATCTCATTTAATCCCAAGGCAGCTTCAGAGTATTATCATTCTTGGATTACAGATGAAGAAACAGAGCTTCAGTGAGGGTTGCTGACTTGCCCATGGTCACACAGGAAGTGGCAGAGCTGGGATCTGAGCCAGTTTCTGTTTGACCCCAGTGTCCAACCTCTGCCCTCTGTGGAGATTGCCAGTTGGGAACCACTAGTTTTAGCATGTCTCCTCTTCCCGGATAAGGTGACACCAGGCTGGGAAACTGAGGCATGAGGGGACCCTGGGTCACATTCCATGAGCCATGAAGCAGGAGCCAGCTTCAGACCAACTCTCAGTGTGGAGCTCAGAAGAAAAAGCCCCCCACACCACCTGCTGGTGAGTAGTGTCACAATTGTTATGTCCACTTTGCTGACGGAAGGCTGGTGATGCCCTTGTGGGTTAGGCAGGAAAGGAGCCAGCCCAGGGGCAACCCCAGCAGACATGCAAAGTCCACCGAGCCACAGTTTAAGGCTCTTGATTCCAGAAGCCCTACGGGCACCTTGTTTAATCAGTGCTATGCAGGAGGGTGGGGCCATGCCAGCAGAGGCCTGCCCTGTGTCACTCTGTGCCCACTCCCTCCACAGCCAGCCAGGGCTCCCACCTCTTTAGGAAGGGACAGCTGCCCCAGCTCCATAGAGCTGCATGCAGCCTACATGGGGCCTCTGGAGAGCAAGGTAGTCAGGACCCACCCAACTCCCCACCCAGGCCTGGTCAGTGTCTGGTCAGAGCAGCCAAGGTGGCAAAATGTAGGCTTCTGGAGGAGAGTGGCTCCCATACCTAGAGGTATGTCCTCTGGCCAAACAGGGCTCACCACCCAGACATCATATACGATCTTCCATCCTGTGAGGGACAAAAACAGGGACAGTAGTTAGAGTTGAAAGCCTGAAATCTGGGGCCAGATGGCGTGGTTTCCAATCCCATCTCTGCCCTCTGATGGGCTTTGCAACCCTGAGCAAGATGCTAGTCTTTTCTGGGCCTCAGTTTTCCTCATCTGAAAAGTGGTGGGAGAGTAACAGTAGCCACATCACTGATGTTGTGGGAGTTAAATGAGATAGTATTTGTAAATGGAGCCACAGCACATGGAAAGGGCTGTGTGAGTGTAGGATATTTTTAGGGCACAAACTCTGGAGTCAGACAGACCAGACCTTGCCTCATATTCCAGCACATTCTCTCTCTCTCTCTCTCTCTCTCTCTCTCTCTCTCTCTCTCTCTCTCTCTCTCTCTCTCTCTCTCTCTCTCTTTCTGAGACAGAGTTTTGCTCTGTTACACAGACTGGAGTGCAGTGGCTTGATCTTGGCTCAGTGCAACTTCTGCCTCCCAGGTTCAAGACATTCTCCTGCTCCAGCCTCCCAAGTAGCTGGGAATACAGGCTTACACCACCAAGCCTGGCTAATTTTTGTATTTTTAGCGGAAACAGGGTTTTTCCATGTTAGCCAGGCTGGTCTCAAACTCCTGACCTCAAGTGATCCCCTTGCCTCAGCCTCCCAAAGTGCTGGGAGCCACTGTGCCTGGCCAACACATCCACTCTCCAGAATGTGGCTGGACTCTCTGAGCATAACTTCCATGTTCTATGCAATGCACAAAGTAATAGATGCCCAGGGTGATTGCAAGAACCGAGTGATAGCAAATACACAAAGCATGCGGCCAGTGCCTGTGCCACTCAATAAATGGTAGTTATCAGATATCAGCTTCACTGTCCTCCAGCTGTGTGACCCTGGGAAAATTACTTCCTCTCTCTGAGTCTCTGTTCCCTCACCTATATAATAAAAAGGAAATCCACTCCTATGGGATTATTTTCATGTATAAAGAGCTGTTGGTGCTGGACGCAGTGGTTCACACCTGTAATCCCAGCACTATGGGAGGCTGAGGCAGGCAGATCACCTGAGGTCAGGAGTTCAAGACCAGCCTCGCTAACATGACAAAATCCCCTCTCTACTAAAAACACAAAAAATTAGCCAGGTGTGGTGGCACATGCCTGTAGTCCCAGCTCCTCCAGAGGCTGAGGAAGGAGAATTACTTGAACCTGTGAAGTGGAGGCTGCAGTGAGCTGAGATCATGCCCCTGTACTCTAGCCTGGGTGATAGAGTGAGACTGTCTCAAAAATAAATACATTAATTAATTAAATAAAGTGGTACTAAATACAGAACATCTAGGCAATGCCTGGTATGCAGTAGGTGCTCAGTAAATCATAAATACTTTTATTATTTTAAAACTACAATGGCAAAAATAAAGGTGAGCCATTATTATTTAGGTCTACCTAACTGTAAGCCACTCCTACACACCCCAGTTATTGTTTCCCCCCATGTGCATCCCACCCTCACCTTTATCTTCCCTTGCCTCTCAATTGTAAATACCTACAGAATTTACTAAGTTCTATAGTGTTCTAAGCATTTTATATGTAATAAGTCATTCAACCCTCATACAGTCCTGTGAGATGGAAACTATGATCATCCCTCTCACAGATGGAAAAACTAAGGCTCAAAGAAGTTAGATAAGTAGCTCAAGATGATTCAGCTGCCAAGTAGAAGGAGCAGATTTCTAGCTCTACAATCCACATTTGTTTGTTTGTCTGTTTTGAGTTAGGGTCTCACTCTGTTGCCCAGACTAGAGTACATAGGTGTGATTATAGCTCACTGCAGCCTCTAACTCCTGGGCTCAAGTGATTCTCCTGCCTCAGCCTCCCAAATAGCTGGTACTACAGACATCTGCCACCACGCAACTAATTTTCATTTTGTTTGGTTTTGTTTTTTTGAGATAGAGTCTTGCTCTGTCACCCAGGCTGAAGTGCAATGGTGCCATCTCAACTCACAGCAACCTCCACCTCCCGGATTTAAGTGATTCACCTCCCTTAGCCTCCCATGTCACTGGGATTGCAGACAGCTGCCACCATGCCTACCTAATTTTTGTAATTTTAGCAGAGACTAAATTTAGTAGCAATTACAGGCACCTGCCACCATGTCCAGCTAATTTTTGTAATTTTCACCATGTTGGTCAGGCTGGTCTCTAACTCTTGGCCTCAAGTGATTCACCCTTCTCAGCCTCCCAAAGTGCTGGGACTTCATGTGTAAACCAGTGTACTTGGCCTAATTTTTGTATTTTTTTGTAGAAACTAGGTCTCACCATGTTACCCAGGCTGGTCTTGAGCTCCTGGACTCGAGTAATCTTTGTGCCACTGCATCCAGGCAGGAGTCCATGTTTTTAACAACTCATTTGCCTGGCTGGGTCTGGCTAGGCAGTAGGGTGACTTGGGCCTGCCCCTCACTGACCTGGTAGTCTGACACCTGCTGGACGCGGATGTATACCTATACTCCTTCACACGCGTGGCACTCCAGGACCTTGGGAAAACAGCAAAGGGCATCGGCTGCTTCTCAAAGCCCTAGGGGGGAGAACTGGTTAGACCCATGGCAGGTGGAGGACCCACAGGGAAGCAAAAATGACCTGCCATTCCAAGACCCTGCTGCCCTCAAGGAAGACAGTCAGTTAAGACTTGGCCACCATAGAGGCTGGGCATGGTGGCTCACTCCTGTAATCCCAGCACTTTGGGAGACTGAGGTGGGTGGATAGATTGAGGTCAGTAGTCAGAGACCAGCCTGGCCAACATGGTGAAACCCCTTCTCTACTAAAAATACAAAAATTAGTCTGATGCACTGGTGCATGCCTGTAATCCCAGCTATTTGGGAGGCTAAAGCAGAATAGCTTGAACCCGGGAGGCAGAGGTTTCAGTGAGCCAAGATCATGCCATTGCACTCCAGCCTGGGCAATGGAGGAAGACTGTCTCAAACAAAAGCAAACAAACAAATAAACAGAAGACCTGGCCACAATAATGCTCACAATTGAACATTCTGCCCCAGCCAGGCTTCCCTTGCTCCAGGTCTCTGACTTCTAGAATAGTACAGGGCTGTAGGCCAGGCACAGTGGCTCATGTCTGTAATCCCAGCATTTTGGGAGGCTGAGGTGGACAGATCACCTGAGGTCAGGAGTTTGAGACCAGCCTGACCAATATGGTGAAACCCCGTCTCTACTAAAAATACAAAATTAGCCATTTGTGGTGGTGCACACCTGTAATCCCAGCTATTCTGGAGGCTGAAGCAGAAAAATCACTTGAACCCAGGAGGTGGAGGTCACAGTCAGTGGAGATCCTGCCATTGCACTCAAGCCTGGGCAACAAGAGTGAAACTCCATCTCAAAAGAAAAAAAGAAAAAGTACATGGCTGTATAAGGCTGCCCGCTACAGCATTACAATAAAAGCTCTGAACCAGAGGCCATCTCTACACCCATCAGGGAGTCAGTTAAATACATTATAGCATAGCCATTGCAAAGCAGGGATGCAGGGTGATAAGAGAAGATGACCAAGATGTGTGTGAAGGGGGAAAAGCAATGCAAAGAACAGAGAAATCACTGGGTCTGAAGCTGGCTGCATGGTAGATCCTCCAAGAAAGTGTTATAAAACACCAGTGTCTGGGGAAACAGAATGCTTGTGCTTGTATGCAGCAGACAAGCCATACACGAGGAGCAGAGAGGTTGTTGGAGTAAGGAAAATCACCGTTTTGCACCCAGCATTGTAATACCAGATTGAAGAAGCATTCATGAATGGATCATCAAACTAGCAGGGAAAGTTTGAGGCATACTAGAATGTTTGCATAATCTCAAAGTATCTCTCCAGGAGATGCTTGTTAATTAAAAAGAAAAAAAGGGAATCACTTTATAGTGGAGAGGGCTGGTGGACACCTCTCTAACCAAGTTGATCAAAGTGAACATTATCAGTAATGAGACCCATCCATATCACACTTTCAGCTGAGAAATCAGAGGCTCAAAGAGGTTAAAAAGACATCGTGCAGCTGGTGCAGGATTGGTGGCTCATGCCTGCCATCCCAGCCCATTGGAAGGTCAAGGTGGGCAAATTGCTTGAGTCCAGGAGTTTAAGACCAGCCCAGGCAACATGAAAAAACTCCATCTCTACAAAAAAAATTACAAAAATTAGCTGGGCATGGTGGCTTGCACCTGTAGTTCCAGCTACTCAGGAGGCTGAGGTAGGAGAATTGCTTGAACCCAGGAGGTGGATGTTGCAGTGAGCTGAGATTATGCCATAGCACTCCAGCCTGTGTAACAAGAGCAAAACTCCGTCTTAAAAAAGAAAAGGAATAAATCATAAGTGTGCCAATAACTTTGTTAAGCCCTATCCTATGTAGCTGTTAGACATGCCATGCTTACAGGCACATAGTACATTCTATGTCCTTGTACTTAAGATGTCTGTGATGGAAGTTCTCACAGCATGTCCCAGCTCTCCATTGCTTTTACCTGTTTGAAAAAGTTTTAAGTTGTTAGCCAATCAGGTTTTAGTTTAGATTGTGGAGTCTGGCTCCAGGCAAAAGAGATCAGACACAGCAGTAAGGGTGACCCAAATGCATAAGGAATAAATGTGTGTGTATTCCCTTTGTTCTTTGTACTCTCCTGGCACAATGGCTAATAAGAGTACCTTTCATGCAATCCAGGAAGTAAAAATTACATTACTGAAAGATCCTTTGCTTCAATGCTAATTTTCCTTGCAGCACCAAGCACCTATTTTCAATAACAGTGGACATGTTGCTGAGAGTTCCTGGCCTTAGGGCTGAGGGTGAAGTGATATCCACTGTATAAAGCACCCAGCACTCAGGCTGGAACAAAGCTAGCCCTCGATAGATAGGAAGAAAGAGAGAAGCCAAAGGCACCCTTCCCCCTGCTCACAGCAGATCCTGTGGTGATGTGGACAGGTCCCCTTGGGTTGGTGTAGGGCATCTCTTGGCTACTGTTAAATACCTGTGGAGAGGAACAGCATTGAGTAGCGGGCAGTCATGCTGGGCCATGCTGGGGGCATCTGCCACATGGACCCCAGCCGCATGGGTGCTCAGCCCTTCACAAGCCTCACCTGGTAGTTGTAAATAAGTCATTTGTATGAGTGCTTATGAGCCCACAGCTGCAAGTCCACTCCTGAGACAGAGCAAGCCAGGATCAGATCTCTGAAGTGGGCAGAGGTGGGGTGTGGGGCATGGGTCCCAAGGGTTGTTCACCGTGTTTGTAGAAATGATCCTCCAACCCATACAGCTTGCCTCGGAGGCTTTTGTGGACCTGGGCAGGGTGAATGAGCAGGTAAGGATGTCACAGACCAATTCCTGCCTGGATCTCAGCACCTCCCCAATGCCTCCCAGGACCTCCCTCATGCCTCCCAGGGAGGGGCCTCACCTTGCTCTCATGCCATGTGCAGTTGTCTAGATCTGCATTGGAGCAGTACATAGGCCAGTGTCCCATGGCGATGATCCAGGGCCTGGCTGCCCTGTTCCTATAGGCTTTCTAGGGAGAAGGGCTCAGAATGAGGGTCTGGAGGTTGGGGGTGGGGGGGGAGTGGGGCCAGCAGGGAACTAGCAGGGACCTCCACCCAGGTTACCTGGAGGTCGCTCTCCAGCCAGTGAAACTACCTCTGTACCATGTGGTGGTCGTAATGGAGAAAGAAATAGACCTCAGTGGAGAAGGAGATGATGTGGGCGGGACCCAGATCCCAGCTGGGGGAGGCAAAGGGCAGGGATTAGGACCAGGGCTCCACTGCATCTCCCACCCTTCAGGGCAGAGGGCCAGTGCCCCGGCACCCCCACATTACCTGTACCACAGGCCTTCATTATTCCCCAGCATGCTGAAGCGAGCCTTGTAATTAGAGAAATTGCTGTAATAAAGGAAGTACAAGGGATGGAGGTGAGGGACGGAATTTCATAGCCCTGCTCCTATGCCCCACCCACCACTGTCAGGCCCTGAGTCTGGCTTCCAGCCCACCCCACCTCCTCTTGCTACTACAATTGAGATGTTGCAGATGAACGCAGCTTTTAGGAGCTGCGTTTGGATATTCCAGAGTGAATAGGAGTATATGCTGTAATGAGAATTATCTGGTTCCAAAACAAAAGCGGAGCTATCTAACCGAATGGTTGTCAATGTGTGCATTCAACGTACGGAGTTAAACTGGTGTATGTGAATTCTGTAACAGAGACCTCATTGTCTGCACCAAAATTTAATAATAAAAAAAGAACAGTAAGTATGCAGCAGTTTGGAAACCCTGTCTGTGGAGAATCTAAAAACAGACATTTCCAGCCAAATCCCAGCATATAAGAAAAAGCAGTAAGACTGCATCTAAAACCCCCCAAAAATATGTTTCTTTCAAAATGCTTTTCTGTGTTTTCATTCAAAAAAGAGAGTCGAATCTATGTTTAGATTCAGTGAGTTAGAAACACGTTTCTTCTGGAAGCTGTGTTTAGAAATTCCAGAGTGAATGGGAGAATATGCTGTAAAGAGAAATATCTGGTTCTTAAATGAAAACAAAGCTATCTAACAGAATGGTTGTCAATGTGTGCATTCACCTTACAGAGTCAAACTGATGTGTGCATGCAGCAGTTTGGAAATTCTTTTTGTGGAAAATTTAAAAACAGACATTCCAGCCAAATCCCAGCATATAAGAAAGAGAAGAAAGACTGCATCTAAAACACAAAACAAATGTATCTTTAAACTGCTCTGCTGTGTTTTCATTCAACTAAGAGAGTTTAATCTATGTTTAGATTCAGTGGGTTAGAAACAAGTTTCTTCTAGGAGCTGCATTTGGACATTCCAGAGTGATGGGAGTATATGCTGTAATGAGAAATATCTGGTTCCAAACAAAAATGAAGCTATCTAACAGAATGGTTGTCAATGTGTGCATGCAACTTACAGAGTTAAACTGATGTGTGTGCAGCAGTTTAGAAACCCGTTCTGTGAAGAATCTAAAAATGGACATTTCCATTCAAATTCCAGCATATAAGAAAGAGCAGTAAGACTGCATCTGAAAGACAAAACAAATGTATCTTTCAAACTGCTCTGCTGTGTGTTCATTCAAGGAAGATAGTTGAATCTATGTTTAGATTCAGTGAGTTAGAAACACATTTTTTCTATGAGCTGCGTTTGGACATTCCAGAGTGAGTAAGAATATATTGTGTAACAAAAAATATCTGGTTCTAAAACAAAAATGAAGCTACCTATCAGAATGGTTATCAATGTGTGCATTTAACTTACTGAGTTAAACTGATGTGTACCTGCAGCAGTTTGGACACCCTTTGTGTAAAAAATCTAGAAACAAAAAGTTTCCAGCCAAATTTCAGCATATAAGGTCAGGAAGACTAGATCTAAAACACAAAACAAACGTATCTTTAAACTGCTCTGCTGTGTTTTTATTCAAATAAGAGAGTTAAATTTATTTTTAGATTCAGCAAGTTAGAAACATGTTTCTTCTAATAGCCGCGGTTGGACATTTTAGAGTGAATGGGAGTACATGTGTAATGAAAAATATCTGGTTACAAAACAAAAATGGAGCTATCTCACAGAATGGTTGTCAATGTGTGCATTCAACTTACAGAGTTAAACTGACATGTGTATGCAGAAACTTGGAAATTCTTTCTTTGGAGAATCTAAAAACGGACATTTCCAGCCAAATCCTAGCATATAAGAAAGAGCAGTAAGACTGCGTCTAAAACACGAAACAAATGTATATTTCAAAGAGCTTTGCTGTGTGCATGTTCAACTAAGAGAGTTGAATCTATGTTTAGTTTCAGCGGGTTAGAAACACATTTCTTCTAGGAGCTGCATTTGGAGAATCCAAAGTGAATGGAGTATATGCTGTATCAAGAAATATCTGGTTCTAAAACGAAAACGGAGCTACCTAACAGAATGGTCTTCAATGTGTGCATTCAACTTACAGAGTTAAACTGATGTGTGTTTGCAGCAGTTTGAAATCCCTTTCTTTGGAGAATCTAAAAATGGACATTACCAGCCAAATTCTGGCATATAAGAAATATCAGTAAGATTGCGACTAAAACCCAGAAAAAACTTATTTGTCTAACTTCTCTGCTGTGTGTTTGTTCAAATAAAGAGTTGAATCTATGTTAACATTCAGCAAGTTAGAAACACGTTCCTTCTAGGAGCTGCATTTGGACATTCCAGAATGAATAGGAGTACATGCTGTAATGAGAAATATCTGGTTCTAAAATGAAAAGAGAGCTTTGTAACAAAATGGTTGTCAATGTGTGCGTTCAACTTACAAAGTTAAAGTGATATGTGTATGCAGCATTGTGGAAACACTTTCTCTGAAGAATCTAAAAACGGACATTTCTTGTCAATTCATTGCATATAAGAAATAGCAGTAAGACAGCATCTAAAACACAGAGGAAATGTATCTTTAAAACTGCTCTGCTTTGTGTTCATTCAATTAAGAGAATTGAGTCTATGTTTAGATTCAGCGAGTTAGAAAAACGTTTCTTCTAGGAGCTGCGTTTGGACATTCCAGAGTGAATGGGAGTATATGCTGTAATGTGTATCTGGTTCTAAAACAAAAACAAAGCTATCTAACAGAATGAATGTCAATGTGTACATTCAACTTACAGAGTTACACTGAGTTGTGCATGCATCAGTTTGGAAATCCTTTTTGTGGCAAATCTAAAAACAGGCATTTCCAGGAAAATCCTGGCATGTAAGGAATAGGAGTAATAATGTGTCTAAAACACAGAAGGAACTTAACTTTCAAACTGCTCTGCTATGTGTTTGTTCAACTAAGAGACTTGAATCTATGTTTAGATTCAGCGAGTTAGAAACACAATTTTTCTAATAGCTGCATTTTTACATTCCAGAGTGAATGGGAGTATATGGTGTAATGAGCAATATCTGGTCATAAATTGAAAAGATAGCTATCTTACAGAATTTTTGTCAATGTGTGCATTCAACTTACAACATCAAACTGATGCGTGTATGCAACAGTTTGGAATCCCTTTCTGTGGTGAATCAAAAACAAACATTTCCAGCCAAATCCTGGAATATAAGAAATAGCACTAAGACTACATCTAAAACACAGAAGAAACTTATCTTTCAAGCTGCTCTGCTCTGTGTTCGTTAAACTAAGAGAGTTGAATGTATGTTTTGATACAGAAAGTGAGAAATACATTTCTTCTAGGAGCTGCGTTTGGACATTCCAGAGTGAAAGGCAGTGTATGCTGTAATGAGGAATACCTCGTTCTAAAACAAAAACAGAGCTATCTAACAGAAAGGTTGTCAATGTGTGCATTCAACTTACAGAGTTAAACTGATGTGTGTATGCAGCAGTTTGGAAACCCTTTCTGTGAAGAATTTAAAAATGGACATTTCCGGCCAAATCCTGGCATATAAGAAATAGCGGTAAGACTGCGTCTAAAATACAGAAACAATGTATTTTTCAAACTGCTCTGCTGTGTGTTGGTTAAACTAAGAGAGTTGAATCTATGTTTAGATTCAGCGAGTTAAAAACACATTTCTTATAGGAGCTGAGATTGGACATTCCTGAGTGATCAGGAGTATATGGTGTCATGAGAAATAGCTGGTTCTAAAACTAAAATGGAGCTATCTAACAGAGTGGTTGTCAATGTGTGCATTCAACGTAGAGAGTTAAACTTATGTGCATATGCAGCAATTTGGAATCACTTTCCGGGAGAATCTAAAAACAGACATTTCCAGGAAAATTCTGGCATATAAGAAATAGCAGTAAGACTGCTTCTAAAACACAAAAGAAATGTATCCTTCAAACTGCTCTGCTGTGTGTTTGTTCAACTAAGAGAGTTGAATCTATGTTTAGATTCAGCAAGTTAGAAATGTTTAGATTCAGCGAGTTTCTTCTAGGAGCTGCATTTGGTGATTCCAGAGTAATGGCATTATGTTCTGTAATGAGAAATATCTGGTTCTAAAATGAAAACATAGCTATCTAACAGAATGGCTGTCAATGTATGCATTCAACGTACAGAGTTAAACTAATGTGTGTATGCAGTAGTTTGGAATCCCTTTCTGTGGAGAATCTAAAAACGGACATTTCCAGCCAAATCCTAGAGTATAAGAAAGAGCAGCAAGACTGCATCTAAAACACAAAACAAATGTATCATTCAAAATGTTAGGCTGTGGACAGAGTCGAATCTATGTTTACATTCAGTGAGTTGGAGACACGTTTATTCCTGGAGCTGTGTTTGAACATTCCAGAGTAAATGGGAGTTTAGGCTATATTGAGAAATATCTGGATCTTAAATAAAAACAGAGCTGTCTAACAGAATGGTGGCCAATGTGTGCATTCCACTCACAGAGTTAAACTGATGTGTGTATGCAGCAGTTTGAAAACTTTTTCTGTAAAGAATCTAAAACCAGACATTTCCAGCCAAATCAGAGCATGTAAGTAAGTGTGATATAGCTAGCCTAGAGTTAGAACCGGTACAATGCCATTTTATAAAATGGGAAAACTGTTTCCATTCTCCTCACAATGACTGCTAACCTTGGCTTCTGTAAACTGCTAAGTTTACTTTGCAAAATGCAAAGAGAGGTAAAGCTGCATACTTTCTCTTATCTGTAGCTGCCAGAATTGCTGGCCTTTGATCATCGGTAATGGCCAGAGTAAGCACCCCCCGAATAATTCCATTCTGGCACCATGTAACCCCTACCCAGATGATGTGTAAGCAAATGGTTATCTTAACTTCTGCAAATCTCTCCCCTAGCCCTCAGAATGTCCAGAGAGCCCATCACCCTCCTCTCTACCCAGGAGGTGATTTACAGTCTTTCATTCCATCTCCACTCCTCACCCCACTCCCAAAGTAGTTTTGTAGGTATAAAAAAGAAGATGCACTCTTCTTTCTCTGCCATGGGTTGGAGAGACGTGAGTCCTCCATGGTCGCCATCAATAAACCCTGCAATTTGGCATACTTTTGTCCTGGTGTTGACTTTCTGTGCTCAGTCTGATACAACATAAGAAATAGCAGTAAGACTGCATTTAAAACACAAAACAAGTGTATCCTTCAAGCTTCTCTGCTGTGTGCTCGTTCAACTAAGAGAGTGGACTCTATGTTTAGATTCAGTGAGTTAGAAACAGGTTTCTTCTAGGAGCTGAGTTTGGACATTCCAGAGTGAATGGGTGTATATGTTGTAATGAGAAATATCTGGTTCTAAAATGAAAATGAAGCTATCTAACAGAATGATTGTCAACATGTGCATTCAACTTACAGAGTTAAACTAATGTGTGCATGCAGCAATTTGGAAACTTTTTCTGTGGAAATTCTAAAAACGGACAATTCCAGGCAAATCCCAGCATATGAGAAACAGCAGTAAGACTGTGTTTATGGGCCGGGTGCTGTGGCTCAAGCCTGTAATCCCAGCACTTTGGGAGGCTGGGGTGCGTGGATCACGAGGTCAAGAGATCGAGACCATCCTGGTCAACATGGTGAAACCCCGTCTCTACTAAAAATACAAACAAATTAGCTGGGCATAGTGGTGCTTGCCTGTAATCCCAGCTACTCGGAAGACTGAGGCAGGAGAATTGCCTGAACCCAGGAGGTGGAGGTTACAGTGAGCCAAGATTGCGCCATTGCATTCCAGCCTGGGTAAAAAGAGTGAAACTCCGTCTCAAAAAAAAAAAAAAAAAAAAAAAAGCCGGGCACGGTGGCTCACGTCTGTAATCCCAGCACTTTGGGATGCCAAGGTGGGTGGATCACGAGGTCAAGAAATAAAGACCATCCCAGTCAACATGGTGAAACCCCATCTCTACTAAAGATACAAAAAATTAGCTGGACATGGTGGTGCGTGCCTGTAATCCCAGCTACTCAGGAGGCTGAGGCAGGAGAATTGCCTGAACCCAGGAGGCAGAGGTTGCGGTGAGCCGAGATCACGCCATTGCACTCCAGCCTGGGTAACAAGAGCGAAACTCTGTCTCAAAAAAAAAAAGACTGTGTCCAAAAAAAAAATGTATCTTTCAAACTTCTCTGCTGTGTGTTTGTTTAACTGAGAGAGTTGAATCTATGTTTAGATTCAGCAAGTTAGAAACACGTTTCCTCTAAAAGCTGCGTTTGTACATTCCAGAGTGAATGGAAGTATATGCTGAAATCAGAAATATCTGGTTTTTATACAAAAACTGAGCTATCTAACAGAATGGTTGTCAATGTGTGAATTCAACTTACAGAGTTAAACTGTTGTGTGTATTGAACTGTTAGGAAACACTTTCTGTGGAGAATCTAAAATGGACATTTTCAACCCAGTATATAAGAAACAGTAGTAAGACTGCGTCTAAAACACAAAACAAACGTATCTTTCAAACTACTGTGCTGTGTGCTCATTCAACTAAGTGTGTTGAATCTATGTTTAGATTCAACGAGTTAGAAACATGTTTCTTCTAGAAGCTGCATTTGCACATTCCAGAGTGAATGGGAGTATATGCTGTAATGAGAAATATCTGGTTCCAAAACGAAAACAAAACTATCTAACAAAATGGTTGTCAATGTGTGCATTCACCTTACAGAGTCAAACTGATGTGTGCATGCAGCAGTTTGGAAATTCTTTTTGTGAAAAATTTAAAAACAGACATTCCAGCCAAATCCCAGCATATAAACAATATCAGTAAAACTGCGTCTAAAACACAAAACAAATGTATCTTTCAAACTGGTCTGCTGTGTGTTCTTTCAACTAAGAGAGTTCAATCTATGTTTAGATTCAGCGAGTTAGAAACATGTGTTTTCTAGGAGCTGCATTTAGACTTTCCAGAGTGAATGGGAGTTTAGGCTGCAATGAGAAATATCTGGTTCTAAAATGGAAACGGAGCTATCTAACCGAATAGTTTTCCATGTGTGCATTCAACTTACAGAGTTAAACTGATGTGTGTATGCAGCAGTTTGGAAATCCTTTCTGTGGAGAATCTAAAAACAGACATTTCTTGCCAATTCCTGGCATATAAGAAATAGCAGTAAGACTGCATCTAACACACAGAGGACAAGTATCTGTCAGACTGCTCTGCTGTGTGTTCATTCAACTAAGAGAGTTGAATGCCTGCTTAGGATCAGCAAATTAGAAACACGTTTCTTCTAGGAGCTGCATTTTGATGTTCCAGAATGCATGGGAGTATATGCTGTAATGAGAAATATCTGGTCCTGAATAAAAAACGGAGCTATCTGACAGAATTTTTGTCAATTTGTGCATCCAACATGCAGAGTTAAACTGATGTGTACATGCAGCAATTTGGAAACCCTGTCTGTGGAAAATCCAAAACGGACATTTGCAGCCAAATCCCTGCATGTAAGAAATAGCAGTAAGACTGTGTCTAAAACACAGAAAAAAAGTATCTTTCAAACTGCTCTGCTGTCTGTTTAACTAAGAGAGTTGAATATGTTTTGATTCAGCAAGTTAGAAACACATTTCTTCTAGGACTTGCATTTGGACATTTTAGGGTGAATTCAGGGTATATGTTGTAATGAGAATTATCTGGTTCAAAAACAAAAACGGAGCTTTCTAGGAGAATGGTTGTCAATGTGTGCATTTAACTTACAGAGTTAAACAGATGTGTGTACGCAGCAGTGTGGAAACATTTTCTGTGGATAATTTAAAAACAGACATTTTCAGCCAAATTTCAACATATAAGAAATAGCAGTAAGACTGCATCTAAAACACAGAAGAACTGTGTCTTTCAAACTGCTCTGCTATTTGTTTGTTCAACTGGGAGAGTTAAATTTATGTTTTGGTTCAGTGAGTCACAAACACGTTTATTCTGGAAGCTGCACTTGGACATTCCAGAGTAAATGGGAGTATATGCTGTAATGAGAACTATCTGGTTCTAAAATGAAATGAAGATATCTAACAGAATGGTGGCCAGTGTGTGCATTAAACTTACAGAGTTACACTAAGGTGTCTATGCCTCAGTTTGGAAACTTTTTCTGTGGAAAATCTAAAAACAGACATTTCCAGGAAAATCTTGGCATATAAGAAATAGCAGTAAGACTGTATCTAAAACACAGAAGAAACGTATCTTTCAAACTACTCTGCTGTGTTTTCGTTCAACTAAGAGAGTTAAATCTATGTTTAGATTCAGTGAGTTAGAAACACGTTTCTTCTAGGACTGCGTTTGGACATTCCAGAGTGAATGGGAGTATATGCTGTCATGAGAAATATCTGGTTCTAAAACAAAAACAATGCTATCTAACAGAATTTTTGTCAATATGTGCATTCAACTTACAGAGTTAAACTGATGTGTATGCAGCAGTTTGAAAACCCTTTCTGTTAAAAATCTAAAAACAGACATTTCAAGCCAAATCCTGACCTGGTTCCATTCAGTGGAGCAGGTCGGTGAGAAGGAATGTTAAGGTCTTAGCAAAGGGGCGGAGGGTTGGCAGAGGCTCTCTTGTGGCCAGCTGCAGAGAACTTGTTGCCATGGTGCCCTGATCTGTGTCAGGTCCTGTTGCAATGGTGACCACTGAGGCTGCAGGCCTCCAACAAGGCAGGAAATGGGAGGGAAACTGTGGTGTGGCCTGATGGCCCCACAGCTTTCTCTCCATCCTGATGGTTGCTGCCCCTAACCTAGTAGGCTAGCATCATCCTAAAGGCCAGAAAAAACTGGCCGTTATTTGATGAGGCACAGGTAGCAGGGGTAGAGTGCCTCACAGCACAGAAAAATTTGGGCTGAGTGTGTGCTCTGGGAGTCAGATAGCTGCACTGGGCTCCCAGCTTTGCTACTGCCCAGTCCTGGGACTGGGGTAAGCATGGGGTCCTGCTCTGGTACTTGAGGCACCATGGTCATACATTTAAAATGCCTTTACAATCCCCATTTTTCTGTTTCTATAATCACTAGGTACTACTGATCTGTTAGTGTTTTTATTCAAATTGATAAGCATGTTATACATTATATAATTTTTTGCATAATTTCTTCACTGTAGCTAATATTGAAAGATTATTTTCTATTAACACATTTAATTTATTGCACTTGAATCTTAGGGCATGCTCTATCAGAGCAGGAAAGAAACATGAAAGCTTTTTATAATATGAGCCTACTACATAGTATGTCTAGTTTCACAGACATGAAATCTCTTTCTAGTATGAGGATACTATAAATCCATCTGCATGGAAGGAAGTTGCATGAAGCTTCATGGTCTCTTGTCTATTGATTCCATAAGAATATTCTTCTAAGGGAGATCTGGTGGATTGCTTGGTTTCTGCTTTAATGACACTGTCTGATTCTTTTTGCCTCCTACACTTCCTGGAATGTATTTTACAATAATTTTTTAGCATTTTAATATTAATTTTGAACAAGTTCATAAAGTAATACGGTATAATGGCAAACTTTCTCAAACTGTCCAAAAATTGAAGAGGAGGAAATACACCCAAACTGATTTTATGAGGCTAGTATTATCCTGATATTAAAGCCAGAAAGAAAACTTTACATGAATAAAAATTATACGTCAATAACCCTTAGGAGCATACATGTAAAAATGTTCAACAAAAAATTAGCAAGCAGAATTTAGGAGCACACTGAGAGAATCATTCACTGATTATGAGAGATTTATCCCTAGGATGCAATCCTAGGATTGCAAGGATGCAAGGATGACTGAATACCTGCATCCTGTGGATACACCACATTAACAGAATGTAAAACAAAACCAAATGACCATATCAATAGATGCATAAAAATATTTGACAAATTAAATATCCTTATAATTTGTTGAATTACAAAAAAGTTCATTTCAACACAATAAAGGTTATATATGACATGCCCACACTAATATCATAGTTAATGGTGAAAATGTCAAATGTTTATATCTAAGGTCAGGAACAAGACATTGAGGTCTGCTCTGATCTCTTCTATTTTAACTTAGTACTAAAAAACCTTGCCAGAGAAATTAGGTGAGAGAAAGAAATAAAAGACACCCAATTCAGAAAAATAGAGTAAAATTGTCCTTGTTTACAGAAGACATGGCAATATATGTACAAAAACCTAAGTGCCACCAAAAAAATACAAAACCGACATAAAAATCAGTAGCTTTTCAGCATATTTTCAGTGAATCATCTGAAAACAAATCAATAAAACAATTTCATATACAATAGTTATTTTTAAAAATTAAGACAGGTTTCAATTTAACCAAAGAAATAAAAAATCTGTACATTGAAAATTATACTAATAAAAGAAACATTAGCACCAATAAATGGAAAGATTTCCCCATTCATAAATTGGAAGAAATATCAATTATTAAAATGTCTATACTATTTAAAGTGATCCTGAGATTCAATGCCATCTTTATCAAAATTCCAATGACATTTTTTACACAAATAAAAAATATTCTAAAATTTATATGAAATCACAATAGGCAACAAAATCATGAGCTAAAGAACAATGCTGAAGTCAGACATCACACTACCTGCTTTCAAAATATTCTGTCAAGCTACAGTCATCAAAACAACATGATACCACACAAAAACATACACTCTTACCAATGCAACAAGATACAAAACCAGAAATAAACCAACCAATTGACTGTAAATTGGTTTTTGACAATAGTTCTAAGAACACTCAATGGGGAAAAAACAATTTATTTAAAATAGGATATAGAGAGAATTAGATATCCACATGCAGAATAATAGTATTGGAACCTTATCTTACAATATATAGAAAAATTGACTTGAAATGAATTAAAAACTTAAATGTGAGATGTGAAACTGCAAAACTACAAGAAGAAAACAGAGAGGAAAAACTCCACAACACTGGTCTATTTACTGATTTTTTTTTTATTTGACCACAAAAGCACAGGCAAAAACAAAAATAGACAGATGGAACTACCTCAAATACAAAGCTTATGCACAAGGATGCAACTGACAGAGTAAGAGTCAGCTTTCAGAACTGGAAAAATTATTCACAAAGTATACATCTGCTAGAAAGTTAGTATTCAAAACCTATAAGGAACTCACATGATTCAATAGCAAAACTAAAAATAATAATAACAAAAATGGGCAAAACACCTGAATATATATTTCAAAGAAAGATATAAATGGCCAGCAGACATAAAAACATGTTCAACGTCACTACTTATCAGGGAAATGCAAGTGAAATCACAAGAAGTTATCATCTCATGCTTGTAAGAATTTATCTTATTAATAAGATGAAGGTTAACAAGTGTTGATGAGGATATAAAAATAAGGGAAAAGATGAACACTCTTGGTGGGAATGAAAATGAGTACATCTCTAATGGATACAGGATCCCCCAGAAATCAGAAATAAAACTGCCATACGATTCAGGAATCTCACTTCTGAGTATATATACAAAGGGTTTAAAACAGTGAAGAGATAACTGCACTCTCACTTGTTAAACTGATAGCAGCACTGTTTACAACAGCCAAAATGTGAAAAAAAAACCTGTGGTTTTTTTTTTGTTGTTTTTTGTTTTTTAAAGACGGGGTTTCACCATGTTGACCAGGATAGTCTTGATCTCTTGACCTCGTGATCCACCTGCCTTGGCCTCCCAAAGTGCTGGGATTACAGGCATGAGCCACCGTGCCCGGCCAAAACCTGTGTTTTAATGCATTGAAAGATACAGAAAGAAAATGTGGTGGGTGCTGTGTGTGTATTAATAATAAAATACTGTTCTGCCTTAAAAAAATACAAAACTGCTATTTGGGGCAACATGGATTAACCTAAAGGACATTATGTTGAGTAAAATAATCCAGGTACAGAAAGACAAATACTACCTGATCTCATTTATATACATGTTGCATCAAACTGAGCACAGAAAGTCAACACCAGAACAAAAGTATGCCAAATTACAGGGTTTATTGCCAGCGACCACGGAGGGCTCACATCTCTCCAACCCGTGGCAGAGAAAGAAGGGTGACAAGACCTTTTTATACCCATAAAATCACCTTGGGGGTCTGGAAAGAGGATGGGGTGAGGGGCTTCAGACATTCTGAGGGCCAGTGGATTCAGATCACCTTCTGGGTGGAGATGAGGGTGAGGGGGTTCCGGACATTTTGAGGGCCAGGGGACTATTCTGATTGTCATTTAAGGAGTTCACAAATGCTAAGATTAGCATTCATTTACACATCATCTGGGTAGGAGTGGGAGTCATAGATTTTCAGTTGCTTGGCACCAGGATGGAATTATCTGGGGGTGCTTACTCTGGGAAACAAAGGCCAGCAATTCTGGCAGATAAGAGAAGGTATGCAGCTTTACCTCTTTTTGCATCCTGCAAATAATCTAGCAGTTTACAGAAACCAAGCTTAGCAGTCCTTGTGAGGAGAATGGAAACATTTTTGTGTTTTACAAGATGGCAGTGTTCAGGTTCCAACTCTAAGTTAGCTATATCACATTTCCCCTGTTCTTATAAAATGCATTGAATCTTCAATAGGTGTCTTCTTCTTGAGACAGGAGCCCATAGTTGGATCTTAGAGCTATTAATTTTACCGAATCTATTCTTTCCTGGATAAATTTGTGGAGCATGTTTAAAAGGCATAGTCTAAATGTTAACCCTAGAACCACTAGCATCAAGGGTTCTGCCAAGCCAGTGAGCAGGGATGTCAGCCAGGGGGACTAAGAGAACAGTTTTTGGTACCAATTTCCTGAGGCCTCTCTGAGGTGTTTTCTCATTTCTAAGTTTTTCCTAACCATCACAAGACTGTCTCGGATAATTCTAGAATTATTTGCATAGAAGCAACATTGCTCATTGAGAGCTGCACATAGCCTTTCTTCTTTCAAGAACAATAAGTCTAACCCCTTTTTATTCTGCAATACCATTTCAGCCAAGGAGTCTACTTGTTCAGCTAATCTGGTGATGGAACTTTCTAGATGGGCAATATCTGCATCTTTTTGTTGTGAAAGAGTTTGGAAATTTTGGTCTCTAGTGACTAAGCCAGATGTTCCTATAGCGGTGGACCCTGCTATCCTAAGTCCCACTAATAGGGGTACAATTATGGGGGCCCATTTCTAACATCTGTCTGTATTGAGTGCTATGAGAATTTCACTTTGGGGTCTACTATAAACATCCGGGGCAGTATATACACAGGGGTACAAAGAATGGGTTTTGAGGAGTTGCTGAACTGGTAGGTGGAAATACAGCTCGTGAGGCTAAAAGTACAGGCGAACTAAACAGAGTCGGGGGCAGTGTAATAAACACTTGCCTGGCTGTAACTCAAAATGAGGGTATTTTTGCAAAAACGTCGGTAGGGGGAGCTGGTGAGATTATAATTAGCGGAGTGGAAACATCTGCCTTCTCCTTCTAGATCACTTAGTGTTATGTGGATTTGCCTTTCAGTACATGAGGTGTTTGAGGGGGCTATGTCGGGTTGGGCTGCTAGGCCTATGTAAAAGGGTGGTTCCAGCCCTAAGTACAGTACTAACAAATTGTCCCGTCGAGCCCTCTGTGATGATTTATTGATAATAAGTGGGCATTAAGGGGGGGTCCCTTTCGGGGGTGGTTACAGGAATCAAAGAGATTAGGATGACAACAGTGAATGGCGCGAAAGTCTTAGCTTTAGGGTTCCATTGAGGATGAAACTACTTCTCATCTTGCATTGGGGGCAGTCTTGACGTGTGAATGGTGCACCTAGGCCATCAGTCTGTCCACCTTGACTGCCATGGGGGTGACCAGAATCACGGTGTAGGGTCCCTTCTAGCGAGGAGTCAGGCTCGAGGCAGTGAATCTCTTTATCAGGACTTTTTCCCTGGCTGGAAGGGGTGTAGTGGCTGGTCAGTGAGGTCCCCTCGAGTAGGTCTAGCTCCCCTGATGAGCGGGTGCACCTGGGACTGAACAGACTGGAGTGCCTGCAAGGACTTAAGGAGTGTATTCGGACTACGGACAAGGTGGACTTCATCATGCACAGTATCTGTGGGTTTGGGAAGTAAGGGAGGGGCTTTTCAAACATAATTTTAAAAGGAGTAAAGCTTTTCTTATAGGGAGTACATTGGGCACGGAGAAGAACAAAAGGAAGCAGGTTGATCCAGTGTTCACTGGTCTCTAGGATAAATTTTGTTTAAGTTTCCTTTATGGTCTAGTTTATCCTTTCAACTTGTCCTGAACTCTGGGGGCGATAGGCACAGTATAGCTTCTAGGATATGCCTAGGGCCTTGGCCAGGCCCTGTGAAACCTGTGCCATAAAAGCAGAGCTATTATTTGATCCCAGTGTCAGGGGCAAGCTGAACTGAGGAACCAGGTCCTGAAACAGCCTTTTTGTTACTACTAGTGCGGTTTCTGACCTAGTAGGAAAAGCTTCAACTTATCCAGAGGAAGTGTCTACAAACACAAGGAGGTATTTATAGCCGTACACTGGGGGCTTTAATTTCAGTAAAATTTACCTCCTAGTGTTCCCCTGGGCTGGCACCCCTAAGTTTTATCCCTGCCTGACTAGTTTTACTCTGTCTCTTACATTACAATGAATAGTAGTTTCCCTAACAATCTTATGTAAATGTAGAATGTAGTATCTGGCCCTTAACAGCTTAGTAAGTTTTGCTTGTCCTAAGTAAATGGCCTGGTGTGTTCTTAACTGGAGCTCTTCTTAGAGCCTCGGGGAGTACAATCCTTATGTCTAGTAGAATTTATTATCGTGTGGAATCTTGCCATCCCCCCTGTTCTTTAGCAAAGTTTTTGTCTTCAGGCGAATATGTTGGGGTATGAGGCAGGTTTGGGGCTGGCAGAGTCACAAGAAGAGTCAGAGGTTGGCCGGGCGCAGTGACTCACGCCTGTAATCCTAGCACTTTGGGAGGCCGAGGCGGGTGGATCACAAGGTCAAGAGATTGAGAACATCTGGTCAACAAGGTGAAACCCTGTCTCTGCTAAAAATACAAAATTTAGCTGGGCATGGTGGTGTGTGCCTGTAGTCCCAGCTACTTGGGAGGCTGAGGCAGGAGAATTGCTTGAACCCAGAAGGCGGAGGTTGCAGTGAGCCGAGATCGTGCCATTGCACTCCAGTCTGGGTAACAACAGTGAAACTCCATCTCAAAAAAAAAAAAAAAAAAGAGTCAGAGGTTTTATCAGCCCCAAGGCTGCCTGTCTGGCTTGCAGGTCAGTTGCCCTATTTCCCCTTGCCTCTGGTGAATTTCTCTTCTGGTGTCCTTTGTAGTGTATTAATGCCACTGCCTTAGGCTTCTATATAGCTTCTAGCAAGGCTAGGATTTCCTCTTTGTTTTTGATGATTTTTCCTTCTGAGGTAAGCAGCCCTCTTTCTTTATAAATGGCTCCATGTACATGGGCCGTAGCAAAGGCATATTGACTATCTGTGTAGATATTGACAGTATTTTCCCTCCACCCAGTCCAAGGCCTTTATTAGAGCTATGAGTTCTGCCTTCTGGGCTGTGGTCCCATGTGGGAGAGCCTGGGCCTAGATAACCCACTCTAGGTTGACCACAGCTGCCCCAGCATACCTGCTTCTGTTGACCATGAAGCTGCAGCCATCTGTATACAGTACCTCTTCTGGGTTCTGCAGGGGGACATTGATCCAGTCATGCAGCGTGGAGGATATCTATTGTCTGTTGGCAGTCATGAATTGGCTCCTCTGGCCCACTGTTAGGTAGCAATGTGGCGGTGTTTGACAATCCATTTTCTGGGGGCTCCACGGAGTAGCGACTCTACCGCATGGGAAGTCACTAAGTTTAACTCCTGCCCCAAAAGTCAGCTTGTCTGCCTCCTTGATTAATAAGGCTGTGGCCACCACCGCTCAGAGAAGCTGGCCACCTAAAGGCTACGGGATCAAGTCCTTTTGAAAGACAGGCGACTGGCCAAGACCAGGGTCCCAGAGTTTGGGTGAGCACCCCTTAGCAACTCTGTTTTCCATGCACAAACAACTGGAAAGGTTTAGAGATGTCTGGCAAGGCTAAGGCTGGGGCCACAGTCAGGGCAGTCTTGAGCTTGTCAAAAGCCTGTTGCTCTATCTCTGTCCATGTTAAGGGCTGATTTCTTCCTGTGCGGGCATATAGGGGCTTGGCTATCTGCAAATCCCCAAAATCACAGTCTGCAGTATCTTACTGCCTCAAGGAATTCTTGAACTTGGTGTTTCATGGTGGGGGTGGGTATTTGCAGCACTGCTTGGATTCGACTGGGTGCCAGTGCCCGGTTGCCTTTCTCTATAATACAGTCCCGGTAAGTAATTTTCAGCTGGCAGAGTTGGGCCTTTTTAGCTGAGACCTGGTATCTCAAAGTCTGTAGGGTCTTTAGTAATGACTGGGTGGTTTTTTATAGTCCTCCTGGGCTTTTCTGGCTAAGAGTAAGTTATCTATATATTAGAGCAGGGTGTATTCTGAGAACTTAGCTCGGAAATCAGCAAGGTCTTGGCTCAGCATCTTATCAAACAAAATAGGGGAATTCTTAAAATTTTGCAGCAGCCTCTCTGCTGGATTTCTGGTCCCTGTAAGTTAACTCAGGTTTTCTGGAGTGCTGTTATCACTGCCTCAGTAACTCCCTTATCTTGTTTGGCCTCTAAGGTGTCTCTATTGTTAAAAACTGTTTGGGCCATATCTAACAACTGAGCTAAATTTATTCTTTGGAACCTTTCTAATTTTTGCAACTTTCTTTTGATGTCTGGGGCAGACCGGGAAACAAAAGCTAGATTTATGGCCTGCTGATTCTTATAGTTTCTACCATGAAGTGGTTAGTGGTCTTATGGCTGTTCCCTTAACTTTCTCTAATAAGTACTGGTGAAAATTGTTCAAAGCCTGCATGCCTGCTGGGGTTTTTGGGTCCCATTGGGGCTTGGTGGAAGGGAAGATTTTATTAATTTGTTCTTGGCATCTTCTGATTTTCTTTTATCTTAAGTATTGCTTTACGGGTTCTTGTCTAATTCTACTCCTCTCCTCTGTGATGAACAAACTTAGTAATAATTGTTGGCGGTTATTCTAAGTGGGGTGATAAGTCTGCAGTATAGATTTTAAGAGCCCTGTCAAAGCCTGGGGCTTCTCAGAGAATGGGGGATGTTGAGCTTTCTGACAGAACTTATTCTATTGTAAAATCTTGCTACCGCCTTAAGATTCCCCAGCTTCCTAGTATGACCCCCTCCCATAGAACTTTCCATCTCAATAGGTTTCTAACCCTCCCCCTGTTGCCATGTTAACAGTTCCCCAGCCCTCCTAGGAACTATCAAACTTAGCACTTCTTTAGCCCCTCCCCTTCTGCACAGCCCTTCTCACTGACTGCTTGCAGGCCATAAAAATCCCCTTTGCCATGCTACAGGTGCTGCGTGTCAATTTTGGGTGCAGCCCCGAAGATTTTTCTTTGCTGTTAATAAAGCTTGTGCCAACACTTGGTGTTTTGGCCTTCTCCTTAATTTCTATCACTTTCTAGTTATATAAGTCACTTGACAAGAAGTGAAGAAAGAATGGGCAACCCCAATTGTTTTCTTCTGTTGGGGTTTCCTATTGGAGAGGAAGGACCACAGGTGGGTGTGGGGCCCTGCTTCGAGTGTGGAGAGGAGACAAGGGCTGGTCATTAGTACTGTCCAGGGAGGGGTGCCAGGACCTCACCCCCCCCCAAGGGCTGAGAATACGGTGGAAGCAACTTTTGGTCCTCGGCAGGGCTTGGAAGAACAGCCGGTGCTGAGGGGTCCTTCGTTGGGCCTGCTAGCATAACCCGAAGTCCAGCACACTTTATACATTTTTCAAGCCAAGGAGGGGGGTGCTGGTTCAGCCTCAGCCATTGATCGATGTATGGAAATTGATCAGGGTGGCCTGGGGACCCTGGTACAATGTTCCAGACAGCCTGAGTTATTTTGGGGTCGTATGTCCCCATCTTTGGCCAGCCTACTCCAAAGGCTGGTCACTCTAGATCACAAAGGGTCCGAAGCTTCTTTGGGGTTAGCTTAACACTATACTGGCCAGAGAACCCTAATTTAAAGTTTTCCATCATGCATCAGAGGGGGATGCACGGTCAGGATTGTGACGAGCCTATTTGGTCGTTTTCTTTCAGTTTCAAATTTTTCCTTGAGAGATTTTACTAATTTAAGACTGGCTTTATTGAGGACTTGAACTAACAATTTTGCAGCCTGCAGTGCCCCCCCACCTTAATTACAAAGAGTTAGAAAGCTGTTCTTAAAGCCAGTTTTTAGATGCAAGTGCTACACTCTGAGGTGGTGTGATCTGCCTGAAAGCCAGGCGGGGCTGGCGGCTGGCAGAGAGGAAGAGAAAAAAAAATGCTTTCTGTGTCAGTTTAAAACTGAGCTCCAAGCCACTGGGCCAGCTGCGAGTTCCTTGCCCTTACAGCTTTTGTCACTTTTACACAGGGACCCTGAAAAGCATTTAATTCCTGTCTCCCTTTTTTCTCTTTTTTCTTCTACTCTCTTCTCTGTTTCCACTCTTCTTATTCTCTCTCCTTTTCTTTTCTCTTATTTTCTCTCTCTTGCTTTCTTGTCCTTTCTCTCAGGACTCTTGCTTACTACTCGTGTCTTTCTCTTTCTGTGGTATAGCTAATTTTGAAAAGACTCTAATTCAAATTTTGCCCTCTTTAAAGCAGATTTTAGTAGGGTCTCCCTGTGATACACTACTGGGCACTGCTTATTACAATATTGGACACTTTTCTGACAGAATAGGCAGTTACTAGTTTTCTATTTTTAACTTGACAGAGTTCTCATAGACCCTGATCTAGGACTTTGTTTTCTACAACTTTAAAGAAACTACTTCCTTGGTGCTGAGGGCACAACTGCCTTCCTGACATGGACTCAGACCCAGCGAAGTTTCCAGCATTATCTTGTCAAGCTGACTATAGATAGCAATTAAAGTACCCAGGTGAAGTATTTTGACTCCACCTATGCAGGGCTGATGACATATTCAGTAGTTTGAAGGCATGTGGTGGTCACTGAGAAGTATGAGGACTGATCATTGCTACCAATAGCTGGTCCCTCCAGCTATCTGCTCAGGGAATTGTTACTTGATGTTCAATCAGAAGGAAGATGAGACTAGAGGCCAAGGAGTCAAGATCTAGATGGGTTGCAGGTGTTCTTTGTGAAGAGGGAATTTCAGAAGGTAGTCTAGGCCAAGTGCAGGCTTTAGTGTCACGACTGGTTCACAGCCTGCTTCACTCCTTACTGGCTGTGTGGCCTGCACAAGTCACTTAACCACTCTGAGCTTCTATTTCTTCATCTGTATAAAGGAGATTATATTTCTATATAGGGGTTAAATGGGACAGTGGCATGGTACTAATGGCCTAGGGCTTACTGGACAGTGCTATTACAATTATTTGTCCATATGAACTTTCCAGACAGACAATCCTGTTAGCTCCCATCAAGCCCCTTGGAAAAGGTTCATCTTCCTGGAGGTATTATGTGGACTGGAAGTTAGAGCTGGATCTGGAGTCTTGCTGATCTGGTCTCAAGGGCATGTGGATGACCTCCTGCACCAGCTCTTCAGGATAAGACACTGCTCCAGCATTCAGAGAACAAGGCTTTCCCACCTTTCAAGTCATCTGATCTTCACACAAAGAGACAGTGAATGCACAGGGTTTGGTGAGATGATACTGTTTTCTAGAGGAGTTTCACTGTCTTCTAGATGAGTTAAGCAATCTTCCCAAGGTCACACAGTTCAGAAGTAAAGGCATGAATCAGTCTATGCCATGGCTGTCCTCATGCCCTCACCATAGTGGAAGATCATGCTGTCTGTCAGCAGATGCTAAGCCCGTCCCCTCGCAGTCCAGAGCTGGAAGGGCCCATGGTTAGTTATCCTGATTGTTCCCCTGACCTGACAGCTGGGTAACTGAAGCCCAGAGAGGACACACAGCTATGCAGAGGCTCTGACAGCTAGCTCAGTGCTCTTCCCACTGTGCCTTTGTGTCAGACTCAGTGTCTTCATGTGTCACATGGCAGGGTGACAGAGGGTTGTGGTTGAGGGCATTATCCTATGGTCAGCCTGTATGATGTGTTATCATGTATAACTGGGTGACTCAACCTCTCTCTGGCTCAGTTTCCTGCACTGTGAAAGCATAGGCTATAATAATACATCATGCACTGTGTAAGAACATTTTAGTTATAGATGTACTACATATAGCATAGTGGTCCTATAAGGTTATAAGGTAATTCTACTGAACCTTTCTATATTTAACTATATCTAGATATACAAATACTTATCACTATGTTATAACTGCCTTCAGAATTTAGTACAGTAGCATGCTGTACAGGTTTGAAACCTAGGAGCATCACAAAGGTCTGTGGTAGGCCATAATGTCTAAGTCTGTTATTATACACTTTATGATATTTTTACAACCATGAAATAACCTAACTATGCATTTCTCAGAATATATTCTCCTCACTAAGCAGCACAGGACTGTAATGGGGTCTGACTTATAGAAATAAATTATTTAATAGGTATAAAGAACTTACAATGTTGCCTTGTTCATGGCAAGTGATCTATAATATTAACTATTATTTTGTTATTATGATTCATGGCTGCTCTGGCTGAAATTCTTGTGTGCCTCCAATATTCATGTGTGCAAATCTAATTTTCAATGTGTTGGGATTGAGGTGGTGGGTTTGGGAGGTGACTGCAGTAAGAGGACAAAGTGCTCATGAATGGGATTGGTGCCTTAATAAGAGAAGCCCGAGGGGGCTTATTCAAACATTTCCACTGTGTGAAGACCCAGCAGGAAAGAAACATCCATGAGGAATGGGGCTCTTACAAGACTCCAAATATGCTGGTGCCATCGCCTTGGATTTCCATGCCTCCAGAGCTGAGAGAAATAGATTTCTGCATTTTAAGGTACCCAGTCTAAGGTATCTCGTGCTAACAGTTCAAAGATCTCAGTGGCATAGATAGAGGACATTTTTACTCCAGACAAATAAGCTGTGCCTGGAGTCCCTCCCTGTATGTCCTTAGTCTTTCTCATCAGCTACATAAGCATTGCCCTTGGTCCTGACAGGGTCCTTGCCCTATTCCCATAAAACAGGGATTCACACCAGAAATATAAAGCCATGAGCAAGGCAGTACCTGTCCCCATAACAGAAATGAAAGGATGCCTGCCAGTTTTGCTACCACCTGCACCAATATGTGACATAACATTTTTCTTTTAAATGATTCCTATTTCCTTAGATATATTTATATGAAAAGCAAACTCATTAGCACTACCGAAAAAAGAATCAGATTAACTTCCAGACATAGAATGTTGCCATCAAATTCTCCCTATTCATATCCCCTCTGCATCTCTGTTTTGCTTCCAGGACTGACCGTGATGCTTGGTTTATTTTAAAGATTTCAAATAGTAAGAGATGATACCTAGGCCAAAGGGAAGCTTCATCACTGCCCTCTCTTCCATGGGAAGCTGAGAGGATTCAGAGCCTGCAATCCAACTTCGAGGCCCTCTGACCCTGGGCCAGTGCACTTGACCTCCTTGTATTGTCATTGTCCAGATTAGGAATATGGACTCATAAACAGAATGTGTATCCCTTTAGGACTGCTGTGAGTTCAAAGATGCCAAGTGACTAACATGGATTCATGTTATGTAGAGTAATAGGAATATGGAAGGAAAAACATCCAGATTTCTTGAATTTTCATTTAATACAGGATTCTCATGTCACCTAAAATGATCTCTCTTCTGGGAGCATCCCACATTTTCCAAACTGCCATCCTGTAGAGGGGTGCCCGGCTAGGCTGTGGGGAGACCCTGGAGAGTTTTATGCAAAGGAGGACCCCGAAAAAATGTGCCCATTCAGCCTCTCAATAGTCGAGAATGGAAGGAAGCAGGTAGAGCCCTGTGTCTGTTCTGTTCCTAGACATAGGAGAAACGTGGCCAACAGACGGAGGTGGCAACTGGGACAGAGACCGGCAATGCAGGAAATCCGAGGGTCCAGTCCTTGACGTCTCGTTTGCACACTCCTCCCTCGCCCGCTTCAGCTGTTCCAGGGACGTGATCTGGTGACTCTGGGAAATGCAAAGCTACACACAGTGGAGTGGGGGCTGGGGGTGTGTAGACAGGCAGGATTCCGAGTTTCCCAGCACGCCTAGGAAAGAGAGTGATAGGTAACACCAGTGAAATTGGGAAGGTAGGCAGGACGGCAGGGACACGTACTGCCAGTTTCTCAGTGAGCTGGGGCCAAAGGGGTGGGCTCCACTGTGCGCACTGCGCTCAGCCGGTGGGATGTTGCACCAGGCCCGCATGCTAAGCACCGCCCAGCGCAAGACCTCGGGCATCACAGAATCTGCCGGGCGGGTGCAAGGATGGGGTGGGGCCTCTGCCCCTGACCCCCTCCCCGGGCTATAAAGGGAGCCGCCAGCTCCTGGGCGTCACCACGCCTTTCATCTGTGCTGCAGCGTGTTTGCTTCTGGATTGGGAACTCCAGCTTCTCCTTGCCTCGAGATGGACCCCAACTGCTCCTGCTCACCTGGTAAAGAACACCCGGCTCTGCCCCTTAGGATGCTCGCTTCCCAGGCACAGTACAAACGGTTTCTGGGTTTGAGAAAGTCGCATTTTAAATTCTGAGCTGAATGGGACTCCTTTACTTCATTAAGGGCTTTCTTCCTGATCACGTTCCTGAGACCACTTCCCTCCTCCCTGTGCCTCCAAATCAGAGTTGAGGGTACTGAGGCCCAAAGCTGTCTTGCTCCATGTCACCCAGTTGGTCAGGGGGCTGCTGGCTGAACCCCAATGCTCTGACCAGGCTCTGAGCAGCCAGGGTGGATGGAAGGCAGCAGACCATTACCTCTTCGGAGTTCAGGACAGAAGCTTTGGGCCTCTAGTCCCAGTCTTACTGGGCTGTGTCTGGAGCCTGGAGCCTTGCTTATGGAGTAAAAGCAAGAGGACACTTGCCCTTCACAGCATGAAGGGAGAGGAGATGGGGCTTATCTTCCTCTCCCATGAGTAGGAAAGGATCTCTAAGTGCTGGCCCGGCCCCACAGAGCAGGAGGCACTAAGAGTTATTGACTACTGCTGTGCCTTCTGCATTTCACTCACCGCTCACTGCCTTTTTCTCTTCCTTGCAGGTGGCTCCTGTGGCTGTGCTGGCTCCTGCAAATGCAAAGACTGCAAATGCACCTCCTGCAAGAAGAGTGAGTGTGGGGCCTTCCCTGAGAATCTGGCAGATGGGCCAAGTTTAGAGCAGGGAACCCAGAGCTCCGCAGGCAGTGGCGGGCCAATGACCAGCTTCCACAAACATCTCCCAGTGCACCTGATTCAGAATCAGACCTCAAAGTGCCTTAAAAATGGGTGAGTCATAGCCTCTCCTTACTAAACTAGAAACTGAGGCCCAGAGACATTGCCAGGTAGTGCTGGGGACAAAGCTGGAACATGAACCTAGGTCTCCTGCCTCCTGATGCAGCCTTCTTAACCCTTCAGGGTCCTGGAGCACTTCAGGTGCAGGATCTTGGAGACCCCGTGTGGTTTCTAATCTGATGATGCAGCCCTTTCCTGCAGAGGCAGCTCAGAGCTACCCCGGCCCTCCCCAGAACTGCTATGTCAGGGGTTTGCCACCTGTTGGATTGTGAAGACTTTCCCCACTTAAGTGTGGGTTTTAGGGGAACTGGCCTCCCCTTATTCTCATATCCCCAATTGCCTCCTGACAAAGCCACACCATCCTGAAATGAGGGTCAGCTGGGGCCAGAGGTAGGGCTCAAGCTGGGCCTCTGCTGGGGGAGGGAGTCTGCTTTGACTTCTCGCTCGCTCTCCTTCCCCAGGCTGCTGCTCCTGCTGCCCTGTGGGCTGTGCCAAGTGTGCCCAGGGCTGCATCTGCAAAGGGATGTCAGACAAGTGCAGCTGCTGTGCCTGATGCCAGGACAGCCTTGCTCCCAGATGTAAATAAAGCAACCTGTATAGACCTGGATTTTCTTTTGTACAACACTGACACATTTGCTACATTTTCTATGAAATATGTGAATGGCAATACATTTATCTAGACTATTCCGGCTCTGGGCATCTCATTTGTTGTTGGGTAGATCGCACCTGGTTCTAGTTGGGTTGTAGGGAACACATATTGTGGGGTATTTCAGAGAGGAAATATGGCATTGGGGGTCTGGGTGCAAGGTGTCCTGCCAGGCCTTGGCTCTCCTTTGTGAACTATGGCAAAGTAGGGTGTTTATTCTACCACCCTCTAGCAACAGTTAACTGGTAGTACTTGCCCTTTTTGTGTATCTGTAACACCACGTATGCTCAACAGCCATCTATGGTGCACCTACTGCATACACAGTTAGGCATGGGATTTTTGGTGGTGAGGGGAACATGGGGCTTGTGGGCAGCTGGGGAGACAGATGATAAAGAATCTTATAAAGAAGGTGCCAAGGCTGGGCACAATGGCTCACACCTATAATACTAGCACTTTGGGGAGACAAGGCAGGCAGATCACCTGAGGTCCAGAGTTCAAGATCAGTATGGCCAACATAGCAAAACCCTGTCTCTACTAAAAACAAAAATTAGCTGGCCACAATGGTGGGTTCCCATAATCCCAGCTACTTGGGAGGCTGAGGAAGGAGAATCGCTTGAACCTGGGAAGCAGAGGATTCAGTGAGCTGAGATCGTGCCCTTGCACTCCATCCTGGGTGACAGAGCAAGAGTCCATTTCCAAAAAAAAAAAAAAGGTGCTGTGACTGAATGTACTTGGGGTGAGCCTAAATGAAGAACTCTTTCCACTGGGTCTGAGAGCTGCATTCCTGCAGGGGGCACAGCTCTAGCAAGGGTCCAGAAGTGGGGAAGAGCCTGGCGCCTGGAGGACAGAAAGAAGGCCAGTGTGTGACTGATTGTTTGAAGGGAGAAGCCCATGTTCCCTTTGGAGAGGGGAGAGCAGAGGACAAGTCATGCCTCATTCATCTGAAGGACTGCCTCACTGACTGCACAGGTGAATCACTTGGGGAGGTTGAAAAAGTACAAAAGCCAGTATTCCACTTTCCCCACCCCTGCAGCCCTCTTTTTGATTTTTTTTAGGGCTAAGTGGGCCCAGGGAACTTATATTTTTAATAAGCACCTAGGTTTGAAGCAGTCATATGGAATTATTTAGTGAAATAAAATGGCCTCTGCCAGTTCCTCTCTGGTTTCAGGACCAGGAGATACTTTCCAACCCAGTTGGTATTTGGCTCAACTCTCCAACATGCGGCTGCCTGTACTGGAGACCGAGGGAACCTGGAGGTGTCCAGCTCCTGGCTGGCTGTGGAGGGAGAGGGGAGCTAGCCTCACCATGCAGTGTGGCAAGTGTCTTCAGAGAAACCAAACCAAGCTCAGAGGACAGATCTGAGCCTCCTTGGGGGCTCATGCTATGGAGACACTACCCCACTGAGGGTGAGAGAATCTGACAGAGACCTCATAAGGCATGAGCAAGGCTGTGATGTGGGCAGTGCCCCATTTGTCTGAGATTTGGTGCAGTGCCACGAATGCACCCAGCCATTGCTTTTGCACAACTCTGTTTTGGGAAATTGCAGCTGCCAAATCTCTCAAGGAATAGGTACAGAATGTCTTGTCAGGTCTGATAAACATGGTCATTCATCTTGCAGCTTTTTCTTTTCCAAGTCATTTGTGCAGTGGCATCCTGTTTCATCCCTCACCCCCAGTCCTGAGCCCCATCTTTCCTGGGGCTGGGTGGGGCATGATTATTGTGGATGTCTGTGGAGAGATTCATTTAGAGTCATTCAGTTTTTTTTTGATGTGGCTATTATTGAAATGGCTTAATTCCAGAAGTTTTATTGTCAAGCACAGCATCATGAAACAGCCTGGTAAAGCAGTTAAGTGCATCGGCTCTGGAGTCAGGCAACATGATGAAACAATGTGTCTACAAAAATTTTTTAAAAAATTAGCTGTCATGGTGGCATGCACCTGTAGCCCCACCTATTCAGGAGGCTGAGATGGGAGGATCACTTCAGCCTGGAATGTTGAGGGTAGAGTGAGCTGAGACTGTGCCACTGCATTCCAGCCTGGGTGACAGAGAAAGACCCTGTCTCAAAAAAGAAACAGGTATTTTTGGTAGAGACAGGGGTGTCTCACCATGTTTCCCGGGCTGGTCTGGAATTCCTGGACTGAAGCGATCCACCACCTGGGCCTCTCAAAGGTCTAGGATTACAGGTGTGAGTCACCACACCTGGTTTAAATTAAAAAAAAAAAGTAGCTCTGAATGGACAAGACAGGGGCATTGCCGAAAATGTCAGACTCAAATTTTGTTAGTGGCAACAATAATTTCTTTGAGGGGGAAACAGATGATGAGGGAAGTATGATTTTGACATTGGTACTCATTAAAGATTATCCAAATATAGAACAAGGGGAACCAACTGTTTCTTCAACTGCTGATGACAAATGGGAGAAGTCTAAGAAATCCAATAAAGTTCATCTACCTAAAACAAATGAACAATCCACAGCTCCACAAAAGCTAGATGCAGAATACCAGTCCATGCGTTGCTGACCATTTTGCCTCCCATTAATGAGTTGTGCTGGGACACTTTGTGGAACTGGTATCAACGATGAGGTTTGAGTTCTAATGGCAAGAAAATAGAAGTTTATCTGAGGGCTGGGCATGATGGCTCATGCCTGTAATCCCAGTGCTTTGGGATGCCAAGGCAAGCAGATCACCTGAGGTCAGGAGTTTGAGACCAGCCTGGTCAACATGGTGAAACCCCGTTTCTACTAAAAATACAAAAAAAAAATCGAGCCAGACATGGAGGTGCACACCTGTACTACCAGCTACTTGGGAGGCTAAGAAAGGAGAATCACTTGAAACAAGGAGGCAGGGGCTGCAGTGAGCCGAGATCACACCACTGTACTCCAGCCTGGGAGACAGAGCAAGACTCCATCTAAAAAAAAAAAAGTTTATCTGTGGCTCCATACACATGCTTACTCTGAATAACAACAATATATTCCTGAAATGTCACAGAAGAGCAGATTACAGCCACGGTCAAGGAAATGCAAGGCAGTGACCAGGAAAGCAAGGCTTTAGAAAAGTCGTGAGATAGATGAGAAAGCAGAAGAGACGAATACATTTGAAGTGATGACTTCAGCTTAGGAAGCCATGTTGGCATCATGGGCAAGAATTGCTGTGAGAGCTGTTCAGCCTAAGGCTGTGAATTCATGTTCTATTCCTGCTTCTGGTGAGGCCTTTTTGATGTAAGCCTCTGGTGTTGGGTGGTGTGTGGTCCCTGGCAGACTTCTCTCAGCAGACCCAAAGGGTTGGGTACACCTGCAGTTTCATGCAGGTCAGACCTGAGAGCCTGCCATTCACAGGAGGACGATTTCTCTTTTCTTGATACCTGCCTGTACTTTCCCATCCCTAGGCACAGAAGATAATAGGTTACACCCCAAATACGCTAAGAGAAATAAGAAGGTGATGAAAAAGATTAATGATGATGGAGAAGCAGCAGCAACATGTTTGAATACAATGCACTAGAGAAAGAGGGATGTACTTTCAGACCAAGTAACATACTATGAAGGAATGGAAGCAAAGACAATTTGAATGAATCTTCATGATCTACAAAACAAAATCAGTGACTAGGTCTCCATGGTGAAGATAGTTGACTAGCGGCACAGCCTCATCTAAAGAAACCCTTTCTGTGAGTCTGAAAACCCATTTAAAAAAAGTTACTGCAATCAGCCATAAAAAAAAAAAAGCCAAGTGCGCTGGCTCATGCCTGTAATCTCAGCAGTTTTTGAGGTCAAGGCGGGCAGATCACAAAGTCAGGAGTTCGAGACCAGGCTGACCAACATGGGAAAACCCTGTCCCTACTAAAAATACAAAAATTAGCCAGGTGTTGGTGGTGCATGCCTGTAATCCCAGCTACTCAGGAGGCTGAGGCAGGAGAATCACTTGAACCTGGGAGGCAGATGTTGCAGTGAGCCGAGATCACGCCATTGCACTCCAGCCTGAGTGACAGAGTGAGATTCCGTCTCAAGAAAAACAAAACAAAAAAAATTTACTCATTCACTCATTCATTTATTATTCGCATGGTCACATCTTGGCCCACAGAAGATAGAACATTGATGGGTGGTCTGGACAAGCAGGACAGGGGGCTGTCCTGACACTGTCCAATGTAGATGGTGAAGGCAAGCTGAACCACTCAAATCCTCTCTTCTGACAGACCTGGGGGGCTAACAGGGCTGCCAGAGCTCATGCTATAACTGAAGCTGCATTATGAGAATAGTAAAGAGCCCACCCTAAATAGAAGCCATGAGGACAATTAGACCAAACCACATGCCTGCTTTTCTGTGGGAACTACTACATGGCTCAGTCCTATAGAAACCCAAAGAAGCTGAACATCTGCTGAACAGGGGTCCAAATAATACCCACCTCCCTTTGAATCCTGAAAGCAAACTCTGTGTGAGTCAGGGTTCCTTGGATACAAGCAACAGAACAGGACTCTAGCTAAATTAGGCAAAGTAAATTCATTGGAAAGATACTGGGGACCCAGAGTCAACTAGATGGATGGAGAACTAGGCTCAGAAAATGGGGGGTTGCTGTGAGTGGTCAGGTCATGTCACAGGAGCAGCCTGGCTGGGCTGCAGCAGTTTGCACAGCTGTCACCACTGCTTCTGCTGTCCCCAGATACCCCCACCACTGCCACTGGCCACTGGCACATTGTGAATGAGTTCTAAAGAATTCATTAAATTCTCTACCTCCAGCTTGGGATTCAAAGTCTCAGGAAGTCCATCTGGCTGGCAGTGGGAAAAAGAATCTGGCCACCTTCAGGTTCCCTAGGGGGACGTAGGTCTGCACCCCCTGAGACCCACCCTGTAGAGTGTCTTCCATTAGCAGGAGGAGTCCTGGCAGGAGATCTGTAAGTCACTGGGAGAGTTTAATAAAGGGGTTGTTTCCAAAGGAGCAGCAAGGATTAAAGGAAATAAACAAAAGATGCAAAGACTTACTCGCCTGCAACACTGGGGAGCAATTGCCAGACCCAGGCATGGCTAGCCCTGGAACCCAGAGAAAGTAGCTACAGGAGAGGGTGTCCCAATGGGAACTGTGACCCTCAGGGTGCCACACAACTTGGTTAAAGAGAGTTCATTCAATGACCTCCTCTCCATTCTGTGATGTCCTCTTCTCTCCCATCTCCTACCAATGTGCTCGTTGGCTGAACCCAAACAGTTGCTGTCCCTATCGCTCCCTCCCTCTCTCTGAGTAGCAGGAGGAGGGTGGAGAGTCAATCTAGAAAATACCCAGCACACCCTCAAATAGGCTGTGTCCCATCGCTAAAGACCATGTGTCTCTTCCTTATACCCTGGGAGAATTGAACTAATCTAAAGATGAATTCAGCTTATGGGATTGGAGGGGGGTCAAGGGTGATGGTGGAAGCCATGTATGGTAGAAGCAGGAGTGGGGTGGGGATGGAAATAATGCAGGCATTTGAGGGCTCTCAGAATGCCTGTCTGCAGGTGTGGCTGAGCAAGTCTGCTCAGAGCCCTGTGAGGAGTGGAGGTGGGGGGAGAGCCTGAATAACGCATCTGTGTGTCCCAAGGGATGCTTACCTGGCTCCATTTGTGGCACCACATTACCTACCAAGCCATCTTTTTTTCCCTTCCTTCCTGTTTTTTTTTTTATTTTAGGTTTGAGGGGTACATGTAAATGTCTGTTACATAGATAAACATGTGCCATGGGTGTTCTCTGCAAATATTATTTCATCACCTGGAGACCAGATTACAGCCACGGTCAAGGAAATGCAAGGCAGTGATTGATAGTTACATTTTTTGCCTTTCTCCCTTTTCCCACCCCACCCCTCAAGTAGACCCCAGCAGTTGTCACTTCCTTCTTTGTGTTCAAACGTTCTTATTATTTAGCTTCCACTTAAAAGTGAGAACATGCAGCATTTGGTTTTCTGTCCCTGCATTAGTTTACTAAGTATGGCAGCCTCCAGCTCCATTCATGCTTCTGAAAAAGGCATGATCTTGTTCTTTTTTATGGATGCATAATATTCCATGATGTATCTGGACCACATTTTCTTTGTCCAGTCTGTCACTGATGGGCATTTAGGTTGATTCCATGTCTTTCCTATTGTGAACAGTGCTGGAAGAGCCACTTTTTCAGGGTGATCCCTGGGGCCACCACTGGCTGGCCAAAGGACCACATTTACCTCCTGCCCTGGGTGAAGCTGTGAAGTCAGCAAGGCTGACCCTAGTTCCCCTCACCCTCATCTGCCATCCTTAGTTCCTTTCTGGCCCCCTCCACCCTCCATGGAAAAAGATTCTCCCTCCCTGCAGAAACCCACAAATCTTTTATTCAGGGAGTGGGAGGTTAGGGTGGGGTGGAAGGCCTGGCTACTTTTCAGGAATCAGAGCTTCTCCCTCCTCTGAGGCTCTGCCTCTGCTGGACAGACTTAGGGATTCTTGAGTCCAAATGGGAGGGAGCAGAGCAAGGCCGGGAGGCTAGTGTTTTTACCCAGGCCTCGGTGATATAAAGGGCTTGGTGGACTGGTCCCCTGGGGATTCTAGAGACAGCCTCACAAAGCTGGGCATAGACCTGTGCCCCATCACCAGCCACCTTGGCTTACTGGATACATCATTTCCATCCTGGGGGTGGGCCTACCCCCCAAAACCTGAGCAAGTCTAAGCCAGAACCTATACCAGTAGGTCAGTGCTCTTGGGTCCCCCAGTCTGGGAGTTTGTCAGCATCAGTGGCCCTTCTGAGAGACAAGGCAATGTTTCACCCAAAGAAATGACTCTCTGGGGTGCATTCAGGTGGGCAGGGACATTGGTTAAGTTTGACTGCCTGGCACCCATCCCTACAACTTACTTTAGGGGAATTCCCATGCCTCCATTTGGTACAGTTTTGGTGGGAGGGGAGAGTCAGGGGCCTGGGTTCAGCTAAAAATGCTGGAGGGCCAGAATTGTATTCTCCAGGGAGCCTCAGCCAATTTGATATTCCCTTTGGGAGTTCTGAGACATGGGGTAGAATGTGTCTCAAAGGACACCCATCAAAGGCACACACCCCAACCCTGTGGCATTTACTTGAGTCCTAAGAATGACCCCACAGTCCCCATCTTTTACTGGTCCAACAAATGACAGAATCTCCCTCTGTCTCCAAGGCTGGGGTGCAGTGACATGATCTTGGCTCACTGCAACCACCGCCTCCCAGGTTCAAGTGGGTTACATGGGCTGAATCCCTGGTACAAATGAAAAAGTCAATGCAAGGCTGGGCACAATGGCTCACACCTGTAATCCCAGCACTGTACACTTAATTGTGACAACTGAAATATTTCTACATATGCCAAATGTCCCTGAGAGGCAAAATAATCCCAGTGCCAGTTGAGAACTGGTTTAATTCATTGTTTAGTTTTTCTAGTAAGTACTTTCTTAAAATTAAGTTTCTAGATAAAGGCAGGGAGATTCTAGGCAGGTTGAAAGCTGGGTATGTAAAAAAAAAGTCACTAACATAATTCAGCTGTGGTTACCAAGAATCTAAGGGCTCCCCCGCCCACAGATTCCCCGCTTTTCTGTTCACAGCAAGGTCTCAGTACTTTTTGTAAAGGCACTGACTTTGCTTACTGGATGTTTGCTGTCCCCTGGTGGTCATTTTTCTTTATTGCAAGCTGATAGAAATCCCAATTCAGTATCTCTAAGTCAACCCAACCAGCAAATCAAAAGGTTAAGACGCTGACCAAACCCTGTCTATACTAAAAATACAAAAATTAGCTAGGCGTGGTGGCACATACCTGTAACCCCAGCTACTTGGGAGGCTGAGTCACGAGAATCGCTTGAACCTGGGAAGTTGAGGCTGCCGTGAGAGGAGATCATGCCACTTCCCTCCATCCTGGGTGACAATGTGAGACCCTGTCTCAAAAAAAAAAAAAAAAAAAAAAAGGTTAGGACAGTCAGACCTGCTTTCCTTGGATTCTAGAAAGAAGCCCTGGGGCTCACAGCTCAGATCATGTGAGAGGTGCACACACAGGCCCTTGAGAAAATAGTCTGGAGTCAGCAAGAGCTGGAATAAGAAGTAACTTGCCCATTTTCCTCAGGCCTACCTTAGTTTGAATGTTTATGACACCCACTCTGCCCCTACCTTTCCTACTGCTAAAGGTTCTACTTGAAATGCATTTATAATTTGTGATCCAGTGCATTTGAATTCTTTTTGTAAGTATATTTTTGAGAATTTTGTATACTTGAAAATGAACATATTCAGGGTGCCATAAAATAGGGACATCTTATACATCAAAGCAGTGTTTTCCAAATGTGTCTGATTATTAGAAATAGATGAATTAATTCAATAAGGCTAGGTGGAACTTTCCAGCACATTGTTAGGAACAAGGCCATCTGGGAATCCTGTGTCATGGGGTGTCAGAGCTGTTGCTATAGTGACTCAGTGACCTGGTTGACCTTGAGGGTGAGGAGTCTTTTTGAGCCTCAGTTTCCAGGCTTAGGCCATCTCCTTGTCCATCCAGGCCCAGATAAAATGGTTATTTGAGGTTTAGACTTGGGCAGAAGTCAAGTTCTTCACCTGTTACAATATAGATGCTCCTTGACTTAAGGTGGTGGGGGGTGCTACGTCCTGATTAACCTGTCATAAGTTGAAATATTGTAAGTTGAAAATGCATTTAATATATCTAACCTACTGAGCATCATAGCTTAGCCTGGCTACCTTAAACATACTCAGAACCCTTCCATTATCTTACAATTGGGCAACATCATTTAACACAAAGCCTATTTTATAAGAAGGTGTTACACATCTCATGTCATTTATTGAATACTGCACCAAAAGTGAAAAAGTGAAAGGCTCTATTGGTATTAAATGTACAGTTTCTACTGAAGGTGTTTGTGCCATTGTAAAGTCAAGAAATCCTAAGGTGAACCCTCGTAAACTGGGTATTTAATAGCAATAGCAATGAAGTTTCAAGAGGCTAAGAGATACTTCAGGTGAGTGCAGCCAGAACTGTGATGTATTTTTAACACAGCCACAGGATTCATCCTGGAAGAGCATGTCACTTCTCTTTTCTGAGCTTTTCCATAGCTTGCCATTTCTCCTGGAGTAGAAGTTGAAGTCCTTTATGTTGGGCCAAAAGGCCCTACATGACTCTCTCCTACCAGCCACATTTGCCTCTTCCTTTTCCTGAAGATCACCAAGAATTCCTGCCTCAAGGACTTTGCACCTCTGCCTGGGTGCCTGGATGCTCTGCCAGCTGGCTCCCTCCTTTCCTCCCTCCCTTCTCTCAAGTCTTCACTCAGCTCCCTCCCTGTCAGAAACCCATCCCATCCCTCTTTCAGCTTTATTTCTTCCCTGAGCCTCAGTCATTATCTAACCTCCCGTATTATTATTTGATGTGTTGTCTACCTCCCCTAACAAACTGAACATTCCATAAGGGCAGGGATTTTCTGAATGAAAAAATTATTTCTTACTGCAGACTTTAAAAGGCAGGGAATGGCCAGGCATGGTGGTTCACACCTGTAATCCCAGCACTTTGGGAGGCCAAGGTGGGTGGATAATCTGAGGCCAGGAGTTTGAGACCAGCCTGGCCAACATAGTGAAACCCTGTCTCTACTGAAAATACAAAAATTAGCTGGGTATGGTGGTTCAGGCCAGTAGTCCCACCTACTCAGGAGGCTGAGGCAGGAGAATTGCTTGAACCGGAAGGCAGAGGTTGCAGTGAGCCAAGATCACGCCACTGGACTCCAGCCTGAGCAACAGAGCAAGACTCTGACTCAAAAATAAATAAATAAAATAAATAAACAAACATAAATAAATAAACACATAAATGGCAGTGTGTATACTTAAGAAGTAAGTCAGATGCTGGGCACGGTGGCTCATACTTGCAATCCCAGCACTTTCGGAAGTTGAGGTGGGAAAATTGCTTGAGCCCAGGAGTTTGAAGCCAGCCTGGGCAACACAGCAAGACCTCGTCTCTACACAAGAAAAGGTAAAAAATTAGCCAGGGGTGGTGGCATGTGCCTGTGGTCCCACCTACTAAGGAGACCAGGGCAGGAGGACCACTTAAGCCTAGGAGGTAGAGGCTGCATTGAACGGTGATCATGCCATTACACTCCAGCCTGGGCAACAGGGCCAGACTCTGTCTCAGGAAAACAAAAAACAAAAATAAAACCAGTCAGACAAGGCAAACTTGCAAATTAAAGATCTCCTTCTTTGGAAATAGGGCCAGTATTTGCAGAAAGCAATTATAAGTCATTATGTAGTCATAGAAAAAGATGTGCTTTGTAAAATTATGTGTTAAAATATTTGATCTGTTTGACTTAGCACATGAAAAAATATAATAGTCTCACATCTTGATTTTATAGGTCCAGAGATCTGCCCTATATTTTCCCTTCTTGTTACCTTAAAGATTTATTCAGTCAAGGAAGGAATAAGAACAGTAAAGGGATAGCCGGGTGTGGTGGCATGCACCTGTAGTCCCAGCTACTCAGGAGGCTGAGTCAGGAGAATCACTTAAACCCGGGAGGTGGAGGTTGAAGTGAGTCAAGATGGTGCCACTGCACTCCAGTCTGGGAAAGAGTGAGACTCCATCTCAAAAAAAAAAAAAAAAAAACACCTACAGCAAAGGGCAATTGTGAAGTAATTGCCCCGAACTTCAGAATAACCACACTGACGAAAGGGTGCCAGGAAATTAACAGTGATGGCTGCCTTGGCTCTACTCAAAAGAAGAATTTAACCCTTGATGGTTCTGGTGTGTGGGGTTCTGGAGTGACTGTTAGACATGGCATCTGAATGTCTGAGGTCGAGTGCTGTCTCTGCCATTAACTGGACATGTCACAGAGAGCTGCTCACTTATTTTGCTATATCTCCATACCCAGAACAATGTCTGGCACACAGTAGGTGCTTAGTGAGAAAGAACAGCTGAACAAGAAGCTGGGGTGGCAATGCATCCTTGGGGATGCTGGGGTTGGGAGGAATGGCCAGAAGACCCCTAGGATGCACAAGGACCCCCAAGTCAGGAGGGAAAAGCACATGTAAAGGATTCCTCTTCTCTGTTGAAGGTCTCTGAACAATGTTAATTTCACCAACTATAATTGATGCTCAGAGTGGAGAGTAGGGTTGAGGGATGCTGCCAGGAGGTCAGAAGCCAGCAGGGTGGGCCTGCCCTGGGCACAGAAGCCTACACATTCATCCAGTGTGGGCCTGTGGGGTTTGCGCCCACTATGGGGGGTCTTATCCAAGACCCAGCGAACACTGAGGAAAGAGCAGCCTCTTGAAGGGAGGGGCTAGGGATCAGGAAACCTTGCATGGGGAGACCTTGAGCCAGGAGAATGAACTGGATTCAACCAGGAGGTGAAAGTGGGGGCACATCTTGGCACAATAATGATACTTTAGTTTCTTTTTTCTTTCTTCTCCCTGCCTCCCCCAACCTTGATTGCCCAAGTCATATACACTTGTGGTAGAAAATTCATAAATTATAGAAAAGAACTAAGGAACTCTCACCATCCAGAGATGGTTCTTGCTAGTACTTCAGTGTATATTCATGTAGTCTTTGGCATTATTAATTTTTAATTATGCATAATAGATAAATATACTCTTCTTGTAAAAAATTTAAACATGATAGATAAGTCTCAGTAGTCAGCCAGCCCCACTCCTGGTCCCTTCCCTTCAGCCCTCATCACTTCATCACACTTCATCAGGGTAATAAATAGCACTCTGGACTATTCTTTATTTGCATAGAGATATAGAGACTTTTGATTTTCTTTTTTTTCTTTTTTTTTTCTTTTGAGACAAAGTCTTGCTCCATTGCCCAGACTGGAGTGCAGTGGCACAATCTCGGCTCACTGCAACCTCCACCTTTCAGGTTCAAGTGATTCTCCTGCCTCAGCCTCCTGAGTAGCTGGGACTATAGGTAATGGTCACCACATCTGGCTAATTTTTTCATTTTTATTTTTTGTAGAGATAGGGGTCTCACTATGTTGCCCAGGCTGGTCTCAAACTCCTGGCCTCAAGCAATCCTTCCATCTTGGGCCCCAAAGTGCTGAGATTATAGGCATGCACCACTGAGCCTGGCTTAATATCGTATATTTTGTTTGTTTGTTTGTTTGTTTTTAGTTTTGTTTGAGACAGAGTCTCACTCTGTTGCCAGGGCTGGCATGCAGTGGTGCAATCTCAGCTTATTGCAACCTCCCTTTCCTGGGTTCAAGCCATTCTCCTGTCTCAGCCTCTTGAGTAGCTGGAATGACAGGTGCCTGCCACTTCACCTAGCCAATTTTTTTGTGTTTTTAGTAGAGACAGGATTTCACCATGTTGGCCAGGCTGGTCTCAAACTCCTGACTTCATGATTCACCCGCCTTGGCCTCCCAAACTGCTGAGATTACAGGCGTGAGCCACAGTGCCCAGCCAATACTGTAGTTTTAAAAGCCACTTTTTAATTTTATTAACGGCTGTTTAGGCTGTACCTATCTCCTTTCCCATCTGGATTTCTCTATCTAGAAGTGGAATTGCTGGGTGAATGAGAAAGTACATTTCAATTTCTTATCTTTTTTTTGCATTTTGGGGTCTTGCTCTGTCACCCAGGCTGGGGCACAGTGGTGAAATCATGGCTCACGGAAGCCTTGAACTTCTGGGCTCAACCCATCCTCCCATTCAGCCTCCCCAGTTGCTGAGATTACAGGTGTGAGCTTCAGCACCCAGCTTTCTATTTCTTAATATTTAAAAAATCCACAAATATATAGACTTACTATGTTATAATTAGTCAGCCTTTTCACTTAACGACATAGTGTGTTATTTCTAAATATCATTCAATATTCTACAGCAACTTCTCCATCCATTTTTAATATATATTTTATTACAGAAAATTTCAAACATATACAAAGGTAGAGTAAATAGTAAAATGAACCCCCATGTACCCATTCCTTGAGGTTTAACAAATATCAACTTTTTCTATACTTCATACAGCACCATTCATGATGGCATAATATGTATCATAAGCATGTTTGATGATATATTGAGTCTGTTCCTTATTGTTGAAAAGTTATGATTGTTTAAATTCCACTATGACAGGTAGGATTTAAATCCCTTACCTTTGAAGCACGGGAGTGTTTTGGCCTGGTCTCCACTGAGCCCAGTGCTGCCCCTTTTCTGCCCACAGACACCACTTTGCCCACTGTAGTGTTGTAAAGAGTTGTCTCATGTCCGGATTTCTTAGATGCAGAGCTGGAGACAGGGTCTCAGGTGCACGTTGTCATGGTCAACGACTGCCTGGGAGCTGACTGGGTGTGGTGGCTCACGCCTATAATCTCAGCACTTTGGGAGGCTGAGGCAGGCAGATCACTTGAGGTCAGGAGTTTGAGACAAGACCGGCCAACAGGATGAAACTCCGTCTCTACTAAAAATACCGAAACTAGCCAGGTGTAGTGGCAGACACCTATATTCCCACTTATTCAGGAGGCTGAGGCAAGAGAATCGCTTGAACCTGGGAGGCAGAGTTGTAGAGAGCCGAGATAGCACTACTGCATTCCAGCCTGGGAGACAGAGGAGACTCTGTCTCAAAACAAACAGTAAACACAAAAAATTCCGACTGCCTGGGGGCAGTGTCACAGGTGGTGAAAGAATTTATCAAGACAGTTGTAGGAAAGAAAGGTAGATTTATTAGAGAAAGTGGGAGATGCGTTGCAAGAGATCAATGGGCAACACAGCAGAGGGAATGCTGTCTGCAAAACAGCAGGGCTGCAGGGGACTTTATAAGGTCGTGCTGCCTGGGCTGAAGGCTTGCAGACAGGAAGCTTGGGTGCAGGTGGCAGGGAGCTGAATGCTTGTGACAGGAAGCTTGGGTGCTGGTGAGGCCTTTGCGTTTGACACTATTTTTCAGAACATCCGCTCCCCTCTACCCTACCCTGTGTCTGTTCTTGCCAGCTAAGCTCATTTCCAATTTTCTTTTAGCTCCTTAGGGCTCCACATGTGTGACTTACTGGAGGAGCAAAGGAAGCCAAATATGGAAGGGGAAAGCCTTGGTCTAATCCAGGATGCTCTAGAGCAAATTCCTCCCACTGAACTGTCCTGCTGTGGGGCAAGGGGGTAAGCATTTGTTCTGTTGTCAGTCACTGTTTGCCCCCAGGGTGGGGTGTAACCTGCCAGGCATCCTCAAGGGACACACTGGCAGCAGCAGGAGGATGGTGATGGCTGGTGGGGGGATCACGAGCACCCACATGCTCACATCCTGCGTGCTGAGACCCTTGCTGACACCTATTCACAAGCAAGGCTTATAAAAAAACATCTACAGCAGGGGGTGGGGTGGTGAAGGCAAATATTCAGGGTTCTTGTATCACGCTGGGAGATTTGGGGTTGGTGAAGCAGGCAGCAGAAAATTAATCTGTCTTCTGTTCATATCTGGCTGCAAAGCCCACAAACACACAAGCTTAGGCTGCAGCTTGATGTGGAATGAGATGGAAGATCAGGCCGCATGATAGCACAAATTGAATTATGAAAACAGTAACAATAAAATCAGTCAGTAGAAAGGTAGCTGGAGACAAGGGGGAAGGTGGAGGGGAGATAACCCTGAACTTTGGGAGATGTGTAGACCTTTGGACAAAGCAGCAGAAGGCCTGGCAGAGGATCATTCAAGTCTGAGACGGAGCTTCTGTTTGTCAGAGATGGGGTCATGCAGGCAGGAGGGCAGTCTAAGAAAACTCCAGTTCAAAGTGCAGGGGAGGGTGCATTCACAGAAGGCTAAGCACCCTCATCCTTCAAAGGCCTGGGCCTCTGTAGGTCACTGGCCTGCTGCCCATCTTGGTGCGGATCACCCAGGAGGCAGAGGAGAGCAGACATTGCCATCACCCACACATAGATTTTTCTGCAATATGGACTATCAAAATAAAAATCTTAAGAAATCTGGATCTTCCAAAGCCCTGGGCCATTGTTTCTGCATGGCCTCAAGAGCACATCTCAGTAACAGCCACCTTCTTTAAAGCTGTCCTGCCACAGGTCCCACCATTTCCTAATGCATCACACCTGCTGCTTTACTCATTTATAAGACCGGGTTGGCCCTGCAGGTGGTTGTGGCTTCCCACTCACCACAGCTTTCAGAAGTCCAACCTAATCATCTTGTTTTTTTTCAATCTTCGCTCATCTTTTGAAGTTCCATTCTTCACCTCCAGCTATAGCAGTGAGTACCATGTTCAGAAAAGTGAGGGTGTCAGGGGGTGGTGAAGGGAGAAGGCCAGCCCAGAGGGTAAGGACGTGAGCCCTGGAACTGTCTGGTTAAACTCCTGGCTCTGTTACTAGTATGAGGTAGGCAAGTTGCTTAACCCCCCTGGTTTTTTAGTTTTCTCATCCATAAAATGAGAATAATGAAATGAGTGAATACATGGAAAACAGCATTGATGAAGTGCTCAGTTAATGGCACCCATTATTGTGATTACCAGCCTGGTCACCAGGCATCCTGCTGCACAAACAAGGCTGCTTCAGGACTGAACATCCACTGGTCTTTGGCCACAGCTGCTCTCAGCAGGCCACAAAGATGTCCTCACAGCTGCCCTCACCACTGACCACAGCCTCACAATGGAACCCTGTCCACTCCCCCAAGACCCCAGTATATCCCCAGACATTCTGGTACCAGCTATATCTGAGAGCCTCCTCCGGGGCACTGTGTACAGCAGACCCAAGACCTTGTGGTCCTGCAGATGTCAGGGAGCCACTCCCTTCAGAGACACATGCCTCCACACCTTCCTCCCCAGCGTGAGCAACCCCCTTCCATCCTGTCTACTTAATCAAAATTCTGCAGGGAGGAAGGATTAATAAAAATGCCCCAGCATGTCAATTCCCCCTGTCTCATTAGTCACAATCTCTGAGCTCAGCAATTTATACACACACACACACACACACACACACACACAGATTTTTTTTAGACGGAGTCTTGCTCTGTTGCCCAGACTGGAGTGCAGTGGCAGGATCTTGGCTCACTGCAATTCTGCCTTCCAGGTTCAAACAATTCTCCTGCCTCAGCCTCCCAAGTAGTTGGAACTACAGCGCATACCACCACATACACACACACATAAATTTTAAGGTAAAATTATATTTACATTTGATAAAAAGCACAAATCTTTTTTTTTTTGAGATGGAGTCTTACCCTGTCACCCAGGCTGGAGTACAGTGAGGTTATCTCAGCTCACTGCAACCTTGCCCTCCTGGGTTCAAGCAGTTCTCCTTTCTCAGCCTCCCAGGTAGCTGGGATTACAGGCGTGGGCCACTATCCTTGGCTGATTTTTGTATCTTTAGTAGAGATGGGGTTTCACCATGTTGACCAAGCTGGTCTCAAACTCCTGACCTCAAGTGAGCCACCTGCCTCAGCTTCCCAAAGTGCTAGGATTATAGGCATGAGCCACTACGCCCAGCTAAAATGCACAAATCTTAATGGCACACTTTGACTATTTTGACAAACATACACCCCCATGTAACCCATATCTCATTCAAGAGAATGTATTTAGAATATATCATCACCTTAGAAAGTTCCCTCATGCCCTCGACAGCCAATATGCCACCCCTCCCTGACCAGACAAGCACCATTGTGATTTCTATCCCAGCTAATTTTTAAACATTTTTTGTACGGATAGGTCTCACTATGTTGCCCAAATTCATCTCAAACTCCTGGTCTCAAGCCATCCTCTTGGCTTGGCCTCCCAAAGTGCTGAGATTAAAGACATGAGCCACAGCACCTGGCCACACACTTCCCAATTTTAACTGAATCATGAAACTAAAAATCAGACTTCTCATAATCCAAAATCAAATACATTATAAAAAGTAAAAGCTGTTGAAGACACTTAGGGATTTAAAAATCAAATAAATATCCTCTTCCATGAAAAGAAATTTTAACATTGTCAGCTAGATGGATAAAGAAAGTTTTGTTCTTACCTGAGTGTCCTCTCTTTCCTGACTTTTAGATTGACTTTTTCATGATATTTAAAAATTATTACCTATTCTTAAAAAGAATGAGACCTCTAGACAGCCATCAGCGAGGGGGCTACAGCCACCAGCTTGTGTGTACCATTGTTTTCAGAACTCTGGCGTTGGTTTACTAAGGCCTGAGTTCCTCCCAGTGGCCAGCATTGGGCATAGTCTTATCCCTCAAGGCTGATAAAATCTAAACAGTAATGTTGCAGAACAGCTGAACTGGCTGACCCCCAAGAGGGTCATGTATAGGAGCTGGTCTTCCCTGCTATGCCACACATGCCAGTGTTAGCCCCAGTTTGGGTCAAATTTGAGTAAAGACTCTGCCTTCAAACAATTGGATAACTTGGGTGACTGGGGCCTCCATTCTGAGAGTCCCCTAGAAGGTTATTCAGGACCTTTTTAAACTAACACTCACCGAACACCCACTAATAGACACAAAGCCTTCAAGGGCTTCCATTCTAGTGAAAGTTGTGCACAAAACAAAAATTGAGCCTGTAATTCCAGACCTTTGGGAGGTGGAGGTGGAAGGATCACTTGAGGGAGTTTGAGACCAGCCTGGCAAACATAGTGAGACCCCTGTCTCAACAAAATTTTTTTAAATAGCTGGGCATGGTGGTATGTGCCCATAGTCGTAACTACTCCAAAGGCTGAGGCAGAAGGATTGTTTGAGCCCAAGAGTTCAAGGTTACAGTAAGCTGTGATTGTACCACTGCACTCCAGACTCAGTAACAGAGTGAGACCATGTCTCTAAAAGAATAAAATATTGCAACTTTTTATGATGTGTGCAGGGTACTTGGTAGCTTTGCATTGGTGGGGTAAGGAGACCTCTACTCAATTCTAGAGTATTGGGGCTACAAGACTTGCCAAAAATAAAATGGTTAACACTTATGAGCACCTACCATATGCAAAACGCTTTTCTAAGTCTTTAACATTATTAAGTAACTCAATCCTTATAACAACAATTCATGGTAGGTTATTATTATCCCAATAAGAACACCCACAATGTGAAAGAAGTAAGTTTGTGTAAAGCAAATGGGGACAGGTTTTTGGTATAGTTATCAAAGAAGGGTGTTGGAAGGCCCCAAAGCCAGCCATGTTCACTACTGTCCTCCATACTTGTTTGCTAATAATTTTCTTCTGGGTTTGCAGAGAAGGACTAAGTTTTCTGATTTCTCTCTCTCTCTCTCTCTCTCTCTCTCTCTCTCTCACTCACTCACTCTTCCTTTCTTTTTGAGACAGAGTCTCTGTCAGCCAGGCTGGAGTGCAGTGGTGTGAGCTCAGCTCACTGCAACCTCTGCCTCCCAGGTTCAAGTGATTCTTGTGCCTTAATCTCTTGAGTGGCTGGGATTACAGGTGTCTGCCATCATACACAGCTAATTTTTAATAGGGATGGGTTTCTCATGTTGGCCAGGTGGGTCTTGAACTCCTGATCTCAAGTGATCCACCCTCCTCAGCCTCCTAAAGTGTTGAGATTACAGGCGTGAGCCACTGTGCCCGGCCTAAGTCCTCTGATTTTTAAGAGTGGCAACAGCTACAAGTTTGTTTCTGTATTCTACTTTTGCTCTTGGGGACACTTTTCTTTTATCATTTAATTTTTTTTTCTTGAAACTCCAGCTGCAAATACATTTAATAATCAACCACAAGAGAGCCCTTGACAGATGGACTCTGAAACAGATGGCACCATTGAAAGGCAGCAATTAAAATTGGAGGGTAATTTGAACCAATCAAGAAGATGGGGTCTCTTGGAGGCAAAGTTTTTACAAAAACCATATTCCCCAAGCTCCTTTGGAACATTTTTCACCCAAAGATGAGCCTTCCTGGGGGTGGATCAAACTTTTTTCAACATCTGGATTGTTGAAAAGGAAGAGAGAGAAATCCTTGGGCCTTGTCAATCAAATTCACTTTTCTTTTGGCAAATTCAGATGTTGGCAAAGCTGTTATTAAACAGTAGCAATGGAGAGATGTGTAGGATGGGCATTTTTCATTCAACAGTATGTTTAATAACAAATAAAACAAACAGATGTTAAAAAAAACCTACCACCTTGACAATGTCATCTGATAGTCAGCTGCTGCTGATAAATGAGTGTGGGATTCATTCCAATCTCAATTCAGAAAGCTAGCAGGAATTAAAGAACTTCTCTGGATAATTCCTTAATGGAGTTAATGAAGGGCTCTCAATTCAGCTTGGAGGCTTTCTTGGGATAGAAAGCGCTGGCCTTGATTTATTTATTTTTTTTGAGGGAGAGTCTCACTCTTTTGCCCACACTGGAGTGCAGTGATGCAATCTTGGCTCACTGCAACCTCTGCCTCCTGGGTTCAGGTGATTCTCCTGCCTTAGCCTCCTGAGTATCTTGGGACTACAGGCATGTACCACCACACCTGGCTGATTTTTGTATATTTAGTAGAGATGGGGTTTCACCATGTTGATCTATAACTCCTGACCTCAAGTGATCCACCTGCCTTGGCCTCCCAGAGTGCTGGAATAACATGCATGAGTCACCACACCCAGCCTGGGCTTGATTTCAGAAGACTTGAGTGGAAGCCCTGGTTTGCCACTCTTTCCTTATATGACCTTGGGTAAGTCATTTAATCCCTTTGGAGACTAGGTTCCCCATAGGATACATAATAATAATAAACTCTGCCCTGTCTACTCCTAAGTTGTTGCAAGGCTCAAGTGGAGTAATAGCTGTCAATCATTTTTTCCTTAATTTAAAATTTTTGAGAAATACTTACATCCAGTACAATGCACAAATCTTAAGTGTACAGCTTAATACACTTCTGTGGCTGGGCCCAGTGGCTCACACCTGTAATCCCAGCACTTTGGAAAGTTGAAGTGGGCAGATCACTTGAGTCCAGGAGTTTGAGACCAGTTGGGTGACGTGGTGAAACCCTGTCTCTACAAAAAATACAAAAATTAACTATTGTGGTGGCACATGACTGTAGTGCCAGTCACTCAGGACTACCTCAGCTAAGATGGGAGGTTAGCTTTAGCCCAGGAGGTGGAGGTTGCAGTGAGCCAAGATCATACCATTGCACTCAAGTCTGGGCAACAGAGTGAGACCCTGTTTCAAAAAGAATACATTAAATAAATAAATAAATAGATAGATAAATAGACAAATACATTTTTGCATATGTATACTCCTGTGTTGCCACTCAGCTCGAGATACAGTATATTTCTGACACCCCAAAAAGTTTTCTACACTTTTCTGGCCGATAGTTCCAAGGAACAATTATTCTCACCTCTATCACTAGAGATAAGCTTGCTTGTTTTGAAATTGATGTATGTAGAATCTCATAGTATGTATTCTTTTCTGTCTGGCTTTCCATTGACATTGGTTTCAGGGATTCATTTCTATTGATCCAGCAGTCAGTGGTATGTTTCTTTCTATTGCAGAATAGTATTCCACTTCGTGGCTATTCCAGTTTGTTAACCCATTTTTCTCTTTTGGATAGACACCTGAATTGTTTCCAGTTTCAGATTATTATGAATAAAGCTGCCATTAACAAAGACCATGAGATCTCCATAGGAAGAAGGGAGCTTTATTTTCTCTATATAGACATGGAAAACAATCTGTGGAATAGGGAGGCACAGCCTTCAGCTTAAGTGCTCTGGGAAGAACAAAGACAGAATCTGGCTTCAATAGGGAAAAATCTCACCCTGGTTCTCAATTAGGTCCACTTACACAAATGAAGGATTCAAACTGGTTCAGTTCTGATTAGTCAAAATATTCAAGTCCTAGGCTGGGCATGGTGGCTCATGCCTGTAATCCCAAAACTTTGGGAGGCTGAGGCAGGCCAGTCACTGGAGGTCTGGAGTTTGAGACCAGCCCGGTCAACATGGTAAAACCCTGTCTGTACTAAAACTACAAAAATTAGCCAGGTGTGGTGGTGCATGCCTGTAATCCCAGCTACTCAGGAAGCTGAGGCAGGAGAATCATTTGAACCCCGGAGGTGGAGTTTGCAGTCGGCTGAGATCATGCCACTGCACTCCAGCCTAAGTGACAGAGTGAGACCCCATCTAACCAAAAGAAAAGAATAAATAACTAGTTGAGCCCTGATGGGGTGGCTTCCAAGCCCTGAACCAGAAAAGTCTCTCAAAGGTTTCTTTCAAAAGGCCCATCAAGGGGAAGAGGCAGTTTATCTTCACACTGAAAACAGGCACTGGTTTGATTTGATTGCAGAAAGGAAGGTCCTGTGACACTTTTACATCTTTCTGAGATCACAGAGTATGTGACCACTTGCTCACCGCCCCCTGACTGACTGGTTCTGTTTTAACTTAGAGCACCTCAGTTTGCCATGGGAGTCCATTTTGTCTGTTACCAGGAGCATATTTTAACACTGCTATGAACTTTTTGTATAACTATTTTTGTGTACATGTGTTTTCATTTCTCTTGAGTTAATAACCTAGCAGTAGAACACCTGGGTCATAGAGTAGATATGTGTTTAATGTTCTTATAAATTGCTAGTTTTCCAAAGCTATTGTGGGTTTGTTTGTTCGTTTGTTTTTTGAAACAGGGTCTTGCTCTGTCACCCAGGCTGGAGTGCAGTGGTACAATCACAGCTCACTGCAGCCTCAACTTCCCTGTGCTCAGGTGATCCTCCACCTCAGCCTCCCAAGTAGCTGAAACTACAGGTGTGCACCACTACACCTGGTTAATTTTTGTATTTTTTGTAGAGACGGGTTTTCACTATATTACCCAAGCTGCTCTTGAACTCCTAGGCTCAAGTGATCCACCCACCTTGGCCTTTCAAAGTGCTGGGATTATAGGAGTGAGCCACAGCACCTGGCCATATGTGTGTACTTTTACACTCCCTCCAGAAACTTGTGAGAACTCTAGTTGCTCTACATATTAATTATGCTTGTAAACTTCAAACTGACCTCTACAATGTAGGGGGCATCACTGTCACTCTGAGGGAGGAGAAGACATAGTGTTGGGATTAATACAAAGCATGGGTCTGGGTCTGAGTCTTGTTTGAATCATTGTTCTGCGCTGGGCTTGCTACATGGCCTTGAATAAACTACTTGGGCCCTCTAGCCTCACTTTCTGCATCTGTAAAACAGGGATCTCTACAGCATCTCTCTCCAAGAGTCATTGTGAGGGTTAAATGAGAAAAATCTTGTGGAGACCTTAGCACAGGGCATTGCACACAATTTGTACTTAATTAGTGATGGCTGTGATCTTTTTTCTGGTTCCTTTCTTGTCTACTCTTTAATAGATCTCAGCAGGAGAGAATAATTTTAAGTGCCACACATCTGTCAGGAGTGCTGACATAGCCTAAGAATTATGATCCATTTTGTAGTATAAGAGCTGTCCACCTTTTTGGACCAGAAACATCTTTACTGCCCCCAAGATGGAGTGTCTACCTAGGATGGCAGAGCAGAGAGATGGAAAGACATAATTTTTGGGGAGTTGCTGAATCAACCCACCTGACACTCACCTTACCATTGGACTTCTAATTAGTTTAGCTAATACATTTTCTTACTGTTTAGGTTAATTTCGACTGGTTGTTTGCAGCGCAAACATCTGGACTGACACATCAAATGGTTCCAGCCTTCCTCCACTGAGCCTGAATTTGCTCTCAGTATCCTTTAGCCTTGTCTTCTCTCAGACTCAACAAATTGCCAGGAGCTGGCATTCTAAAGAAAGCCTGTTTGCTATCCAGGATAATGTCAAGTCACCTTCTGTGCCACTGACATAAAACCCATCTGAAGGGCAAAGTAAGAGGCTTCCCTTTTATGCCTTTAATGACTTTGTTTTTTTTTTTTTGTTTTTTTTTTTTAGCTGGAGTGCAGCGGCACAGTTTAGACTCACTGCAACCTCCATCTCCTGGGTTCAGGTGATTATCCTGCCTCAGCCTCCTGAGAGTTGTGACTACAGGTGCGCTCCACCACACCTGCCTAATTTTTGTATTTTTAGTAAAGGCAGGTTTTCATCATGTTGGCCAGGCTGGTCTCGAACTCCTGACCTCAAGTGATCTGCCTGCCTCAGCCTCCCAAAGTGCTGGAATTACAGGGGTGAGCCACCTTGCCTGGCCAAACCTTTTAATGACTTTTGAAGAATATTGCTGATCACTCAGCCACAGCTCACCAAGCTTTATGTAATTTGTAACCTTTTGTAAAAAGTCATCTCTGGCAGAAGCGTGAGCCACCATACCCAGCCGTGTCTGTTATTTAAGAAATATTTTGGCTGGGCACGGTGGCTTATGCCTGTAATCCCAGCACTTTGAGAGGCTGAGGTAAGTGGATCACCTGAAGTCAGGAGTTCAAGACCAGCCTGGCCAACATGGTGAAACCCCTGTCTCAAAAAAAAAAAAATTCTTGCTTTCTTTCCATGAACTCACATGCTGTTCATTGTGGGGAATGCCAAAGAAGGAAAGCAAGGTTCCCGAGTGCAAACAGTTAGGGGAAGTAACAGAAATTCTGGGTTGCAAAAATATTTAATATTCCACAGTGAAGGGAATCTTTTACTTTACTTTTACTTTTTTTTGAGACAAAGTTTCACTCTTGTTGTGCAGACTGGAATGCAATGAGCAACCTCTGCCTCCCGGATTCAAACAGTTCTCCTACCTCAGCCTCCTGAGTAGCTGGGATTATAGGCATTCACCACCAAGCCTGGCTAATTTTGCATTTTTAGTAGATACGGGGTTTCTCCATGTAAGTCAGGCTGGTCTCGAACTCCCAACCTCAGGTGATCCACCCTCCTCCGCCTCCCAAAATGCTAGGATTACAGATGTGAGCCACTGTGTCCAGCCTTTTATTTTTACTTTTTATTGTAGCATAATGAATAATATATATATATAGTAAAGTACACAAATCTTAAATGTACAGCTTAATGAATTTTAAAAAAGTGAATACATCCATGCACTCAGCATCCAGATTGAGACATAGAACATTAAGAGATCTCAGAAGTTTCCTTCATTCCCCTTCTCAGGCAACAACCTCTCCCTGCTTCACAATAATCACTGTCCTGACATTTGTCATCATAGATTAATTTTTCCTTACTTGAACTTTATGTAAAAAAAGTTCAAGTCTAGCTTTTTTTGTATGTCATAATGTCTGCAGGATTCACTCATGTTGTTGCTTATGGATGGAACTTTCTTTTTTGTTCCTGAATTATTTTATTATATGACCACAACATTATTTATTTATATCTTCTTCTGTTAGTGGACCTCTGGGTTGTTTCCACTGTTAGGCTAGTATAAATAATGCTGCTATGGACATTGGTGTACTTCGCTTTTAAGAAAAATATGTACTCATTTATGCTGAAGATAGATCATAGGTAGGTAGGTAGGTAGGTAGGTAGGTAGATAGATAGATGGATGTACTAGGTCATAGAGTATGTATATATTTAGTTTTAATATATTTTGCCAGTTTTCCAAAGTGTTTGTCCCTATTTATAAACCCTCCACCGCACGTGATGGTCCCAGTTGCTTCACAACCTTTTGGACAATTAGTATTGTCAATTTTAAAGTGTAGCCATTTTCTCAACTTCATTAATTGTCAGAACAATGAAGATTAAAATGATAATGAGATACTCTGCACATCTATTAGAATGCCTCAGATAAAGAAAAAACCTGACAATATCAAGTGTGAGCAAAGATTGAAGCAACAGGAATCATACATTGTTCTTGGTGGGAATGGTACAACCATTGAGAATATAATTTGGCATTTTCTTATAAAGGTAAATATATATGTGTCATTTGATCCAGAATTTCCATTCCTAGGTTATTATTCAAGGGAAATGAAAACACATGTTTACACAAAAACATGTACAAGAATTTTCACAGCAGCTTTATTCATCACAGCCAAAAACTGGAAATAACCCAAACACTCATTACGATGAATGGATAAACTGAGCATGGTGGCTCACACCTGTAATCCCAGCACTTTAGAAGGCCAAGGTGAGCAGATCACTGGAGGTCAGGAGTTCAAGACCAGCCTGGCCAAGATGGTAAAACCTCGTTTCTACTAAAAATACAAAAATTAGCCAGGTTTGGTGGTGCGCACCTGTAATCTCAGCTACTTGGGAAGCTGAGGCAGGAGAATCACTTGAACCCAGAAGGCGAAGGTTGGAGTGAGCCAAGATCATGCCACTGCACTCCAGCCTGGACCACAGAGCAAGACTCTGTCTCAAAAAGCAAAACAAAGATGGATAAATAAAATGTAGTATATCCATATAATGAATTCTACTTAGCAATAAAAAGGAATGAACTACTGATACAGACATCAACATAGACAAACATAAAAAAAAACATGATGCGAAACTAAAGAAGCCAGATATGAAAGATAAAGGGTGATTCCATTTACATGAAATTTAGAACAGGTATTGACTGCAAAGGGACATGAGAGAAACATTCAAATAATGGAAATGTTTTACATCTTGATTCTGGTGCTGGTCATACAGATATATACATGTACTAAACAAATCTAAGTGTACTCTTAAAACAAGTGCATTTTATTGTATAAAAGTATCCTCCATAAAATATCTAGTTATTCTGGTCTGATAGATATTTAGTGGTTTTTCACTATAGATTTAATTTTTATTATTCTGATGACCAATTGTGTTAAGGACTTTCCATATATTATTAGCAGTTCAGATATTATATTAATCAAGGTTCTCCAGAGAAACACAACCAATCAGATGTGTGTGCATAGATATAGATAGATAGATAGAGAGAGAGAGAGAGAGAGAGAGAGAGAGAGAGAGAGAGAGATCTAATATGATTATAAAGGTTAACAAGTCTCAAGATCTGTAGTCATCAAGCTGGAGACCCAGGACCTAGGATAGTGGTTGGTGTAGTTCCAGTCCCCAGTCTGACAGTCTCAAGACCCAGGAAGAGCTGATGTTTCAGTTTGAGTTGAAAGACAGAAAAAAATCCCATTCCCAACTTAAAGACAGGCAGAAGAAATTCTCTATTACTCACCCTTTGCATTTTTTCAGGCCTTCAACTGATTGGAGGTGGCCCACCCACATTAAGGAGGGCAATCTGCTTTACTCAGTCTACCCATGCACAAGTTAATCTCATCCAGAAACACCCACACAGACATACTCAGAATAACATTTGATTAAATGTGTGGGCATCCTGTGGCCCAGTCAAGTAAAGAGGTACAATTAAACCATCACATATGCTTTTTCATGACATACCTGTTTAGGTTTTTACCCACCCCTAACAGGATCTGTCTTTTTCTTCTTGATTTACAAGAGTTCTTTATATAGTCTAGATATTAGTCTTAGATAAGTGTATTGCAAATTTATTCCAGTGGTTTGCCTTTTCACTCTCTCAGCTGTATCTAATTTATCAGTCTTTTCTTTATGGTTAATGATTATTGTGTCTTGTTTAAGAATCGTTTGCCAATCCCCAGAACCTCTAGGTCACTAAGTCTATTATCTTATCTTTAAAAAAGCTTATTGTACTTTTTTTACATTCAGGTCTATAAACCATCTTGAATTCATTCTTGGTATATGGATGAATATTGCTGTTCTTTTAAATTTTTTTATAGAGCCAATAGATTCAATGCCAATTATTGAAAATAGAATCCTTTCTGCCCCTGAGTTACTTTTGTTATAAATCAGGTAATTATACAAGTGTGGGTTTCTCTCTGGACTATATTCTGTTTCATCAGTCTATTTATTCTTTTGCCAAGATCATACTTTTTGAATTATGGTAGCTTTAAACTAAGTGTTGGAATTTTGAGATATGAGTCTCTCTCCTACTTTTTCTTCTTTAAGAATGTCTGAAAAGAGTATTTTTGCATTTTCAGGTAAATTTTTAAATCAGCTTGTTAATTTCCATTAAAAATTTGCTAGGATTATGGTTGGGATTGCATTGAATCTATAAATCACTTTGAGGAGAACTGGCATCTTGAGTCTTCAATCCAAAAACGTGGTCAATCTCAACATTTATTTAGGTCTTCTTTAGTTGCTCTCATTAATACCTTGTAGTTTTTAGCATCAAAATCTTGTATGTCGTCTGAGATTTAATACTATTTATTTGATTTTTATGCTGATGCAAATGATATCATTTGAAAATTTTATTTTCCAGTAATAACTTCTATGCACTTTACAAATATATAGAAATACAATTAATTTTTGTGTATTGACCTTTTTTTATAGCCTTGTTAACTTCATAAATTAATTTTAATATATTGTCTGTAGATTATTTTGGATTTTCTTCTTATGTATTCATGTCATTTGTCCATGATGGTGATTTTATTTTTTTCTTGCCAAGCTTTATGCCTGCTATTTCTTTTCCTTGCCTACTGCACTGGCTAAGACTTCTAATAAACTGTTGAATATAAACAACATCTTCATTATGTTTATATCACTTTAGGAGAAATATTTATATTTTTCCATTAAGTGACATTTGCTGAAGGTTTTTAATAGATACCCTCCATCAGATTAAGTTCCCATCTACTCCTAGTTTGGTAACAGTTTTGATCATAAATACGTGTTGAATTGTATTAAATGCTTTTTATTGGCATCTATAAAGATAAACATTTATTTTTCTCATTTCTGTTATTAGTGCAGAGAATTACATACATTTTCTAATGTTACATTCTTGGTAAAAAAAAAATTCTTCATATGATCCTGTTGTATTATCCTTTTGCTATATTGCTGGATTTGGTTTCCCAATATTTTATTTCAGATTTTTGCCCTTATGTTTAGTAGGGATGTTCTATTTCTCTTCTTGTAGGGTACTTCCAAATTTGGAATCAACGTTTGCCAGCCTTATTGAACAAGTTGACAAGTATTCTTATTTTTTATATTCTCTGGAAGACTTTATGTAAGATTCATTTATTTCTCCCTTAGATATTTGAAAGACTTCACCAGGGAAGACATGTGGGCCTGGAGTTTTCTTGTATGGGTGCATTTATTTGATTTGGTCAGAAGGAGAAGGTGTGTTTTGAAATCCTGTCTCTCCCATAGGCCTTGACACTTGCTAATCCTGCATAGCTCCACATAGCTACTCCTTTGGGAATCCAGGTCTCTGCTCTTATGCTACCTCTTCAGAGAGGTCCTCCATTACTTCCCCAGCTGAAGCAGCACCTACTCCCTTCAGCTGCACTTTCTTTTTCTCTTTTCTTCTTGGAACAGGATCTCACTCTGTTGCGCAGGCTGGAGTGCAGTGGCTCAATCATAGCTCACTGTAGCCTTGACCTCCTGGTCTCAAGTGATCCTCCCACTTCAGCCCCCCTAAGTAGCTGGGACTACAGACATGCCAGCACACCCGGCTAATTTTTAGGTATTCTGTAGAGATGAGGATTTGCCATGTTGCTCAGGCTAGTCTTGAACTCGTGAGCTCAAGTGATCTCCTGCCTCAGCTTCCCAAAGTGCTGGGATTACAGGCATGATCCACTGTGCCTGGCCCTTTATTTCTTTATTTCTTTTAATATGCAGGCTTATCACTCCCTGAAATTAACCTTCCCCAAAATCTGTTCATGTGTTTATTATGTGTCCATTCTATTAGAATGTGAGCTCCATGGGCCAGGGACCCTGTCAATTTCATTCATTCTGAATCCCCAGCACTCAGCACATAGCAAGCACTTAACAAATACTTTTTAAGAGACTAAATGAAAGGAGGTCAAATGGAGGCCCTTTCCCCACAAAGTCACCAGAAACACCATCATGAGAGTTGTTAATCATTGAACCTTACTTTTAATTTTAATTTTTATTTTTTATTTGAGATGGAGTCTTGCTTTGTCATCCAGGCTCAAGTTCAGGGGTGCAATCTTGGCTCACTGCAACCTCCGCCTCCTGGGTCCAAGCGATTCTCCTGCCTCAGCTTCCCAAGTAGCTAATATTACAGGCGCTCACCACCATGCCTGACTAATTTTGTATTTTTTAGTAGAGATGGGGTTTCAGCCTGTTGGCCAGGCTGGTCTTGAACTCATGACCTCAAGTGATCCGCCTGCCTTGGCCTCCCAAAGTGCTGGGATTACAGATGTGAGCCACCGTGCCTGGCTGAGACTTACTTTTAAAAATGTCTTAAAAGACTTTTTTAAAGAGCAGTTTTAGGTGCACTACAAAATTGAGCCAAAGGTACAGAGATTTTTCACATATCCCCTACCTGTACATATGCCTAGCATCTTCCATTGCCAACATCCCCCACTACAGTTACACATTTGTTAAAATTGTTGAGCTTATGTTGACACATCATGATCACCCAATCTGTAGTTTACATTATAGTTTACACTTGATGTTGTGCATTCTACGGGTTCAAGCAACTTTGTAATGCTATGTATCCAACAGCCTCCTTTTTTTAATAATAAAAATTGACCACAGTCTTGATTGGACTTACATAACAACAAAAATGTGCAATATAATTCTGTGTTCTTTGCCAAGTTACGATGTCATTTTGAAACAAAATGTAATGAAAGTAAGACTTTCTCACTTCCTTTGTAAATGGAATTGTTTAATGTTACCTTGTTAATGGGTGGAATAAAATGTAATCTGATGGTGAAAGTATTCTTCTTAACATTGTGGAAAGTGCCTCCCTAAATTGCATGTAGTGGAAAAGCCACTTGATTGGGGAAAGTTCGCTGAATTAAGCTTATTAAGCTTACTGAATTCTGGCCTACTGACCTTGTAACAAGCATGTTAGATGAGATGCTATACAGGCTCGAATAATACCTGCATCATTCAGGATTGTTTTGATTGCAAGTGACATAAAACCTCAGTGAAATTGAGCAAAAAATGGAATTTTCTAAGTCATGCAACAAAACATCCAGAAGGCACAGCTTGATCCAGAAGCTGTGTCACAATGTCACTTGAATACAGGCTCTCTCTCCATTACTACATTGATTTATTCTGTGTTGTCTTCCTTCCCAAATTCTTCCTTTGTGGATAATAAACAATTAAACAGGCCAGCCTCGTGGCTCACACCTGTAATTCCAGCACTTTGGGAGGCCAAGGAGGGTGGATCACTTGAGTCAGGAGTTCCAGACCAGCATGGCCAACATGGTACAATCCCATCTCTACTAAAAATACAAAAATTAGCTTCACATGGTGACGCACACCTGTAATCCGAGCTGCCCACGGCTGCGGCATGAAAATCACTCAAACCTGAGAGATGGAGGTTGCAGCAAGACAAGATTGTGCCACTGCACTCCAGCCTGGGCAAGAGTGAGAGTCTGTCTCAAAATAAGCAAACAAACAATTAAACAATATTTTTTAAGGAATAATGCCTACAAAAACATCTTCATAGTTCTAATTTAATCCAGCCATAAAGAGAACTGTCTGAGCAGAACATCTTAAGAGTGCATTTTCTTGACCCTATTGGGTTATAGACCAATTCCTAGACCATTCGCTGTGGCCAGGCTACTGCAGTGCTCTGCTCTGATTGGCTAGGCCTGAGTCATATGCCACCAATCAAAACACAGGGACTGTGATTTGGGGCTGCCGCGCTCCACAGAGGAGTTGAAGTGTTAAAATAGCAGATGTCCATCAGAGAGTCACTGTCTAGTAATACAGTATAGTGTATTGAATGCACATCCCATATACTTAATGGGTTCATCTGAAGACTAAGAATAGCAAAAAGCACAATTCAACCAGACAAGAGTAAAAAGGACTGTGTTTGTTTGATATGATCATGCAGTCAAAAAAGGTACAGTTATATACTTGGTATGTATAGAAGACCTGAAAATCTATGTTACAATACAAGATTCTGTCAAAGACTCCCTTTGAAAAACAGGATTTCATTAAAGAATGTTTGGGACCCAGCAGGACTAAATAAGGGAAGATAAGGACTCCCCTCCACCACCCAGCTTTCTTTTAAGTAGGAAAGTGTTTGAAAATCCCCACCTCTGAGAAAGGGGCCCTGCAGGGGCTCTGAGGCACATCACAGAACAATTCTCAAGGAAAAGGCTCTTGAAAGATTCTGAGCTCAGATAAAGTCATGTTTAAGAAAGCTCTTCTAAGCTATATAATTAATTGAAAGACAGAAACAGTTCCAGTCATAGCTCTGTTATGGATCTTGCCACCAGGAGATAGAAACTCCTCTCTGTGTGGCACTTGGACAAGACAACAGTTAATGGAGTGGAGTTGGAGGTGAGTTCAGAATCCTCAAAGGAAATTCTTTGAGTCATATACCTGGGCAAATATTGGGAAGCTGATGTTGGTTGCAACTCTGTGCCAACAAAACAAAACCAACCAGCTCAGTTTTCGTGTATTTTTTTTCTGATTAAGGGAGGTATGCATCATTTCATTGGAGAAACTTTGAAAAGTACACTTGCTTTTAAGGGCTCATTTGTGGTTTCCCCAGCCAGGAGAGACACCATTCCCACTTAATCATATTTCAATATCCTCTCTTTCTTTGTCTCTTGTGTATTTACTTACTTTTGAGACAGGATCTGTTTTGTATCCCAGGCTGGAATGCAGTGGCACGATCACAGCTCACTGCAACTTCCACCTCCTGGGCTCAAGTGATTCTCTTGTCTCACCCTCTCAGGTAGCTGGAACTACAACCCCATGAACCACCATGCCTGGCTAATTAATTTTTTTTTGTAGAGATGGAGGTCTCACTGTATTGCCCAGGCTGGTCTTGAACTTCAAGGCTCAAGTGATCCTCCCACCTTGGCTTCCCAAAGTGCTGAAATTACAGGAGTGAGCCAATGCATCCAGTTCTCTTAAAATATATATATATATATATATATATATATATATATATATATATATAGAGAGAGAGAGAGAGAGAGAGAGAGAGGAGAGAGAGTTTATGCACAGATACATTTGTGATAAAACTATAAAACATTTGGAATGGTAAATAGGAAATGTCAGATTGTGGTTATCTCTGGGGCTAGGAAAGAATATGGGAAGACCATTCGGAAAACTGCAAGGTTTTGAGATGAGGTCTCAGTCTGTTGCACAGGCTGGAGTGTGGTTGTGCGACCACAGCTCAACTGGAGCCTTGACCTCCTAGGTTCAGGTTATCCTCCCACCTCAGCCTCCCCAGTAGCTGGGACTGCAGGTGCATGCTACCATACCCAGCCAATTTTTTGTATTTCTTGTAGAGACAGGGGTTCACCATGTTGCTTAGGCTGGTCTTGAACTCCTAGGCTCAAGATACCTTCTTGCTTCAGCCTCCCAAAGTGCTGAGATTATAGGTGTAAGCCACTATGCCCAGACACTTTTTCCATTTAACATTACCTTTTCAAGATTCATCCATGGTGCATCTGTGGCTAAAGCACACTCATTTTTCACTGCCGTGTAATGTTCCATTGCATTATACCCCACCATTTTTTTAATTTTTTTTTTTGTTAACAGATATTTGGCTAATTTCAAGTTTTTGCTAACATGAGCTGTGCTTCTATGAAGATTCTTGCTTATATCTCCTGGTGCATATGTGTAAGAGTTTCTCCAGAGCATGTATCTAGGAGTAGAAATGCTGGGTTTTACAATGTAGAAATATTCAGCTTTAAAAGGGAAGTGTCCTGAATTTTCATTTGGCAATGTTGCACAAGCATTTGTCTATGTCATTAAAAGTTCTTTTTTTTTACATAAAGGAAAAGCAAAGTAAAAGTATGAAACATTATTCAGATATGCTGGAAATTGGTTTATGATGTTGGGGAAAATCTAACACCAAAATGGATTTCTCAGCAAGGCTAGTTTACTTTCTGCAGAAAGGGTGCAACTCATTGGCAGTCTTGCCATGAGAGCACACCTGATCAAAGGAGACAGGGACATTTATAACTTTTGTAACCTGATGCAATTGCCCTACTGCTGTGTCCAGTTTCCATTGGCCAGAATGGGACCTCACATTCTATGCTTGACCCGATTGGCTAAAAACTTGAAAATTTCCTGAATAGATAAGGAGGAAAGAAGACAAGGAAAAAGAAGCAGCTAGTCAGGAGGTCAGGAGGTTTCCAAATAAGGAATGGCATGCACCAGATTTTGGAGCTTGTCCAGTTCTGTTCAGACGTGCTGGAGCAAGTCAAGGTAGCCGATTTAAAATGTAGCTGATTTAGAGAATATATATACCTGGGTATATGTTTATGCTAATAGCAGATAATGGCCATAGAGCAAGAGATTACAACTCCTTATAATGTAGTCTAAGATATAAACTTTGAAGAATAACTTTCCCATCTCTCATAAGATGCAAGACACTATTATCTTTGTGGATATTCTCTGGCCACAGCAGGGTCTTGTTACATATTTAATAGCTTGAGAACAAAGGCCACATCCATACACATTGTTAATCAGCACCAATTACTTATAGAGAACTCACAATATGCTGGTGTGAGGTATTAAAAATAAACAAAGTAGCCGGGCATGGTCACTCATACCTGTAATCCCAGCACTTTGGGAGGCTGAGGCAGGCGGATCACTTGAGGTCAGGAGTTCAAGACCAGCTCGGCCAACATGGTGAAACCCCATCTCTACTAAAAATACAAAACTAGCCGGGTGTGGTAGTGGGTGCCTGTAATCACAGCTACTTAGAAGCCTGAGGCATGAGAATCATTTGAACCTGGAGTAGGAGGTTGCAGTAAGCTGATATGCCACTGAACTCCAGCCCTAGAGTGAGACTCAGTTTCAATAAATAAATAAATAAAGTTGGACACTAGTTGCTATAGTCTTCTTAATATTTGTGTCCTCCCCTTTCAAATTTATATGTTGAAACTCTGTCCCCCAATGGTATGGTATTAGAAGGTGAGGACTTTGGTAGGTGATTGGGTCATGAGAGTGAATCCCTCAATTAGAGCCCTTATAAAAGAAATATTGGAGAGTTCCATCATCCTTATTCTGTGTGTGGTTACAGAGAGAAAAGTGCTTTATTAGTGTGTTCTCATGCTGCTATGAATACCTGAGACCGAGTAATTTATAAAGAAATGAAGTTTAATTGACTCATAGTTCTGCATGGCTGGGAGGCTTAAAGAAACTTACAATCATGGTGGAAGGCACCTGCTACAGAGCAGCAGAAGAGAGAATGAGTGTAAGCAGGAGAAATGCCAGATGCTTATAAAACCATCAGATCTTGTGATAATATCACGAGAGCAGCATGGTGGAAACTGCCCCATGATCCACTTATGTCCACCTGGTCTCAGGTGGGACTATAATTTGAGGTGAGATTTGGATGGGGACACAGAGCCAAACCATATCAAGTGCTATCTATGAATTAGGAGGTGGGCCCTCAAAAGACACTGAATCTGCTGGTGCTCTAATCTAAGGCTTCCCAGCTTCTAGAACGGTAAGAAATAAATTTATGTTGTATATAAGCCATTCAGTCTGTAGCTGTCTGACTCCACTTGCCCCTGCTCACCATCTTCCAGCCACACACCCCTTCTTTCTAGTCTCCAAACACTAATCTGGCTTCTCCTGGAGACTTCACTCTTGTTCCCTCTGCTTGGAATTCTTTGAAGCCAGAACTTTGCAAGCCCCAACCTTTCTCATCCTTCTTTATTCAGCTCAAGATGCCACTGCCACATAAAAGCCTCCATTGACCATCCAAGCATTCCCTCTCCCATCACCCTGGTTTTTTTTTCATAGCTCTTCTTGCAAACTGCAGTTACTTATTTATTATATTTTGTTTCCTCTGCCAGCCTGGGAACACCATAAGGGCAGCGATCTTGTCTGTCGTGGTCGCCACTGTGTTCCCAGCTCATAGACTACAGCCCTGCCCTTGGCGCTGAAGGATTAAGAAATTCCTTTAATTTAGAATCACTTTCTCCGGACAGAGCTGACTCTAATCAAGTGAGAAAGGTGAGGGTTGTGGCTGCCTGTGCCCAAAGAGTGACGGTTCAGCCCAAGGCCCCGCCTCCACCCAGCCCCCTGCCCTGCCCCCTGCCCTGCCCCTGTTCTGTTCTCCCCCAGGGGTCTCGATAAAGGTCGTTTGGTGGCGCGCCTGGGCTTCTGGGAACGGCCAGCCTTGGCCAATCGGGAAGCGGGGGAGAGCAGCGCAAGAAGCGGCGACCGCATACTTTAGCCGGCACCCGAGCGACGGAGACAGCTGTTACACAGGTAAGGGTGTCTCTGGTCGCGTCCTTACGACCCTGGGCTTATCCTTGAACCCAGGACGCCGTGACTGCTGGAGCACCGTCCTCACGCTCGCAGCCCTGCCGCTCACACTTCCCGTTCTCCTCAGGGCAGCCAGGCACACCTCAGGGAGACACAACGCCTCGCCTAGCCGCCACCGAGGCTTAGAGTTGGGCGGCTGCCCTAGGGGGTGCCTTTCATCCGCCCACTTTATGAACGCAGAACCTAGGCCTCCCGACTCCCCATTCTCCACTGTGACGCCCTCACGCCACGCCCCTGCCCTCACATCCACCTCATGCCCCGCGAGCCCACCCTGCCTGCTCGTCTGCCCCTCGTGGACACACTCTCTAGGGAGGCGTTACCCTGCGAGGGAAGGGATATTTCGGGCAAGGGGAACTTCTCCCAACCATTGGCTTGTCTTTTGTACATCCAGGAGGATGCTAGTGATTGGGACACAGGAGTGGCCTACTCTTCTCTGTGCCTGCTCCATCCCATTCTCTACAAAGGTGATGCCCAAGTTCACTGGGTTTCTTTTGAAAAAATTATGGGGCCGGGCCCATGAGTCTTTGCTGAAAGTGTGAAAGACGCGTTGACAGAGCCTGTGGGCTGGGTTTGCCCTTCTGTTAGGTGTGGGAAGGAGGTTTTATTTATTTATTTTTTGCTTTGACTGAGTGGTCTTTGAGCAAAAGCGAGGGTCTTTTTGTATTCTTTCTGGGAGATGTAGGAGGATATCCTTGGTCATCCTAGCTTCTCTTCTTTTTTTCTTTAGTTCTTTTCCTTTGTGCATTGGTGTTTGCAATATTTTTATTTTCATTCATGATGATCTCATCCAGGTTCATAGCATTAAATACCTACATATCAGAGGCTAACAGATTCCATATTTATATCTCCATTGCAGGCCTCACCACTGACCTTTATCCAGCCACCCACTTAGTAGCTCCACTGAGATATATGATAGGCAACTCAGACATGCCAAGAGAAGGCTAGCAAGCTCCCTTTCATTACCTTCCCCAAACTGTTTCTGTTGCCTTTTTTTTCCATCTTAATAATAGGAAAGGTGCTGGCTAATAATGAGACGTCATTTACTGCTCTCTTTCTTTTCCCTTTCTTTTTTCTTTTTCTTTCTTTCTTTTTCTTTCTTTCTTTCTTTTTCTTCTTTTTTTTTTTTTTTTTGAGACAGTCTCCCTCTGTTGCTCAGGCTGGAGTGCAGTAGTGCTGTCTTGGCTCACTGTAAGCTCTGCCTCCCAGGCTCAAGCGATTTTTCTGTCTTGGCCTCCTGAGTAGCTTGACTACAGGCATGTGCCACCTTGCCTGGCTAATTTTTATATTTTTAGTAGAGACGGGGTTTCACCTTGTTGGCCAGGGTGGTCTCGAACTCCTGGCCTCGAGTCATCTGCCCATTTCAGCCTCTCACAAAAGTGCTGGAATCACAGGTGTGAGCCACCACACCCAGCCCTCTCTTTCACACTGCAAATAATGCTTTCTGTCCTGGGCTAAGTCACCACCTCTCTTTTGGATTATTGAAATAGTTTGCCACTTGATCTCCCTGCTTCTGTCCTGGCTCCTATTTTCAGCATACCAGCTAGAGGGATCTTCTTAAAACACAGGCTGTCAGATTGCACATTCCTTTATTTAAAAAAAAAATCCTTCCAGTGAGTCTCCATCTTATTAATGATAGACAAACCCCTTACAGTGAGCTATAAGGCTTTACATAATCTGACCCACTGTTACTTTCCCAATCTCATTTGCTCCCTCCCCTTCCACATGTCAGACATGCTTTGGCCTCAGGGCCTTTGTGCTTGCAATTTAATATCCATGTAGTTTGCACTCACTTCTTCCAGGTCTTTACTAGGGGTCACCTAGTGAGGCTTTCCTCACTTCCCACCTCCCTTCATCGCTTCAGTTGTTCTTAGCACTTATATTTTACATACTTTTCTTGCATATTGTTGTCTTCTCCCTGTAGAATATGAGTGAGGGGATTTTTATCTGTTTTGTTCCCTCATGTATTCCTAGCACCTAGGTCTAGCACACAGTAGGTGCTCAAAAAATATGAACTAGATGAATGTTACTGGCACTGTTGTGGGCATGGAGATACAGTGGTGAATGAGACAGGCCTGCCTTCATTTAACTGATGTGCCTATGGAGGGCACCACTAGCAATAAAAGCACAGATAAAAAAATGTTATGTCAGGACTGTTTCCTAAGGGAGGACAGGGATATTTGAATAATGGGACTATCTGAGAATATTGCAGGTAGGGGGTAAGCGAGTCATGGGACTATCTGAGAGTATTGCAAGTATGGGGTAGAGCAGGTGTGAAGACCCTGATGTGTGAGCAGTTGGAGATGTGGTGAGCCTGAGGGTCTTAACCTGCTTTCTGATGGACTGAAGTAGAAAATAAAGTTGATGGAAAGATAGATGTACCAAGGAGGGGGACAGGTCAGAGCAAAGATCTGAAGGTGAGAGGGCCCACTCCTCATGAAAAAGTTTAATAATATGAAGTTAGAGGGAAGATCTCTCACAAGATGTGTTCAGAGAACAGGCAATTTTAATTCAACAGGCATGTATCTGGTACCTATTATGTGCCAGACCTAATGCTGAGGACTCAGAGTTGAGCATCTGTGGACCTTGCCCTATAGGAATTTGCCACTAGAGAGGGAGACATGTGTGGAGAAATAATCACAACTACTGCACTAGGGAAGAACAGTATAGAAGATGCAGAATAGTGTGGGAGGAGGTTGACATAGGTGGGACTGCTCCAGCTGGCTGCAGCATACATTAGAGTTCCCCATTTGACAAGATAGGGATGGGGATATGTTGTGGAGTGTGTACTTAGCATGTACCGGAGTATGAAGGGAGGAAACACGAGACACTCCAAAGAATAGAGAATTGCTAGGGTATAATGGGGGAAGGCAGTGAGAAATGAGGATAGTAAGGGTGGCAGTGTCTGTTCTATGGAGAGCATCCTTTATAGCTCTGTCAAAATGTGAGCATTTTATCCTGTAGGGGATGGAAGGTATCCCTGATGGACTTAAGGCAGGAAGACATTTCAGAAAGACCTCTCTGACCATGGGGAGGTTGATTGGAGGAACAAGAAGACTTAGTTGGCATCACGTCAAAGAAGGGGCAAGAGAAAAGGGTATGACTTTGCAAAAAGTTTGAGAGGTAGATCTTGAGAATTGCTGAGTGTTGAGGAGGTGAAGGGGGACCCTGGGGTGACTGGAAGGTGGTTTCTGGCTTACTTTACTGTGTGCTAATTGTTTTATCCAAAGAGTCTGGGAACCTGGAAGGAGGAAGCATTAGTAGGTGGTAGCAGTGGCTAAGGGGAGAGAAGTGATGAGTCTGATTTGGGACATGTGTAATTTGAGGCACCTGTGGGTCATCCAGGTCTAGATATCATCAGGTGGACAGTTGGAAGTACTGGCTTGGGAAGAGAGTTGGACTGGACATATAGATATGAGAATCCCTTTTGTTTTGATAGAGTCCTCCTAGCTCACTTACTTGCCTTATGTTATTGTCTGTTAATACTTACATCTCTTCTCCCCTAAATAACACAAAGTTTGAAATATTTCTTGAGACAGAGTTTCGCTCTTGTTACCCAGGCTGGAGTGCAATGGCATGATCTCGGCTTACCACAGCCTCCACCTCCTGGGTTCAGGCAATTCTCCCGCCTCAGCCTCCCAAGTACCTGGGATTACAGGCATGCACCACCATGTCCAGCTAATTTTTTGTATTTTTAGTAGAGACGGGGTCTCACCATGTTGACCAGGATGGTCTCGATGTCTTGACCTCATGATCCACCTGCCTCGGCCTCCCAAAGTGCTGGGATTACAGGCGTGAGCCACTGTGCCCGGCCCCAAAGTTTGAAATATTTTTTAGCTTTATACTTTTTTATAGCTTCAACTGTGTCCTCGAACATCTAGATCTTCCATACACAGTTGCTAACTGCCAGAAGAACCTTCCCCAAACCTAGCCAAAAATTCTTACATTGATTTGTAAGGTACACCAAAGTTATAGTTTTATCTTGCTTGCTTCCTTCATTCATTTAGCACATATTTATTGAGCATTAGGTGCTTCTGTTCAATGAAGGGCTGTGGACAGACCAGGCAAGGTTCCCAGACTCAAGGAGCCTGTTAGGCAACAGACAATAAATGAACAGATAGACATGTGATGCCAGGAATTGATAACATGCTACCAAGGAGATAAAATGGAAATATGGTAGCATGGATGGTGGGGCTGCTTCATCTGGGGTGTGCTGAGAAGCTTCTTTAAAAAGGAGACCTTTGAGCAGAGATCTGAATGAGGTAAGAGGGTGACCCAGGTAGGTATTTTGAAGGAGAAAATTCCTGCAGATGCAGAGGTAACAGTGACTGTGAAAGCCCAAGTCAGCAGTGTATTTAGCATATTTGAAGAAGAGCAGAAGGCTGTAGGACCAAAGCATGTAATCCTGTGGAAGAGTGGTAGCAGAAGGAATTGCATCAGGGACAGTTATGTAGGCCTCACAGCACAGGGTAAAGACTTTGGATCTCAGTCTCTGATGGGAGGGGGCTATTGAAGGTTTGAGCCTCTTAAGACTCCTTCCCAGTGTAGTGTGGAGAACAGACTGGGGAGTGGAAGGGGCCAAAGTAAGAACAGGGAGACAGGAGGCTACTGTATCACCCAGATGAGACACATGAGAGTGGCTTGCACCAGGGTGACAGTGGGAGAAAAGACAAAAAGTACGTCTGCCTCATGTATATATTTTATGAATAAATTTAGTGTAGAAATGAATTGCTAATGTAGGGTTTAAGAGGAAAAAAGAAGTCAAGGGCAATGACAAGGTTTTAGGCTAGAACAACTTCTAGCAAGAAGATACTGTTTACTGAAATGAGGAAGATGGGGAAAGTCCAAGTCATTGTTAGATGCTAGAACATGGCCTTCTTCCTTTTAGCCCCTCCCACTCCATGCACTCTCTGTGGCCATCTTTGTCTTTCTGACACTGCTGTTACCCACTGAAAAATCCTGGGTACCAGTTACCTGATTTACTTGGTCTCTTTGGACACCAGAGGGCTGCTGTGAAGATGACATTAGATGATACAAATAAAGCCCATAGTGGGGACTAATACACAGCAGAGCTCAGGAGATGTCAGGGAAACAAATAAATGAATGGAGTAAAAGGAATTTAGATGAGGAAAATTTCTGTAGGATGTATTCTGTATTGAGGAAGACCATTTGGTAGGTAAGACTTGAGTTGGTTTTAATAATGATACTCACCACAGAGTAGTTACTATGTGGAAGGTGAGGAAGGTAGTTATTTTTTTACTTCACAAATTAGGCCCAGAAAGAGTAATTAATTTGCCCAAAGTAATCTAGCTAAAGAGTAAAAGAGTTGGCTGGAGCTCAGGGCTGCAGTGGAAGGTTGGGTAGGTGTTTCTTTTTGGGATAAATGACATACAACAGGACATACGCAAGAATGATCAGGAACCAAGTAAATCAGGTGACTGGTACACAAGGTTTATTCTGGGAGTCAGAAAGTTAAAGGCAGTGTCTCACCTGTGAGTGGGAACCAGTGAGTTTTTTTGAGCAGGAGCAACAGCTGTGTCAGAAAAATAGAGGTGGGGCCAGGCTCAGTGGCTTTTGCCTGTATTCCTAGCACTTTGGGAGGCTGAGGCGGGCAAGCAGATCACTTGAGGTCAGGAGTTCGAGACCAGCCTGGCCAACATGGTGAAACCCCATCTCTACTATATACAGTAATTAGATGGACATTGTGGTACATGTCTGTAATTCCAGCTACTCAGGAGGCTGAGGCAGGAGAATCATTTGAACCTGGGAGGCAGAGGTTGCAGATACCGTGCCACTGCACTCCAGCCTGGGGGACAACAGTGAAACTCCATCTCAAAAAAAAAAGAAAAAGGCAGAAGTGGCCACAGAGATTAGGGTGCATGGAATGGGAGGGGCTAGAAGGAGGAAAACCATGTTCTAGCATCTAACAAGGACCTGAACTTCAAGGAATGAAGATCTGGCCTTGTGTGATACTGAACAGGATGGAAGCAAAAGTTAGAGAATGTTGCAAAAGTGCAAATATCCCATGCTATTTAAATCTGTTTTGGAGCTGGGCATTGTGGCTCACACCTGTAATCCCAGCACTTTTGGAGGCCGAGGTGGGCAGATCACCTGAGGTCAGGAGTTCGAGACCAGCCTAGTCAACATCATGAAACCCATCTCTACTAAGAATACAAAAATTAGCCAGGCATGGTGGCGCATGCCTGTAATCTCAGCTACTTGGGAGACTGAGGCAGGAGAATCGGTTGAACTCGGGAGGTGGAGGTTGCAGTGAGCTGAGAAGCTGCCATTGCACTCTAGCCCAGGCAACGGTGCAAGACTCCATCATAAAAATCAATCAGTCAATCTGTTTTAGTAATGAGAGTTTGGAGAGTGAGGGATACCATGTTATCTGAATCTATAGTATTTGGTTTCCTGAGTTTTAGTTAGAGTGTAGCAATAGTTTGGATGAGGAATACCTGCCTGCTTGATCAGGAAACATTTATCTACATGTGTTTGGTTTCTGAGTCTGAGAGTGGAGGGACACCTGTAGGTAAACAATCTGAGGACACACAGAGATGCAGAGGAGGAGGGTGAGTTAGCACCTGAGAGAGAGAAGCCAGGGAGCAGAGGTGGAGGATAGGTTGGGGGTGGATAGCTGCATATGGAGGCGTGATGGGTGTGACAATTGTGTGCTTGAGAGAAGATGCACTAGTGGTGCCTGGAAACTCATGGTTGGAGTTTGAGTGCATGGGGGCATGTTCGGATTTGGCATTCATTGCCATTGAGGATTCAGGGGCAGTGGTGAGACACACACTCTGAAGTAGGGAATTTAGAGCAGTTTTAAAATTAACAAGTTATTAAAAATTTTGTAAGATCACATATACTCATGGAAGAGAATTCACACTGACAAGGGAATCAAACAAAAAGTAGAAAAGTCTCCCACCTCTCAGCTTTTTAATGCTAGGTTGTTTCTTGCTAAGTTAGTGCTTTGTTTCTTGCTATTCCTTCTAAAATACTGAACCAACCTTAAGGGTACAGCTCAGGGAATTTTTACACATTTATTCACTCATGTGACCACTGTCCATATTGAGGCATAGTGCATTTCTGGTACCTTGGTCAGCTTGGACCACCATAACAAAATACCAAAATATCTGTTGTTCTGGCTCAAACAACAGACATTTATTTCCTTATGGTTTTGGAGGCTGGAAGTCTGAGATCAGGGTGCCAGCATAGTTGGGTTCTGATGAGGGCCCTCTTCCTAGCTGCTCACTGTGTAGTTGTGGCCTTTCTTTTATGTATATGTGTGGGGAGAGGTAGGTGGAGGAAAGCAAGCTTTCTGGTGTGTCTAAGGACACTTATCCCGTCTTGAAGACCCCACACACTTCACCTCATCCGAGTCTAATTACTTCCCAAAGACCCCATCTCCAAATATCATCACATTGTGGGCTAGGGCTTCATCGTAGGAATTCTTGGAGAACAGAATTCAGTCCATAGTACCCAAATAGTTCTGCTCTGCTTTCTCCCAATCAGCACTCTCCTCACATTCCCAAGGATAACCAGTATTCTGGTTTCTAATGCTATAGATTATTTTTTCCTGTTTTTAAGATCCATGTAAATGGAGTCATACGGTGCTTTTTTTTTGTATCTGACTTCTTCAGCTCACCATTTTGTCTGTGAAATTCATCCATGTTGTTCTGTGTAGCTGTAGTTTGATCTTTTCCATTGCTGTGTGGTATACCAATGATGAATATACTGCCATAAAAAGCCCAAGTTGGATAATTCTGTACACGCAATCGTTTTAAAATTGTTATGGGAGGGACCCAGACTTTTGTTAGAATCTGCATACCTTCTGCCAATGTGTACTACATAACATTACAGTACCTATTAACATGTAATACCAATTTGTGCTACATAAGAATAAGGTACCTATTAGCATGTAATAACAATGTGTACTACATAAAAATATGGTAACTATTAACATGTAATAATGTGTACTACATAACAATATGGGATCCATTAACATGTAATAGCAATGTGTACTACATAAAAATGCGGAATATATATCAGTACCACATAAAAAATACAGTACCTATTAACATGTAATAACATGTAATAATGTGTACTACATAAAAATGCAGATGATATATCAATGTGTGCAACATAAAGAATACAGTACTTATTAACATGAAATAACAATCTATACTACAGAAAAATACAATACCTATTAACATGTAATAACAATATGTACTACGTAAGAATAAGGTACCTATTAACATGTAATAACAATGTGTACTCCATAACAATATGGTATCTATTAACATGTAATAACAATGTGTACTACATAAAAATGCAGAATATATATCAATGTGTACTACATTAAAAAATACGGTACCTATTGACATGTAATAACAATGTGTACTATATAAAAATACCATACCTATTAACATGTAATAATGTGTACTACACATGCATTACTGTGTAATAACAATGTGTACTGTGTAAAACTATGGCATATATTAAAGTGTACTGTGTAGAAATATGGCATATATTAATGTAAAACAACAGCATGTATTAATGTGTAATAACAATGTGTACCGTGTAAAACTACAGCATGTATTAACATGTAATAACAATGTGTACTGTGTAAAACAATGGCATGTATTAATGTGTACTGTGCAAAACTATGGCATATATTAATGTGTACTATGTAAAACTATGGCATGTATTAATGTGTAATAATGTGTACTGTGTACAGCATGTATTAATGTGTAATAACAGTGTGTACTGTGTAAAACTACAGCATATATCAATGTGTACTATGTAAAACTGGTATATATTAATGCATACTATCAATGTGTACTGTGTAAAACTACGGCATGTATTACTGTGTAATAACAATGAGTACTGTATAAAATTACAGTATGTATCAATGTGTACTATGTGAAACTGCAGCATATATTAATATGTAATAACAGAGAGTACTGTGGAAAACTAAGGCATGTATTATTGTGTAATAATGTGTATTGTGTAAAAGTATGGCATGTATTAATGTGTAATAACAATGTGTATTGTGTAAAACTATGGCATGTATTAATGTGTAATAACATGTACTGTGTAAAAGTATGGCATGTATTAATGTGTAATAATGCATACTGTGTAAAATTAGGGCATGTATTGTGTAATAACAATGCCTACTGTGTAAAACTAAGGCATGTATTAAGATATATGGACACAGGGAAGGGAGCACCACACACTGAGGTCTATTGGGGTAAATAGGGGAGAGACAGCGGGGGGGGAGCGGGGGAGGGATGGCATGGGGAGAAATGCCAAATATGGGTGAGGGGGCAGAAGGCAGCAAAACACACTGCCACGTGTGTACCTATGCGACTATCTTGCATGTTTTGCACATGTACCCAAAACCTAAAATGCAATAAAAATTAAAAAAAAGATATAATAACCATATGTACTGTGTAAATGTATGTTATGTATCAATGTGTACTGTGTAAAACTGGCATCTATTAATGTGTAATATGTACTGTGTAAAACTATGGTACGTATTAATGTGCACTATGTAAAACTGCAGTATATATTATGTAATAATGTTTACTGTGTAAAACTATGGCATGCATTAATGTGTAATTGTACTGTGCAAAACTACGGCATGTATTAATGTGTAATAACAATGTGTACTGTTTAAAACTACAGCATGTATTAAAGTGAAATAGTAATGTGTACTGTGTAAAACTACAGCATGTATCAATGTGTACTATGTAAAACTATGGTATATATTATGTACTAACAACATGTACTGCATAAAACTATGGCATGTATTACTCTGTAATAACAATGTGTACTGTGTAAAACTATGGTATGTATCAATGTGTACTATGTGAAACCACGGCATATATTATATGATAACTGTGTACTACATAACAGTACGGTACCTATTAACATGTAATAACAACATGTACCACATAAGAATATGGTTCCTATTAACACATAATAATGTGTACTACATAAGAATATGGTATCAAGATACCAATGTATACTATATAAGAATACAGTATCTATTAACGTTATAAGAATGTGTACTGCATAAGAATATGGTACCTATTAACATGTAATTACTATATGTACCACATAACAATACGGTACCTATTACCATGTAATCACAATGTGTACTACATAAAAATGCAGAATATAGGGGGTTCTGGAAGATGGTGTGGTAGGAGCAACTCAGGATTGCAGCTCTCAGTGAAAGTGCAGAGGGTGAGTCCAAGCTGCATTTCCAGATGGATATTTGTTGCCCACAGAATGGGGAAATTCCCAGGTGTAGGAGAAACACAGGATGCCAGTGCAGCTGTTTCAGCTGGCACTGCCGTTTTGGCTGGCGCTGCAGTGCAGCGGCACTCCGCACAAAACACACTGGTCTTGGTGTCCTGTTAACTGACAATATGAGATTTGGGAGGGCAGATTAGCATATCCATCTGATTAAACGGGACTTGGACAGTGAGCCAGACCAGGAGATTCCTGGGAAGTGCCATTTGAGCCAGCGCAGTGGGTCACCGCACAGGAAATCACACAGATCCCAATGCCCTATCAGCAGGTGACTGAAACACCTGGAAGAGAGTCAATGGTTCAACTTAAAAAAAAAAGGGGGCTCTGAGTCCGCGAGCCAGGTGATCAGACTCAGCAGGTCCCACACCCACAGGGACAAAAAATAATGGCGATTCGATACCATCAGGGTTGAGAGTTTCACTGCAGGCACAGCTGAACCCAGGATGGTGCAGCTCAGTGACGGAGGGGCGTCCGCCATTACCGAAGCATTCTGCCCCTACTGAGGTACACTCCCATTGCTGATGCAGCCTGCCATTGCTGAGGCAACCTGCCATAACAGACAGACTCTGGCAATACAGAGGCAAGAGAGAGGAGCCCATGACAGCAGGGTGGAGCCCATGGCAGCAAGGCGGAGCCCAGAGCAGCAAGGCAGAGGCCATGGAAACAGGGTGGACCCCAGAGAAGCAGGGCAGAGTGTCGACGGGCAAATAGTGACTAGACTGCCTCCTAGCTGGGCAGGACAGTGCAACGGATACTCATAAAGAAAACCCTAACTCCCCGAGACAGAGCATCTGAGTTAAAAAAGGGGTTTTATGAGTTCTGCTGCAGCAGACTTAAACCTACCAGCCTAACAGCCCTGAATGAACAATGGAGCACACAGCTCAGCAATTCAGCTCCAATAAAGTACAGACCATCTCCTCAAGCAGCTCCCTGACCCCTGTATGTCCAAAGAGTCACCTCAAAAAAGGACTGATCAGACTGACATTTGGCGGGCATCATTCTGGGACAAAGAGCAGAAGAAGAAACTGGTAGCATTCCTCACTGTTCCACAGCTGCTACAGGTGTACCGCAGACAAGCAGGGCCTGGAGTGGACCCCAGCAGTCATACAACAGAGGGGCTAGACTGTTAGAAGGAAAGCTAAGAAACAGAAATACTTCATCATTAACAAGCTGGGCATCCACTCAGAGACCCAATCGAAAAGTCATCAACTACTCAGAAGACAGGTGGATAAACCCACAAAGATGGGAACAAACCAGTGCAAAATGGAGGAAAACACCCAAAACCAGATCAACTTGCCTCCTACAAAGGACCAAAACTCCTCACCAGCAAGGGAACAAAGCTGGACAGAGAATGAGTGTGATGAAATGACAGAATCAGACTTCAGAAGGTGAGTAAAGAGAAACTTTAGTGAGCTAAAAGAACATGTCCTAAATCAATGCAAAGAAATGAAGAACCTTGAGAAAAGATTAGAGGAAATGATAGCAAGAATGGACAACTTAGGAATATGAATGAACTGAAGGAGCTGAAAAATGCAACATGAGAAGTTCATGAAGCATGCACAGGCTTCAACAGCCGAATTGACCAAGCAGAAGAAACAATATCAGAAGTCGAAGATCAACTCAATGAAATAAAACAAGAAACCATGATTAGAGAAAAAAGCACAAAAAGGAATGAACAAAGTCTCCAAGAAATGTGGGACTACTGTTCAGGATATTATCCAGGAAAATTTCCCAAACCTAGCATGGCAGACCAATATTCAAGTCCAGGAAATACAGAGAACACCACAAAAATATTCCATAAGAAGAGCAACCCCAAGGCACATAATCGTCAGATTCACCAGCATTGAAATGAAGGAGAAAATACTAAGGGCAGCCAGAGAGAAAGGTTGGGTCATCCACAAAGGGAAGCCCATCAGACACTCAGCAGATCTCTCAGCAGAAACTCTACAAGCCAGAAAAGAGTGGGGGCCAATATTCAATATCCTTAAAGAAAAGAACTTTCAACCCAGAATTTCATATCCAGACAAACTAAGCTTCATAAGTGAAGGAAAAATAAAATCCTTTGCAAACAAGCAAGGACTCAGAGATTTTGTCACCACCAAGCCTGCTTTACAAGAGCGCCTGAAAGAGGCACTACACATAGAAAGGAACAACCAGTACC
>CM052651.1:26174069-26184321 GCA_028533165.1 Leontopithecus rosalia | reverse complement strand
TGGTTGGTAAATCTTTCTCCATCCCTTTGTTTTGAGTCTTTGCATGTGAAACGGGTCTGGATGTAACATGCCGTTGGGTTTTGGCTGTGTCTTTTGAATGGCGGATTTAGTCGATTTAAATTTAGAGTTATTGCCATTTGTTGTTAACTGGCTTTCTTATCCATTCATTGATGTAAATTCTTCTTTATGTTGGTGCTCTTTACTTTTTGGTATATTTTTAGAAAGGCTAATACTGGTTGTTTCTTTCTATGTGTAGTGCTTCTTTCAGAAGCTCTTGTAAAGCAGGCCTAGTGGTAATAAAAACGTGTATGTGTGAAAGTATGACATGTATTAATGTGTAATAATGTGTACTGTGTAAAACTGTAACATGTATTAATGTGTAATAACGTGTACTGTGCAAAACTAAATCACCTGTAAATATATAATAACGTGTGCTGAGTGAAAGTATGGCATGCATTAATGTGTAATAACAATGTGTACTGTGTAAAACTATGGCATGTATTAATGTGTAATAATATGTACTGTGTAAAACTATGGTATATCTTAATGTGCACTATGTAAAACTATGGTATGTATTAACATGTAATAATGTGTAATGTGGAAAACTATGGATTGTATTAATGTGTAATAACGTATACTGTGTAAAACTACCATATATGTTACTGTGTAATAATGTGTACTGTGTAAAACTACTTCATGTATTTATGTTTAATAACATCATTTATTGTGTGAAAGTAGGATGTGTATTAATGTGTAATAACAATGTTTACTGTCTGAAACTATGGCATGTATTAATGTGTGATATCAACATGTATTGTGTAAAACTACTTCATCTATTAATGTGGAATATCAACGTCTTCTGTGTAAAAGTACAGCATATATTAATGTGTAATAACAATGTGTACTATGTAAAACTAGGGTATGTATTAATGTGTAATAACAATGCCTACTGTGAAAAACTATGGCATGTATTAATGTGTAATAATGTATTGTGTGAAACTACGGCATGTATTAATGTGTAATAAAATTTGTTCTGTGGAAACTATGACATGTAATAATGTGTAATAACAATGTGTACTGTTGAAAACTACGGCATGCATTAATGTGTAATAACAATTTGTACTGTGTAAAACTGGAATATATTAATGTGTAATAACAATATGTCCTGTGTAAAACTATGGCATGTATTAATGTGTACTAACAATGTGTACTGTGTAAAACTATGGTATGTATTAAGATGTAATACCAATTTTTACTGTGGAAGACTATGGCATGTATTAAAGTTTAATAACAATGTTTACTGTGGTAAACTACAGAATGTATTAATGTGTACTACCAAGTGTACTGTGGAAAGCTACAGCATGTATTAATGTGTAATAACAATGTGTAGTGTGTAAAACTACTTCATGTATTAATGTGTAATAAAAACGTGTACTGTGTGAAAGTATGGCATATATTAGTGTGTAATAACAACGTGTACTGTGAAAAACTATGGCACATATTAATGTGTAATAACAACGTGTACTCTGGAAAACTGGCATGTATTAATGTGTAATAACTTGTGTAAAACTACTGCATGTATTAATGTGTAATAACATGTACTGTGTAAAACTATGGCATATATTAATGTATAACAAAAGTGTGTACTGTGTAAAACTACTTCATGTATTATGTGTAATAACAACGTGTACTGTGTGAAAGTACAGCATGTATTAATGTGTAATAACTGTGTACTGTGTAAGACTATGGTATGTATTAATTTGTAATAATGTGTACTATGTAAAACTACTTCTATTAATTTGTAATCAAAATGTATACTGTGGAAAAGTATGGCATGTATTAATGTGTAATAACAATTTGTATTGTGGAAAACTACGGTATGTATTAATGTGCTGTATGTAAGACTACAGTATATATTAATATGTAATAATATGTTCTGTGGGGAACTATGGCTTGTATTAATATGTAATAACAATTTGTACTGTGTAAAACGACGGCATGTATTAATGTGTAATAACAACGTTTACTCTGCCAAACTATGGCATGTATTAATGTGTAACAACAATGTGTACTGTGTAAAACTATGGCATGTACTAATGTGTAATAACAATGTGTTCTGTGTAAAACGATGGCATGTATTAATGTGTAATAACGTGTACTGTGTAAAACTACTTCAATTAATGTGTAATAATGTTTACTGTGTAAAAGTACAGCATGTATTAATGTGTAATGCATACTGTGTAATACTACGGCATGAAATAAAGTGTAATGTGTATTATGTAAAACTATGGCATGTATTAATGTGTAATATCAATGCATATCGTGTGAAAGTATGGTATGTCTTAATGTGCCCTATGTAAACTATGGTATATATTAGTATGTAATAACAATGTGTAATATGAAAAACTACACGATGTATTAATGTTTAATAACAGTGCATACTGTGCAAAACTGTGGCAGGTATTAATGTGTAATAACAATGTGTACTGTGTAAATCTACTTTATGTATTAATGTGTAGTAACGTGTACTGTGTAAAACTATGGCATGTATTAATGTGTAATATCAATGTGTACTGTGTAAAACTACTTTGTCTATTAATGTGTAATAACGTTTTCTGTGTAAAAGTATGGCATATATTAATGTGTACTCACCATGCATACTGTGTAAATGTATTAATATGTAATGGGAATGTATTAATATGTAATAACAATGCCCACTGTGAAAAACTGTGGCATGTATTAATGTGTGAAAACAATGCGTACTGTGTAAAACTACAGCATGTATTAATGTGTGATAACAATATGTACTGTTGAAAACTATGGCATGTATTAATGTGAAATAATGTACTGTGTAAAACTATGGCATGTATTAATGTGTAATAACAATTTGTAGTGTGGAAAACAATGGCATGTATTAATGTGAAATAACAATGTGTTATAAAACTAGAGCATGCATTAATGTGTAATAATTTGTACTGTGGCAAACTATGGCATGTATTAATGTGTAATAACAACCTATACTGTGTAAAACTATGGCATGTATTAATGTGTAATAACATCATGTACTGTGTAAAACTATGGCATGTATTACTGTGTAGTAACAATGTGAACTGTGGAAAACTATGGCATGTATTATTGTGTAATAACGTGTACTGTGTAAAACTGCAGCATGTATTAATGTGTAATAATGTGTACTGTGGATAACTCCATCATGTATTAATGTGTAATAACAATGTGTGCTGTGTAAAACTACTTCGTGTATTAATGTGTAATAACGTGACTGTGTGAAAGTATGGTATGTATTAATGTGTAATAACAATGTGTACTGTGTAAAACTATGTCATGTATTAATATGTAATAACATATACTGTGTAAAATTACTTCATCTATTAATGTGTAACAACATGTACTGTGTAAAACTATGGCATGTATTAATGTTTAATAATGTGTACTGTGTAAAACTATGGCATGTATTAATGTGTAATAATGTGTACTCTGAAAAATTGTGGCATGTATTAATATGTAATAACAATGTGTACTGTGAAAAACTATGGCATGAATTAATGTGTAATGTGTATTGTGTAAAACTACGACATGTATTATTGTGTAATAACAATATGTATTGTGTAAAACTACAGTATGTCTTAATGTGCCCTATTTGAAATTATGGTATATAATTATATGTAATAATAATGTGTAATATGGAAAACTATGGCATGTGTTAATGTGTAATAACAATGTATACTGTGTATAACTAAAGCATGTATTAATGTATAACAATGTATACTATGTAAAACTAAGGCATGTATTATTGTGTAATAATGTATACTGTGTAAAACTACAGCATGTATTATTGTGTAATAATGTGTACTGTGTAAAACTATGGCATGTTTTAATGTGTAATAACAATGTGTACTGTGTAAAACTACTTCTTGTATTAATGTGTAATAATGTGTACTGTGTGAAAGTATGTCATGTATTAATTTGCAATAACAACATGTACTGTGTAAAACTACTTCATCTATTAATGTGTAATAACTTGTACTGTGTGAAAGTATGGCATGTATTAATGTGTAATAAAAACGTGTACTGTGTAAAAGTAGGGAATGTATTAATGTGAAATAATGCCTACTGTGAAAAATTAAGGCATGTAGAGGTGAAGGAAGGATCCGAGATGGCTGATCGCTCACAGCTTGGGATTGTAGCTCCCAGTGAAAGCACAGAGAATGAGAGAATGCCACACTTTCAGATGAATTTTCATCGCTCACGGACCAGCAGATTCCCAGTGGAGGAGCCTCACAGGTCTCCAGCATGACCCTTGTGGCTGGTGCAGTGGTTTTGCCAGCACCTCAGCGTGGCAACTCTTCATGCAGAGTAAACAAGACTGGTTTCCCTTCTGACTGGTGATTGGAGCTCTGGGAAGGCAGAGTCACTTACTACGGACTCAAGAAGAAAGCCAGACCAGAGATTCCCAGGAAGAAGAGCACCATCAGTCTTATCACTGCCATTTTGGCTGGCACAGTGGGTTGCTTAGATTTCAGTGCTGGGAATCAATAAACTGGATGTTTACTCAGAAACCTAATTAGAAAGGCGGTAATTGTAAAGATGACAGATGGATAAATTTATAACAAAGGGAAGAAACCAGCCTAAAAAGGCTGAGAATACCCGAAATCATAACCCTTCTTCCTCCACAGGGGATTATAGTTCCTCATCAGCAACGGAACAAGCCCTGATGGAGAAGGACTGTGTTCCATTAACAGAAGTAGGCTTCAGAAGGTGGATAATAAGAAACTTCTGGGAGTTAAAAGAACTTGTTCTAACCCAACGTAAAGAAACTAAGAACTTTGAAAAAAGGTTTGACAAAATGCTAATGAGACTAGACAATATAGAGAGGAATATAAATGAACTAATGGAGTTGAAAAACAACACGAGAACTTAGCAAAATATGCATAAGTTTGAATAGCTGAATTGATCAAGCAGAAGAAAGGATATCAGAGGTCGAAGACCAACTTAATGAAATAAAATGAGAAGACAAGTATAGAGAAAAAAAGGATAAAAAGAAATGAGCAAAGTCTCCAAGAAATATGGGACTATGTGAAAAGACCAAATTTACATTTGATAGGTGTACCTGAATGTGATGGAGAGAAAGAATCCAGGCTGGATAATACTCTTCAGGATATTATTCAGGAAAACTTTCCCAATCTAGCAAAGCAGGACAATATTCAATCCCTGGTAATACAGAGAACACCACAAAGATATTCCTCAAGAAGAGTACCCCCAAGGCACATAATTGTCTGATTCACCAGGGTTGAAATGAAGGAGAAAATACTAAGGGCACCCAGAGAGAAAGGTCAGGTTACCCACAAAGGGAAGCCTATTGGACTTACAGCAGATCTCTCAGCAGAAACCCTCCAAGCCAGAAGAGAGTGGGCGCCAACATTCAACATCCTTAAAGAACAGAACTTTCAGCCCAGAATTTTATATCCTGCCAAACTAAGTTTCACAATTGAAGGAAAAATAAAATCTTTTATGAACAAGCAAGTAATCAGAGGTTTTATTACCACCAAGCCTCCTTTGCAAGAGCTTCTGAAAGAAGCATTATACACAGAAAGGAACAACCAGTATTAGCCTTTCTAAAAATATACCAAAAAGTAAAGAGCATCAACATAAAGAAGAATTTATATAAATGAATGGATAACATAGCCAGTTAACATCAAATGGCAGTAACCATAAATATAAGGCAACTAAATCCCCCAATCAAAAGATACAGCCAAAACCTAAGGGTGTGCTGCATCCAGACCCATTTCACATCCAAATATACACAAATACTCAAAACAAAGTGATGGAGAAAGACTTACCAACCAAAAGGAGAGCAAAAATAAATAAATAAAAAGTAGGAGTTGCAATTGTTGCATCTGATAAAATAGATTTCAAGGCAACAAAGATATAGTGGTAAAAGGATCAATGCAACAATAAGAGCTAACAATCCTAACACCCAGATACATAAGATCCATAAAGAGATTTAGACTCAATGAGACAGAAAATTGATGAGGACAACCAGTACTTGAACTCAGATCTGGAACAAGTAAACTTAACAAATATTTACAGAGCTCTGCATTTTAAATACACAAAATATACATTCTCGACTTTAAATACACAAAATATTGATCAGCCATTATTAATACCCATTTTTAGAATAAAGCAATATTCCCATTCTCTCTCCCTCTTTTTCATACTCTTTCTTCCTTTCACTCCTTTTTTCTTTCTTTTCTTCTTTCCTTTCTAAAGAAAAGAAAAGAAAAACCAATTAAACTCAATTTCTGTTGCCACATTAGAGCCTGTCTCATCATTACCAACAGATAACCAGTTTTTACCTGATATTGAGAATGTATGATATGAGTGAACACATAATGATCTCACTCTTGCCTTGCAGTTGCTGGCTTCAGGTGCTTGGCTAAGAGGAAGCCTAAGGCAATAGAAAGGTGTTTCACCAGCTGCATGAAGACAGAATGCAAGAGCCAGCTGTCATGGAGGCTTTAATCTCCATTTCATGCCTTCTCATATGCAGCTATTTAAGACATGATGGTGGGGAACAGACTAAAGAAAAGGTCATCTCCCAAGCCTAGGTTGTGGTAGGGAGACTTTCAGCTACAACTATACTTTGGGCTTTTGCTGCATGCCACTCTAAATCTCCTCTCTATTGGAATGACAATGAAAAAAACAACTCACAATGTACACCTTCTGAAGGCTGGATGACCTTGTAACCTACTTTGTGAAAAGTCTGCACTTATAGCTATTAAACAAAATTCATTTCAGCTCTATTAAGTTCTTAAAAGAGAAGAAAGAAAGAAAAATTAAGGCATGTATTAATGTGTAATAATGATGCGTACTGTGTAAAACTACAGCATGCATTAATGTGTAATAATTTGTACTGTGGAAAACTACGGCATGTATTAATGTGTAATAACAATGTGTATTGTGAAAAACTATGGCATGTATTAATGAATAATAATTTGAATTGTGGAAAACTACTGTATATATTAATGTGCATTATGTAAATCTATAGTATATATTAACATGTAATAACAATGTATACTGTGGAATACTCTGGCATGTATTAATGTGTAATAACAATGAGTACTGTGTAAAAACATGGCATGTATTAAGGTGCCATAATACTTCACACTGTGTAAAACTACTTCAAGTATTAATGTGTAATAACGTGTACTGTGTAAAACTATGGCATGTATAAATGTGTAATAACAATAGATACTGTGGAAAACTCCAGCATGTATTAATGTGTAGTAACATCGTGTACTGTGGAAAACTCCAGCATGTATTAATGTGTAGTAACAACGTGTACTGTGGAAAACTACAGCATGTATTAATGTATAATAACAACATGCACTGTGTAAAACTATGACATGTATTAACGTGTAATAACAGTGCATACTAGGCAAAACTATGGCATGTATTAATGTGTAATAACAATGCCTACTGTGGAACACTGCAGCATGTATTAATGTGTAATAAAAATGTGTACTGTGTAAAACTACTTCATGTATTAATGTATAAAAACGTGTAGTGTGTGAAAGTACGGCATGTATTAATGTGTAATAACAATGTGTACTGTGTAAACTTGAAAATGTAATAATCTGAAATAACAATGCCTACTGTGAAAAACTCATGTATTAAACTGTAATAACAATGTGTACTGTATAAAACTACGGCATGCATTAATCTGTAATAACAATTTTTACCATGGAAACCTATGGCACATATTAATGTGTAATAAAAATGTGTACTGTAGAAAACTATGGCATGTATTAATGTGTAATAATAATTTGTATTGTGGAAAAACTATAGTATGTATTAATGTGCACTATGTAAGACTACAGCATATATTAATATGTAATAACAATGTGTACTATGAAAAACCACAACATGTACTAATCTGTAATAACAATGTGTTCTGTGTAAAACTACTTCATGTATTAATGTGTAATAACGTTTACTGTGTTACAGTACTGCATGTATTAATGTGTAATAACAATGTGTACTGTGTAAAATTTTGGCACCTATTAATGTGTAATAACGTACTGTGTAAAACTATGGAATATATTAATGTGTAATAACAATGCGTACTGTGGAAAACTATGGCATGTATTAATGTGTAATAATTTGTATTGCGGAAAACTACGGTATGTATTAATGTTCACTGTGTAAGACTACAGCATATATTAATGAGCAATAACAATATGCTGTATGGAAAACTATGGCAGGTATTAATATGTCATAACAATGTGTACTGTGTAAAACCATGGCATGTATTAATGTGTAATAACAAAGTGTACTGTGGAAAACTACACCATATATTGATGTGTAATAACAATGTGTATTGTGTAAAACTACTTCACATATTAATCTGTAATAATATAGTATACTGTGTACAACTACAGCATGTATTAATGAGAAATAACAACGTGTACTGTGGAAAACTCCGGTATGTATTAATGTGTAGTAACATCGTGTACTCTGGAAAACTACGGCATGTACTAATGTGTAATAACGTGTACTCTGTAAAACTGTGGCATGTATTAAGGTGTAATAGTGCATACTGTGTAAAACTATGGCATGTATTAATGTGTAATAACAATGCATACGGTGTAAAACTATGCCATAATGTGTAATAACAATGCCTACTGTGGAAAACTACGGCATGTATTAATGTGTAACAAGAATGACTACTGTGGAAAACTACAGCATGTATTAATGTGTAATAACAATGTATACTCTCTAAAACTACGGCATGTATTAATGTGTAATAACAATGTGTACTGTGTAAAACTATGGCATGTAACCATGTGTAATAACAAGGTGTACTGTGTACAACTATGGCATGTATTAATGTGTAATAATGAGTACTGTAAAAAACTACGGCACGTATTAATGTGTAATAAGGTGTACTGTGTAAAATTATGGCATGTATTGAGGAATAGGAGGAAGATGGTGCTCTAGAAGCAACTCATCACTGCAGCTCTCAGTCAAGACGCAGAGGGTAAGCAAACACTGCATTTTCAGACGGATCTTTATAGCCCACAGAACGGGGGAAAAGCCCAGGTGTAAGAGGCACGCAGGACTCAAGCGCAGCATTCTCCGCAGGCACAGCCAGGCAGCCAGCGCCACCACAGCGGCATGGCGCACGAAACACACAGATCTGGGTGCCCTGTTAAACTGGCAATTTGAGACTTGGGAGGGCAGATTGATATGTTCATCTGATTGAACGGGTTTTGGACGGTGAAATAGACCAGGAGATTTCAGGGAGGTGAATTGTAAACCAGTGCAGCAGGTGGCTGCATGAGAAATTACACAGATCCCGGGGCCCTTTGGGCCAGTGGCTGAGGCACCTGGGAGAGAGTCAACCCTACAACTTAAAAAGAAAAAAAAAGCAAAAAGGCTCGGAGGCAGGGAGCCAAGTGATCAGGCTCGACGGGTCCCACCCCCACAGGGACAAGCAATACAGTGATTCAGAGTGCTGGAGGTTGAGAGTTCCACTGCGGGAAGAGCTGAACACATGACTGCAGCTCGGTGGGGGAGGGGCATCCGCCTTTGCTGAGAGCTTCTGACCCTACTGAGGTGCCTGCCCACTACTGACACAGTCAGCCGTTGCCAAGGCAACCTGCAATAACAGAGAGACTCCACCTACAGGGCAGAGCCCACATCAGCAGGGCGGAGCCTACGTCAGTAGGGCGAAGCACAAAACAGCAGGACGGAGCCCACAGCAAAAGGGCGGACCTCACACCAGCAGGGCAAAGCCTCGGCAGCCAAATAGTGACTAGACTGCCTCCTAGCTGGGCAGGACAGCACAATGGATACTCACAAATAAAGCCCTCACTCCCTGAGACAGAGCATCTGAGGAAAAAAACTGGTTTCATAAGTTCTGCAGCAACAGACTTAAACGTACTTGACTAGCAACACTGAACGAACAACAGAGCTCACAGAACAGCACTTGAGCTCCTATAAAGTACAGATCGTCTCCTCAAGCAGCTCCCTGACCCCCGTATACCCAAAGAATCACTTCAAAAAGGTCTGATCAGACTGACATTTGGTGGGCATCATTCTGGGACAAAGATAGAAGAAGAAACTGGTAGCATCCCTCACTGTTGCGCAGCTGCTACAGGTGTACCCCAGGCAAACAGGGCCCAGAGTGCACCTCAGCAGTCTTATAGCAGAGGGGCCAGAGAGTTAGAAG
>CM052651.1:26154516-26164530 GCA_028533165.1 Leontopithecus rosalia | reverse complement strand
TCTGTTTGAGTTCTTTGTAAATTCTGGATATCAGCTCTTTGTCAGATGGGTAAACTGCAAAATTTTTTTCCCATTCTGTTGGTTGCCAATTCACTCTAGTGACTGTTTCTTTTGCCGTGCAGAAGCTGTGGAGTTTGATAAGATCCCATTTGTCTATTTTGGCTTTTGTTGCCAATGCTTTTGGTGTTTTAATCATGAAATTCTTGCTTACCCCTATGTCCCGAATGGTTTTGCCTAAATTTTCTTCTAGGGTTTTTATGGTGCCAGGTCTTATGTTTAAGTCTTTAATCCATCAGGAGTTAATTTTAGTGTAAGGTGTCAGGAAGGGGTCCAGTTTCTACTTTCTTCACATGGCTAGCCATTTTTCACAACACCATTTATTAAACAGGGAATTCTTTCCCCGTTGCTTGTTTTTGTCAGGTTTATCAAAGATTGTATGGTTGTAGATATGCTGTGTTGCCTCCAATGCCTCTGTTCTGTTCCATTGGTCTATATCTCTGTATTGGTACCAGTACCGTGCTGTTTTGATTAATGTAACCTTGTAGTATAGTTTAAAGTCCCATAGTGTGATCCCTCCCGCTGTGTTCTTTTGCTTAGAATTGACTGGGCAATGTGGGCTCTCTTTTGGTTCCATATGAAGTTCATGGTGGTTTTTTCCAGTTCTGTGAAGAAAGTCAATGGTAGCTTGATGGGGATAGCATTGATTTTGTAAATTACTTTGGGCAGTATACCCATTTTCATGATATTGATTCTTCCTAACCATGAATATGGAATGTTTCTCCAACTGTTTGTGTACTCTCTTATTTCGTTGAGCAGTGGTTTGTAGTTTTCCTTGAAGAGGTCCCTTACGTTCCTTGTAAGTTGTATTCCTAGGTATTTTATTCTCTTTGTAGCAATTGTGAATGGCAGTTTGTTCTTGATTAGGCTCTCCTTCACTCTGTTATTGGTGTATTGAAATGCTTGTGATTTTTGCACATTGATTTTATAACCTGAGACTTTGCTGAAGTTGCTTATCAGTTTCAGGAGTTTTTGGGCTGAGACAATGGGGTGTTCTAGGTATACAATCATGTCGTCTGCAAATAGAGACAATTTGGCTTCCACCTTTCCCATTTGAATACCCTTTATTTCTTTTTCTTGCCTGATTGCTCTGGCTAGAACTTCCAGTACTATATTAAATAGGAGTGGTGAAAGAGGGCATCCTTGTCTAGTGCCAGGTTTCAGAGGGAATGCTTCCGGTTTTTGCCCATTCAGTATGATATTGGCTGTTTGTGTGTCATAAATAGTTTTTATTACTTTGAGATATGTTCCATCAATACCGAGTTTATTGATGGTTTTTACCATAAACAGCTGTTGAATTTTGTCAAAGGCCTTTGCTGCATCAATTGGGATAATCATTTGGTTTTTGTTTTTGGTTCTGTTTATGTGGTGAATTACGTGTATAGACTTGTGTATGTTGAACCAGCCTTGCATCCCCGGGTTGAATCCTACTTGATCATGATGAATAAGTTTTTTGATGTGCTGTAGGAATCAGCTTGCCAGTGTTTTATTGAAGATTTTTGCATCTATGCTCATCATGGATATTGGCCTGAAGTTTTCTTTTATGTTGAGTCTCTGCCGGGTTTTGGTATCAGGATGATGTTGGTATTATAAAATGATTTGGCAAGGGTTCCCTTTTTTGGATTATTTGGAATAGTTTCAGAAGGAATGGTACCAGCTCCTATTTGTGTGTGTGGTAGAATTCGGCTGTGAACCCATCTGGACCTGAGCTTTTTTTGTGTGGTAGGCTCTTAATTGCTGCCTTGACTTCAGACCTTGTTATTGGTCTAGTCATAGTTTTGGTTTTCTCCTGGTTTAGGCTTGGGAGAACACAGGTGTCCAGGAATTTATCCATTTCTTCCAGGTTTACTAGTTTATGTGCATAGAGTTGTTTGTAATATTCTCTGATGATGGTGTGAATTTCTGTGGATTCTGTGGTGATTTCCCCTTTATTGTTTTTTATTGCATCTATTTGTTTGTTCTCTCTTTTCTTTTTTATCAGTCTAGCTAGTAGTCTGTCTATTTTGTTGATCTTTTCAAAAAACCAGCTCTTGGGTTTGTTGATTTTTGAAGGGTTTTTTGTGTCTCTATCTCCTTCAGTTCTGCTCTGATCTTAGTTATTTCTTGTCTTCTGCTAGGTTTTGAGTTTTATCGATCTTGCCCCTATAGTTCTTTCAATTTTGACGATAGTGTGTCAATTTTGGATCTCTCCACTCTTCTCATATTGGCACTTATTGCTATATATATTCCTCTGGAGACTGCTTTAAATGTGTCCCAGAGATTCTGGTATGTTGTGTCTTCGTTCTTGTTGGTTTTGAAGAACTTCTTTATTTCTGCCTTCATTTCATTCTTTATCCAGTCAACATTCAAGAGTCAGTTGTTCATTTTCCATGAAGCTGTGCAGTTCTGAGTTAGTTTCTGAATTCTGAGTTCTAACTTGATTGCACTATGTTCTGAGAGACTGTTATGATTTCAGTTGTTTTGCATTTGCTGAGGAGTGATTTACTTCCAATTATGTGGCCAATTTCTGAGTAGGTGTGATGTGGTGCTGAGAAGAATGTATATTCTGTGGATTTGGGATGGAGAGTTCTGTAAATGTCTATCAGGTTTGCTTGTTCCACGTCTGAGTTCAAGTCCTGTATATTCTTGTTTATTTTCTGTCTGGTTTATGTGTCTAATATTGACAGTGGAGTGTTAAAGTCTCCCATTATTGTTGTGTGGGAGTCTAAGTCTCTTTTTAAGGCATTAAAAACTTGCCTTATATATCTGGGTGCTCCTGTATAGGGTCCATATGTATTTGGGATCGTTAGCTTTTCTTAGTAAAAGCTCTTGGGATCGTAGTATCGATCCTTTTACCATTATGTAATGACTTCTTTGTCTCTTTTGATCTTTGTTGCTTTAAAGTCTATTTTATCAGAGACGAGAATTTTAATGCCTTCCTTTTTTTGCTCTCCATTTGCTTGGTAAATCGTCCTTCATCCCTTTATTTTGAGCCTTTATGTATCCTTGCATGTAAGATGGGTTTCCTGGATACAGCACACCGATGGGTTTTGGTTTTTTATCCAATTTGCCAGTCTGTGTCTTTTGATTGGTGCATTTAGCCCATTTACATTTAGGGTTAATATTGTTATGTGAGAATTTGATACAGCCATTTTGATGCTAGCTGGCTCTTTGGCCCATTAGTTGATGCAGATTCTTCATTTTGTTGATGCTTTTTAACATTAGGTAAGTTTTTGTAATGGTTGGTACTGGTTCTTCCCTTCTATGTGTAGTGCCTTTTTCAGGAGCTCTTGTAAAGTAGGCCTGGTAGTGACAACATCTCTGAGTACTTGTTTGTTTGCAAAGGATTTTATTTTTTCTTCACTTATGAAGCTCAGTTTGCCTGGATATGAGTCTGTGTTGAAATTTCTTTTCTTTAAGGATGTTGAATATTGGCCCCCACTCTCTTCTGGCTTGTAGAGTTTTTCCTGAGAGATCTGCTGTGAGTCTGACAGGCTTCCCTTTGTGGGTGACCCGAGCTTTCTCTCTGGCTGCTGTTAGTATTTTTTCCTTCATTTCAACCCTCGTGAATCTGACAACTATGTGCCTTGGGGTTGCTCTTCTTGCGGAATATCTTTGTGGTGTTCTATGTACTTTTTGGACTTGAATATTGGGCTGCCTTGCTAGGTTGGGGAAATTTTCCTGGATAATATCCTGAAGACTATTTTCCAGCTTGGATTCATTCTCTTCATTACATTCTTGTACATTTATCAAACGTAGGTTAGGTCTCTTCATATAGTCTCACATTTCTTTGAGACTTTTTTCATTCCTTTTTGTGCTTTTTTCTCTAATCTTGCCTTCTCGTTTTATATCATTGACTTGGTCTTCAACTTCTGATATTTGTTCTTCTGCTTGGTCAATTCGGCTGTTGAAACCTGTGCATGCTTTGTGAAGTTCTCGTGTTGTGTTTTTCAGCACCTTCAATTCATTCATATTCCTCTCTAAGGTGTCCATTCTTGTTAGCATTTTCTCAAATATTTTTTCAAGGTTCTTAGTTTCTTTGCATTGATTTAGAATGTATTCTTTTAGCTCATAAAAGTTTCTTATTACCCACCTTCTGAAGTCTGATTCCATCATTTCATCACATTCATTCTCCATCCAGCTTTTTTCCCTTGCCAGTGAGGAATTTTGGTCCTTTGTAGGAGGTGAGGTGTTTCGGTTTCGGGTGTTTTCCTCTTTTTCGCTCTGGTTTCTTCCCATCCTTGTGGGTTTATCCACCTGTCATCTGAGTAGTTGCTGACTGTTTGATTGGGTTTCTGAGTGGACGCCCAGATTGTTGATGATGAAGCATTTCTGTTACTTAGTTTTCCTTCTAACAGTCTAGCCCCTCTGCTGTAAGACTGCTGAGGTCCACTCCGCAGGCCCTGCCTGTCTGGGATACACCTGTAGCAGCTGAGGAACAGTGCTTCTTCTTCTGCTATCTTTGTCCCAGAATGATGCCCACCACATGTCAGTCTGATCAGTCCTTTTTGAGGCAACTCTTTAGATATACAGGGGTCTGGGAGCTGCTTGAGGAGATGGTCTGTACTTTATTGGAGCTCAAGTGCTGAGTTGTGAGCTCCGTTATTCGTTCAGGGCTGTTTTGCATGTACTTTTGAGTCTGCTGCAGCAGAACTCATAAAACCCCTTTTTTCCTCAGATGCTCTGTCTTAGGGAGTTAGGGCTTTCTTTATGAGTATCTGTTGCACTTTCCTGTCCAGCTAGTAGGCAGTCTAGTCACTGTTTGCCTGCCAAGGCTCTGCCCTGATGCCATGGGCATGGGGTCTGCCCTGTTGCCGTGGGCTCTGCCCTGCTGCTGTGGGCTCTGCCCTGCTGCTGTGGGCTCCACCCTGCTTTTGTGGGCTCTGCCCTGTTGCTGTGGGCTTCGCCCTACTGTCATGGACTCCACCCTGTTGCTGTGGGCTCCACCCTGTTGCCGTGGGCTCTGCCCTGCTGTCGTGGGCTTTGCTCTGTTGCCTCTGTATTGGCAGAGTCTCTCTGTTATGGCGTGTTACCTCAGCAATGGCAGGCTGCATCAGCAGTGGGAGTGTACCTCAGTAGGGGTGGAATGCCTCGGTAATGGCAGACACCCCTCTCCCACCGAGCTGCACAGTCCTGGGTTCAGCTGTGCCCGCAGTGAAACTCTCAACCCCGAGTTTATCGAATCGCCATTATTTTTGTCCCTGTAGGGGTTGGACCCGCTGAGCCTGATCACCTGGGTTGCTGCCTCAGAGACCTTTTTTTTTTAAGTTGAACGGTTGACTCTCTCCCAGGTGTTTCAGTCGCCTGCTGATAGGGCACTGGGATCTGTGTGATTTCCCATGCAGTGACCCACTGCACCAGCTCAAATATCACTTCCCAGGAATCTCCTGGTCTGGCTTACTGTCCATGTCCCATTTAATCAAATGGATAGGCTAATCTGCCCTCCCAAAACTCAGATTGCTTGTTTAACAGGGCACCGGGACCAGTGTGTTTTGTGTGGAGTGCTGCTGCACTGTGGCGCCAGCCAAAACAGCTGCACTGGCGTCCTGTGTCTCTCCTACACCTGGGAATTTCCCCATTCTGTGGGCAACAAAGATCCATCTGGAAATGCGGCTTGGACTCACCCTTTGTGCCTTCACTGAGAGCTGCAATCCTGAGTTGCTCCTTCCATGCCATCTTCCAGAGCCCCCCTCCTCAGCAGTCTATTTCATGAAATTTCTTGGAAAGGCTCTAGTGTTATTAACTTAAAATATTTCATGTTATAAATAATAAGAAGAACATCAACAATAATATTATATCAATTTGGGGGTGATTTAAAAATAGTATGACTTCTGAATAAAAATGATGTATTGACCAAATGCATTTATACTGCCTTCAGAAATGCCATAAAATGACAGTAAAGAATTAAAATGCTATAAACCTACAACAAAAAAGAAGAAAGAGATGACAAGAAAGACCAAGAGAGTTTAGAGAATTTCGGAATATGGAAAGTAAGCTGAATAATGATTTACAGCCACACTGGAAGAAGAACGCACAAGCAAAAGTAACTGCAGTTTGAGTGAGCAACAAGCAGCCTCATGCCAGAGAAACCCTAACAGGTTCACAATTTGCAGGCAAAGGCACAGAGGAAGATGAGTGATCAAGCACAAGGTCAAAAGCACAAGGATTGGTTTAAAGTCTGACTGCAGCTTACTTAAATCACCATGACCTTTCCCTCACAGCCAAGATATTTCTCCCCTTCTCTACGTCCCTGCCCAGTCTCTGTATTCACCACCCCTCTTTTCACTAAAAGAATCATTATTCCCTGTATAAACAAAACCTAGATGAGGTCAAAGCTCTAGTAGAAACATGGAACACAAGAGCTGCAAAGTGCTGGACTGAGTGCAATTCCACAGAGCACACCCACCCATCTCATTCCCCACCCCTTCTGGCAGCCAACAATTCTCTCTCTCTCTCTTTAGACAAGGTCTTATTCTGTTACCAGGCTGAAGTGCAGTTGCATAATCACAGCTCACTGCAGCCTTGACCTCTAAGGCTCAAGTAATCCTCCTGCCTCAGCCTCCCAAGTAGCAGAAACTACAGGCAAACACCACCATGCCTGGCTAATGGTGGTTGTTGTTGTCTTGTAGAAACAAGGTCACACTGTTTTGCCCAGGTTGATGTGAAGTGGCCCTCCTGCCTCAGCCTTCCAAAGGGCTAGCATTACAACTGTGAGCCATCATGTCTGCACTTGCAAGGAATCTTTCTATCCACATACACACAAACACACATGTGGCCACTGATAGGGGCACTAAATGCCCAAGCCGTCTATACCAGACCCCCTCTATGCTACAATTTCCACACAAATGATGAGCTTCCAAAGATTAAATGCTTGCTTTTAAATATGAAAGCTCCCAACCTGCAGGAGAGATGAAAACAATCATGAAAGTAGGAGAGCAAAGAAAAAGTATAAAGTGCACATAGAAAAATTAAAATGTGGTTAACTATAATTAATAACCACTACCAAATAGAGGAAATTACCTAATACATTAAAATAAAGAACTGTGCACTTTGATGAAAAGCTTAAAAAATTTTTTGAACTATTTGAAATTAAAATTCAGTAAATTAAAATGTCACTAAATATTCTTGAAGACAAAGTGAACTAAATCTACCTGAAAGAAAATAAAAACAACTGGACTCTAATCAGAAAGTCTAACATTGAACTAGTAGGAACTGCAGAAAAATAAGAGTAGAGAACACAAAGGAGAATAAATTATATTAAAGAAAGTAAAATAATTTGAGTAAATATGTAAGTATTGAAAACATAAGCCTCCAAAGTGAAAGAGGCCATAGAATTACCGAGAAAATGAATAAGGTAAGATATACTGCTGTACAATTTTAGAATCACAGAGATAAAGAGAAGATTCTAAAAAACTTCCAAAGGTGTTGGGGAATCCACATGCAAAAGAAAGAGGATCAAATTGGGCCTGGAACTCATAATAATTTTCCACAAGTGTTCTACGCCCAGTCACACAAATCTATCATTGAAAAAAATAGAAAAATGACATTTTCAGGCATTGAAAAACTCAACAAATAAAAGCTATTGTAAAATAATCTTCAGAAAATTAAAATAAAAAGAAAACCAACAAAAAAGCCACAAGAATCCAAGAAAGAGAAGATTACACAAGAGAACAGCAAAGGAGCAGATTCAGGATGAGTAGGGAACCTAGAGCAACAAGTTCTGAATAGAGACAAAGGGCCTGAAACTCCAAGATAAAATAGAGTTGACATGTTGCAGGTGTGGAAAATATTTTTTATAAGCACATGGTAGAGACATCAAAGTATACCACACCAGATAAAAACGGGGGTAAGAATTTGCAATGAACTCCAGAAAAAAAGGTTAAGTTGAACTTGAAAAGTGACATGGTTATAATACATGACTTGGTTTGGCAGTAAACATTTGACTCGTCATATAAATACTATTGATCTGACTAAACTACTGGAAAGAGTAGAGAAGAAAGTACACATATTTGTTTGTGTGTAAACACACAAGCAGACTCCTGTTTATGTACACATATGGGTACAGGTTAAAGTAAAAAATAAAAAACAAAGAAAGCAAGAATGGTTGAAGTACTGTGGAGTGAAAAGGAGGACTGGGGAGAGGTAAGGCAGAAAACTGCTATTTTCATTAAAAGACATTTTCCTTCTTAAACTAAATGCGTGACTTGCTTTGATTTAAAACAAAAACTGTATAGAATCAACATATAGCATTTCCATAATTTTACTTGTTCACCCATAGAGAACCCAAAATTCAAATTGGTGTTTCATGCCTGAACGGCTTTCATGATAGTCAATATTTAGAGTAAAGAGGAATAAACAAGATGTTTATGATGTTCTAAGAAAACTGTATAATTTAACAAGAAAGTACAAATTAATTTTTGGAAATGGTATGTTTTAATAAATAATTAAACCACTTCTCTCCCCACCCCTGTATCCAGAAATAATCAAATATGTTAATCTTACTTCAGAAACGTATTTTGAGGAGAGTTCATAATCTTACTGTAGGCAACAGTGTTCCTGCACAGCCAAAATGTGATGCCTCAGTATGAAAGTAAATTAATTCTTTGTGTTTTGTTTGGCTTGGTTTTTGTTTTGTAATAACAATGCATACTGTGGAAAACTACTGCATGTATTAATGTGTAATAATTTTTTCAACAACAAACTGTGGCATGTATTAGTGTGTAACAACAATGTGTGCTGTGTAAAACTACAGCGTGTATTAGTGTGTAATAACAACGTGTACTGTGGAAAACTACAGCATGTATTAATGTGTAACAACAATGTGTACTGTGTAAAACTATGGCATGGATTAATTGTTTCACAAAGTGTACTGTGTGAAAGGACGGCATGTCTTAATGTGTAATAATATGTACTCTGTAAAACTATGGAATGTGTTAATGTGTAATAAGGTGTACTGTGTAAAAATATGGCATGTATTAATGTGTAATAATAAGTACTGTGTAAAATTAGGGAATGTATTAATGTGTAATAACAATGGCTACTGTGAAAAACTTCAGCATGTATTAATGTGTAATAACAATGTGTACTGTGTAAAACTATGGGATGTATTAATGTGTACTAACAATGTCTACTGTGTAAAACTATGGCATGAATTAATGTGTAATAACAATGTGTACGTGTAAAACTATGGGATATATTAATGTGTACTAACAATGTCTACTGTGTAAAACTACGGCATGAATTAATGTGTAATAACAATGTGTACTCTGGAATACTATGGCATGTATTAATGTGTAACAACAATGTGTACTGTGTAAAACTATGGCATGTACTAATGTGAATAACAATGTGTACTGTGAAGATTTACACATTATTATTACATGTTAATATATGCATAGTTTTACACAGTACATATTATTACACAATACATGCCATAGTTTTACAGAGTATACATTGCTATTACACATTAATAAATGCTGTGGTTTTCCACAGTACACATTGTTATTAAATAATAATAAATGTGGTATTTTTCAAAAGAACATATTGTTATTACATATTAATATATACTGTACTCTTACATAGTGCACATTAACACATACCATAGTTTAATATAATACAAATTGTTATTACACATTAATAATGACAAAGGGCTGATATCCAGAATTTACAAAGAACTCAAACAGATTTACAAGAAAAAAGAAAACAAGCCCATTCAAAAATGGGCAAAGGATATAAACAGACACTTTACAAAAGAAGACATACAAGAGGCCAACAAACATATGAAAAAATGCTCATCATCACTGGTCATTAGAGAGATGCAAATCAAAACCACATTGAGATACCATCTCAGGCCAGTTAGAATGGCGTTCATTAAAAAATCTGGAGACAACAGATGCTGGAGAGGATGTGGAGAAATAGGAACACTCTTACACTGCTGGTGGGAGTGTAAATTAGTTCAACCATTGTGGAAGACAGTGT
>CM052651.1:26135052-26154016 GCA_028533165.1 Leontopithecus rosalia | reverse complement strand
TGGCTAGTCAGTTTTCCCAACACCATTTTTTAAACAGGAAATTCTTTCCCCATTGCTTGCTTTTGTCAGGTTTATCAAAGATTGTATGGTTGTAGGTATGTTGTGTTGTCTCCAGTGCTTCTGTTCTGTTCCATTGGTGTATAGCTCTGTTTTGGCTCCAGTACCATGCTACTTTGATTACTGTAGCCTTGTAGTATAGTTTGAAGTCCAGTAGTGTGATGCCTCCCACTTTGTTCTTTCTGCTTAGAATTGACTTGGCTATGCGGGCTCTCTTTTGGTTCCATATGAAGTTCATGGTGGTTTTTTCCAGTTCTGTGAAGAAAGTCAATGGTAGCTTGATGGGGATAGCTTTGATTCTGTAAATTACTTTGGGCAGTATAGCTATTTTCACGATATTGATTCTTCCTAACCATGAACATGGAATGTTTCTCCATCTGTTTGTGTCCTCTCTTCTTTTGTTGAGCAGTGGTTTGTAGTTTTCCTTGAAGAGGTCCCTTACGTTCCTTGTAAGTTGTATTCCTAGGCATTTTAATCTCTTTGTAGCAATTGTGAATGGCAGTTTGTTCTTGATTTGGCTCTCTTTCAGTCTGTTATTAGTGTATAGGAATGCTTGTGATTTTCACACATTGATTTTGTATCGTGAGACTTTGCTGAAGTTGCTTATAAGTTTCAGGAGTTTCTGGGCTGAGGCGATGGGGTTTTCTAGGTATACTATCATGTCATCTGCAAGTAGAGACAATTTGGCTTTCATCTTTCCTATTTCAATGCCCTTTATTTCTTTTTCTTGCCTGATTACTCTGGCTAGAACTTCCAGTACTATATTGAATAGGAGTGGTGAAAGAGGGCATCCTTGTCTAGTGCCGGATTTCAATGGGAATGCTTTCAGTTTTTGCCCATTCACTATAATATTGACTGTTGGTTTGTCATAAATAGCTTTTATTATTTTGAGATACGTTCCATCAATACCAAGTTATTGAGGATTTTTAGCATAAAAGGCTGTTGAATTTTGTCAAAGGCCTTCTCTGAGTCAATTGAGATAATCATGTGGTTTTTTTTTTGGTTCTGTTTATGTGGTGAATTACATTAATAGACTTGCATATGTTGAACCAGCCTTGCATCCCTGGGATGAATCTTACTTGATCATCATGGATAAGTTTTTCGATGTGCTGTTGGAATCGGCCAGCCAGTATTTTATTGAAGATTTTTGCATCTATGCTCATCATGGATATTGGCCTGAAGTTTTATTTTCTTGTTGAGTCTCTGCCGGGTTTTGGTATCAGGATAATGTTGGTCTCATAAAATGATTTGGGAAGGATTCCCTCTTTTAGGATGATTTGGAATAGTTTCAGAAGAAATGGTACCAGTTCCTCTTTGTGTGTCTGGTAGAATTCAGCTGTGAACCCATCTGGACCTGGTCTTTTTCTGTATGGTAGGCTCTTAATTGCTGCCTCTACTTCAGACCTTGTTATTGGTCTATTCATAGTTTTGGTTTTCTCCTGGTTTAGGCTTGGGAGGACACAGGTGTCCAGGAATTTATCCATATCTTCCAGGTTTATTAGTTTGTGTGCATACAGTTGTTTGTAATATTCTCTGATGATGGTTTGAATTTCTGTGGAATCTGTGGTGATACCCTTTTATCATTTTTTATTGCATCCGTTTGGTTGTTCTCTCTTTTCTTTTTTATCATTCTGGCTAGTTGTATGTCTATTTTGTTGATATTTTCTAAAACCAGCTCTTGGATTTATTGATTTTTTGAAGGGTTTTTCGTGTCTCTATCTCCTTCAGTTCTGCTCTGATCTTAGTTATTTCTTGTCTTCTGGTAGGTTTTGAGATTTTTTTATCTTGCTTCTCTAGCTCTTTCAATTTTGATGATAGGATGTCAATTTTGGATCTCTCCACTCTTCTCATATGGGTACTTATTGCTATATGTTTTTCTCTGGAGACTGCTTTAAATGTGTCCCAGAGATTCTAGTATGTTGTGTCTTCAATCTGGTTGGTTTCGAAGAACTTCTTTATTTCTGCCTTCATTTCATTCTTTATCCAGTCAACATTCCAGATCCAATTGTTTAGTTTCCATGAAGCTGTGCGGTTCTCAGTTAGTTTCTGAATTCTGAGTTCTAACTTGATTGTACTATGGTCTGAGAGAGTGTTTGTTATGATTTCAATTGTTTTGCATTTGCTGAGGAGTGTTTTACTTACTTCCAATTATGTGGTCAATTTTAGAGTAGGTGTGATGTGATGCAGAGAAGAATGTATATTCTGTGGATTTGGGGTGGAGAGTTCTGTAAATGTCTATCAGGTTTGCTTTTTCCGGGTCTGAGTTAAAGTCCTGGATAACCTTGTTAATTTTCTGTCTGGTTGAGCTCTCTTCTATTGACAGTGGAGTGTTAAAGTCTCCCACTATTACTGTGCAGGAGTCTAAGTCTCTTTGTAAGTCTTTAAGAACTTGCCTTATACATCTGGGTGCTCCTGTATTGGGTCCATATATATTTAGGATCGTCAGCTCTTCTTGTAGTATCGATCCTTTTACCATTATGTAATGACCTTCTTTGTCTCTTTTGATCTTTGTTGCTTTAAAGTCTATTTTATCAGAAATGAGAATTGCAACTCCTGCTTTTTTTTGCTCTCCATTTGCTTGGTAAATCTTCCTTCATCCCTTTATTTTGAGCCTTTGTGTATTTTTGCATGTGAGATGGGTTTCCTCGATACAGCACACCAATGCGTTTTTGTTTTTTATCCAATTTGCCAGTCTGTCTTTTGATTGGTACATTTAGCCCATTTAGGTTTAGGGTTTACATTTAGGGTTAATATTGTTATGTGTGAATTTGATACAGCCATTTTGATGCTAGCTGGCCATTTTGCCCATTAGTTCATGTGGATTCTTCATTTTGTTGGTGCACTTTAGCATTTGGTATGTTTTTGGAATGGTTGGTACTGGCTGTTTCTTTCTATGTGTAGTGCTTCTTTCAGGAGCTCTTTTAAAGTGGGCCTGGTGGTGACAAAATCTCTGAGTACTTGTTTGTTTGCAAAGGATTTTATTTTTCCTTCACTTATGAAGCTCTGTTTGGCTGGATGGCCCCCCACTCTCTTCTGGCTTATAGAGTTTCTGCCAAGAGATCTGCTGTGAGTCTGATGGGCTTCCCTTTGTGGGTGATCCGACCTTTCTCTCTGGCTGCCCTTAGTATTTTCTCTTTCATTTCAACCCTGGTGAATCTGATGGTTATGTGCCTTGCAGTTGTTCTTCTTGCAGAATATTTTTGTGGTGTTCTCTGTACTTTTTGGACTTGAATATTGGGCTGCCTTGCTAGGTTGGGGAAATTTTCCTGGATAATATTCTGAAGAGTATATTCAGGCTTTGATTCATTCTCTTTGTCACATTCTGGTACACCTGTTAAACGTAGGTTAGGTCTCTTCACATAGTCCCACATTTCTTGGAGACTTTTTTCATTCCTTTTTGTGCTTTTTTCTCTAATCTTGGTTCCTCCTTTTATTTTATTGAGTTGATCTTCGACTTCTGATATTCTTTCTTCTGCTTGGTCAATTCGGCTGTTGAAACTTGTGCATGCTTTGTGAAGTTATCATGTTGTGTTTTTCAGCTTTTTCAGTTCATTCATATTCCTCTCTAAGTTGTCCATTCTTCTTATCATTTTTTCAAATATTTTTTCAAGGTTCTTAGTTTCTTTGCATTGATTTAGAACACGTTCTTTTAGCTCATGAAAGTTTCTCATTACCCACCTTCTGAACTCTGATTCCGTCATTTCATCACACTCATTCTTTGTCCAGCTTTGTTCCCTTGCTGGTGAGGAGTTTTGGTCCTTTGTAGGAGGTGAGGTGTTCTGGTTTCGGGTGTTTTTCTCCTTTTTGCACTGGTTTCTTCCCATCTTTGTGGGTTTATCCACCTTTCATCTGAGTAGTTGCTGACTTTTCGATTGGGTCTCTAGTGGACGCCCAGATTGTTGATCATGAATTATTTCTGTTACTTAGTTTTCCTTCTAACAGTCTAGCCCCTTTGTTGTAAGACTGCTGAGGTCCACTCAAGGCCCTGCTTGTCTGAGGTACACCTGTAGCAGCTGAGGAACAGTGAGGGATTCTACCAGTTTCTTCTTCTGCCATCTTTGTCCCAGAATGATGCCCACCACATGTCAGTCTGATCAGTTCTTTTTGAGGTGACTCTTTAGATATACAAGGATCTGGGAGCTGCTTGAGGAGATGGTCTGTACTTTATTGGAGCTCTAGTGTTGAGCTGTGAGCTCCGTTGTTCATTCAGGGCTGTTTTGCATGTACTTTTGAGTCTACTGCAGCAGAACTCATAAAACCCCTTTTTTCCTCAGATGCTCTGTCTCACGGAGTTAGGGCTTTCTTTATGGGTATCTGTTGCACTGTCCTGCCCAGCTAGGAAGCAGTCTACTCACTATTTGCCTGCTGAGGCTCTGCCCTGCCACTGTGGGGTCCACCCTGTTGCCATAGGCTCTGCCCTGCTACTGTGGGCTCTGCCCTGCTGCCATGGGCTCCACCCTGCTGTCATGGGCTCTGCTCTGTTGCCTCTGTATTGGCAGAATCTCTCCATTATGGCAGGTTGCCTTGGCAATGATAGGCTGTGTCAGCAATGGGAGTGTACCTCAGTAGGGGTGGAATGCCTCTGTAATGGCGTACACCCCACCCCCATCGAGCTGCACCATCCTGGGTTCAGCTGCTCCCACAGTAAAACTCCCAACCCCAAGAGTATCAAATCGCCATTTCATTTGTTCCTGTGGGGGTGGGACCCACCGAGCCTGACCACCTGGCTCCCTGCCTCAGAGCCCTTTCCTTTTTTTTTTTTTAAGTTGAATGGTTGACTCTCTCCCAGGTGTTTCAGTTGCCTGCTAATAGGGCACCAGGATCCATGTAATTTCCCATACAGCAACCCACTGCGCCGGCTTGAATGACGCTTCCTGGGAATCTCCTGGTCTGGCTCACTCTCCAAGTCCCGTTCAATCAGATGGACATGCTAATCTGCCCTCCCAAATCTCAGATTGCTGGCCCAACAGGGCACCCAGACCAGTGCGTTCTGTGCGGAGTGCTGCTGTGCTGCGGCACTAGCCGAAACAGCGGCACCAACCAAAACAGCTGCACTGGCATCCCATGTCTCTCCTACACCTGGGAATTTTCTCGTTCAGTGGGTAAGAAAGGTCCGTCTGGAAATGTGGCCAGGACTCACCCTCTGTGCCTTCACTGCGAGCTGCAATCCTGAGCTGCTTCTACCGTGCCATCTTCCGGAGCCCCCCCTCCAGTTTATTTTAATCAAAATAATTTTATTGACTGTGCTCTGTGGCTCATGCCTATAAATGTCAGTGCTTTGGAAGGCTAAGGTGGGAGGATAGTTTGAGGTCAGGATATTGAGATCATCCAGAGCAACATGGTAAGACCCTTTCTCTACAAAAATAAAAATAAAAAACAATTAGCTGGGTGTTGTGGTGTGTGCCTGTAATCCTAGCTACTCCAGTAGCTGAGGTGGGAGAATTGCCTGAGTCCAGGAGTTTGAGTTTGAAGTGATCTATGATCATGCCACTGCACTCTAACCTGGATGACATAGCAAGACTCTGTCTCTAAAATTAATACTAATAATGATGATAACAATAAAAATAATTTTCTTGTTAAACCAGCATTTTGGGTTAAGTACTACATAGTCCTTAGGAATGTTTATCCATAACTTTTTCTAAACTCCAGTTTATAGTGATATGTTTAAAATTTAAAGACAGAAAGAGAGATTATATTGGTTATTGGTTCTAAAGTCATATTTTATTGGGTCTTACACCTACTATGGGTGATATTTAAATGATGCCAAAGCTACATGTTGTAATTAAGATAACAAGAATATTTTTTCCTTCTTTATCATTCCAATCTTTTGAAATGTAATGCATGGAAATTTTTCTTTCATATGTTAACTGTATCTCATTGCTGAATGTACTGTGCCTCACTGAAGTATTCACTTGGTTGCCAGAAACACATCAGTCATTCCCAAATATTCAGTATTCTGAGAATGAAATTTTTTAAGTTACTGGGTAGTTGGAGAAAGCCAGTTTGCAAAGATTCTAACTCCTACAGCGTTAGACATATTATGTGGAATCCAGGACTAAGTATCAGCTCCCAAAACATGAGGTGAAATTCTAGATACATTGGACCCTTCAGGCTACAGTATTCTGGACCAAGATTTGTAGCCAGTTAATAGAATGGCAGTAAACAGTCTTCTATTTTGTCGATGAGATCAAAGAGTGTTACAATTTGGAGAACAAAGTGGATTCCATTCCTGAACACATTCATTAACATTTGAAGAAAATCAATATAAAATAAAAATACCATCCCTGAGTTAATTAAAACATGGAGTTTGAAATAAGCAAACCTAAGACTTAGAAGACTGGTTGACATATAATAATTGCTTAATGAATATTTATGGATAAGTGAATGAATGAATTGAATATCATCCATTTACAGCAGCCAATATTTCAAGTGCCCATGTGTGTTTGCACTTTAAATGTTCTAGGCTTTTTATCCTGGGTTTTCTATCCATAAGATATATGATTAATATATTTTAAAAGCCAATTTTTAATTTTAAAGCTTAGAGAGAAGAAGAGCTTCTTTTCCTTCTTCATGATGCTTTTACTAAGGACACATTATTATTTTTATGAATATTAAGTATGTCATACTTCAAATATGGAGGTTCTCCAGTGACACTTAAAAATTTGGGGGCTTGGCTGGCTGCAGTGGTTCATGCCTGTAATCCCAGAGCTTTGGGAGGCCATGGCGGTCGGATCACCTAAGGTTGGGAATTCGAGACCAGCCTGACCAACATGGAGAAACCCTGTCTCTACTAAAAATAAAAAATAAAAACAAATTAGCCGGGCATTGCGGCACATGCCTGTAATCCCAGCTACTTGGGGGGTTGTGGCAGGAGAATCATTTGAACCTGGGAGGCGTAGGTTGCAGTGAGCTGAGATCACTCCATTGTACACCAGCCTGGGCAACAGGAGTGAAACTCCATCTCAAAAAAAATTGGGGAGCTGTTTTCTTCAGATTAAAATGGCTTTTCAGCTGTGATTTTATATTCTTCATTTTGCCCACAAGCCTCATTCTAATAAGGCCACGTTGTGTCATCCTGATTTATTATGTGCAATATAGTTAGAGAATAAAACATCAGATGATTGGGCTTATTTCATTGGTTTCTATAGTGAAATTTAAAAGACCTTTAAGATGGATTTCCCCTGGGTGAAAAACGTTCAGTTATGCTTGTTGCTATAGAAAATGTAGTTTGGACAATAAAATGCCAAAATCGCTCGTGTCTTTGGTATGTTCTAGATAGCGATGTTATTAGAGTTGTGATTTCCATAAAGGAGGGTGTCACCTTACTGCCCTAGTCAATATCCTGTTTACCTAAGAACAGAAATAGAGAAAGCACAACTCAACTTTCCTCTCACTTCTTCACATGAGAACCCCAGAAGATATTCTGATGTGTGTCAAATTCAAATTCTAGATAGTCATACATTAGGCTTTGCCTGGTGGCTCATGCCTGTAATTCCAGCACTTTGGGAGGCTGAGGCGGATGGATCCCCTGAGGTCAGGAGTTTGAAACCAGATTGGCCAAAATGGTGAAACCCTATCTCTATTAAAAGTATAAAACTTAGCTGGGTGTGGTGGTGTGCACCTGTAATCCCAGCTACTTGGGAGGCTGAGGAAAGAGAATAACTTGAACCTGGGAGGCAGAGGTTGCAGTGAGCCAAGATCATACCATTACACTCCAGCCTGGGCAACAGAGTCAGACTTTGTCTTAGAAAAAAAAGATAGTAATAGATTGAGCATCTGATCTGCCTAAGCTGAAAATTCAAACATCTGGTATAGTAGTAAAAAATTATATAGGAAGATTATTTAAAAAGACATCTGATTTTAGACTTCTTTTTCTGGAAACAGCAACAACTACCATCACCACAATTCAGCCAGAATTCTCTATACTTCTAATTTACGTTTAAATAAATATGAACATTTTGTCCAAGAGAAATGTTTTGGCTCAGAACTGATGACCCCACACATGGACAGATTTACTTTCTGGTGTTTAAACACAAACATATTCAGAAAGGCTATGCAATGCAGGGCACCACATGCTTATAGGAATTGGTATATTTTAAGAGTCCATCTTTGTGACTACCTCATTTTGCCACTTTCCACCTGACTCTGTTTTTACAAATGATAAAAGTTCAAAGAAAGCATGATAAAAATGAGTTCTGAGGATGTTTTATTTCTCTTCTACTCTCTACTTGTAGTTTCAGGTAAAGCATGGTCTCTCGCACCTGGTAAGAACAGAGTATGATGATTGGGAATGAATGAACTAAAGGGTCAGCTTATGAAATGCAAAGTCTGCTTGCATTATTTCTTCATCTCCATTCCTCTTCTTTTACACTCTAGAGTCTGGTACAGCTGCTATCATAGTTCTTCTATACCTTCATTCTAAAGAATTAGCTGTAATCTATTACACATTGTATACCAACCTTGTTATTCTCTTGTCAATCAAATTTCTTATCTCGACACTGATTTGAACATTTGTCCAACTTTCAGATCAGGATGTTGCAGGTAGAAGACTACAAATTAAGCAAGGATGCCTTAATTAAAGAAAAGGCCAACTCTTATTTTTTTTTTCCATTCTCACTCCTCTGTTTCTGCCAAAATTGTGACAGCAGGGCAGAAAATGGGCTTTTTGTGCAGAGTTGACAAGATACAGGGTTGTGAAAACAAGAATCTTCATTCACATGCTAAGGAACTCCTGACTATACTTCTGAAGTAGTAATTGGAATGACAGCTTTTCTGGCTGAAGTACAATTTTTTGTTTTAAAAATACAAACGGTCCCTCTCATTTTCTATTCCTGGTTCTTTCACTCACATGCTCATACTTACGGTTGTACAGTTTACACATTTTTTATTGTTTCTTCATTTGAAATAAATTTTTTGAGAAATTTTCACCATAAGCAAATAATTACATATTTTGTATTAATTGAGCATTTAAGAGTATGTTATTTACTATGATTTCACATACTCTAGCATTTATTGTTTACAATCTCCCATATTGGTTGATTTACTGGCATTTATCTTCTCCAACTAGACTGATTTCTATTAATGACTAACTTATTGGGGAACTGCTTCTATATGAATCAAAATCAAGAGTTTCAAGTAACTTAGAAAGAGACTTGAAGAGCCCAAAGAATCTGTGAATGAGCTTTAGGCAGTTCCTGAATCTAAAAAATTTGTCTGCAAACAAATATATTTGTGTACATTGGCATTTTTGGGGGGACTATCAATTCTGTCTTAATACTGAAGAAGTTTGTCCCTAGCAAATAAAAGTGATCAGTTTTAGAAAGAGTAATAACAAATTTGATTATTTGGGTTTTCAGCCAGAGATTAAGAGGCACAGATTACAAGGATGGGAGGATACTAGATTTAGACTTACCTAGAGCCACAGAACACAATAAAAAGCAAGAAAACCACGCTGCCCCCCCATTATTGAAAACATCAAGTAATAACTAATACAAAAGCTATCCCACCCTCAATAAAACTAACCGTTGTATATAACTGGCCCTTAGGGAACCACAGTATCACAATGCTAATGCTGATAGGCCAATAATAGCCCTGGCTCCTCCATGTTATAAATGTCTTTAAAAGCAACAATGTATCGAACTCATTTTGGAAGATATACCTTAAAACGTTAAAGTAGAATTGTCTTTTGGTATTTCAAGAAAAAGTCTTCAGATATCCAAAATGTTTATTTTCTAGATCCTCTTATTCCAATATGAAATCAAACAGGTGTATGAAGCTGTGGGATGTATCAGATGTTTCATTTGCCCCTTGAAGCTACAGTGTGGTAGAAATTGAATCTTTATGTTCAGAAGCCCAGTGTCTATTTTGCTAGTTTGGCAAACAGCTGTGGGCTTAAAATGACTGATAAATACTTTGTATAGAATTAAGTTAAAGTTTAGTTTGAAGACCCTACTTCATAGATTAATATGAAAATGAGGCTAGCAAAAAATATAGTCTAGATATTATGACTTGGAAAAATATTTTAATTTATATTAATGAGCTTATGAGTGATGTCATCACAACTCATTCTAGGAAACATCTAGGTCAGTGTAATCCTATCTAGAGAAAGTTTAAAAAAAGCATAGTGGCTTACTTGGTTTTCTTAGTCAGAAACAAGTTAAATGACAAATTATGACACTATTTTTCATTACATGACAAATAAAAAGTTACCATATATTAAGTGCTCAAGAGGTTAATATGTATAAAGCAGAAATACAAACTGTAAGTCAGTGAGAAATACCAGTAACTCAGTTGATAAATAATCAAAGGCCATGAATAACACATTTACAGAGGAATAACCAAAAATAGGCAATAAGTGTCTGAGAAGATACTTTGTCATGATTAACACATCAATGAAGTGCCATTTTTGTCAATTTATAGTGGTAAAAATAAATGACTAAATAATGCTTAATGTTGATTGGGATTTGGAGGAAAAGAGTGTTGTCATATATTAGTGGAAGAGCACTCTGTTGAAATTTTGGAGTGGCATAAATTGGCAGTACTAAAAATATTAAAAATTTACATACCCAACAATCTAGTAATTCCACTTAATTCCTATACAGAAATACTTGCACAAATGCACAAGAATTTATGTACTGGGATGTTTATTAGCAGTTTTATTTATAATCGTGAAAAATTTAAGGCAATCTAACTATAAGCCAGTACATAATTCACACTCTGAATTACAAATCATTAAAGTTATTAAATAATGTTTGAATATATTAATATAGAAGGGTGAACTCAATATATTAGTGAATGCAAAAAGAATGTAGAATTATATACAGTACATACAGCATGGTAAGCTCAACTAATGAATTCATGATACTTGTGGCCATCATTTTATTATTGTAGAAGCAGTAGAAAAGTAGTACAAGTATTTTCACCCAAAGAAAAAAATGCTAGAATGAAAATCACAGTTCAAGAAATTTGTGAAAGCCATAATACACAAATGTGAAACAATAAAGTGTTTTTATATCAGTATGTTAACTTAAAAGTATTAAGTTTACTTCAGGAATAAGATTAATTTACATATCTTTGAGAACCTTCTTGACATACATCAAAATATGAAAGTAATAATGCTATATTTTCCTTTTCATTTTGAAGACCAACTCTTGCAGTTAACTTTTTATATTAAACTTCCTATTCTACTTTCTTTACTTAGTTACATATCACAATTATAGAAGAAATAGGTTACCTGTTACTTGCAGAAATGTCACTCACCATTAACATCACTTTGCAATACAGAAAATTTTTCAGAATAATTAAAGGCAAGCAGCAGGCTTAAATAGAGTTGGTTAATTATGTTATAAAATTCGAAGGGAGTATGATGAACCAAGTAGACATATGAGCTTTCTGTTCTGCTTTTTTATCAAATGTTTTTGACACCTGGGTTTTCTCAACTGCTCTTCTGTTGAATATGATTTTCAAATTGATGTAATGAAGAGTGGTGCTCTCTGGACAAGTAAGCTCTTTATTTGTAGAGTAATAATATGTCAACACATATTTTTCAAAATAACAGTCCTACTACCCTAAATGTCTTGGAAGCAGTTACCTGACACCCAGCGAGTAAGTTCAACTAGCCTACAGCCTTGGTCTAACACCAAGCAAGAGGGTTTATGAAAGAAAATAGCCCAGAAAGCTAAAGCCTGCTCTGCTGTGCGACATGTCTAGAGCTCAGAATAAAATTGAGTTTCCTGCTTTAGCCATAGCTAGGTCTTAAAATAACCTGAAGAAATTATAGTTCTGATTACATAGAAAGTGAAGGACTTAGAACATTCTCCTAATAAAGCCATGAGAATGACACAAAGCTTAGTCATAGGCAGTCCTCCTCTAACAGGCATTTTAGAGAGAAAAATAGAGGTTTGAAATTGGATAATTTGATTTGAAATCTTGCCTAATTATTTTAAGAATGCAGAAAACCTTTCTTTTTGGCCAAAAAAATAATGATCTGGAATCCAATTAGGAAAGAACAGGCTTTTAAAATGTTTGATATCTCCAGTAATGGAGAAAAATCATGTCTTTAAAATTACATTCTGCTACAAACCTTATTCTTGGATGTCTTGCTTTTTGCATTTTGAATGGACAAATTTAATGTAATTTCCTTTTGGAAACATGGCATTGGAAAAGTTAGATGAGGTGTTTAATTTTATGTTGGATCCTATCTACCAGGGTACAGATTTTTAAGAACAAAAACACTTCTTGTTTCATCTTATTTCCCAAGAGAGATATCTCACTTACCCAGATGCCTTGCAATTTGTCACAATACAGATCACTTACACAGAATTTGTGTCCAGTCATCCATCTATTTAATCAGCACACCATGAATAAAATAAGCAAAATGGATAAAGCTTCTAATACTCCCAATTTAAAAATATTGCTGTCTATTACTTTTACCATTAACATGCTATCCCAAATGGCATTTATTGCCATACTGTCTCACCATGTTTATTCATATGCTGTTGTTTTCTCAAGATACTTTCAATTCAGATTATGTTTGACTTACAGCCATATCAGTAATATGACTAATCATAAACTGCAGTCTAGGATTTCCAATTTTTAGAAAAAAGGTAATAAATTTAAAGTGAACACATATTCAGATTTACATTTTACTATTTTTTAAAAAACATTCAATTAATATTCTGAAATTATTCCAGTTATTTTACTACAAAGTTACCTGGACCTTCACAGCATTTTAGAATTTTACATGAGGTTTAGATTAGACTAAGCCTTAGTACGACGTCTGGAAACAGGAGGTTGAATGAACATTTGTTGAAAGGAAAAATCACTTATTGAAATATTGTGTCTTCTGTTATCATTCTTGAGAAATGGTGGTGAGACAACTTAGTAGAAGTGACTAACAATACATATATACAGAAGACAGGATGTAAGTCTCCAAGGTAATCAAGACCATCAGGAGGATGTAGACCAAAATTAACATCACAAGAAATGTGTTATGCATATATTACAGCCCACGTGTGGAAATCTGTTCATTTATAGAAAGATTGCTTTTCTGTGAATGGTCAATTTGGCTCCGCTAAGTACAAAAAAAACCACTTAGGGTCATTCAGAACTAACAGTCACACACTCTGAAAGACTAATTCAAAAGATATCTGATTAGTAAGTGCTCTTTAGATGTGGGGATAGACGTTTTAACAAAGAAAAAATAGGGATGGAGAGGACTGCAGGGATAAAACTACAGGCTGGGAAACTTTGAGGAGCCAGGACTTCCCTGCAATATGCCAACAGCTCACTCCTAGCTGCCTGACCATATATTCATTTGATCATGAATTCCAGTCCAATTGTTTTTCAGGCATGTAACTGGACATGACAGAGTATCTTAGCTTCTACATCATAAAGCTCATTTGTTAACACTGAAAAAAAATGCAGGGAGATTTAAAAAAAAATTCAACCAACAAACAAACCAAACATGCCTCTCTTATTTCTTGTCCTGTCTATTTTTTATTTAGGCATTCTAGGTGAGATAATTGAAATGGGGCCCATTATAAGTCTTAAGAAGGAATAATACATTCAGTGAACATTAAGTGCTATGAGTTTTCAAGGTGTAATGTTTTATTTGTTTCTCCCAAGAATTCTCTTCATAGGTCATAAAATTATTTAACAAATGAGGAAACTGTGTACTGTGTGTATTGTGGAAAACTCCATCATGTATTAATGTGCAAAAACAATGTGTACTGTGGACAACTATGGCATGTATAAATGTTTAATAACAATATGTACTTTGTAGAACTACTTCATGTATTAATGTGCAATAACAACATGTACTGTGTGAAAGTATGGCATGTATCAGTGTGTAATAACAACGTGTACTGTGTAAAAGTACTGCATGTATCAATGTGTAATAACGTGTTCTGTGTAAAACTATTGCATGTATCAATGCATAATAACAACGTGTACTGTGTAAAACTAGAAAATGCATTAATGTGAAATAACAATGTGTACTGTAAAAAACTACGGCATGTATCAATGTGTAATAATGTGTACTGTGTGAAAGAATGGCATATATCAACATGTAATAAAAAAGTATTAATGTTAATAAATATTACATATTAATATATACTGTACTCTTACATTATTTTTGTACTTTCACAAAATACATGTTTTTATTACACATTAATACATGAAGTAGTTTAACGAAAAACACATTTTTATTACACATTAGTACTTGCCATAGCTTTACACAGTATGCATTGTTGAGCTCAAAGAGGCTGAATAACTTTAACAAGCATTTATGAATATCCACTGTATTAAGGCCAAAGTAAACTACTGCATGTATTAATGTGTAATAACAATTTGTACTGTGTAAAACCACTTCATGTATTAATGTGCAGTAACAACGTGTTCTGTGTGAAAGTGAGGCATGTATTAATGGGTGATAATAGTGTGTACTGTGTAAAATTACTTCATGTATTAATGTGTAATAACAACATGTACTGAGTGAAAGTACCGCATGTATTAATGTGTAACAACAATATGTATTGTGCAAACCTATGATATCTCTTAATGTACCCTATGTATAACTATGGTATATATTAATATGTAATAACAATGTGTAATATGGAAAACTATGGCATGTATTAATGTGTAATAACAATGTATACTGTCTAAAACTATAACATGTATTAATGTGTAATAATGTGTACTGTGTAAAACTATGGCATGTATTAATGTGCAATAACAATGTGTACCGTGGAAAACTACGGCATGTACTAATTTGTAATAACAATGTGTACTGTGTAAAACTACATGTATAAATGTGTAATAACAACGTGTACTGTGTGAAAGTACAGCATGTATTAATGTGCAATAGCAAAGTGTGCTGTGTAAAAATACTTCATCTATTAATGTATAATAACATGTACTGTGTGAAAGTACGGCATGTATTAATGTTTAATAACAATGTGTGCTGTGTAAAACTATGGCATGAATTAATGTGTAATAACAAAGTGTACTGGATAAAACTACTTCATTTATTAATGTGCAATAAAAACATGTACTGCGTAAAAGTATAGCATGTATTAGTGTGTAATAACACTGTGTACTGCGTAAATCTATGGAAAGTATTAATGTGTAATAACAATATGTACTGTGTAAAACTACTGTTTGTCTTAATGTGTTGGATGTGAAACAACGGTATGTATTAATATGTAATAACAATGTGTACTGTGTAAAACTATGGCATGCATTAATCTGTAATAATTTATACTGTGTAAAACTACTTTATGTATTAATGTGTAATAACAACATGTACTGTGTAAAACTACGGTATGTATTAATGTGTAATAACAACGTGTACTCTGTAAAACTACTTCATCTATTAATGTGTAACAACAACGTGTACTGTGTAAAAGTACAACATGTATCAATGTGTAATAACAATGCATACTGTGTAAAACCACAAAATGTATTAATGTGAAATAACAATGCCTACTGTGAAAAATTATGGCATGTATTAATGTGTAACAAAAATGTGTACTGTGTAAAACTATGGCATGTATTAATGTGTAATAACATCGCATACTGTGGAAAACTACCACATGTATTAATATGTAATAATCTGTACTTTAAAAAAATGCAGCATGTATTAATGTGTAATATCAACGTGTAATGTGTGGAAGTACGGCATGTATTAATGTTTATTAACAATGTGTAATTTGTAATACTATGGCAAGTATTAATGTGAAATAACAACCTGTACTGTGTAAAGCTACTTCATCTATTAATGTGTAATAACGTGTTCTGTGTAAAAGTACAGCATGTATTAATGTGTAATAACAATGTGTGCTGTGTAAAACCAGGGAATGTATTAATGTGTAATAACAATGCCTTCTGTGAAAAACAACAGCATGTATTAATGTGTAATAATGTGTACTGTGTAAAACTACGGCATGTATTTATGTGTAATAATAATATGTACTGTGTAAAACTATGGTATGTCTTAATGTGAACCATGTATAACTAGGGTATATATTAATATATTATAACAATGTGTAATGTGGAAAACTACAGCATGTATTAATGTGTAATAACAATGTGTAGTCTGTAAAACTATGGCATGTACTAATGAGTAATAAAAATGTATACAGTGTAAACCTACGGCATGTATTAATGTGTAATAACAACGGGTACTGTGAAAAACTATGGCATGTATTAATATGTAATAACAACGTGTACTGTGGAAAACTATAGCACGTATTGATGTGTCATAACGTGTACTGTGTAAAAGTATGGCATGTATTAATGTGTAATAACAATGCATACTGTATAAAACTAGGGAATGTATTAATGTGTAATACATTTACTGTGTAAAACTACAGCATGTATTAATTACTGTGTAAAAGTATGGCATGTATTAATGTGTAATAACAATGCATACTGTATAAAACTAGGGAATGTATTAATGTGTAATACATTTACTGTGTAAAACTACAGCATGTATTAATGTGTAATAATAATATGTACTGTGTAAAACTATGGTTTGTCTTAATGTGGTTTACGTAAAACTACAGTATATATTAATATAAAATAACAATGTGTAATGTGGAAAACAATGGCATAAATTCATATGTAATGACAATGTGTACTGTGTAAAACTAAGGCATGAATTAATATGTAATTAAAATGTGTACTGTGTAAAATTACTTTATGTATTAATGTGTAATAACAACGTGAACTGTGTAAAACTAAAGCATGCATTAATGTGTAATAGCAATTTGTACTGTGTAAAACTATGGCATGAATTAATGTGTAGTGATAACGTGAACTGTGTAAAACTGTGGCATTTATTAATGTGTAATAACAACGTGTACTGTGGGAAACTATGGCATGTGTTAATGTGTAATAACAACTTGTACTGTGTAAAACTACGGGAGGTATTAATGTGTTATTACAATGTGTACTGTGTAAAAGAACAGTTTGACTTAAAGTGTTGTATGGAAAACTACAATATATGTTAATACGTAATAACAATGTGTAATGTAAAAAATTATGGCATAAATTAATGTGTAATAATAACATGTACTGTGTAAATCTATGGCATGTATTAATGTGTAATTCAAATGTGTACTGTATAAAACTACTTCATGTATTAATGTGTAATAAACACATGTACTCTGTGAAAGTACAGCATGTATTAATGTGTAATAACAATGTGTATTATGGAAAACTATGGTATGTATTAATGTGCACAATGTAAGACTACAGTATATATTAATATGCAATAACAGTGTGTTCTGTGGAATACTATGGCATGTATTAATATGTAATAACAATGTGTACTGTGTAAAACCACGACATGTATTCATGTGTAATAATAAAGTGTACTGTGGAAAACTACAGCATGTATTAATGTGCAATAACAAGATCTACTGTGTAAAACTACTTCATGTATTAATGTGTAATAACATCATGTAGTGTGTAAAACTATGGCTTGTATTAATGTGTAATAACATCGCATACTGTGGAAAACTATGGCATGTATTAATGTGTAATAACGCATAATTTGGAAAACTATGGCATGTATTAATGTTGTAATAACAACGGGTACTGTATAAAACTATGGCATGTATTAATGTGTAATAACGAGAACTGTGAAAAACTACCACATGTATTAATGTGTAACAATATATACTCTGTAAAACTACAGCATGTATTGTGTAATAACAATGTGTACTGTGTAAAACTATGGCATGTATTTAGATGTAGTAATAATGTGTACTTGAGAAAACTACGGCATGTACTAATTTGTAATGACAATGTATGCTCTGGAAAACCACGGCATGTTTTAATGTGTAACAACAATGTGTACTGTGTAAAACTACAGCATGTATTAATGTGCAGTAATAACATGTTCTGTGTGAAAGTACAGCATGTATAAGTGTGTAATAACAATGTGTACTGTGTAAAACTACTTTATGTACTAATGTGTAATGCCAATGTGTACTGTGGAAAACTACAGCATGTATTAATGTCTAATAACACTGCATAGTGTGTAAATCTACAGCGTGAATTAATATGTAATAATTTGTATTGTGTAAAACTACATCACGTATTCATGTGTAATAACAATATGTATTGTGAAAAACTATGATATATCTTAATGTGCCCTATGTATAACTATGGTATATATTGGTATGTAATTACAGGCCAGGTGCGGTGGCTCACACCTGCAATCCCAGCACTTTGGGAGGCTGAGGCAGGTGAATCATGAGGTCAAGAGATCGAGACCATCCTGGTCAACATGGTGAAACCCCATCTCTACTAAAAATACAAAAACTTGGCTGGGCACGGTGGTGCGTGCCTGTAGTCCCAGCTGCTCAGGGGGCTGAGGGAGGAGAATTGCCTGAACCCAGAAGGCAGAGGTTGTGGTGAGCTGAGATCACGCCATTGCACTCCAGCCTGGGTAACAAGAGTGAAACACCATCTCAAAAAAAAAGTAATTACAATGTGTAATATGGAAAACTATGGCATGTATTAATGTGCAATGACAATGTACGTGGAAAACTATAACATGTATTAATGTGTAATAACAATCTATACTGTGTGAAACTGTGGCATGTATTAATGTGTAATAACAAAGTGTACTGTGTAAAAGTATGGCAAAACCATTCAGAACATAGGAGTAGGCAAGGACTTCATGACCAAAACACCAACAGCATTGGCAACAAAAGCCAAAATAGACAAATGGGACCTAATCAAACTCCACAGCTTCTGCACGGCAAAAGAAACAGTCACTAGAGTGAATCGGCAACCAACAGAATGGGAAAAAATTTTTGCAGTTTACCCATCTGACAAAGGGCTGATATCCAGAATTTACAAAGAACTCAAACAGATTTACAGGAAAAAAGCAAAC
>CM052651.1:26070168-26134552 GCA_028533165.1 Leontopithecus rosalia | reverse complement strand
ACCCGACTGATTTTTTGTATTTTTAGTAGAAACGGGATTTCACCACGTTGGCCAGACTGGTCTCAAAGTTCTGACATCAAGATCCACGTGCCTTAGCCTTCCAAAGTGCTGGGATTACAGGCATAAGACTCAATGCCCCACCAGATATCTTCTTTTGAAAAGAGTTTGTTCATATCCTTTGCCCACTTTTTGATGGTGTTTTGCTTGTAAATTAGTTTAAATTCCTTGTGGATTCTGCATATTAGACCTTTGTCAGATGGATAGATTGCAAAATTTTCTCCCTTTCTGTAGGTTGCCCATTCACTCTCATAATAGCTTCTTTTTCTGTGCAGAAGTTCTTTAGTTTTTTTTGTTTTTTTGTTTTTGTTTTTTTTCGAAAGAAAGAAAGAGAAAGAGAAAGGGGGAGAGAACAGGAGTCTTGCTCTATTGCCAGGCTGGAATGCAATCTAAACATATGTATTAAAAACCTCTTTTATGCCAATATTTGTGCTTAACAGTGCAGACAGATAGGAATAAGGGAAGAAAATAACAAACAGCCAACCAATATTTCATTTAAGTCTGTGAAATTGTATGCAAATGCTGAAGAGTGATTTACTTCCAATTATGTGGTCACTTTCAAAATAGGTGTAATGTGATACTGAGAAAAATGTATGTTCTGTGGACCTGGAGTGAAGAATTCTATAAATATTCACTGAGTTTACTTGTTCCAAGTCTGAATTCTAATCACAGATGTCCCTGTTAATTTTCTATCTCGTTGATCCATCGAATATTAACAACATGGTGTCAAAGTCTCCTGCTATTATTATGCAGAAGTTGACTTTATAAGTCATTAAGAAGTTGTCTTATGCATCTGGGTGCTCCTATATTGGGTGCATATATATTTCTAATCATTGACTCCTGTTGTTGCATTGATCCTTTTACCGTTATGTAATGTCCTTCTTTGTTTCTTTTAGTCTTTGTTACTATTAAAGTCTATTTTGTCAGAGATGAAAGTTACAACTCCTGTTTTGTTTTGTTTTGTTTTGTTTTGTTTTTCTCTCCATTTGATTGGTGAGTCTTCCTCCAACATTTTGTTTTGAGTCTTCGTGTGTCCTTGCTTATGAGATGGATCTGGATACAGTGTACCAATGTGTTTTGACTATTTATTCAAATTGCCTGTCTATGTGTTTGATTGGGGCATTTAATCAATTTAAATTTAGGATTAATATTGATATTTTTGAGCTTAATATTGTCATTTAATGCTATCTGTCTATTTTGCCCATTAGTTGATATAGATTCTTCATTATGGAAATACTCTTTACCTTTTGGTAAGTTTTTGGGATGACTGATACTGGTTGTTCCTTTCTATGTGTAATGCTTCTTTCAGAAGCTCTTGTAAAGCAGGCCTGGTGGTGATGAAATCTTTGAGTGCTTGCTTGTTCATGAAAAATTTTATTTTTTCTTCATTTATGAAGCTTAGTTTGGCTGGATATGAGATTCTTGATTGAAAATTCTTTTCTTTGAGGATATTGAATATTGACCCCCTACTCTCTTCTAGTTTGTAGGGTTTCTGCTAAGAGATCTGCTGTGAGTCTAATAGGCTTCCCTTTATGGGTAACCTGACCTTTCTCGCTAGCTGCCCTTAGAATTTTCTCCTTTATTTCAACCCTGGTGAATCTAATTTTATGTGTCTTGGGTTTGCTCTACTTGAGGAATATCTTTGTGGTGTTCTCTGTATTACCTGGAGATGAGTATTGTCCTGCCTTACTAGGTTATGAAAGTTTCCAGAATTATATCCTGAAGAATATTTTGCAGCTTGGATTCATTCTCTTCATGACATTCAGGTACACCTATCAAATGTAAATTAGGTCTTTTTACATAGTCCCATGTTTCTTGGAGAGTTTGCTCATTCCTTTTTACTCTTTCTTCTCTAGTCTTGTTTTCTCATTTCATTTCACTAAGCTGGTCTTCGACCTCTGATATCCTTTCTTCTGCTTTATCAATTTGACTGTTAAAACCTGTACATACTTTGCAGAGTTCTCGTATTGTATTCTTCAGTTTCATTAATTCACTTATATTCCTCTCTAAATTGTCTGTTCTCATTAGGATTTTGTCAAACCTTTTTTCAAGGTTCTTCGTTTCTTTACGTTGGGCTAGAACATGTTCTTTTAACTCACAGAAGTTTCTTATTATTCACTCTCTGAAGCCTAATTCTGTTAATAGAATGCACTCGTTTTCCATCAGGCCTTGTTCTGTTGATGAGGAACTGTGATACCCTGTAGAGGGAGAGGCATTCTGATTTTGGATATTCTCAGCCTTTTACACTGATTTCTTCCCATCATTGTAAATTTATCCATCTGTCATCTTTGTAATTACTGACTTTAAAATTAGGTCTCTGGGTGGACGTCCAACTTGGTGATTCACAGCGCTGGAATCTGAGCAACCCAGTGCACCAGCTAGAATGCAGAATTCAGATTCATGGTGCTTTTCTGTCCAGGAATCTCCAGTCTGGCTTCCCTCTTGAGTCCCTTTTTCAATCAGCTGAATGGGAGACTCTGCCTTCCCAGAGCTCCAAACTTTGACCAAAATGGGGCCCAGTCCCATTTACTCTGCACCGAGAACTGCTGCAGCAAGGTGCCAGCAAAACTGCCACGCTGGCCAGAAGAGTCACGCTGGCAACCTGTGGGGCTCCTCCGCTGGGAATCTCCTTGCCCATGAGCAACAAAAATTCGTCTGAAAGTGTGGCATCATCTCATTCTCTATGCTTTCACTGGGAGCTACAATCCTGAGCTGCTAGTGATCGGCCTTCTTGGATCTCTCTCTCTTTTGGAGCTTCTTAGTTTAATTAGATCTCATTTGTCCATTTTGGCTTTTGTTGCAATTGCTTTTGGTGTTTTAGTCATGAAGTCTTTGCCCGTGCCTACAACCTGAATGATATTGCCTAGGTTTTCTTTTAGGATTTTTATGGTTTTGAGTTTTACATTTAAGACTTTAATCCATATTGACTTAATATTTGTACAATGTGTAAGAAAAGGGTCCAGTTTCTGTTTTCTGCATATATCTAGCAAGTTTTTTTAGCACCATTTGTTAAATAGAAAATCCTTTCCCCATTGCTTGTTTTTGTCAGTTTTGTCAAAAACCTGATGGTTGTAGATTTGTGGTGTTATTTCTGAGGTCTCTTTTCTGTTCCATTGGTCTATATATCTGTTTTGGTCACAGTACCAAGCTGTTTTGGTTACTGTAGCTTTGTAGCATAGTTTGAAGTCAAGTAGCATGATGTCTCAAGCTTTGTTGTTTTTGCTTAACATGGTCTTAGGGGGATGGAAACAGGCTTACATAGATGTGTTCACATGCCCAGAGTATCATAGCTAATTAAGAAGTGAGCTAAGACTTGAAATACACTTCCTCTTTCCAATACCAGAGTCTGTTGTACAATGCATCTTAGCAGCTATTATAGGGTAGTAAGTAAAACTTTGGAAACCTTTTTAACAACTTTTTAAGCATTTTGATAATGCAGGAAAGACCCTCATCTCATCCCTAAACTCCTCTTACCATGCTGTGCCCCACTGCTGACCACATACTGGGGTGGCCATTAGAATTGGGCCGGCAGTGGGGGCTGGGAATAAATAAACAAGAATTATATTGTCCAAATTTGCTCATCTTAGAAAGGCCCCTCAACCATTCTGTGTAGTGGCTATTCCAGGGTAACTGTGCCCTGGCTGCACTGCATCTCAGTCTGACTTCTCTTTCTGAAAATCACTAGATTACTCTCATTAATGGGGTTATTTCTCTTTCTATTTGAAAATGGCCAGCTGTCCTCTGCATGTCTCCTGATTTGATTTGCTGGTTTAGTGAGAAAATATTTGGGCCGCATCAGAATACCTATTCTCAGCTGGAGGATATATAGAAATTCCTTAATATCTAACTGTTTTCTCAATAACCATTATATTTAAGTGATGGTTTGGAGGGCAGGGAGGGACACAGATGACACAATTTTAGAAGTTTAATTTGGTTAGGTCCCAGGAGTTCAAGACCAGTCTGGGCAACATAAGTAGGCTTATTCTCTACAAAATTTTTTAAAATTGGCTGGTGTAGCATTGCAAGCTTGTAGTCCCAGCTACTTGAGAGGCTAAGGTGGAAGGATCCCTTGAGCCTAAGAGTTCGAGACTGCAGTGACCCATAATTTGGCCACTGCACTACAACTTGGGTGACAGAGTGAGACCTGTATGTGTATGCATGTGTGTGTGTGTATGCATGTATGTATTGTGCATATATCTATACATATATATGTATATACATATACATATATATATACACACACAATACGTACATTTTAAAAAGTTCAAGCACAGAAGAAAAGTAAAAGCCCATGGTGGAGGATGTGGAGAAAGGTGAGTTTGGCTCCAGCAACTCAGTGAAACTTGATTTTCCATTTTGAAGAAATGCCCATCCACACTGAAACCATAGCCTAGAACATGCTAGTTCTCACACTACACCTTCTAGGATACCACTATGTACCCTTTTTAAAAAATGAAATAAAGTCTTTTACCTAAAAGAAGGAGAGGAGAAAAGGAGGGTTTCATATCTAAAGCCTTCATTTGCTCTATCAAAAAAACACCCACTTGTCATTTGAATTGTCCAAAGGTGACTGACAGCACTAATACACTTAATGAATCAACCAGAAAAAATGGGTCTCTCAAGTGATAAGGAGGCACAATGGTAACTAAACCCAATCCATTCTCAGCTTTGCATGGTGCCCTCATCTCAAGAAGTGGTGTTAGCCCTGTGAGCCGTGTTCACTGGACAAGGCCAGAGGAAAGAATATTTAATACAACACAACCATGAAGCTGCAAATCAAACTGGTGGTGGAAGCATGAGGCCTTAATGGCTGAGACATTGGTGGTTACCCTAGGGGTGTCACTTAAAACTTTGTGGTGAAGGGCATCTGTTTTCCAACTGGCTCAGAAAAACTAACAAAAATTGGAATTGGAATTTGTTTTTCTTTTGAGAATTTCTTAGACACAGAGGATTCTCTAAATACTCCAAAAGACATTAAGCTATACATGTGGCTGAGGACCTGTCTCCTCTGCTGAGGGATGACTGAGCAGCAGCCAGCAGCTGTAATAGCTTTAAACTCCTCCTCTCCTAAAGACAGGCCACCTGCCCCCCACACACACCCTTACTTCATAGGCTCTGTCCGTCAAGTGTACCTGGGAGACTGCCTTCCTCCCATCTCATCAGCTCTCCAAGAGAGTCCAGCTCACTCTAAAACCTACCCTAGGATGGAGAGTTATAGACTCTCCTCCACTCTCCAAGCACAGTGTGATTTCTGGAGAGTGTTGCCCAATCCTCTTACCTCAAATGATGTGACAAGGGCAGGTGCACAGGCAATTCAATGTTCAGTGACCTAACAGATCCAGCATGTCCAAGGCCTAGTCCCACAGCCTGGCAGCTCTCCCCAACCTGGCCTTCATGCCAGCCTTTTGTCTTCTGTCACCTATGTCAGGTGATGTTCACCCATGCCACACTCACAAACATAGTAAGTGGCAGGTGGGTAAACCCCAGCTGAATGCCCATGACTACTCTCTTACCTCCCACTAAAGTGATATTATAAGCATAAACTTACATCTGATCTAATTTATGCATATTCTTTTTTCATAACATTTCTGACAACAGCCCTCACAATCAAATGAGACTGGGTTACAGAACACATGGCTGAGGGTGGGGTAGCAGGTTTCACTTAGTTTATTCCATGTGAAACAAAGATATAATGGTTTAAAAACAAGAAAAAAAATATTTATTAGTTGTGGGGTTCCTACACTTTCTAGCTCATGCTCACGTCCTTTGAAACAAGGTATTTGAACAGACCATATTCATAAGTAGCTCCTTGCAAAGCCCCAGGCAGAAGTCCCAGGCAGACACAGCCCCCTCCACCTCCATGTCTGGTGCTGAGAGCAGGGAAGTGAAGGATCACCTGGGTGGGGGCAACAGGGTGCAGCCCAGGGCCATAGGATTCCCAAACTCCCTGGAGCTAGTCTCTGTAGAAGAAGCTGTGTGGCAAGAACCACGTAGGGAACTGGGCTCCACAGAGAGGTGACAACCACTCCTGTATCTCTAAATTTCCCCCAGAATCCATTATCCAGCTCTGCTTTCCCCCAGGCTCTTCACTTATCCTACCAGCACTGTCTGTTAAGCAGCTCAGGTTAAAATGAGAGAAATATACTCTCAGATTGTAGGCTCTGAGTATTCCCATCTGGGGTGCAGGGAATAGGGAGGCAAGTCAGGGCCTGTGGTGATGCTTTTTACTGTGCCTGAAGGCAGGCAGGCCAGATCTGGGAAGACCACTGCTGATTCCCTCCCCCTCAATCGGAACTAGAACCAGGCCAGGCCTATCACAGTTAGTAAGACCACTGAAGCTCTCATCCTGTCACAAAGCTAAAGTGCACCCAACCTGAGCCCTACACAGATCTTTGGCTTTCTATCCCAAGACACAGAAGAGCCTCTCTTATTTTTTACTTAAAACCTGGACTTTAATCCAGGTTAGGACTGGGAATAGTGACAGCAAAAGCAGCAGCCAGATATATACACCACAGATGTACACACTCATGGGCATGGGCAAGTTTCACACTTGCTGGAACATAAGAGTCCTGAGAGGCACCTTTTTCCCAGCTGCAAACTGATATCCACACTATTTGTGTGTCTTCATTTAGACCTCTTCATTGTATATTTGTTCAGCCAATGCAAAAATGTCTTCTGGGGGAGCATTATTATTGCATCACTAGCCCTCACTTGTTCTAGGACACAGTTAGGAGGAATCTGGTTAGCTCCTAATCCCTCAGGACAAAGGTGCTGCCCCCTTTCCAGCACTCACATCCAGCAGTACCATCTTGAAATGGTATTTTCAAACACAGGCAACATGAGGTAGCAAGCATGGTGTCACAGGCTTAGGGCCATGGACAGGTGGCTGCTGGTGAAGCAGCAGAGGGAAGTCTCATTTGTGGGTGGCACCATGACAAGCCAAGGCAGCCACAGCCCCTACCCCCCACAGTCCCAGTCTAGATGCCATTCAAATCTTCCTGGATGGTATTGGAGTATCTGATGCCCATCACTTGCCTGCTCATTAGTACTGCCTTGTGTTGGTTCCTCAGGGCCTGGAAAGTGGGGGTGGGAGATGTAGATGCAGGCTGGGCACCACCTCACAGCCAGAGTCCACCTGGCCACAGGCTGGCAAGCAGGCCCAAGCAGCTTAGCTTTAGATACTTGGCCTCATTGCCTCTGGGTGCACTTACTATGTATACTTTGCACAAAGGTAGCAAAAAAGTGCCAACATGAGCTGTTGTGACATGAAAGGCTATTCCCCATAAAGACCTCATAAAAATGTTGTCTTAAGCCCTGTTTCTTCTAATAAAATTTACACAAAACATAAATACAAGCCTGAAACTACTATAAATGAAATATTGAGATCTTTTAAACCCATACATAAACAAGCAATACGAAAACAGTCACTGTTTGATTGTGGAGAAAGTCAGAGTCTACAGCTGCTGACCCCAAAACAGCCTCCCCGAGCCCCAGGCCAGGCCAGGCAGTCTGAACGCTACAAGATTATGTAATGATTGCAGAGAATGACAGCTCCTGTGAGTACACGTCAGGCACTGTGCTACCTTCTCACTCAGTCTCAGAATGCCTCCTTGCCAATACCTTGTGAGGGGAGGCCTTGCCTCACTAGAGCACAGGAGGTCCCCAAGCTCCTCCCAGAAAATAGTCATTAAAGGATGGAGCTGGGGGAAGCCCAGACAGTACAAATGAGTCCCCAGGGTCTCCCTCTCCTTTCTCCACTCCTCCACATGGGGCCATGAGGGGAAGTGAGCAGGCTTCTAACCCCCTTACAAAGTTCCAGTCCTGCAGGTCTGGACGTTCTCATTGTTTGTTTCACAGGTGGTGACAATGCAACCCCAGGCCCCTTACTTGCCATTTCTCAATGCCAGACCAGGCCCAGAGCCCTTTCCTGACACAGCCCAAGGGATGCTTAAGGCCCACCTCGGAACAGTCACCCATAGTATAGTGAGATGAGCAAGGAGGTGCAAGTGAGCACAAATCCCCATAGGCATGGCCTCAGCAGGTTCTGCAGGCTCAGAGCCTCCCCGATGAGCTCAGAGCCCCCCCTCAGGAGGCCTGCAGAGCACACTCCCAGGGAGCAGTGCTCAGATGAGCAGACAGGCCCCAGATCCCCCACCCCAGGATGCTCTGTCCCACTTCGCAGGGCCTCTGCATCGGCCAGTCCCCACTGCTTTCTGGTGAGATGTCCAAGTTGAAGTGAATATTGAAGACCATACAGCTGATGGAGCTGCCTACCTTGCAGATGTTGTCAATCACCTCCTGGCTCCAAAGGTCAGCTGTGGAGACACAGCTTGATGAGAGGTAGCCCCACTCCACCATCAGTGGAGCTGGGCTGCCATGATCCATGCCTTCCATCTCCTTGCTAAGATGTCTGCCTGCTTTTATCAGGGACTAGACCATGAGCCACCCCTGGCAATAACCAGCTGGCAGGACAGCCTGAGCCCACTCTCCCAGCATCCCCAGCATCTCCGCCTGTGCTGTCACCTGTGCTGATAATCTCCATGGTAAGATTGCGGGAATTTTTAAAGCAATGTTTCCCCTCTCAGTTTCCTATCTTAATAACAGCACTGATAACTTTTAAGCCCTAGCAAGCTGACACTGTAAGACAAAGAATCTCCTGCCTTATCAGGGCCATGCTTGGGCAGTGTGTGCCCAGGTAAGAGCAGCATTGTGGTTAGTGGAAGGAAGAGCTGGATGGCCCTCCACTAACAGTGAAAAGGAAGGCCCCCTCCTCCCAGAGCATCAAAGTTTCAGAGGCCAGAGAAAGGTGCTTGGGAGCAGAAGTTTAAAAGGCCTTGAAGAGAATCCCAGACAGCCTTCAGGGTGTCTGAGAGGGATGGGTTCATTCCAGCTTTCCTTGCTTTTATTCTGTCAGCAAGAAAACCTGCTAACAGATGGTAGGTGGGCCTGAGACTGCCAGTCAGTCACCAGGGGCTATAGGTGCCTTGATTGTGGCTCTTTATTGAAGTAGCCGCTCTGGCCAGGTCTTTCAGAGAAGTTCCCTCATTATCTGCAGCTTTTTGTTTCAGCCCTGGATCTGTAGAGGAATCAGGGAGGGAGATAAGGGCTCAGTCTGTGCCCCACAACCTGCTCTGAGAAATCTTTTTTGTTTCCTCCCCATGGACAGCCTCAAACTTCCAAATGAACAGACCAGCATAGAGCCTCCAGGAAAGTGCACAGAATTCTGTCTAGTACCCAGGAGAAAGGGGTTTCCCAGTGAGAGAAGGGCCAGGCTGCATTCAGCTGTTCAGAAATGTTCTCCTTATAGTCCAGCCTCAAGGTGTAGGCATCCTCTGTGTGCATGCAGTCCGTGGCAGGCTCTGCCTGGGAAGCCACTCAGCTGCACACCTGGAATGGGGTAGTGACCCTCTTGCATGGGTGGTGCTGGGTGCCATGGCATGCAGCAGAGAGGGAGATACACAGCCCACCCTTCCCAGGCCACTGCCATGGGCTTCTTCTGCAAGATCCCCGCCTGCTCTTGGTTCTTGCCCTGAGAAACTGTCCTGAAGTCATACAGAAGCAGGTGGGCTCCTTTTCCAGGGCTGCTCTCTCCCAAACTGACAGATCCCTAGAGGGGGGACTCAGACAGAGACAGTGGGGACAGATTCTTCAGGCAGAAGCATGGGAGTTTAGGCTGGCAGGTTTATTCCATACCCCCACATGATATGACATAACATGACATGACATGACCTGAAGGCACGGGCTGTGGGACAAAGGTGTTACCTTTGCTTCTATGGCATGAGGAATGGCTTAGGAAGCAGAGGCTGGCAGGATTGGGGTTTACTGATAGACTGTGAGTGACAAGAAGTGAGTGGGCACTGAGCAAGTTCCCTGGTTATCTGTCCACAGACCCAGAGCAAGTGGCATTCGAGGAGCCTGTGGGGGAGGGCAGAGACTTACTGGTTCCAGTATAACCCCCATGTGGATGCAGTCTTGCTGTCCTGCTGGTCCCTGGCTGTAATTACAAACAGGTACAGGAGGTCCCCATGCATCCTGCCACTTCCAGGGAGTGGGTTCCTTCTGCTCATGGTAGGCACCTTTAGGCACTGGATGTGCTCCAGGAATGGCCAAGCTTCATTAAGCCAGGCATCATGGTGTGAGGCCCTCCACCCCACTAAGGACCCTCTTCCTTGCTCCTGCTGGGAGTTTCACCTTCCAGTCTGGTTCTGGAGACATCATGGCCCCTGGTGTGATGTGCTTAAGTGACACACAGTCAATGGGGCCCATTTCCAAGCCATTCTTTTATTTCTCACTGTTTAAGGAACCTGAGGCTGGTGACACAGGGATACCCAAGCCCAGCTGTCTCCACCTAAATGTGTTTCTGGACTGGATGTGTCAGGGCCAGACACTTCCAGGTGGAATGGCCTCGTTCTCAGTGCCTGGATTCCATAATCCCCTTTCCTCTGTTCAACCCTGACCCCAAAAGCCTCCTGCAACTCTCAGGTCACCACTGGAGAAGATGCTCAGGAAGAACATGCAGCTGCAGTCAACACTGCTGAAGGCAGCAGATGGGTTCAGGCTCTTGAGCTGGTCTTGGACATGGTATATGTGCATGCAGGCCTCGAGCAGTGCATGTAGCTCTTTCAGGAAGGAGGGGCAGAGGTTGTTAACGCTGCCCTGCACCCTGGAATGATCCATCTAGCACAGAAAATAGTTTGCCAGGTGACATCAAGTGTTGTGAATGAATGTGAGCCCGGGAAGCTCATCCAGCGAGAGGGTCCCAAACCTCGAAGAGGTTGTGCATAGAAAGAAAGGAGACAGAGAGAGGAGGGGTCTGGAGGACTGGATGGGCTATGCCCATACAGCGATTTTATTTGTGCAGTAGGTTTCCTTAGATACTTTATTCTTTAACATCATTACCTCAATGCAGATCATTACTCAAACAATAAAAGAAACAGAAAATTCCTTGGAGGATGATTCTGAGGAACTGTCAAAGGGAACAAATACTAACATAAAAAATCAAGGGGGAAATAGGTGATGCTCATTATCTATATTGTCAGAACAATCAGTAACTTGGATAACAATCTTTAATTAACTAGAAGTCACAAGCTCATCAGTAAACCATGCATCTGTGAGAGACAGGACCACAGGGGAGGTCGCTAGGCTGAAACAATGCCTGGTAAACAAAGTCTTAGATCAGGAGCCAGAAAGGGGAACACAATACCCAATTAACTCACTTCAGCGTTCACCTGGCCATGATCTCATTGGCCAAGAAGACTGAGGATAGTGTCCTGCTTAACCATTCTCAATTTCCTCTTTTATTTTTCTCTTAATTTTCTCTCACTCATAGCTCAACAGACTCCAACCAGGGAAAATGTGTAAGGAGTCAAGCTCACCTAATGGTGGAGGTAAAGTTGTTAGTCTCTCACAGGGATGATCCCCACAATATTCTTTCTTTTCTTTGTTTTTAAATGAAGCTCAAATAATTGGAGTTGAAAAGGCTGGAAGGTGGAGAACACAAGGGAATAGTAAGAGAAGGATGAGAAAAAGGACACAAGCACCAACCGCAATCATGGACGAAAAGGAGGGAAGGTGAAAGCTGGTGAACCAGGAAGACAAAGTGTCAACAATATCACGGGCGATTGTGTCATCCTCAGGCAGCTCCTGATGAGAAAAATCAATGGCATGAATTTCCTGCTGAAGCTTGAAAACATCTAGGGATAAATTGTCATGAGTCCAAATTCCTTGTAAATGGGCCTTAACAAGAGGCCACTGCCATTTAGTGTCACTATAAGGAGTATTAGTAACAGAGATATATTTATAACTGGCATGGCAATGAAGGGCCAGGCGGTTTTGAATATTATAAAGTTTATCACCAAGAGTAGTAACAGTTTGTTCCAAAGCATAAAGTCTCTCAGCAGTTTTCTTATAAATATTCATTTGTGTTCCCATTGTAACAGAAATATTCTTTGCAAGATGATTAACATAAGTAGCAGTTTGAACACTGTGAGCAAGGCTAACAGCTGCCATAGCAGCTGTACCTACAAGTGAAACAACAGTAATAATGCTAGCAATGAGAATACCAAGGAAACGTTTAGGGCATTTCATAAGATTGTGGACTTGTTAGAAAATAAGAAGGGCTCTTTCGTCATACCACGGTCCAGAAACATTAACAGGTAACATAACACAGGGGGGCTGGTGTACAAGAAGAAGGGTATGAACAGGGAAAAAGGAAGAATCAATGCAGTTGGTAAGAATATAGTTTTCACAATAAATGGAATATAACCCAGAAGCTCAGGTGATGGAAACATTACCAGCAATAATAGCATAAGGAGAAGCAATGCGGGATTGAGTATAAATAGTCTGATTAGCAGGATAAGATAAACTAGGGGAACCAGCGTGAATGAAGGTAGGAGATAAGGATACAAACAGCTTCCAGAGAGAAGTGTAGGCTTTGCCAGAGAAGGTAGTGTAAATGGGAGTGCTCCAACCACCAGGTGTTTCAAAACAAGCTAAGGCAATGTCAAGAGTATGAGGAACAGACCAGTCATACAAGGAGAAACTAGAAGGCAGGGTTTAATTAATAGCTTGCTTTTGGTTAAGAAAACAGAGCTGCCAGTGCGGGAAAGGATCCAAAGAGGAGTTAGAAGGTCGACAATGCCGGCACTCAATGAGGGGAAAATGTTGAGCAGAGGAAAAGTTGTAAGTTTCTCTAATTCCCACATGGTTGAGTATCCAATCACGAGAATAAACGGTTTCACCTGGGAAGAGGTCAGAGGGACCAGAAAATGTATGAAGTCCGCAAATTCCAAGATCAAAGCAATAAGAACCGAAAAAAGAAAGAGGAATAGAAGGAGGAACATTAGCAGAGGAATCACAATCCCAGATTTTGGAGGTGTAGAAGCACAAGGGAGGGGCAACAGCTTGGGCAGAGTAAGTATAGGTAGCAACCTGAGGAGTAATATGAGAAGAAGGGGGAAGCCAAAAATAGAAGTATCATTAATGTAGACGGTGAAGGCAGGATCATTCTAGGTAACAGGTCGAAGAAAAGGAGGGCTGGGAACATAAGCCCACATAACACAAGAATCAGAAAGAGGGAAGGCCTGTGCCAAATGACAAGACAATATAGCCATTATAGCAATAAACATAACAGTAGGAGAACAGGATTGTCCGGAAGATGCGACCAGGGCGGCTGCTTCAGCAGTCAGACGGCGCATCTGGGCCCACATCGGCAGGGGGCTGCCTTGTTGCAGAGTTTGGAAGTTCGCTGGTCGAGCTACCTGGCGAGTCCGGCAGTGGCAGTGTCAGCCGGAGATGATGAAGATGGGGTATCAGGGCGTTTGCACCACCTGGTGGAGAATTCAGGCTTGACAAGGCGTTCAGGAACCCAAATTGGAGAGGGAGCAGACCTGGGAAAAATACAAACGTGTCCTCATCCCCATATTAGGACTGGATCTGGACCATGCCACTGGTTAGTGAGCACGTCTTTCCACAAGACCTGGGGATGAGATACATTATTAGGGTGCCAATGGCAATCCGCTGCGAAGAGTCCATCAGCATCTAAAGTTAAGAAATTAAGAACATAAACAGCATGTTTAAGCCAAGCGTGAGGGGTTTTATGTAGTAAGTCAGAAATTGGACCATGTTTTAATTTGTGTAATAAATTTTTGAAAACAGCATGGCTTCTTTCGATGATACCTTGGCCTTGAGGATTAAAAGGAATGCCTGTACGGTGAGAAATCTGAAAATGAGAGCAAAAGGAAGCAAAACTTTTGGTGGTATAAGCAGGTCCATTGTCTGTCTTCAGTATCTTAGGTGCGCCAATAATAGAAAAAACTGTTAGGCAATGTGCTACAACATCCTTAACTGCTTCCCTAGCATGAGTGGTAGCAACTACAAAATGAGAAAAAGTGTCAATGGAAACATGCACATAATGTAATTTACCGAAGGGAGGAAAGTGAGTAACATCCATTTTATATACATGACCAGCTTGCAGTCCTTGGGAATTCACCCTGAGCATCAGGCAAGTAAGGCAAACAGGCTGTACATTGTTTAACAATTTGGCTGGCCTGTTCTCTGGTAATCTGAAATTGCAATCAGAGACTGCAAGCATTCTGATTGTGCAGGGCGTGGGAAGTCTCAGCCTGCTGCACAGGGGACAGAACAGAAAAAATACACTGAGCGAGTTGATCAGCTTGAGCATTGCCCTCAGTTAGAGGACCTGGCAGGGAGGAATGGGCTCTGATGTGACCAATGAAAAAAGGACGGGATCAGCTGTGAAGTGTCTGCTGTAAAAGATGAATTATAGAAGAGGAGTCAGAAAAGGACAAAGGGGCTGTTTCCAGATTTTGAACGAAATTAACAACATATTGACTATCAGAGTAAATGCTCAAAGGGACATCCCAATTAGTCAGGACATGTTGAACTTCCAGGAGCTCCATGCACTGAGTGGATCATTCTGGCATCTGAAACGAAAAAGGGTGTGCATTAACAGTGCCTGAGGCAATACCAGAAGAGGAGCGATCAGTAAAGGCTAAGAATGCTTCAGATAACGGTGACTTGAGGCAGATCTGTAGAAAAATAAGGAAGTTTTGGGAGTAAAAATGTAACAATTTATCAGCAGGATAATGGCACAGTATTTGACCAGAAAAGCCAGCAAAGGCCAATTGCCAGGAGTCAGATAACTGCTAAAGCCACTGTTGCTGAGTGCTAGAATAAGGAACAATGATTTCAGGAGGATCAATATCAAAAAGAGAAAGAGCCCATACATGACCCTTAACTACCAAAACAGAGACTAATTCAAAGTAAGGGGTTACAACTTTCCCACGGCTGGCTGGGAGATGAAGCCATTCCAGGATACCCTGTTGCCAAAAAACCACAGTAGGATTATAATCAGTGGGAAGAACACAATAACACCAGCAGGAGTTGTCCTTAATATGAGAAAGTTTTTGCTGGGACAAGGCATCATGAACAAATTGCAAAGCCACCTTGGCAGGAGCTGTCAAAGAACAAGGGGAAGTTGGATTAGAGGTTCCTTTGAGAATGTCAAATAAGGGCTTCAATTGTCCTGTGGGTAAGTTTCAAGCTTGGGCGAATCCAGTTAATGTCTACTAAAAATTTCTAAAAGTCATGCACTGTGGTTAAATTTACTGTGGAGAGAATAGAAGTCTTAAAGGAAACTTGGTTAGATTCAATAAGCTTTCCCAAGTAATGGTAGGGAGTGGCAGTTTGAAACTTATTTGGTGCGATAACAAGGTTATTTTTTGTCAAAGAGGTTTGCAAACATTCAAAGGCTTGATAAAGAAGGGTCTCAGTTGGAGCAGCTAAGAGGTCATCCATATAATGTAATTGCTGAATATCAGAAAATTGTTGATGAACAGGTTGAATGGCTTTAGACACAAAGGTCTGACACAAGGTGGGGCTGTTAGTCATACCTTGAGGCAAGACAATCCACTTGTACCACTCATAAGGTTGATCAAAATTAGTGGACGGTATGATAAAGGCAAAACGATGACAATCTGAGGGATACAAAGGAATGGAAAAGAAACAATCTTTCAGACCAATCACTAACAGTTTCCAAGTCTGAGGCACAAGAATAGGGGAAGGTAGGCCGGGTTGTAATGGGCCCATGACTTCCATAGTAGCATTAACTTTCCTTAAATCCTGTAAAAGCTTCCATTTACCAGAGTGCTTCTTAATAACAAAGATAGGGGAATTCCAAGGACTATTAGTAGGTCTAATGTGACTCACAGAGAGCTGTTTCTGAACCAACTCACAAGCTGCTGTAATCTTTTCATCAGAAAGGGGCCACTGCTCTACCTATATGGGTGTGTCTGATAACCAAGTAATTTTATCAGCATGGGTATTGGAAATCATGGTGACCCCTAGGAAAAATATCCTAGGCCAGAAAGGTCAGTTTTCTGGGGAAGGGCAAGAGGCTCAGGATTTCCCTGCAAAGTTTTTCCCAAGCCCTTGCCAGGCAAGTAGCCCTGTTTAGTCATAATGTCGAGAGCAATGGGATTGGTCACCAATCGAGCCCCCATGGCTTCTAAAACATCATGGCCCAAAGATTGAGTGGGATACCAGGAATTACATAGGGGTGAAATGAGCCAGAATGACCCTCATCATCAGTCCATGTTAATAAACTTGCAGATTGCATAGGATTGTTAGTCATTCCTATGCCTTGTGGAGAAGTCATGGCAGTAGTTGTAAGCCATTGAGGCCAATATTTATGGGAAATTACAGACACATCACCCCTGTGTCCAGAAGGCCTTTAAATGTTTTGCCATTAATTTTAATGGTAAGTTCAGGTCTGGTAGATGAAATGGCTTGAACCCAGTAAGCATAAGAAGAGGAAGGCTGAGAACCTTGATTACCCATAACTTTAGTCGACAATTGAGAGTCAGCTGAGGTATCAACAGGAATGAGAAGCAGTTGAGCAAACGACAATTCAGGACTCAGCGTGAAAACACCTGTAGGCAACCAAGCAAATACCTTAATTTCTCCCAAGTAATCAGCATTAACAACTCCAGGTAGTACATGTAGACCTCTCAAGGAACAGTTACTATGACCTAAGATAAGACCAATATATCCCGAGGGATCCCGCTGGTAGGGATGGCTTGGGGTCCCATGTCAGCTGTTAATACCTGTCAGGTGGTGGGACAGAGGTCAAGTCCTGTGCTGTCCGGTGTTGCTCCCCAGAGTTGAGAAACAGATTTGCACTCGAACTCAGGACGGGAGCTTGAACATAAGGTGTCCTAATATTTTGCAGGGGCTGGGACCACCCCCAGGAGTTTCCCAACCGCTGAGGGAGAGGATTTCCCTGGGCATCATGCTTAAAGTGGCACTCCTTGGCCCAATGGGTGTCACAGCGACAGTGAGGGCACAAACCTGGTTGACGTGGTTGGGGTGATGGGGTGACAGGAGAAGGAGAAATAGGAATAGGATCTGGGGGTGCTGGCAAAGCTAACATCTGAGGATGTGGAGCAAAAGGAACTTGACACTGTCTGGCCATATGGCCCAGACTGCCACAACAAAAACATTTAAGGGGTGGTTTAGGTTGGTTGGGTCTCTGTTTTAAAAAGGCGGCAATAGATATACCTGCTTGAGCAGCTGCTAGAGCAAGACCTTGTTGATAAGCAGGTCCGGTATCATCACAGAGGCGAATATAATCAGTTAAGGTGCCTTTACGTTTAAAGGGCCAATGGCTGCCTGGCATGCCATATTAGCATTCTCAAAAGCCAATTGTTTCACCAATAGACATCCAGGTTCATCATTACCGACCTGGTGAGTAACTGCCTGGAGGAGGAGCGAGAAAAACTCCTGAAAAGGCTCGTCAGGTCCCTGATGAATTTTAGCAAGCTCCTCCGTTCTAATACTGGGTGATGGTAACTGCCTTCAGGCACACATCGCCAAGGAGGTTATCTGAGTATAAGCCTCATTAGGGTAATTAAGTTGGTCAGGAAATTCAGAATGCACCCCCTTCCCCATAAGCCTATCTAGGGTAACCAGAGACTGCTGATGACGGTTTTGAATAGACTGATCCGAAGCCGCATCCTCATAATAAGTCTTTCAAAGCAAAAAATGCCCCCCGGAGAGGACTGCTATAGCAAGGCGACCCCAATCCGCAGGCAGAAGAGCTGCAACACAAAGATTATCCAAAATTGTTAAGGTATAAGGAGCAGTCGGTCCATACTGAGTAACAGCATCCTTCAAGTCCCTTAAAACCTTGGGAGGAATAAGTTCACAATTTCTGATAGCATTACCATCATTGCCCACAGTCTCAATAATGGGGTATGTAAGAGAAGCTTCAGGGCCCGTAAGTCCCCTGTGAAGGGACATAAGGGCATGAGACAGTGGTGAAATAGGAGAGAGGGGAGTGGATTGCACATAAACTGAAACAGGTGGTCCAAGGGGTTGTGACTGCTGGGTGATAGAAAAACACTGGTGCTGTTGAGAGAGAGTGGGAGCAAAGCAAAAGTAAATCTTGAAACTGGTGAATTAAATCAGGAGGAAGAGTATGGGTGGAATGACCAGGAGTCCATTGTGCAGAAGGGGAAGAACTGTCCACGACCACTTTGGCCACAGTCTCAAACGCATCCATAGGCGGAGGCGCAGCATAAGAATAATAAGAGCCGCATTCTGCCAAATCAAGAGGATCAGGAGATAGTAGAGGAGGAGAGGCAAAAGCAGCTGCAGGGGTATAAGGCGGGGCTGAGGGAGAAGTATGAATGGGACAAAGGGAATCAGGCAACTTAGACCAAACAGAAAGCAAAATGTCAGTTTGAGGTAGCAACGTGTTGCGGGTAGAAAACTGATCAATTTTTCACCTATAACCTTCCAAACGTCTTCATCCAAGAATCCACCCTCTGGAATCCACGGACAAAGCTCACACACTATCTACATAAATTCCTCAACAGTTTTAAGTTTAATCTCATGACCATGTGACTTAATCATATGTTGCAAACGTTGTACAAACAAATTATGCTCTTTAGATTCTATTTGCCTCATGTTTTACTCCAGATGAAAAGAGAAGTTTATTCACTTACTTACACTGCAGCTTGACCTCTATAGTTTGTAGGCGTCATGACTGTCCCTTGTGTCCAGGTCCCACATTCGAGGCACCAGCTGTTGTGAACTGAACGCGAGCCTGGGAATCTCGTCCAGCAAGAGGGTCCCAAACCTGGAAGAGGGCGTGCATGGAAAGAAAAGAGACAGAGAGAGGAGAAGTCTGGAGGACTGGATGGGCTATAGCCATACAGTGATTTTACTTGTTCAGTAGGTTTCCTTACATACTTTATTCTTTAACATCATTACCTCAATTCAGATCATTACTCCAACAATAAAAGAAACAGAAAATGTTTGGGGGGATGATTCTGAGGAACTGTCAAAGGGAACAAATACTAATGTAAAGGATCAAGAGGGAAATAGGTGATGCTGATTATTGATATTGTCAGAACAATCAGTAACTTGGATAACAATCTTTAATTATCTAGAATTCACAAGCTCAGCAGTAAACCGTGCATCTGCGAGAGACAAGGACTGCAGGGGAGGTCGCTAGACTGAAACAATGACTGGTAAACAAAGTTTTCGATCAGGAGCCAGAAAGGGGAACACAATACCCAATTAACTCACTTCAGCATTCACCTGGCCATTATCTCATTAGCCAAGAAGGCTGAGGATAGTGTCTGGCTTAATCATTCTCAATTTCCTCTTTCATTCTCTTCTTAATTTCCTCTCACTCAGCTCGACATCCTCCAGCCAGGGAAAATGTGTAAGGAGTCAAGCTCACCTAATGGCAGCGGCCAAGTTGTTAGCCTCTCGCAGGGGCGACCCCCACACTTCAAGGGTGATTTTAATTTTCAACTTTAGGCTTCCATTTTCAAATTCCACAATGAACATATAAGATGGGGTTCTGGTTCAAACACAGATGCGCACTCTCTCTCTCTCTCTCTCTCTCTCTCTCTCTCTCTATCTATCTATCTCTATCTCTCTTTCACTCTCTCCTTCCTGCTCATGGGCAGGAATCCTTGCTCACAAAAAATCTGCCAAATACCTGTGAAGCACAGGAAGGTGTTGGGGAGCCATGAGGCCACCTGCTCTCTGTACACTAGTATCTTGGGTAGGCAGTGTTTTCAGAGCTTTGGGGCCTCCACAAGCATGCCCTGCTGTCCTGGGGCAGCCCTCAGGCAGGGTGTCCTAAGAACTCCTCTGGGCCCCCAACTTCAGCCCTGTCTTCCAAAGTGTGTTTCATGATATTTTAATGGTGGTTCTTTTGGAAAATAGGAGAGGTTTTGTGATCAGCTGTGGGAACCATTGAGCTACAAATCCTTTTTTACAATTGCTATTAACAAGCAGGTAGGCCCTGGGAACATGAGTAGCTTTCCTGCAGGTAACATGAGTGTATGAGAGCTTTTTACCTTATAAACAAGACAAGCACACCCCAGCAGTTGGTGGGCAGACTCCCTCACTCAAAGACTGTGACACCTTTATTCATTCATTCTTTTTCTTTTTCTTTTCTTTCTCACAAGACATTATTTCTCTTTATAGAATTTGATTTGGTTGATATCAAGCCTGGCTTGGTGCTGCCTCAATTTTTAGAATTACAACTGTTCCTTAACTCATGGGTTATGAAGTTAGAAGGTGCTGGTGTGACAGCCTGAGAAGCAGGTCTGCACTTCAATCCCACCTTCATGTGCTCCTCTGCGACTCAGAGACCTCACTTCCCTCAGAGTGGGGAAGTGCTGCTGGCCCTGCTTTGGGGAGCTGTTCCCAAGGAAGTTCACCCAATTTCCAAACCAGCCTTCATATATATATTTTATTGGACTTCAGGTTCTGGGATACATGTGCAAAAAATGCAGGATTGTTGCATAGGTACCTACATGGCAATGTACCCCCATCACCTATATCTGGCATTTCTCCCCCTGTTATACCTCCCCAACCTCTCTACACTCTGCTGTCCCTCCCCTATTCCACCCAAACAGACCCCAGTGTATGATGCTCTTCTCCCTGTGTCCATGAGTTCACACTGTTCAATACCCTCCTATGAGGGAGAACATGTGGTGTTTGTTTTTCTGTTCTTGTGTCAGTTTGCTGAGAATGATGGCATCCAGATTCATCCATGTTCCTACAAAGGACACAAACTCATGATTTTTTCTGGCTGCATAGTACTCCATGCTGTATATGTGCCACATTTTCCTTGTCCAGTCTATCATCAATGGGCATTTGGGTTGGTTTCAGGTCTTTGCTATTGTAAAGAGTGCTGCAATGAACATACATGTGCATGTGTCTTTATAATATAACGATTTATAATTCTTTGGGTATATACCCAGTAATGGGATTGCTGGGTCAAATGGAATTTCTATGTCTAGGTCCTTAAGGAATCACCACACTGTCTTCCACAATAGTTGAACTAATTTACACTCCCACTAGCAGTGTAAAAGTGTTCCTATTTCTCCACATCCTCTCCAGCATCTGTTGTCTCCAGATTTTTTAATGATCACCATTCTAACTGGTGTGAGATGGTATCTCCATTGCATTTCTCAAATGACCGGTGACGATGAGTATTTTTTTATATGTTTGTTGGCCTCATATATGTCTTCTTTTGAAAAGTGCCTTGTCATGACCTTCACCCATTTCTTAATGGGTTTCTTTGTTTTTCTTGTAAATCTGTTTTAGTTCTTTGTAGATACTGAATATCAGCCATTTGTCGAATGGATAGGTTGCAAAAATTTTTTCCCATTCATTTGGTTTCTGATTCACTCTCATAATTGTTTCTTTTGCTGTACAGAAGCTCTGGAGTTTAATGAGATCCCATTTGTCTATTTTGGCTTTCATTGCCAATACTTTTGATGTTTTAGTCATGAACTCCTTGACTATGCCTATGTCCTGAATGGTTTTGCCTAGGTATTCTTCTAGGGTTTTTATAGTGTTTGGTCTTATGTTTAAGACTTTAAATCATCTGGAGTTAATTTTAGTGTAAGGTGTCAGAAAGGAGTCCAGTTTCTGCTTTCTGCACATGGCTAGCCAGTTTTCCCAACACCATTTATTAAACAGGGAATCCTTTCCCCATTGCTTGTTTTTGTCAGATTTGTCAAAGACAGATGATTGTAGATGTGCAGTCTTGCCTCCTAGGCCTCTTTTCTGTTCCATTGGTCTATATCTCTGTTTTGGTACCAGTACCATGCTGTTTTGATTACTGTAGCTTTGTAGTATACTGTGAAGTTCAGGTAGCATGATGCCTCAGCTTTGTTCTTTTTGCGTAGGATTGTCTTGGCTATGCAGGATCTCTTTTGGTTCCAGATGAAGTTTAAGGTGGTTTTTCCAGTTCTGTGAAGAGAGTCATAGGTGACTTGATGGGTATAGCATTATATATATAAATTACTTTGGGAGGTATGGACATTTTCACAATATTAATTTTTCCTAACCATGAGCATGGAATGTTTTTCCATCGGTTTGTGTCCTCTCTTATTTCCCTGAAGTTTGTGGTTCTTAAAGAGGTCATTTAAATTCTTTGTTAGTTGTATTCCTAGGTATTTTGTTCTCTTTGTATCAATTGTGAATGGCAGTTTGTTCTTGATTTAGCTCTCTTTAAGTCTGTTATTAGTGTATAGGAATACTTGTGATTTCTGTACATTGATTTTGTATCCTGAGACTTTGCCAAAGTTGCTTATCAGTTTAAGAAGCTTTTGGGTTGAGACGATGGGGTCTTCTAAATAATTAATCATGTTGTCTGCAAATAGGGACAATTTGACTTCCTCCTTTCCTAATTGAATACCCTTTACTTCTTTTTCTTGCCTGATTGTTCTGGCTAGAACTTCCAATACTATATTGAATAGTAGTGGTTAGAGATGGCATCCTTGTCTAGTGCTGGATTTCAAAGGAAATGCTTCCAGTTTTTGCCCATTCAGTATAATATTGGCTGTAGGTCTGTCATAAATAGCTTTCATTATTTTGAGATATGTTCCATCAATACCTACTTTACTGAGAGTTTTTAGCATGAAGGGCTGTTGAATTTTGTCAAAGGTCTTCTCTGCATCTATTGAGATAATCATGTGGTTTTTGTTTTTGGTTCTGATTATGTGGTAGATTAAGCTTATAAACTTGTGTATATTGAACCAGCCTTGCATCCCCAGGATGAAGCATACTTGAACGTGATGCATAAGCTTTTTTGATGTGCTGTTGCAATCAGTTTGCCAGTATTTATTGAAGATTTTTGCATCTATGTTCATCATGGATATTGGCCTGAAGTTTTCTTTTTTTTGTTGAGTCTCTGCCAGGTTTTGGTATCAGGATGATGTTAGTCTCATAAAAAGATTTGGGAAGAATTCCCTCTTTTTGGATTGTTTGGAATAGTTTTAGGAGTGGTACAAACTCCTCTTTGTATGTCTGGTAGAATTCGGCTGTGAACCCATCTGGACCTGGGCTTTTTTGTGTGGGTAGGCTATTAATTGCTGTGTCAACTTCAGCCCTTGTTTAGGTTGATTCAGGGCTTTGATTTATTTCTGGTTTAGGCTTGGGAAGGTGCAAGTGTCCAGGAATTTGTCCATTTTTTCCAAGTTTACTGCTTTGTGTACAGAGTTGTTTGTAGTAATCTCTGATGGTAGTTTGTATTTCTGTGGAATGGGTGGTGATATCCCCTTTATCGTTTTTAATTGCATCTATTTGATTCTTGTCTTTTTTCTTTTTTATTAATCTGGCTAGTGGTTTGTCTATTCTGTTGATCTTTTCAAAAAACCAGCTCCTAGATTTATTGATTTTTTGATGAGTTTTATGTGACTCTATCTCCTTCAATTCTGCCCTGATCTTAGTTATTTCCTATCTTCTGCTAGCTTTTGAGTTTTTTTTTATCTTGTTCCTCTAGTTCTTTCAATTTTGATGATAGGGTGTTGATTTTAGATCTTTCCTTGCTTCTCATGTGGGCATTTGTTGCTATAAATTTTCCTCTAGACACTGCTTTAAATGTGTCTCATAGATTCTGATACATTGTTTCTTCATTTTCATTGGTTTTGAAGAACATCTTTATTTCTGCCTTCATTTCATTTTTTATTCAGTCAACATTCAAAAGCCAGTTGTTCAGTTTCCATGAATTTGTGTGGTTCTGAGTTAGTTTCTTAATCCTGAGTGCCAATTTGATTGCACTGTGGTCTGAGAGATGGTTTGTTATAATTTCTGTTCTTTCGCATTTGCTGAGGAGTGATTTACTTCCAATTATGTGGTCAATTTTAGAGTAGGTGTGATGTCGTGCTGAGAAGAATGTATATTCTGTGGATTTGGGGTGGAGTGTTCTGTATACATCTATTAGGTTTGCTTGGTCCAGATCTGAGTTCAAGTCCTGGATATCCTTGCTAATTTTCTGTCTCATTGATCTGTCTAATATTGACAATGGAGTGTTAAAGTCTCACACTGTTATTGTGTGAGAGTCTAAGTCTCTTTTTAGGTCATTAAGAACTTTCTTTATGCATCTGGATGCTCCCATATTGTGTGCATATATATTTAGGATTGTTAGCTCTTCTTGTATTGATCCTTTTACCATTATGTCTTTGTCTCTTTTACTCTTTGTTTGTTTAAAGTCTATTTTGTCAGAAACTAGAATTGCAACTCCTGCTTCTTTTTACTCTGCATTTTCTTGATAAATCTTCCTCATCCCTTTATTTGGAGGCTGTGTGTATCCTTGCAAGTGAGATGGGTTTCCTAGATACAGCACATGGATGGTTTTTGGCTTTTTATTCTATTTTCCAGTCTGCGTCTTTTGATTGGAGCATTTAACCCATTTCCATTTAAGGTTAATACTGTTATGTGTGAATTTGACCTTACTGTTTTGATGCTAGCTGGTTGTTTTGCCTGTTAGTTGATGCAGTTTCTCTATTGTGTCAATGCTTTTTACAATTTGGTATGTTTTTTGAGTGGCTGGTACTGGTTGTTCCTTTCTATGTTTAATGCTTCTTTCAGGAGCTCTTTTAAGGCAGGCCTGGTGGTGAAGAAATCTCTCAGCAATTTCTTGTTTATAAAGGATTTTATTTCTCCTTCACTTATGAAGCTTAGTTTGGCTGGGTATAAAATTCTAGGTTGAAAGTTTGTTTCTTTAAGGGTGTTGAATATTGGCCCCCACTCTCTTCTGGCTTGTAGGGTTTCCACTGAGAGAACTGCTGTGAGTCTAATGGGCTTCCCTTTGTGGATAACCTGACCTTTCTCTCTGGCTTCCCTTAGCATTTTTTCCCTCATTTCAACCCTGGTGAATCTGACAATTATGTGCCTTTGGTTTGCTCTTTTGGAGGAATATATTTGTGGTGTTTTCTGAATTTCCTGGATTTGAATATTGGCCAGCCTTGCTAAGCTGAGGATGTTTTCCTGAATAATATCCTGAAGAATATTTTCCAGCTTGGTTTCATTCTTTCTGTCACATACAGGTACACTCATCAAATGTAGATTAGGTCTTTTCACATAATCCAATATTTCTTGGAGGCTTTGTTCATTTATTTTTATTCTTTTTTCTCTAATCTTGCCTTCTCATTTTATTTCATTGAGTTGATCTTCAATGTCTGAGATCCTTTCTTCTGTTTGGTTGATTTGGCTAATGAAACTTGTGTATGCTTTGTGAAGTTCTCATGTTGTGTTTTTCAGCTCCATTAAGTCATTTATATTCTTCTCTAAGCTGTGTATTCTTGTTAGCATTTCATCAAAACTTTTTTCAAGGTCCTTAGTCTCTTTGCATTGAGTTAGAACATGTTCTTTTAGCTCACAGAAGTTTCTCATTACCCACTTTCTGGAACCTGTTCCTGTCAATTCATCAGACTCATTCTCCATCCAGCTTTGTTCCTTTGCTGGTGATGAGTTGTGATCCCTTGGAGGAGGAAAGCTGTTCTGGTTTTGGGTGTTTCCATACTTTATGCACTGGTTTCTTTCCATCTTTGTGGATTCATCTACCTGTGATCTTTGTAGTTGTTGGCTTTCAGATGGGGTCTCTCTGTTTTTTTTAGTTTTTCTTCTAACAGGCCCCTCTGCTGTAGGACTTCTGGAAATCCACTGCAGACCCTGGTTGCCTTGGGGTCACCTGTGGCAGCTGCAGAACGGTAAGGGTTGCTGCCAGTTTCTTCTTCTGTTATCTTCATCCCAGAAGGATACTCGCCTGATCTCTCCTTTATGAGGTGACTCTTTAGATCTACAGGGGTCAGGGAGCTGCTTAAGGAGACAGTCTGTCCCTTATATGAGCTCAAGTGCTGAGTTGTGAGCTCCATTGTTCCATGCAGACCTGCTGGGAAGGTACATTTAAGTCTGCTGCAGTGGGACTCATAACCACCTTTTTTCCAAGGTGCTCTGTCCTGGGATGATGGGGCTTTATTTATAAGTTCCTGATGTGCTGCTGCCTTTTTTCAGAGCTGCCCTGCCCAGCAAGGAGGTAGTCTAGTGACAGTTTGCCAGTAGAGGCATTGCTGAGCTGTCATAGGCTCTGTGTAGCTGCTGTGTGAACTTCCTTGCAGTTTTGTTTATAGAGGTATAGTTAGAACTGCCTCAGTAATGGCAGTCTACTCCAGTAATGGTGGACTGCCTCTGTAATAGTGGACTGCCTCAGTAATGGTGGACTGCCTTGGAAGTTATGGACTGCCTCAGTAATGGTGGACTGCCTTAATAATCCCTGGCCCATCTGTACTTGCTCTGAAACTCTCAGTCCAGACCATTTCAGATTGCTGGTCTTTGTGGGGTTGGGACCAGTTGAACCAGATCACCTGGCTCTTTGTTTCAGCACCCTTTTTTTCAGTTGAACAGGCAGCTCTGTCTTCCAGGTGTTTCAGGTGCCAGTTGAAATTGCTGCCCAGAATTGTGTGAGTTTTTGTGCGGAGACCTGCTGCACAGACTGAGACAGCCATGCTGGAAATTTGTGGCACTTTTCCGCCTGGGAATCTCCTGGTCTGTGGGCAGTAATAACCCGTTTGGAAACGCGGTGTTGACTCACTCTCTGTGTTGTTCTTGCTGGGAACTGCACTCCAGAGCTGTTCCTATTTTGCCATCTTGGATCTGCCTCCCCAAACCGTCTTCTATCATGCACAACATTGAGCCTTCCTGTAGCTACTCAGTGTTGCACATCTCTGAGAAGTGGTCCAACATGTTGCTGTCCAGGCTCAGTGAGAAGCAGGTGCAGTGACACCTGTCTTCATAAACCATGAGCACCAGGTAAATCTTCTGCACCATCTCCTTGGTGGTTACCTGCAGGGAGAAGGCTCCAACAACTGATGAGAACCCACATGGCAGGAAGAAAGACTTACCCTTTCCCCAGGCCAAAGTCCTGAAAAATATGCTAAAAACTCTCTGTCTCCCACTTTTTGGAAATTTAAGAATTAAAATCCTAGGTTCCATCTATATATGCCATGTTCATCCACGTGTGTGTGTGTGTGTGTGTGTGTGTGTATGTATGTGCAGGACAGACAGTGACTGGCCCATTGACTACTCCTGCAGACCCAGATAAATTTCTTTGCAGAGTAAGAAAAGATGGAAGAACTGAGGGAGAGAAAGGGCAGCCTTGCCTCTTCCCTTGCCCAGTTCTAAGGTCCTCAGGGCAAATGGCTTTTGCCTTCAACTTCAAGTTAACAGCATACAAAATATATTCAATTGTACTTCCCTCAGCTTTTTAACATTACAAATTATATCATTATATATTCGGTGTATTTTCACAAAGATTTAAAAATTTTAAGCACCATTATAGTAGAAAATTGTGTATCCATGTATATGTTTACATTAAACAGAGAGTTTCATATTTTTTATGATTTTATGATGCTGTCCAGTCTCATTTAATTTCTCAACATAATTGACTCTTTAGCATTTTTTTCTAGGGTGATTCTAGTGGGGAACAACCTTAGCTTTTTCTATTTTAATCTTTGAAAGTCTTTATTTTTTTCTAACTTTTGAAGTATAATTTTCCCAGATCAATTATTATTGGTTGCTATTATTTTTTGTTTCATCACTTTGAAACATGGAAAGTTTTCAGCACCCACGCTTTTTCTCCTAAATATTATTTATGCAATTTTCTGCCTATATTCTTTTAAAAAGACTCTCTGAATATATTGATCTACTCGATGGTGTCCACTAAGACTTATATTTCGCTGTTATTTTTCTTATTCTTTTAAAAAATTAGTTCCCAGGACTAAATATTTGTGAATGACATGCATTCTTTTTTTCTGCTTTATTAAGTTTGTTGTTGTCTCTGCTGTGAATTTATAAAACTCAGTTATTGTATTCTTCAACTCCACAATTTCTGTTAGATTTTTAAAAATAATTTTTAGATCATTGTTGATATCTTGTCTCACCCATTCATTATTTTAAAATTTCATTCAGTTGTCCATGTTTGTTATATTTTTGTTCATTGAGAATGCTTAAGATGATTATTATAAATTCTTTATTAGATATGCAAAAAAAATTTTAAGGTTCAAGTTCTGGATACTTATTTTGTTTCTTTCAGTGGGGCATATTTCCTTCTTTCTCTGTATGCCTTGTGATTTTTCTAGTGAAATCTGGAGATTTGTACAGCAACTATCAAATCTAGCATTTGAAGACTGGCTTACTAATGAGGGGTCCTGACAGCACTCAGCCAGGCTATAGATTCTGCATGCTTCAGAAACATATTCTTGGATATGTTTTCTCTAGACTTGTGTGTGTTTCTAAGTTAAAGGGAATATTTTTCTCAATGTTTTTTAGATTCTATTGCCTATTTTCTTCCCCAATTGACTGTGGTATTGCAATTTCTCTAGGGCTGTAACAAGCATTCATCTTTCTTCTCAGCAGACACAAACTGTCATCCATAGATCATGTCCTTGAGCACTCCAAATCAGGAGAGACAGATTCTAGTCATTAGACAATCTCTCAAAAAGCCAAACATTTTAACATATATTCTATTGTTTTAATTCTTTCCTGAGGAAGATGCTGGGAGTTGGGCATTTTCTGATGAGCCCAATTACTGTTCTGGGGAAGAAAAGAAATTATGGCGGACAGTCTGTAAGCCAGACTTGATCACCTTTCTGCAGCAAAGAAAAGACTTCTGCAGTGTAAAATAAGCAAGACAACAGTCATATGCAAAGCAAGGTGAAAATAAATCAGCAGGTAACACCTGGGAGAGATCAAAACATTACAAACAATGTCAGAGTTTAAATATGTTTTGGTAATCTCCGTTCCAGTGGAAATTGTTTTGGGAAAGTGTATTTGTATTTTTCTTACTGTCATGGAGAAACATTTTCTGTCTCATGCTTATTCTGTTCTTCAATCCTATAAGGTTTTTTCTCTCCTTTCCAGAATCTTCCAGTGCATTCACACTGAAAGCCAAAGTCCTCCCAGAATTGTAGGAGGGAATACATAATCTGACTAGTTTGTCATTGTTTTGGGGGATTTGGGAAAATCTGTGCACATTTCTGGAGACCTCTGTTATGTCATTTTTTAAATCTATTGTGCCTCAAGTCAGAAGGGCATGAGGGGAGTTGTGGAGGCAGTGGTATATGTTTTTTAGAAATTCCAGGAACACCAGTCACAGATGACACATGTTCTTTGCTTTATAATTTCAAATCCTATGAAGGTTTAAAATGTAAATCTACAAAAAAATAGACTGAAAAACTTCATAAGCAAAAAGTATCTTATTAAATATAAAAAACTAATTATTTTATCTAAAACCTTTTTATTTTTCTTGGTAGTATCTCATCATAAAAATTTAAACTGTATTGACAACAGCATATAGAGTATATTGTATGTACTCACTTTATAGATTTCTTACAAAGAATTTTCCCATAAGGGAAATTACAACGTTGTTCAACATATATTGAATTCCCAATCATTGACTTATTTCTCACTTATTATTCTATGATTCTGTCTGTTAATATGAAGATTACTATGACTGTGTTTTTCCTTTCTGAATTGTCATATCTCACATTTATCTGTTATTTTAGTTTCAGAAGTTCTCAAATAACATGCTTGAATGTATATGTTATGTATAAATTATATAATTAATAATTTGTTAAAATATTTGGCTTGTATGTTTAATTGACTGTAGGCACAATGTTATTATTAGTGTTTTCTTCCAGTTTTCTCAGCTTTTATTTGAATAATAATGCAATTTGATTTCAATTTTTATATTATATATCAATGTAATATACTGTATTTATGATATTTATATTGTTACTCTATTTGGAAACATAGGACGTTTCTTCTAGAGACTAGATTACAGCCTCATCATTTTGTGTAAGAAACGCCCCAATGCATCAGTAGCATAATTTAAACATTTCCCTAGTATTACTTAAATTCTTATTCCTTAAAGTTTTCTCATCAAAATTCTTTATAAAGAATTATGATGTGTTTTTTTTTGAAATATTGCTGCCCTAACTTATCCAAATGATTCAAAATTTATGGTTTTCATAGATGCACATGCAGAGTTTAAAATCATAGTTATCCGGAATTATTTTTCAGTAGGACACTATGTTTATTCAGGATTTTATGGATTAAAGTTCCTCTTAATTATATTTTATGAGTTTATATTTCCATATTTTGTTAGAGTAGGCTGCCTCACATCAGTTGTGTTTTTTAGTTTCTACCTATTTTTTATGATTTTGAATTACATTATTTGAATCAAAATTGGGGGGGTAATGTTTCTTTTAACTTGGTTTTGCAAATTTTTATTTTTGAGTTTCCTTTTTTAGGGTAGGCCACCTTACACTGGTTTATTGCTTTTAGTTGTAATTTATATAATTTTGTATGACACTGTTTAACTTTGCACACCTTAAGACAGTGTAGGGCAAAAGTTGAAAATCAGCCCTATGTCCTTTGTCAATATAATTATCTAAGTGTTTGCTTGTATAAATAGTGCCCCTATTTTGTTTATGACTTGCATATTTTTCTTCTTGGTTGATGGCAATCATTGATTCTTGTCTTAATTTCAATATATATAGTTCATATTATCTTAGTGTGAAAGAAAGACTTTTGTTGTCTGAAAGTAATTTTTCAAAAGGTTTATAACTTTATCTCTTCTAGGTGTCTTTTTTTTGACAGAGTCTCACCTTGTTGCCCAAAGTGCAGTGGCACAATCTTGGCTCACCGCAACATCCACCTCCTGAGTTAAAGCAATTCTCCTGCTGCAGCCTCCTGAGTAGTTGCCATTAAAGGTGTGCACCAACATGCCTGGCTAATTTTTGTATTTTTAGTAGAGATGGGGTTCATCATGTTGAACAGGCTGGTCTTGAACTCGTGGCCTCAAGTGATCTGCATGCCTCGTTCTCCCACAGTGGTGGAGTTACAGGCATGAGCCATCACTCCTGACCCTTAGGTGTCAATTTTTATTTTGATTGTGGTAAAAATACATAACACAAAATGTAGAATCTTTAATATTTTCTTCTTATACAGTTCAGTTGTAAGTGTATTTACATTGTCATGCAACATATCTGTAAAACGTTTTTGTCTTGCAAAACTAAAACTTAATATACATGAAATAAAAACTACCCATTTTTTACCACTTGTCTCCTGATTAAAAAAAAACTGTTTTTAAGAGTTTCAATACTTTAGATATTACATATGAGTAGAATCACAGAGTATCTGTTTTATTGTGACTAATTTTACTTAACATTATGTCCTCAAAATTTATCTTTATTGTGGATGTTACAAGAATTTCTGCTTTTAAAAACTGAGTAGTATTTTATTACTTTTATATTACAAATTGTACTTATTTATTCTGTGAGGAAAGTGTGTGTTTCTTTCACCTATTGGTCTTTCTGCAATGAATATGTGACACACATATTATGAGGACATAATACGTGTGTGCAAATAACTATTTATTCGCCCATATGTGTGAGGTTTACATCTGTGCCATATCCTGTTTTATTGAAAAAGATTGTCTGTCCTTATGCCAGAGCCAAATTGTTTTCATTACTCTTGCTTTGTAAAGTGATTTAAAATTAAAAAACATGAGGTCACTAACATTGCTTCTTTTTTAAACATTTTTAAGCTCTTTATGATCCCTTGAGATTCCTCGTAATTTGTTGATTGCTTTTTCTATTTAAAAATATTGTTAGTTTAAAAGGGATTGCATTGAATCTATAGCTCATTTGGAGCAGCATGAATATCCTCACAATATTAAATCTTACAACCCTTTAACAGGAGCATGCTCAAAAGCAAGTTTTTAAAATTTCCATATATATGTTAATGTTTTTGCTTTCTTTTATTATTCATTTCTAGTTTTATTTCATTTTGGTCAGAAATAATAGTCATTGAAAATCTAAAATACTCTGGGAAATGACCGCTCTAATAAAACATTACAAAGACATGTGAGAGCACAGCTTCTGCCCTGATGGGCTACAGGTATGAGTTCTGAGATGACACATTGCAGACAAATGCATGGAACAATATAAACCCCCTTCTTGGGAACCTCTTTCCCATTTTGTGTAAAAACCTCCTTAGTAACAGTGGTGGCTTTCAAGTCTAAGTCTGGCAGTAATCTTCTGAAGCTGCCTGCTACAGAAGATACTTGGAGTGAATAGTTAAAAACCACAGAAACTATAGCAACATGAATAAATATAGCCCACTCTACAGTAAACACAACACAAAGGCCTTCTCTGATATTTCTACAAGTATGTAAACAGGGACTTTACAGCTAACCGAGTTTTCACTGGGACTAGAGGAGCAGAATTTTGAGTCACTCATGGAAAAGGCCTAAGACAGAGACCAGAGAAATTCTATATTTGGGTCTGGGTTCTGGGCCCATCCTGGTCTTGTCAGGCCCCTATCTGTAGAGACTCCCATGAGCCTGCTGTCACCATAGCTCACTGTGGGCCATGCTTGGGGGTGCAGTCAATCTGCTCCTTGTCTGAGGAGATGGGGGAGTTGAACCCATCAAACAGCTGCTCATTGATTTAATGCAGCTCTATAAAGAAAGTGCCCAGCAGCCAAATAAAAAAAAAGTTAATAGTCTTCCCTGCTTTTACCACCAAGTGAAATCCCCATTAGAAATTCTGCTCCTAGATTAGGCATGTCAACTCTTTACCTGTACACAATTATTCAAACACAATTATGCCCCTTACTCTCCCAAAAGATCTAAATGCAGCCAGGGTCCCAGGTTTGAGGAAACAGTTGTGTAAAACCTTTTTATTTTTATATCTGTGACCATATAAAAGTAATTGTGTGTTTCAGGTCTCCCCAGCCCCAAAGCATGTACAATGGAATTATGCTAACATCAACTTCCAAAAACATTTATTGTGGATATATGAGATAGAATGGATAAAAATCAATCAGGTGCAGTGGCTCATGCCTGTAATCTTAACAGATTGGGAGGCCAAGGTGAATGGGTTACCTAAGGCCAGGAGTTTGAGACCAGCTGTTGCCAAAACATGGCAAAAACCCATCTCTATTAAAAATGCAAAAATTAGCCAGATATGGTGATGCATGCCTGTAATTGCAGACACTCATGGGGCTGAGGTGTAAGAATCACTTGAACTCAAGAGGCAGAGGTTGCATTGAGCCATGATCAGGCCACTGCACTCCAGCCTGGGTTGACAGTGAGACTGTCTCAAAAGTAAAAAAAAAAAAAAAGAACATATAAAAATTATGACCTGGCGTCCTATGTAAATAATGAAATAATGCACAAACTTAGAGATGGAAGCATTACAAGGAGTGGTGAAAGGAAGCATGGCCTGCAAATAGGCCTGGGGTCCAGCCAGGTGATCTTGGGAAAGGCACTTCCCCACTGGCCTTTTTTTTTTTTCATTCTACACCAGAAAGAGATTGAAATTAAAAGAAAGTCAGATACTGTCTTCTGGCATTAAATCTCCCAGGGCCTGTCCATTATATTTAGAATCATATCTATATGCCTCATCTCAGCCTATGTGATGCACAGCTCCCACAACGTCTCACAACAACGCTAAGTTGTGAGTTATCCAGTTTGTTACTTTAAAAAAGTGGCTCACTGTTCAGTGCCTCAGCAGCCAGTACTATAACACTAGCTTTTTTAGCAAATATATATAATTTTCTTTCTTTTCTAAGAAAATTACTACTTAAAGTCAGGGAAGCAGACTTGAGCTGGAATCCTATCTCTTTGTTGAAAAGCTCACTATATATATATATATATATATATATAAAGTTTGTTTTCCTGAGTTTAAGGTAGTAATTTTCTTAGAAAATGTTTAGAAGGTGGGCTTTAGATTAGTAGAAATTTGCTGAAAGGAAAAATGTGTGGAAAGTCATTGGGTATGATCAGCCATCTTTTCTTGGTTACAGGTCACATGTGTGAATTTGGGGGGAGTTAGTATAAAACGTGTGATGGAAATTTGGGCTCTGACATCAGTGAGCTCATTTCACACAGACTCCAGTTGACCATATTGATTCCAACCAATTTTAGCCAGTTTTTTAAAATCTCATAAGTGGAAGAAATTTCAGTCCTTCAGCAATTTGTTTCTTTTCTTTTCTGTCATTCTGCAAACTAAAGAGTTTCTGCTAGTCATTAGCTGAACTCTTTGGGGGCATGGTTCTAGCTTCTGTCATAGATAAAACAGCAAAAATGATAGGGTATCACTTCTGTCTTAGTTTAGACTTCTATACCAAAAGCATAGACCAGGCAGCTTATAAACAAAATACTTTAGTTCTGAAGGCTAGAAATTTGAGATTGGGTGCCAGCATGGTTGGGATCTGGGAAGAACTCTCTTCTGGGTTTCAAACTCCAGACTTTAGGTTGTAGTCTCATTTAGCAAAAGAAAGGGAGAGACGCCCTTCTGTGGTTTCTTTTATAAAGCAAATAGTCTCAAGCACGAGGGCCTCATTCTCAGGACTTAATTGCTTCTCACCTCCCAAGGCCATTACACTGGGGATTAAGGTGAATAAGAAGGTGGGGAATCACATAGTCTATTGCAACTTTCAGGGTTATGTTTTTTAAAAAGATTTTTTTTCTCTTACTTGCTCTGTTTGTTTACTCTTTCAATCTCTCTATCTCCCTTTCTTTTTCTGTACAAGTCTGCTGTCTCTTTCATTCTCCATCTCTCTATTGTATTCCTCAAACTGAGGAAGCAATTACCAGTGTCCTAAGATGGTCCATGTACAGACCCATAAATAGAGAACAAGGGAGATGTTCAGGCCAATGGAGAGAAAGGCACTCAGGCTCTCAGTTCACATTGAATCATGTCAATTTCCATGAGTCAGATTGGAGGCTGATCTTCTCCAAGTCCATCTTCAGCTGAGATCACAGCCCCAGCCTCACAAGAGACCTCAAAGCAGTGGCATCAAACGAAGCTATGTCCAGATTCTGGTTCACAAAAATTGTGAGATAGTATTTCTGGTGCTAAAATTCAGGGCAATGTTGTCAGAGAGGAGCAAATGACTAACCTCTTCTTTCAGGCCCCAAGATCCTCCATCCCTCTGCTACACTGAAGGATGGGCTGCCTGCAGCCACACTGGTCCTTTTTTAACTGCCTTTGCTAAACTCACCTGTACCTGTGAGCCTCTTCACAAGGAGTGGCTTCTCCTTGACACACTTTCCACACAAGTGCAAGGCTGGCTCTCTGATGTCATTCTGGTCACAACATAATGTCACTTCAGTGAGGCATTCAGGTCCCCTCCATGGAATGTCTCCCCAGCCCTCCCTCCCAACAGTCTATTTATATTATAGGATGCTTATTTCTTTCACATGTACTTGCTCTAGTGTTTTTGTCCAGCAGTCCTCAGCCTGTGGGCAGCCCCTGGGAAGGCTGGGATAACATAATCATTTCAGTACCACATTTTGAGCCTACCAAAGTTACTGCCACAGGGTGAGTGTTAGAGGAAGAGTTGCTGAGTAAGTAAAACGAAAAATTACAAAGCCCTTCTTCCTGGTTTTGGCCACCCAATAATGTGGAGATCATGTATAATAACAGGAGGTCCAGGACCTCAGCATGACTCTTCTCCCAACTCCAGCTGCTCCAGTACAGCTCAGTGGGCACAAGAAACAGGAGAGGCTGACGCCACCTAGAGGCTGTCACTAGCACTGTAGCATCTTTTTTTTTTTTTTTTGAGACGGAGTTTTGCTGTTGTTACCCAGGCTGGAGTGCAATGGCACGATCTTGGCTCACCGCAACCTCCGCCTTCTGGGTTCAAGCAATTATCCTGCCTCAGCCTCCCGAGTAGCTGGCACTACAGGCGCGCACAACCATGCCCAGCTAATTTTTTTTTAATAGAGACATGGTTTCACCTTGTTGACCAGGATGGTCTCGATCTCTTGACCTCGTGATCCACCCGCCTCAGCCTCTCAAAGTGCTGGGATTATAGGTTTGAGCCACCGTGCCTGGCCAGAGAGAAGCATCTTAGAGCAGGTACCTGTATTGGGGGATACCCAACCAATGGTCTTCAGGAATCCCTGGGGCAAAGGAGCAGTATCTGAAGGCTCCAAGGGCCATAAAAGTGACCTCTGAAGCCTCCCTCAATTCCTATTTTCTTCAGCCTCTTGGGGTGTGCTGTGTACTCCTCAAGCATTTTCACAGCATTCAGAGAAATTATTTTCTTCCACATTCGAATGAGGAAATAATGGACCCAAAATGGACTAGTATCTTTCTTGGGCCCCACACTCAGGGTCCAGTGCATTGTCACACTATATTTTATTCCAAGTCCTCATCTTCCCAAGTATCTAGACCTCTCTCTTCTCTGAAGGACCTCTAGGAAGTGAAAAGCCTCTTCCCAGAGTCTCAAAGCTCAGTGAGTTACCAATGAGAAGCCAAGGGCAGCAGACACTTATGAGTCTCTGGAGTCGTTGATATTATTCCCTTTATGAATGAGAAAACAGAGGCTTTCTTTCCTGTAGTCTCTCTTTATATCAGGTTTGGGAGGGGGCATAGCTCATTTTGGTTCCAGGTGCCCACAACTCCGGTCCTGTCCTCTTGAAACAGCTGGGGAGTTCTGCAGGCCAGGCAGAACCCAGGGAAGCTGCAGGATCCTTCAGCCCACACTGTCAGGCCCTGGTTATGCAGCTGGGGGAGTTGATGCCTCTGCCTTATGGCAAAGCCACCTCCACTATTTCCTCCCCTCTTTCTCTTTTGTCACTTCTCTGGTTTCTATCTAGCTCTTCCCTAACCTCACCTCCATAATCTCCACCTGAGAAGTGTGCGTGTGTATGGTATGTTTGCATGTGCATGTGTGCACACCTATGTAAAATATAAAAATGTAGAAAGCCCAGGTAAAAAGTAGAGCACAGGGTTTTCCCAGACTTAGAAGCTGTAATTTCCACAGCTAACCTGATGGGTGGGATGCAGCCAAGGCCTAGGAAGCTGGCTCCCTCCCTAGTAACTCTGTGCTCTGCTCAATTTCTGGAATCTGCACCAGTTTTTGCCTTTTTGCGAGGCTCAGTCTTCCCGTTATAAAAGGAGGAGTTGTACACAAAACTGTAAAGCACTTGTTCAATGAAAACATAGTCTCATGCTCAATACCAGATAAAATATTGGAATGAGGTGAGTTTGGGCAGACTTAGGTGTCCAGGACTCCTGACATGGCCAATGCACTGCAGGTGAACATAGAGCATGGAGCAACCATGTTTTATTTCCAAGGCTGGGAAATGAAATAATACACCACGGGCTCTGCTCTTGATGCTGGTCCCACAAAATTTGCTCACCTCAAGCCACCAACTCTTTGATGAATTTCATGTCCTGTGAAGCCTGTGTTCACCCCCATTACAGTGAGGGAGCACACAGCTCTAGACCTGCATGATAATGTCTGTTGCCTTTTTTTTAACTGGGTGGATGTTTCTTTTATCTCTTTTTCTGTATTTTTGTTTGTTTTGTTTCTAATTTTTAAGAGCTCTTTACAGGTTGGACATGGTGGCTCCCACTTGTAATTTCAGCAACTTGAGAGACCAAGGAGGGTGGATCATTTGAGGTCAGGAGTCCAAAAATAGCCTGGCCAACATGGTGAAACTGCACTTCTACTAAAAATACAAAAAAATTATCTGGGTATGGTGGTGCATGCCAGTAGTCCCAGCTATTCAGGAGGCTGAGGCAGAAGAATTCCTGACACTCAGGAGGCAGAGATTGCAGTGAGCCAAGATCATGCCATTGCACTCCAGCCTGGGTTACAGAGTGTGACTTTGTCTCCCCCAACACAAAAAAAGCTCTTTATATAGTGGAGATGTGAGCCCCTTTGTAATATGAATTGCAAAGGTTTATTCTAATTTTGGAATTTCTTTCTTATTGTGGTGTTCTGTTTAAGTTTGGTTTGGATGTTATTGGTGTTTTGTTTTGCTTTGTTGCTATGCAACTTCCCTCCAAATTGATTTGCAGATTTCTATTTTCACAATAAAATATTTCGGCAGAAATCTTGTGGAAACTGTCTAATCAATTTAAAATTTAAATACCTAAAAATTCTAGAACAGTAGAAACTATTCTGAAGAATAACAAAATATACAAGCTTAAAATGGTGGATATTCAGACTTAATTGAAGCTATTGTAATAAAAGCTATGTATGGTGGTAATCCAAAAATAAGCACAAAAAAACTAAAAAGATTAGAGAGTCCAACTCAGACACACACATTTGGACATTTTATATATTACAAAAGATGCATAGCAGAGCCGTGGAGAGAAGAAAGTCACCTCAGTAAATAGACTTGAGTCAAATGATTATTTATGTGAGAATGAAATACTCTTATCTTACATTATTAACAAATTTTAATGACAGTGGATTTTAAATTTTGAGGTGAAAGTTGAAAACAATATGTGTGGTAGATAATAGATATATATGTTCATGACTTTGGCACAGGTCAAGATTTCTTAAGATACAAAGTGATTCATTAGCAAGATAAAAATATGACAGATCAGACCTTATTAAAATTAAGACATTCTCTTCTTAAAAAGAAAAACTATCAGGAGAGTAGAAAGGCAAGAATAGAGTGGAAATCTACATTTCCTATTTACTTATGTGGCAAAAGCCTTATATGTAGCTTATTTAACTAAATCCCATCAACTAATAAAAAAGATTCAATACATTGAACAAAATTGGAGAACATGTAACTAGATGTTTCACATAAAGAGAACCAAAGGACCAGCAAGCAGATAAACCTAGCCACATCCTTATGCTCAGAAAAAATGCATTTCAAAATTACAATTTAATACCACTACATGATAGTTAATATTTTTGAAAACTGACAAAACTAAGTACCAGTGATAACGTCAAGCAACTGGAACTTTCTTATATCGTTCTGTGTAAACTGTTACAACCACATTCAAAAGCTCCTGGGTGGTATCCCCTTATATACATGATGTATGTAAGCAATCTCAGAGCCAGCAACTCCACTATTAAGTATATTCCCCCAATAGAAGTTCTAGGCTATTTCACAATGCAGAAAAGTTCTCAAAGCAACATTATTTGATACTTTTTCAAATGGAAAACAACTCAAATGTGCATCAATAATAAAAAAAATTCTGTATAAAGGGACAATATACAGAGATATAAAATTAATTACAGAAACTTTACAATATATACAAATCTTGCAAACACAATCTAATTAGATTTAAAAGTCCTAGCCAGAACAATGAGACAATAGGGGAAAAAAAGGCATCCAAATAGAAAAAAAGTTGAATTCTCTGTCTCCATTTTCAATATGATTCTCTACATAGAAAATCCTAAAGCCTCTCCAAAACTCCTTTTGGAGAAAACTTGAAAAGCCTCCTGGGATGGATAAGCAAGTAAAGTTTTAGGACATAAAATCAGTTTACAAAAATCAGTAGCATTTCTATGCATCAATAACATTGAATTCCAGAAAATTTTCTATGTTTATCACATTTTTAATTTCTTCCCTCAGTTACCTATATATATTTTTTCAGCTAAATTAACTTATTATTCTGTACAATTTTACTTTGTTAATAAACCCCAGGGCCAAAAATTGATAATAAAGTATTTGTCTGCATCCTGTTTCTTCATTTTAAAAACTAGTCTAGATGAAACTTTTACTGGTTCTAGGAAGTTGGCATAGACCGCATTTATTTCCATTCTCAGCAGAGATGAATGCCAGAAAGGGAGTTCCTGAGAATGAGCTAGGTGTCCCATACATATAGGAAGTTCTCAGCTATGTTAGGTGACAACCACAAGTATTTTCACTCTGGTTAGACAGGACTCTGTATGGTTGTGTGGGAAAAGAGCCACACTCTAAGGGAGTCAAATAGGACATTGCAAAGATTTATGCATTTACCCAGGGAGCATTTATTGTGTTAAATTATGTGCAAGACACTGTGCAAAGAGCAATTAAAGTGAGAATTAGTAAGGCACTACCTTTACTTGAGGAAACTCACTCTAGTCAGAATCTCTGAACCCCAGAATTAAAAACAACCGAGTATCAGCTTGTTCATCCTGGCAAGAAGGTGGGGGCAGAAAGCTGAGGTGAGAGAGCAGGCTGAGCAGATGAGATAATTACCCCTGGTCATGCACTGGAAGTATGGATGGATTTGGGATGTGTGAAGACAAGAGTCTCAGCAGAGGGTGAGATGAAAAAGATCAGAAACTGCAGAGGCTTATGCCAGAAGAGGAATGTGTTTGCTGGACTGGGGAGAGTGACAGTAAACATTAGAGAATAAGAGGCCTCTGTGGTCATCTAGGGACCAGGGGATGGATTTGTGGGGGGTTACAGAGGCAGCGAGGTACTTTTGAACACTAGGATGGGTAAATAAAAGCTATATTTTGGAATGACTATGTAACAATGGTGGTTAGAAGGAATAGAATTTAGAGTGTTATATAAACAGGCTTTTTTCTTTTTATCCCATACAAGCCTTGAGCCTTTCCTCCTGAGAAAGAAGTGGTTTTCTAAGATGTTTTCTAATTCTTACAGGTAAGAAATACTCTGTGCTATCTTTTAGAAAAGGTTTGCTTCAACCAAATCAAAGAAGATAGAATGAATTTTCTTGCTCACAATGATTCAGTGCCACATCTCATATCTTCTACTAGCTTTCAGAACATTTAATATAATGCTCCTGACAGCCCAAAAATATTCCCTTGGGCAGAAAGAAACAAGCAGTGATGGAAATAAGTAACTGAGTGTCAGTACTCCATGGAGAGGTACTCCCCTTCATAAGGATCCCTCCTCTGGGCTACGCCTTCTGATTATGTGCATCATGCTGCAGCTGCAGCTGCAGCTGGATCTGGAAAGGAGCTCTGTGGGTCTTCCCAGCAAACAATAGGCACCAAATTAGCATGGCCAGAATCAAGCTGCTCCCTCTCACCACTTCTTTCTCCATTTGTCCCTTGTGGGGAATGCAGATTCCTGGAACCGAGTTCAGCACAGGGTTGAAATTCAAATCTCAGCTGATACCTTGTGCCTGTTCACTGATAAGAACTTGATAGAATAAAGCAGAAAAAAGTCCTAGCAATGGCTCATGCTTATATTCCTGGCATTTTGATAGGCTGAGGAGATAGAATTGCTTGAGACCAGGAATTTGATACCAGCTTTGTCAAAATAGTGAGAACCCATATATACCAAAAAAAAAAAATGAAAATGAAAAAATTTAGCCAGGTGTGATTGTGCCCAACTGTAGTCTCAGCTACATGGGAGACTGAGGCAGAGAATCAGGTGAGCCCAGGAGTTTTAGCCTGCAGTGAGCTGTGATTATGCCACTGCACTCCAACCTGGGCAACCAAGCAAGAAGTTTCAAAATAAAATATTTTATTATTCTTCACCCCTATAATATCTCTAGAAACGTTGCACAATGTGGCAGAAAGAAAAAACTCTCCAAGAGTCTGCTTCTTGCTTAAGATTTGGTTTACTGTTGCTTGGTTGCCCCTCATGTCCTAATTTTGTATAAAATAAGAACCCCCAGGTGAAGTGGAGTTTCTCCCCATCAGAGGGTCTCGCCAGGGCCCCCCGAATGGCACTTTAGGTGGAGGTTTACCTCCCAACCTCTGGGTAATAATTGATACTAAGATTAAACAAGTTTTCCAAACGCCAGTTTTCTGAAAAAAGCATCTGACAGACAAGAAGACAAGATGTGGTCAGTGGCAAATGTGCCCCAGGCTGAGTGGGGAAGTACAGCAGCACATCTGAAGACTGGGGTAAGGCAGGCTTCCCTGATGTTCCCCTCAGCTGCCCTCCAAACATGTCTCTACTTTTCCCAAGCTTCCCTCTGACATCCTCCTAACTTTCTGTCCTCCCAGGTCTTTCTTGCCAGGAGTCTAATTAAGTAAAAGCTTTAAAATTGCTTTGATTTAAAACATAATTATATTAATTATTAAAATGTATTGACACAAAATTAAAATATCCATTTTTGAAAATGTTTAAAAAGTAAATTAAATATAAGTTTAAATTTAATTAACTTATTTGATTTCTAATTAAAATTAAACAAAAATTGAGATAGGGTCTTGCTCTGTCACCCAGGCTGTAGTGCAGTGGTGAGATCTTGGCTTATTGCAATCCCAGCTCCAAGGTTCAAATGATTCTCATGCCTCACCCTGCCAAGTAGCCAGGACTATAAGCACACACCACCAGCTGTATAATTTTTGTGTTTTTAGTAGATACAGTGTTTTGCCATGTTGCTCACATTGATCTCAAACTCCTGTTCTCAAGTGATTCACCCGCCTTGGTCCCCCAAAGTACTGAGATTACAGGCGTGCATCACTGGGCCTGGCCTTAAAATGTTAAAAAAAATTATAGGTAAATTTAAATTACTCAGAAATAGCCAGAATTAACCATTACATACCCTGGATCTTTTTCTCATGCCTAAGCCTTTCTAATCTATCTATTTAAATCAAGGATTTGACTAGGTTCTATGTTTTAAAAACTGCTTTTTTTCCTTCACAGAAAGGCAGACCTGCTCACAGGCTAATGGGCATCATGGACTTTCTGATGTTTAGTGATTGCCTGTTTGTTTATGACCTCTCATAAAGTATTTAATTAACACCTCTTGATGATGGGGTTAAGTTGCTGAAATTACCTTGTTCTCTCGGAAGCACTATGTGGAAAAAATTAGATCATGAAGGAAACATGAAGACCATACCACACCCTTCTTTTGAAATTCTCCACTGCTTATTTAAAGAGATGTTTATTTCTAATTAAGATCCTACATTACACTCTCTGTAAAACTTTTGGAAATTATAAAAGTACAAGAGAAAAAATAAAGCAATTTAATTTTTCACAGGGTTCTGCCTCCTTTAACCAACACCCCAATTATTTGAATTTATATTTCCTCTCAGTCACTTTTCTACACGGTTTACATTTGAAGCTCTACTGTATAATTTTGTTTATACTTTTTAATGTATGCATATGATTAATATGTTCAATGGTATATCATCTCATACGGACTTCCCATGTCATAAAAAATTTTTTTGTACATCCCATTTGTAATAAATTTCTGTAGCTCCAATAAAGGGACATACCTTATTTACTCTTTTAATCCCCTATTATTGGAAAATTTTGTTTTTTCAATGCTTTGAAATAATAAACTGTTTAGGGTGAATATTTTTGTACTCATTTAAATTTTCTGAGAATTGTCTTTCTATTAGTGACTAAATGACTGTTACAAGGAGTGGAGCCCTCCGGCAGGGGATGCCTTGGAGTTGAGGCCTCCCCACAAAGTGCCTTTCTTGTGACAAGCACATGTGTCTTTCTAAAATCAGTATAGTCAGACTAGCGGTGCTTGGAATTCTGCAGTTGTGACCCCTCTTGAATCTTCCTTGAATTCAGGGGCAACTAATGTGCTCCATGGTGGACAGAGGAAGTAGAGCATTCTGTGACCATGAAGAATGATAGGATGTCCTTAATAACAAAGGTGGAAATTTCCGAAGGAGAAATAATGTTTCCTCAGGAGCAGAAGTAGATGCAGAGTCTATTCAATGAACAGGTCATGAAAAACCCTGTTTTCTACAGGTGGATGCTGCCATCCAGGCACACCCACACCCTAGGAGTACATCAGAGGCTTCAGAAACTCAAAGGAGCTTATGCATAATGAGTGCCATGTAGTAATAAAATCTCAAGAACTTCCACTGGAACAGGAAGTAACAAGGTACTGTGCAGAATTGTTTGCATCTCCCTGCCCACCTCCTAACTACTGAGTGTAACTATGTAACTCAATTGTATACAACTATGAATATAGCTACAACTATGAAAAGAGCTGTAAACCACAAATACAGACAACTAAGGATATAGATATATATACAGACAACTATGAGTATAGATGAGATTGAAAATCACAAGTCTCCTAAAGAGTGTACAACTTGTAACACCAGCTCTCATTAACTCATGTTTAGATACCAAGGCTATAATAGCAGGAATGTTTTATGTTCACATTCCAAACAAAACTGATTATCACTCATCCTATTTTATTCAGTCCTATTTTATTAATACTTATTTTACTATATCTTATAAGAACATATGCTTCTCTGCTAGAATTCGAGAAATAACTGTCCACTGATGGTGTCTCAAAGTTATGTAATTCATTCTATGAAAAGCCTGTTTTTTTTATTTTTTTATTTTTTATTTTTATTGTATTTTAGGTTTTGGGGAACATGTGCAGAACATGCAAGATAGTTGCATAGGTGGCACATATACACCATGGAATATTATGCAGCAATCAAAAATGATGAGTTCGTGTCCTTTGTAGGAACATGGATGAATCTGGAGAACATCATTCTCAGCAAATTGACACAAGAACTGAGAAGCCTGTTTTTAAGAGTACTTGGCACAGTTACTTCTGCGGGTTCTGAGACATCCTGATTTTGTTGACAACAAAGCCCCTGTGGCCTGGAGCTGATTTGCAAGCACTTACAGAAAAGCAGCAGAGTACAAGAAAAATTATATACTAATGAAAAAGTAAGCCATGCCTACAGGCATGTAGTTAGTTGATATCAGTAAAATGCTGTTTTATACAATGCAAACAGTACTAACACTTTGGCAAATAGAACTATATTATGCACAGTAAGGGCACTGGCAAAATTTTTTAAAACTTTAAAAAATTTCTGTATCATTCATGTTAATAATTATAAATTAAATAAAAAATTAACAGAGGAGAAACTAAGCATATGTCTGATTATTTCATGTAACAGAATAAAAAAGAGATAGGCAAATTTTCATTTATGATAGTAAGACATAAACACTTTGTTCTGATACAAATATGAATATCAAACAGAAAATATAAGTAAGAAATAGGAAAAAAATGACCTGCATCTGGAGAGCCAGAGTAACCCACTCCCTCTGGGGTATTAACAGCAAGGCTACTGTAAATTTTGGATGAACTACAAGAGAAGTGACGTCATTATAGGGGAATGTGTATGTCTCAGAAAAAAAACACTTGGACCTAACGAAAGATAACCAGCTTTTACTGACCTTGTTGTAAGATAGTTGTTAGCCTAGGTATGTTAACTAAAGTGTGAGAATTATAACCACAGGCTGTTCTGAGTAACTTCACCCTCCCTCTGCTATATGTTATGTAAATATATAAAATAAAGTACTTTGAGGCAGGACAGGGTCAGAGAAACTGATATCTTCACTTTCCCAGACCACCTGGACCCACTTTTCTCTATGTCCATCTTTGTGTTTTTCTTCATCCCCCCACAGCTGTGGCCCCTGAACAGGGACATAAAAACAAAAACAAAAAAAAACAAAAAAAAGTGAAATAAAAAAGCTCAAAACCCTGTAAGTAAATAATAATTGGTAAACAAATTAAGGAGTGTGTCACTGGATATAAAATAAAAAAAAATCTTTATCCAACAATCCCTCTTTATATATAAAAGTATTACTCATCCTCCTTAAAAACAAAAAATGTATGTACATAAAAAACAACTAAAGGACTTTCTAAAATTTGTAAAAAAGCTTTGTCTATTGTTTCTGAAACAAAACACGGTTAGTTTAACTACTTAAATAAAAATAAAACAACAGTTACATAACAAATATACAACTGAGGGACCTCAAACAATGCCAGTTTATACTTTTACTATTTGGTCTTTAATTAAAAATGCTTTAGACCCCCAACATAAAACAGACAAAATTAAAAATAAGCTTTTTATTGCCCTTTCTAACATACTGAGGGGAGTTCAGACTATCTCAACATGTCTTAAAGGCCCAGAGACAAGTGAAGGTGCTGAGGGAGCTGAGCCTTCTGCCCAATCTATGGACGTCCCTCTGCCACCCCAAGACTTACTTAAAACTGCCTCCTCTTTTGAGGAGGAGGGTGATGGAGATAGCTCTAAAAAGCCTTTGTCCCAAAGTATCAACAAAAATTAGAGGATAAATTAACTAGAAAGGAGCAGGATCAGTGACCTCAAATATTTGCAGCTCTCAATTTTGCTGACCCAAAGCCCAGAGGGTTCATACGGAAAAAAATGCAAGGGACATAGTATAACTCCTTTTAGTGTGATAAGGTGCTTTCTGTCAGCTAAAACTGACTCTCTCTTTCTCAGATGAAGAGCTGTTCAGGCTTCATGTGGCTTCTTGAGCCAGACAGACTCCATCTTAGCTTCTCCATTTTATTTTCCCACCATTAAGTATGAAATTGTAGTATGTAGCTGGGTCAGGATAACACTGGGCACATCCAGGAATGCATTTACTGATAAGAGGCCGAGTTAAGTGGTACCAGCAGAGTCTGGGAATGCATGTGCTGTCGAGTGCCCAGAGCCCCCATATCTATAAGTTTTATATATTTTATAACAGCTTTACCCCTTGCACCTGGCGCTGTTTTATTTCTCATGTACTAGTTTATCTTTTAACTTTTGCTTACTCTGCTTCTGTAAAAAATTTGCTTTAGCTAGATTCCCCCTCCCTTTTTAAAACTAGGGTATAAAAATCCACCTAACTTTTTCTTAAGGGCCAAAAGAATTTTGGGCATTAGTCACCTCTCAGACTTCAGCATAATAAAGGACTCATAGTTCAATCTCAGAGTGTGGGGCATTCCTTAACTCACTTGGGTACAACATTAAGATCTCCCCGCTATAGACTTCTTTATATGGAGCAATGACATGAAGGGAGGATGGTGAGGGGTTTCAGGTTTGCCCTGTGCTAATACACCCAGGCCCTAATAATCCAGGGCAGATGCTGAGACACCATGATCCTTTGTCTTTTAAATTACTCAAAGATTTAAAAAACACCATCAGCCTCTTATAAACCTACTTATTTGTGATAACTCTCTTGGATGCCTTGGCCAATGATGTCTTGGCCCCTAAGGATTGGTATAACCTTACAAAAGCATGATTAAATCCAGAAAATCATATAAAATGGAAATCTGATTACTGTAATAGATGTAGTCGGCAGGCTGAGCACAATACAGCTCATGGTATGAATCTATCTATGGACACATTAGTGGGTAATGGAAACTTTGAACCCTTACAGAATCAGCCTGGCTATCCTTTAGAGGCTTATCAGCAAATAAATATTTGTGCTGCACAGGCTTGGAGGGCTCTTCCAGCTAAAGGTAAAAAGTCCCAAAAACTTAGTAAAATTATCCAGGGACCAGAGAAACCATATGCAGATTTATTGCCCACTGCTTCAGGCAGTAGAGCAGCTTATAGCTGACCCAAAAGCTGGCAATGTGTTAGCAAAGCAAATGGCTTTTAAAAATGCAAATGAAACATGCCAAGCCACTTTGTGACCTTACAATGCTAAGGATACTCTAAATGACTTCATTCACCTTTGTGCAGATGTTGGTCTGGCATGTGTCCAGGGATTAACTTTAGCCTCTGCTCTTCAAGGTAAACTTCCAGGACAACGTCCTAAAAAGAAATCTAAAACTTGTTTCTGGTGTGGTAAAAAGGGACATTTCACCCTGGAGTACAGGGCAGTGATAGGGGTCTACCCCAGGGGTCCAAGGACCTGCCACAGTCCAAGCCCCTGCCTCTTGATTGTGCCCAAAATGTTGTAAAGGCCGACACTGGGTGTCTCAATGCCATTCCCAAACTATCAATGGCTGCCATTCCCAAACTATCAATGGCTGCCCATTGAGAGGGCCAGGAAACCAAAAAAGGAGCCTGCCCTGCCCTCCTCAAACAATAGGGGTGGTTCAAACCAACTCTACAGCTGTGCCTCTCTCCCTGATTCCCCCACAAGCAGTGGCCCCTCAGGGGATCAACAGTCTCTTCCATGCCACCCCAGATAGCACAGGACTGAACCTCTCTACCACCGCCTGGCTCATATTAACACCAGATATGGAAGTACAATGTCTTCCCACTAGAGTTAGGGGGCCACTGCCCTCTGCAACTGTGGAACTGCTTGTTAGGCAAAGCACCCTAACTTCAAAAGACTTTTTAGTACTACCTGGCGTTATAGATGCTAATTACACAGATGAAATTTTAGTTCAGGCATATTTCATCAATATTATTCAAGTTCTTCCTGGTCAGCCTCTTGCTTATCATTCTCCCTTTTATACAGAAGGGGCAACTTCTTTCCAACAGCCCTCGTGGAGATAAAAGTTTTGGTCATTCTAACCAACACCCTCTGGGTGCAGGTGGTTAGTCAAGAGTGCCCAATGCTTACCTTAACAATTCAGGGATGCAAATTTCAAGGTATCCTTGACACAGTGGCAAATGTGTCAGTTATGACCCAAGAACAGTGACCTACTGCTTGGCCTGTGCCAAAAACCTGTTCTTCCCTCCAGGGTGTTGGGGGACTATGGTCACCAGAGCACAGTGCTTCCTTTTTTCCTGACAAGATAATGAAAGACATTCTGGGTTATTCCAGCCTTATGTTTTAGAAATTTTACCTGTAAATCTTTGGAGTCAAAATGTTTTGCAATAAATAGGAGTATATTTGTATAGCCCCTCTCCTCAAGTGACAAATATAATGATGAGTCAGGGATTGTTACCTACGCAAGGACTTGATGAAAATGCAGAAGGTATTTTGGAACCATTACAGCCTCATCAAAAATCAAATTCTGAAATTGGATATTCAAAATTACCCTAAGGGCCAGGGTGGCAGCCTCCTCCCATACAGCTGACAAAATTAAATGGAAATCTGATAAACCCATATGAATTGACCAATGGCCCCTAAAAAAAAGGCTTTGGGCTACTATTCAATTAGTGGAGGAACAATTAAAAACAAGACATATCAAACCTACTAACAGTCCCTAAAATACTCCAATATTTGTAGTAAAGAAAAAATCAGGAAAATAAAAATTATTACTAAATTTATGAGCTATTAATGCCACAATGCAGCCCATGGGTGCCCTGCAACCAGGTTTACCCACTCCAACTGCTATTACATTACATTATCATCTTTTGGTTCTGGATCTTAAAGATGTCTTTTTTACTATTCCCTTTCATCCAGATGACCAAAAATGTTTTACATTCTCAGTACCTTCCCCAAATTTTCAAGCACCTGTTAAATCGTACTGTTGGCAAGTATTTCTCAAAAAATGGCTAACAGCCCAACTTAATGTCAGTCCTTTGTGACAGTCACTGAAGAATCTACTAGACAAAAATACAAATCAGCATATATCATTCATTATACAGATGATATTCTTGTGACACATTCATCTGAAGAAATTTTAAGGCAAATTTTTGGGGACTTAGAATCGGCCCTTACTCAGTCCCTTCTGGTAATGACACTAAAAAAAGTACAAAAATTGGCTCCTTTTAAGTATCTAGAAACAATCATTTCTGGCCGCACTATTCATCCTCAGCAACTACAAATTCACCAGGACTGTTTAAAACCCCTCCAAGACATTAATTGATTTTGCCCTAGGCTAAAATTGACTACTGGCCAATTAACACCACTTTTTACTATTTTATGGGGTATCCTGATCCTACTTCCTCTAAAACTTTGACTAAATCAACAAAACTTGCTCTCAAGTGGAAGAAGCTATAGCTCAGACTCAACTAACTCATATTGACCCACAACTTCCCTTAGATCTAATTATCTTACAGATTGCTCATACACCCACTGCAGTACTGTGGCAAAAAGACTCCCCTGTGGAGTGGTTACATTTGGCTAACACCCCACCTAAGTCTTTAACACCTTACTACCCAGCAGTTGCTTCTCTAATAGCTAAGGGTAGACAGCAATGCTATCCAGTCTTTAGTCGACACTCCAATACAGTCATTGTGCCATATAACACCACTCAGCAATTGTGGCTGTGACAATTTGCTCAGGACTGGGAACTAGCCTTTATGTATTTTACAGGACAGATAGCATGTCATTATCCTTCATCTAAAATACTTTCATTTGCACAACTACACCCATTCATTCTTCCTAAAATTGTCCAAACAAAACCAATTTCTTTAGCTCAATTAGTGTTTACTGATGGTAGCCTTTCAGAACAAGCAACATATTTTACAACAGACAGCTCTCAGGTGGAGGCCATCCCATTTACTTCTGCTTAGCAAGCTGAGCTTTGTTGTTTATATGGTTCTCAGAGATCACTCACAGGCAGTTAATATTTACTCAGACAGCAAGTATGTGGTAGAAGCCATTCAACATTTTAAAAAGGGTCTTATTGCCTCTGTTTCAGAAGGAATTTTTTAAATATTTACAATTCTGCAACATATATTCCACCAGCAAAAGTATACTGCTGTAAAATTAGACCTCCCAGAGGGCTGAAGCCAAACACCTTGTGCAAATAGATGTTACTCATCTGCCCTCTTTTGGCCACTTGCAGTGTTTACATGTGCTGATGGATACTTATTCTGGTTTCATTTTTGCCCAACTGCTGTCAGGGGAAGCGGCCAAACATGTAATTAATTTTTGCCTTGTCGCCTTTGCTACCCTTGGTCTGCCTCATTGTCTTAAAACAGATAATGGTCCTGCCCACACTTCTACTTTTGCTCAATTTTGTGCAATATTTGCTATTGTGCATACTACAGACATTCCACATAATTCAACAGGTCAAGCTATTGTTGAGAGTGCTCACTGCACTCTCCAAACTCAAATTGCAAAGCAAGAATGAGGAGATTACAGAGGAACTCCGGCTACCCGAATTTCTCTTGCACTGTATACCCTTAAGTTTCTAAACTGATGAATATGAACATTCTCCTGTAGATAAGCACTTTGCCACCTGGGAAATACCTAAGGCATGGGTCCGATGGAAGGACCTCCAAACAGTACATTGGGAGGGACTAGATTCTGGTATGATGTGGGGGCTAGTTTATGTTTGTGTTTTCCCAGAAGGTGCCAGTTGTCCAATGTTGGTCCCTGACTGCTATGTTCAAAACAGCCATGGACCAGCAGAAATTGGTGACACCCTTGAGGAGGCTGAAACTGAAAGATAAAAAGGAGGGACCAAGGAGAAAAACTGACAAAAAGATGACAGTCGTGCCAACAATCTGTCAGACCAAACAACTGACCCAGCAAGCTACAGCAATGATTACCAGCCAAGGCTGCCAGATGACTCCTGAAATTGTATTTGTGGCTATGATGGCAATTATAACATGCCAGGTGAGCTCTATGGGAGGAGAAGTGTACTGAACATTTGTCCCAGAGCCCCTAATTTTACAGCCAGTGACCAGGGAAAGTAAATCAGCTCCTGTGTTAGTAGACAACACAGATACTTGGAAGAAGAGCTGGAGCTCCAGAGCACTCTCCTTATTATGAAAATTATAATTACACTGGATGGACCACTAACCCTCCTTTGTGTGTCTCCATGATGGAACAAATAGGTTGTATAAAAACTAAAAAGAAAAAGAAAATGGCAGCAGCCACGGTTAAGGTAGCCAATCTTTCAGGACCTTGGGACATTTTTTGTTACCAGTCCAAGATTAGTAAATGGGGGTTTCCAAACACCACACGTGATGTTTCAGGTGTACACCTCCCCCTTCCATGGAATATTACCACCATAAGACTGGGATAGAATTTAAAGCCTTTCCAAAGTGGAAGGGCTGTACTGATATGCTCCCTGTAAAGCATAATCTTTCTAAAAACTGGACAATGTATGACCAATCTCACAATACAGTTAATCGTGCTGGGTACCCAGAAGACATGCCATTCGGAGCATTCATCAGCAATGTTCAAACAACAAACCATGGGACTTTACAAAAGGAACTGTGGTGCCTGTTCGCTGGCATGGACTATGTCAATTTTTCCAGCATATTCACAAATGACATTTATGGACTAAAGCCTTGTGTTCCTAGCCCTTATGTGATCCTAACAGGAGAGGTCAGTGTAACTCAATATGGAGGGAAATTTTATGTGTCTTGTAAGAATTGTAATCTTACTTCCTGTGTATCTACTTATAATAATTGACAAAGTCCACCGGTGTTAGAGCAGCCTGTATGTTTGATGATTCCTGTCAGTTTAACAAAAGAGTGGTATGAGGATAGGGGGTTGTCAGTGTTGCAACACATGAAAAAAAATGTTGTCTCAATGTAAAAGAGCACTGGGATTATTAATTTTTGGTATTGTGACATTGATCAAAATTATTGCCAGTTCTACAGTTACTGCCATTTCACTTTCTCAAACTATTCTAACAGCCCATTATGTAAACCAATTAACATCAAATGTTTCTCAGCTTATGGCCACTCAGAAGGATATTAATCAGAGTTTAGAAGCCAAACTGGCAGGTTTTGAGGCAGCCACTATGTTTATACTAGATGAGCTGGAGGCAATAAGATTAAGACAAAGACTTAAATGTCAGAGTAATTATATTGCTATTTGTGTGATTCCTGTAATTTGGAATTATACAAAATGAAATTGGAAAACAGTTTAAAAACAACTTCATGGAGCTCAAAGCTATTATAATTTAACCAGTGACTTAATTAAATTACATCAGGAAATTGATAAAATGCAACATGCATGCCTTGATATAGAGGACCCTGCAGAAATAACAGAAAAAGATATTAGGTCAATTACAGAGATTTAATTATTTTAAAATTCTGAGGCATGCCTTCTAGCTGTTCATGATACTTGTTATCTGTGTAATTATTCTATTTTTGTTATATGCAGTAGTTCATATTCTTGGAAATCTAGACAGTAAAATCTTAGAAACTAAACTGCATCATTTAAAAATTACAGACAGTAAAATAAATATTAAAATTAAAGGTGTTTGTACAAAAAAGAAACACAAAATATTAGTCCTAACAGAAGTTACAGGCTAAAGCTAAATAAGAAATATAGGTGTATATGATCCTCAGTGACAGTCTAACATGATTTACAAGGCCATTATCCTTTAAAAATAATATTGACTGTGATACTGGACCTAAATAAATAGCTGGTTAGTCAATGATGGGTAAGACCCTCAGAAGGGAGGACCTAAGACAGACACAGTCACAGTAAGGCCAGCAAATATTAAAGATGTGTTTAGCTGGCAATCCCTCCTGAGGCTTTCAGCATTACCACACAATGCTGTAAATCTAGTTTGCCTTCACCGTGAAGGTGATGCCTGCTGTCGAATGCAGGTTGGACATAAAATTTCTGTGTAGTCTGTTTCAATGTACTACACCTTACATATCAATAATAATAATAATGCTTAATGTTGTGCCAATTTTTGTTATGCTTATATTCACAGTTAAGGGGGAGGTGTAGAGAGCCAGAGTGGCCCACCTCTTTCAGGAGGATCAACAGCAAGACTGCTGTGAACTTTTGTTGAACTCCAAGAGAAGTGAAAACCATTATAGGGGAATGTGTATGTCCCAGGGGAAAAAAACTCTCAAACCAAATGAAAGATAACCAGCTTCCACTGACCTTGCTGCAAGATAGTTGTTACAAAGCTTATTTTCAGGATTGAGAACAAAATGTAACTGAATACACAAAAACGATGTAAATTGAGTATATTTACTTCAGTAAAATGCATTTAAAATTTTCTGAAAATTGAGTTTATGAAGAAAAATATTCTTTCTGAAAATAAACATTGAGATAAAATAAATGTGCAAACATCTAAATAAATATTAACTAATTAACACTGTGTCAAATTATATACAATGTGTGATACATCCATACGAAGCACATTTATGGATGAATAAAAGCAAATGTCATCCCAAGGGTTCTATTAAATAAAAGAACAAATTTGATAATAGATGAGTAACTTATTTTATGTCACCAGAATGTGTATTTAAGAGATTTCTGTCATTAAATTCTTAAATATTTAGTGTATATTCAATATACTGTTTGAGCAAACTGACTGTCATTTCATCAGCAAAGATCAGGAATGAAAGATTGAATCTTGCATAGCCACTGATTACAGCTCCTGGAACAACAGGAGTATTGAATTATTAATCCTGGATATGGCCAATGAGCATGGGATGAGAAAACCTACCCAGTACATGACCACAAAGCAACTCACCAGCAGCTTATTTCTCTGGAGAGACTCTTAGAGAGTGGCTGCTGCTCTAGAGATGCTGAGACCGCCTTATGTGCCAGAAGGAGGGAATTAACACATGTGCATTTGAGAGTATCACTGTTCCTCCAAAGAAGACATTTCTAAATGCTGCTAGTGTTGAAAACAAGCTTATGTTTACATAACCCCTGGGGGAAGAAAAACAGTAATATGTAAGAACAATAATTCTTGCCCAGGTTACATTTTGTTTAGCTTCACTGGGTTAAAGCCAGTCACTACTAATACAGAAGTTGAGAATCCATGAGAGGAAGACAAAATATAGTGTATAATTTAGGTAGGTGAGTTTGAAATTCGCTGACCAGGTTCTGGGATTAATGACAATGGCCTGTAGTACACTCAAAGTGCAGGTGGTACATGTGAAGAAGCTGCTCATTATCCTGTTAAGGTAGACAGCATGCTTCTATTTGAGGACACTCTAGAGAACATCTTCCCAATCTGTGTCTGAAGAGAACAAGTTTGCATGGTAGGAGCATCACCGTATAGATGAAGGCCAAGTTACTAATGCTCAGGTCACAGGACCTGGGCCTGGAACCTAAAAATACAGAAGACAGGAAGGAAGATGACAGAGATTCCAATGCCAGCTCTGGACTATAAAGCACTTTTATGTCACTATTATTTGAAGATGTGCTCTCTATCAAAAAAGTTAACACATATATGGGAAAACAAACAAGAGAAAAACCAAAGTCTCTTCTAAGGAAATCTTCTCTGTGATTATGCCAACCATGACTACCACTCTCCTCAGTGCCTTCCATCACTGGACCTCAATCAAAATGTCCTGAGTCATCCCTAGCAATCCCATAAGCACCAGTCCCTTTTGTTCACTTCCCATAAGCACCAAATCATAAGCAATGATGCCACAGAAGCTTCCTCTTTTTGTGCTTTTATTGTCTTCACACTTTCTGAACAATTACAAGTTCCATGTGTCCTGGAAGTTTTTAGTTTATTTGTATATCTCCCCTTAAATTCTACAAGATAATGAACAACGACTTATGAACATTTGTGTCTGCACACCTGGTACAGTGCTAGGTTAACATTTTTCAAATAAAGGTGAAGGACTGGAGATAAGCAGACAATCAGTTGATCAGCTTGTTTCACTCTAATAATTAATATGAAGTGGAGAGAAGTTATAATGTGTAACTGACCAAATTTTCTTCATCAATCTTTTTAATAAAAGCAGTAATCTATTTATGAGGATAGAGAGCTCTCCTGATCTAAACACATCGCAAAACACCACATCTCCCAATTCTGTTGTTTGGAAATTAAGTTTTGACATAATTTTCCAAGAAAAACAAAAACATAAAAACCATGCCTCATGTTGCCAATTTATTTTTTCTTTCACACAAAATATAATCACTCCATCTACTAGTTTCTATAATTTTTAGCTTATCTCAGAATAAACTTTAAAATCTAACTCCAAAGTCTTATTAAAACTGCATATGGGTGAAGTTCAACATATCATTTATTCTAATGCAATTTTTTTTTAGCTGTGCTTCTATGGCATCTACCATGTTATGGTTTTGCTTTGTTTTGTTTTATTTTGAGATGGGGTCTCACTCTGTAGCCCAGGCTCAAGTGCAGTGGCATGATCTTGGCTCACTGGAACCTTAGCCTCTCAGATTCAAGTGATTCTTCCATGTCAGCCTACTGAGTAGCTGGGATTACAGGCATGCACCATCACACCCAGCTAATTTTTGTATATTCAGTAAGAAAGGTTTTTACCATGTTGGTAAGGCTGATTTTGAACTCCTGACCTCTTGATCTACCTGCCTTGTTCTCCTAAAGGGCTTGGATTACAGGCGTGAGCCGCAGCACCCAGCCCATATTATATGTTTTTGAAATACAATGGTAGGAAAGGCAAAGGACAGACACTGCTGTTTCAAAAGGGAGAAATAGGCAAAAATAAATAAATAACAAGTCTCAAGTATGTTAAAGAAACAAGAAGGTAGGACAGGAGTGGTGGCCCACAACTGTAATCCCAGTACCTTGGGAGGCCAAGGCAGGTGGATCACTTGAGGTCAAGAGTTCAAGATCAGCCCAGCAACATAGCGAAACCCTGTCTCTACTAAAAAACTATTATAAAAGTTAGCCAGGCATGGTTGTGCACATCTTTGGTCCCAGCTACTTGGGAAGCTGAGGCAAGAGAATCAGTTGAGCTCAAGAAGCAGAGGTTGCATCGACCTGAGATTGTACCACTGCACTTGAGCCTGGACAACAGAGTGAGAATCCATCTCAAATAAATAAATAAATAAACAAAATGGGTAATAACTGCTCAAATATGAAAAAAGAAATGAACAAGCAAACCCGAGAACTTCAATGGACTTCGACCAGTATAAATTTCAAGAAAACAAAAGTGAGACACATTATAAAACTGTTAAATATCTCATAGAAAAAAATTTAAGAAAAAAGATTAAACACATACAATTTAGTCTTGCTAGTATTATCTACAGATGTCTTTAAAAATATTTTGCAATTCAGAATGTGGGATGGTAAAGTACAAAAAGAAAAAAACTACCAACTTGGGGGGGTGCACCAAGATGGCCATGAAGAGGCAACACCACAGTGCAGCTCCCCGTGAATGAGACACAGAGGGCTAGAGGACTTCACAATTCCAAGCAAGGTTCTGGGTTCATTTCAGTGGGACTGGTAGGAAACTAAAAGTAGCCCATGGAAGGCAAGCCAAAGCAGGGCAAGAGGAGCCCAAGGAGGGCAAACCAAAACAGGGTGGGGCATGTCCCCACCTGGAATGTGCAGCTGGCTCGGAGGGTTGGGGATTTCACCCACTTGGTGCTCCAGTTCTGATCCTGTGCTTCCCTTATCCCTCCTGCAACCCACAGTCCACGAAAGCCCCATCAGACTGAGGTTTGCCATGGATTGTTGATACAAATCTGAGCTACGGCTCTTGCCTGGTGCCACAACTTTTTGGCAGGGACCTGGGCAGAAGTTTGGACTAACGCCAGCAGGACAGAACTACTTGTTCCACAGAAAGAGGCAGAGTTGAAAGCAGGTAAACAAGCTATACAGCCTGGCAGGACCCACCCCCCACAAAACTCAAACTGAAGCCCACACACTAGAAAGCTTCACAGCAAATACACCAGTTTAACCCCAACCAGGAAGATCGAGTTCAAGGAAGGAAAGATGCCATTGGGAAGGTAGGGCTAATCTCACCTGCATAAACAAACTCCAAGGAGGACCACCCACCAAGCAGCCTGACTGAATCTGAGGCAGCCCAGCAGCACCTCTACAGGCCAATAATGATATAGCTCCAATCTCAACAGAAAGGACGTCTACTCAGAGATTCCTCCTGAAATCACCAACTTCAAGGATCAAAGGGAGATAAATCCATGAAGATGGGAATAAACTAACACAAAAAAGATGAAACCATCAAAAACGAGAACACCTCTTCTCCTACCAGGGATCACAACTCCTCACCACCAAGGGAACAAAACAGGACAGAGAATGAGTGACAAATTGACAGAAGCAGACTTCAGAAGGTAGGTAATAACAAACTTCTCCAAGTTAAAAGACCATGTTCTAACCCAATGCAAAGAAACTAAGAACCTTGAAAAAAGGTTAGATGAAATGCTAACTAGAATAACCAGCTTAGAGAAGAACATAAATGATGGAGCTGAAAAACACAACATGAGAAATTCGGGAAGCATACACAAGTTTCAATAGCCAAATTGATCAAGCAGAAGAAATGATATCAGAAATTGAAGATCAAATCAATGAAATAAAACAAGAAGGCAAGATTAGAGAAAAAAGAGTGAAAATAAATGAAAAAACCCTCCAAGAAATATGGGATTATGTGAAAAGACTTAACCTATGCTTGATTGGCATACCTGACTGTGATGAGGAGAATGAATACAAGCTGGAAAACACTCTTCAGGATATTATCCAAGAGAACTTCCCGAACCTAACAAGGCAGTCCAATATTCAAATCCAGAAAACACAGAGAACACCACAAAGACACTCTTCAAGAAGAGCAACCCCAAGACACATAATTGTCAGATTCACCAGGGTTAAAATGAGGAAAAAATCCTAAGGGCAGACAGAGAGAAAGGTCGAGTCACCCACAAAGGAAAGACCATCAGACTCACAGCAGATCTCTCAGCAGAAAACCTACAAGCTAGAAGGAAATGGGGGCCAATATTCAACATTTTTAAAGAAAAGAACTTTCAACCCAGAATTTTATATCCAGCCAAACTAAGCTTCCTAAGTGAAGGAGAAATAAAATTCTTTATGGACAAGCAATTGCTGAGAGATTTCATTGCTACAATACCTGCCTTACAAGAGCTCCTGAAGGAAGTACTAAACATAGAAAGGAACAGTCAGTACTAGCAACTGCAAAAATGTACCAAATGTTAAAGATCAATGATGTAATGAAGAATCCGGATCAACTAACAAGCAAAACAAACAATCACTAACAAAATGGCAGAATCAAACTCAAACATAACAATATTAATGTTGAAGGTAAATAGTCTAAGTGCTCCCAATCAAAAGACACAGACTGGGAAACTGGCTAAAAAATTAAGACCCATCAGTGTGCTGTGTTCAGGAGACCCATCTCAAGTGCAAAGACGGACACAGACTCAAAATAAAGGGAAGGAAAATGATTTACCAAGCAAATGGAGAGAAAAAAAAAAAGAATAGCAGAGGTAGCAATCTGAGTGTCTGATAAAACAGACACTAAACCAACAAAGATAAAAGAGATGAAGAAAGGTGTTAAATAATGATAAAAGGATCGATGTAAACAAGAAGAGGTAACTATCCTAAATATATATGCACCCAATGCAGGAGCACCCAGATATATAAAGTGACCTACATACATTAATGACCTACAAAGAAACTTAGACTCCCACACAATAATAGTGGGAGACTTTAACACTCCACTGACAACATTTGGCAGATCAACAAGGCAAAAAGTCAACAAGGATATCCTGGACTTGAATGCAGACCTGGACAAAGTGGACCAAATAGACATTTACAGAATATTCCACCCCAAATACACAAAATACACATTCCTCTCAGCACCACATCACACCTACTCTAAAATTGATCACATAATTGGGAGTAAATCACTCCTCAGCAAATGCATAAAAATGGAAATAATAACAGTCTCTCAGACCACAGTGCAATCAAATTAGAACTCAGGATTAGAAAAGCACTCAAAAAACTGCACAGTCACATGGAAGCTGAACAACTTGCTCCTGAATGATGGATAGATAAACAATAAAATGAAGGCAGAAATAAAAATGTTCCTCAAAAACAATGAGAATGAAGACACAAAGGACCAGAATCTCTGGAACACATTTAAAGCAGTGTTGAGAGAAAAATTTATAGCAATAAATGCCAACATGAGAAACAAGGAAAGATCTAAAATTGACACCCTATCACCAAAATTTAAAGAGTTAGAGGAGCAAGATCAAAAAAACTCTAAAGCAAGCAGAAGACAAGAAAAAACTAAGATCAGAGCAGAACTGAAGGAGATAGAAACACACGCGCGTGTGCACACACACACAAACACATACAAAAACCTTTCAAAAAATCAATAAATCCAGGAGCAGGATTTTTTGAAAAGATCAACAAAATAGACAGACTGCTAGCTAGACTAATAAAAAAGAAAAGAGAGATGAATCTAACACATGCAATAAAAAATGATAAAGGGGAGATCACCACCGATTCCACAGAAATACAAACTACCATCAGAGATTACTACAAACAGCTCTATGCACATCAATTAGTAAATCTGGAAGAAATGGACAAATTCCTAGACACTTGCACACCCCCAAGACTAAGTAAGAAAGAAGTTGAAACCCTGAATAAACTAATAACAAGGTTTGAAATTGAGACAGCAATTAATAGCCTACCAACCAAAAAAAGTCCAGCTCCAGACAAGTTCACAGCTGAATTCTACTAGTTTTACAAAGAGGAGCTGGTACCATTCCTTTTGAAAGTATTCCAAACAATACAAAAAGAGAGAATTTTCCCTAACTCTTTCTGTGAGACCAACATCATCCTGATACCAAAACCTGGTAGAGACACAACTGAAAAAGAAAACGACAGGCCAATATCCATGAAGAAAATTAATGTAAAAATCTTCAACCAAATACTGGCAAACCAAATCCAGGAGCACATCAAAAACCTTATCCACCACGATCAAGTAGGCTTCATCCCAGAAATGCAAGGCTGGTTCAACATATGCAAATCTATAATCCACCACATAAACAGAACCAAAGACAAAAACCACATGATTGTCTCAATAGATGCAGAGAAGGCCTTCAACAAAATTCCTCAGCCTTTAATGCTAAAAACTCCCAATAAACTAGGTTTTGATGGAATGGACCTCAAAACAATATAAGCTATTTATGACAACCCACAGCCAAAATCATACTGAATGGGCAAAAACTAGAAGTATTTCCTTTAAAAACTGGCTCTAGACATTGATGCCCTCTCTCACCATTTCTGGTCAACATTGTATTGGAAGTTCTAGCCAGAGCAATTAGGCAAGAAAAAGAAATAAAGAGCATTCAATTAGGGAAAAAAAAGTCAAATTGTCTTTATTTGCCGATGACATTATCATATATTTAGAAGACCCAATCATCTCAGCCCAAAACCTCATTAAGCTGATAAGCAACTTTGGCAAAGTTTCAGGATACAAAATCAATGTGCAGAAATCACAACCATTCCTATATAAATAACAGGCTTAAAAAGAGCCAAATCAAGAATGAACTGCCATTCACAATTCATACAAAGAGAACAAAATACCTAGGAATACAACTAACAAAGGATGTAAAAGACCTCTTAAAGGAGAACTACATACCACTGATCAAGGAAATAAGAGAAGACACAAAGAGATAGAAAAACATTCCATGTTTATCGTTAGGAAGAATCAATATTGTGAAAATGGACATAATGACCAAAGTAATTTGTAGATTCAAAGCCATCCCCATCAAGCTACCATTGACCTTCTTCACAGAACTGGGAAAAACCACTTTAAACTTCATATGGAACCAAAAGAGACCTTGTGTAGCCAAGACAATCTTAAGCAAAAAGAACAAAGCCAGAGGCATCATGCTACCTGACTTCAAACTATACTACAAGTCTACAGTAATCAAAACAGCATGGTACCAAAACAGAGATACAGACCAATGGAACAGAAAAGAGGCCTCAGAAGCAATGCCACACACCTACAGCCATCTGATCTTTGACAAACCTGACTAAAACTAGCAATGGGGAAAATATCTACTGTTTAATAAATGGTATTGGGGAAACTGGCTAGCCATATACAGGAAGCTGAAATTGGACCACTTCCTTACACTTTATACAAAAGTCAACACCAGCTAGAATAAAGACAAACATAAGACCTAACACCACAAAATCCCTAGAAGAAAACCTAGGCAAAACCATTCAGGACATAAGCATAGGCAAGGACTTCATGACTGAAACACCAAAAGCATTGGCAATGAAAGCCAAAATAGACAAATGGGACCTAATCAAACTCCACAGCTTCTGCACAGCAAATAAATAGCCATTAGAGTGAACTGGCAACCAACAGAATGGGAAAAAATTTTTGCAATTTACCCGTCTGACAAAGGATTAATATCCAGAATCTACAAAGAACTAAAACAGATTTACAAGAAAAAACAAACAAACCCATTTAAAAGTGGGTGAAGGATACGAACAGACATTTTTCAAAAGAAGACATATATGAGGCCAACAAACATGAAAAAATGCTCACCATCACTGGTCATTAGAGAAATGCAAATCAAAACCACATTGAGATACCATCTCACACCAGTTAGAATGGCCATCATTAAAAAATCTGGAGACAACAGATGCTGGAGAGGATGTGGAGAAAAAGGAGCACTTTTACACTGTTGGTGGGAGTGTAAATTAGTTCAATTATTATGGAAGACAATGTGACAATTCCTCAATGATCTAGAAATAGAAATTCCATTTGACCCTGCAATCCCATTACTGGGTTTATACCCAAAGGATTATAAATTGTTTTACTATAAAGACACATGCACACGTATGTTCCTTGTGGGGCTGTTTACAATAGCAAAAACCTGGAACCAACCTGAATGCCCGTCAATGATAGACTGGATAAAGAAAATATGGCTCATGAACACCATGGAATACTATGCAGCCATAAAAAACGACACGTTCATGTCCTTTCTAGAGACATGGACGAATCTAGAAGCTGTCATTCTCGCAAACTGCCAAAAGAACACAAAACCAAACACTGCATGTTTTCACTGATAGGTGGGTGATGAAAAATGAGAACACATGGACACAGGGAAGGGTACAACAGTCACTGGGCTAGGTTGGAGTGTGTAGGAGAGGCAGGAGAATGGCTTGAGCCCAGGGTTTGAGATTAATCTGGGCAAGATAGAAAGATTTCTTCTCTATCATATATATATGTAAAAATAAAGGAAGAAATGGACATCACCACCAAAATGATAGGAGACTGAAATACTCATCTTTAATAATGGAGAGGACAACCTGGCAGACCACTATGAAGACAGAGGATTGAGCAAGGAGTTTATCAACCAAATCCAATGGATTACAGAAACAGTTGTCCACTGAAGTGGCTCATGCCTGTAATCCCAGCACTCTGGGAGGCCGAGGTGGGTGGATCACAAGGTCAAGAGATTGAGACCATCCTGGTCAACATGGTGAAACCCCATTTCTGCTAAAAATACAAAAATTAGCTGGGCATCTTGGCAGGTGCCTGTAGTCCCAGCTACATGGAAGGCTGAGACAGAAAAATCTCTTGAATCTGGGAGGCAGGGGTTGCACTCCAGCCTGGTGATAGGGCAAATCTTTATCTAAAAATTAAGAAAGAAAGAAAAAAGAAAGAATCTACTCAACAACAAAATCCACATGTTTCTAAAACGCACATGGAGCACTGTTCACACAATATCACATATCAGACCACAAAGAAATAAACTCTGGAAAATTAAAATCATACAAAGTGTTATTTGCAACTAGAAATTAATAGCAGAAGGAAAGTTTAAAAATTAACAAATACATAAAAATCAAGTAACATGCTTCTACACAACATTTATGGGTTAAAGAAAAAAATCACAGTAAAAATTTCAATGTAACTGGAGAAAAAAGCATATTGAATGCATCTGGAGCCTGTATTCAATTGCAGTAGTAAATGTGTACATTAAAAAAATTATCTCAATTAACTCCTGTTATCAAACATAAGAAAAGAATAAGGATTTCAGCAGTTATAAAGAAATAACAAACGTCATAGAAAAAGCAAATACAATTTTGTTTTATTAAAAATATTAAGAAAATTAAGTTAGATTTTAAAAAGAAAATAAGATATCTCAAATAAATTCAGAAATAAAAAAGGACCTATTACTACTGATATCACAAAAATAGGGAATTTTCTTTCCCTATTTTATAAAAGTTTAAGTCCAAGTATATATGAAAAAATGTGATAAGCTAAAATAAATAGACAAATGTCTAAAAATATATAATATATTAAAAACAAACCTAACAACTTCCCCTCAAAAATGGCAGGCCCAAGTCACTTCACTAAATATATGTATTTTTCAAAATGTTAGTTAATACCAATCATTCTAAAACTACTTCAGAAAAATAAAAAAGAGAAAACCATTTTCAACTTATTTTATAAGCTCAGCATTAACATAACACTAAACCTCACAAAAAGAAAATACAACTAAAGACAAATTTTTCTGAAGACTTTTGATGTAAAATTTCTCCTTGAAACATTAGGACACAAAATTCAATAACATATTGCAAGTATTTTTTAATGAGGGTGGAGTATGGATAATATAACTAGAAAAAGCAGTTAACATATTATAGTAATCATGGAAATAATGCATAGTGTAATAGTCATTACAGATTTCATGTAATGCATGCTCTATTCTAAATTGACAGTTGAGCTGTGAGATAATTGAAGTTGTAAATGTATTTAACCAGTACACAGGTTTGTTGTTTATGCATTTGAAATTTATTTATTTATTTATTATTTTTTTCTTTTTTAAGAAAAAAAAGGAGAGGAGAGGAAGAAAGAGGAAGAAAAAGAAGGGGAGAGAACAGTAATATTGCTCAATTCTAAGAATGGTTGTTAATAATGGCTGATATTTTGTGTATTGAAAGTGGAGAATGTATATTTTGTGTATTTAAAGTGGAGAGCGCTATACATATTTATTAAGTTTACTTGTTCTGGATCTGAATTCAAGTCCTGGGTATCCTTATTAATTTTCGGTCTCATTGAGTCTAAATCTCTTTATCAGTCTTATGTATCTGGTGTTAGGATCGTTAGCTCTTATTGTTGCATTGATCCTTTTACCACTGTATCTTTGTTGCTTTGAAATCTATTTTATAAAATGCGAGAATTGCAACTCCTGCTTTTTGTTTATTTCTTCATTTTTGCTCTCCATTTGGTTGGTAAATCTTTCTCCAACCCTTTGTTTTGAGTCTTGTGTATCTTTGGATATAAAATGGGTCTGGATGTATTATACCATTAGGTTTTGGTTGTATGTCTTAATTAGGGGATTTAGTCGATTTAAATTTAGGGTTACTGCCATTTGATGTTAACTGGCTATTTTATCCATTCGTTGATGTAAATTATTTTTATGTTGATGTTCTTTAGTTTTTAGTACATTTTTAGAAAG
>CM052651.1:26046813-26070068 GCA_028533165.1 Leontopithecus rosalia | reverse complement strand
CCCTTCATTTCAAACCTAGTGAATCTAACGATTATGTGCCTTGAGGTTGCTCTTCTTGAGGAATATCTTTGTGGTGTTCTCTGTATTGCCTGGGGTTGAATAGTGTCCTGCTTTGCTAGATTAGAAAAATTTTCCTGGATAATATCCTGAAGAGTATTTTCCAGCTTGGATTCATTCTCTCCGTCACATTCAGGTACACCTATCAAACATAGATTAGGTCTTTTCACATAGTCCCATATTTCTTGGAGACTTTGCTCATTCCTTTTTATCCTTAAAATAATCAATCAATTTAATATATTAGATTAACAGACTAAAAGATACAAACCATACAATCATCTCAAATAATGCAGGAATGTCCATTGACAAAATTAGCCGCCTTTTCATAAGAAAAAGAAACCACTCAGCAAACCAGAAATGAAAGGAAAGTACTTTAACATAATCAAAGACATATGAAAAACTCATCACCAACCAGGTGCAAAAGCTCATGCCTATAGCTCCAGAACTTTGGGGAAATAAAAGGTGAGTAGATGATTTGAGACCAGGAGTTCCAGACCAGCCTGACCAACATGGTGAAGTCCTGTCTCTACTAAAAATAATGAAATTAAATCCCAGCACTTTGGGAGGCCAAGGCAGGTGGATCACAAGGTCAAGAGATCAAGACCATCCTGGTCAACATGGTGAAACCCCATCTCTACTAAAAATACAAAAATTAGCTGGGCATTGTGGTGCACACCTGTAGTCCCAGCTATTAGGGGGGCTGAGGCAGGAGAATCACTTGAATGCAGGAGGTGGAGATTGCAGTGAGCCGAGATCACACCATTGCACTCCAGCCTGGGTAACAAGAGTGAAACTCCATCTCAAAATAAAATAATAATAATAATAATAATGAAATTAGCTGCTCATTGTGGCATATGCCTGTAATCCCAGCCACGAGGGAGGCTGAGGCATGAGAATATCTTGAACCTGGGAGGCAGATGTTGGAGTGAGCCCAGATCATGCCACTGGATTCCAGCCTGGGCTACAGAGCAAGATCCTTTCTCAAAACAAACAAACCAACAAGAAACAACTCATTCCTAACATTATACTGACATGCTGAAAGTTTATCCTCTAAGGTTAATAATAAGGGAAGATATCCACTGTTGCCACATCTATTCAAAAATAGCAGTGAAAGTCCTAGCAAAAGAAACTAGGCAACAACAGAAAGACGAAAGAAGGAAGAAAGAAAGAAGAAAGAAGAAAGAAAGAAAGAAAGAAAGAAAGAAAGAAAGAAAGAAAGAAAGAAAGAAAGAAAGAAAGAAAGAAAGAAAGAAAGAAAGAAAGAAAGAAAGGAAGGAAGGAAAGAAAGAAAGAAAGAAAGATCCAGATTCTATAGAAAGAAGTGAAATTACCTGTTATGATATTATATATATATATAATATCATATATGTGTATATATATATACACATATAAAATCCTAAATGCTGAACACAATACATTTTAGAACTAACAGTTGCATTTAGAAAAACTGAGAATGCAAAACTGAAGTGTGTTTCTCTTCACTACAATGCACAATGTAAGTTTTACATATTCCATTTAAAATAGCATTAAAAAGAGTATACTTTGGAATCAACAAGCAAAGAGATGTAAAACTTGTATAATTGAGGGAGATCTGTGGGGATGGCTCCTGTGTGAGGCCCCAAGGAAATGGGCCTCGCCATATGGTGAGCCTGAGCCCAGACACAGATCCCCAGTTGGGGGAGTCGAGCTGAGGGAAAGCAGAAACTGAGAGGGACTATGCTATTCAAAATAATTAACAGACATTATTTTATGGATATGAGGACTTGGGAGGCATTGGGTCCACTTTCGGTTCCTTATGGTTTATTGCTTCATGGTGTTCATTTTGAATCCTTGCTACATTAGTTATAAAATATTAACTTCAGTATTTACAATTGTTAAGTAACTTACTGGGCATAACTTACTTACTGGGCTTAACTTACTTACTGGTCATAACTTAGTGGGCTTAACTTGCTTACCTTGTGACTTAAGTATTTTGATCTGACGTAAATAACATTAAGCAGAAAAGTATATAATGGAATGTATTGCAAAAACAAAATTGCTGCATGGGCATAGCTCAGGTGGCCCTCCAGACCTCGCTCTTTTCTTTCTCCTTTTTTCCAGTGCACGCTCTCTTCCAGGTTTGGGACCCTCTCGCTGGATGAGATTCCCGGGCTCACGTTCAGTTCACAACATATAATAGAAATTACAAGATGTTGCTGAAATAAATTGTCACAATTCAAAAAATATTCTATATTTGTAGATTAGACAATTGAACAGATATCCCATATTCCTAGATTAGAAGACAATATTCTTAAGTCTATACTAATGAAATAAAAAAAAAGATTAAATGCAATAGCTATGTAAATCATAATATTTATTTTTGGAAATAAAAAATTCTAAAACCTATGGAATCTCAAGACTAAAACTATCCAATTAAACTTACAAAAGAATGTCAAATGTGGAGCCCTTACAATTTTTAAATCGAAAACTAATTGCAGTGATGTATAACTATTTTAAATGTGGTATTTTGAGGCCAGGTTCTATGGCTCACATCTGTACCCTCACTGCTTTGAAAGGCTAAGGTAGGAGGATTCCTTGAACTCAGGAGTTCAAACCAGCCTGGACATTATAGTGAGGAATCCTCATCTCGACAAAAGAAAAAAATAGTTTTAATTAACCAGGTATTGTGACATGCATCTGTAGTCTCCGCTGTTCCCAGCCTGGATGACAGAGAATCTGTCTCAAAAAACAAAAAGGAGAAAATCAAAAAAGAAATGTTTTAAATAAAGACATGTAGACATAGTAAATAATAGAGACCCACCTCCATAAAAGCCTTGTATATATGGTCAAAATTATCTTCAACAAGGGTACAAAGGCCAAACTATGGAGTGGGAACAGCCCTTTTTAACAAACAATGGTGGGAAGACTTACAATCAACAAGTGAAATATAGAAGTCAGAATTGTAGTTTATACCATATTTCTAAAAATTCAAAATGATTAAAGACCTCAATGTAAGGCCAAAAGCTGTAAAATTCCTACACAAAAATGTAGGGGAAAAAAATCCAACATCACGCCACTGAATTTGGCAAAGCGTTCTTGACTGCCAGTGGCCCCACCTCCCTGGGGCATCCATCCACTCACCACTGCCTGGTGCTGCGTCCTTGCACACCTGCCACGCTGCTTCCTCTGGGCTCCGAGGGGCACCAGCCAGGACACCACGCTGAGCACAGGACATAGGCCGGTGTTCTTGAGCTATTTGCTTGCAGGCTGTCTCCACTCCTGCCTCGGGCAGGAGGGAGGACAGTCCGCTTGGTGTCTGCAGAAGGAGGAGTAAGCTTGTTACCTGAGCTGGTTGGGACATAGTGGGAGATTTGGGGAAGGCCAGGCTCCTGATCTGGGACTTCTCTGGTCTCCAACCACCCCTCCCTCACCATCAAGAGCTAATGGGCCACCTGGCCCAGACTGCATTCCCTCATCCCTCCGCTTTCCCACCCAGCTCCTGCAGTGCCCTCCTGAGACAGGGTGGCAGGATGCTCCCTCTCCTGGGGCAGCATTGCTCTGCCCTTCTCTGCATCTGCCCAGCCCCTTGAGAAAAACGCGCCTGAGCCTGCCGCCCCGTTCCCCAACTCCTACCCTGTCCTGGAACCTGTGACACTGCCAACAAGAGGTGCCAGAGGCAGCAGCACAACCCACCCAGAAGGCACCGTTTCCATTCACCTGGGAGCGGGGACACGTACCTCCTGGTAGGTAGGAAGGGTAAGATTTTTTCCTTATTTATTTACTTAAAACTGGTAGAATCTTACTATTGTGTGATGTACCCATGATTTTTTCAGTAAATTTCAGCATACGTTTAACAGTTTTCATCAGTTTAACTAGTTCTTTTGTTTGTTTATATTGTTAAGGTGCAATTTAATTTCTATCTGACATTAGTAAGATGCTTACGGAGAGGTTTTAATGGCAAGTGAGTATTTTTTTGTTAGAAGGGACTGATATCTTTAAATATTTTTGTCCTCTTCCTGAGGTTTGGAAGTCAGTTATTTTATTAAAGTTTAATTTCATTGTAAGAGTTAACAAGTATTAATAATTCCCTGTAGTCATTAAAATGATAAATTTTGGTGCAGCATCAGTATAACAATCCTTGGGATTTTTGAATATTCTAATTTTTCAAATTGCAGTCATGGTTTAAAAATATATGCCATAGAAATTATGTTATTTTAAAATGACATTCTTAACTATGGGAAGAAGCAGTAAATTTAGCAGCCTAGATAGCTGGCTAAAACACTCTTTAAAGGTTAAATTTTAACGAGGTAGATCATCAGTGCAAAAAAAAAGTTTTCTTTTTTTTTTAGTTTTTTCGATACCTGTACAAATGTTATTAGAAGAATGTTCAGAAATTAAAATTTGTGTTTGTTAAGACTTCATTCTGTTGGGGGTTTAAAATGTAATATAAACTCAGAATAAAATTCTAAGCCCCCTAGCAACTGAACTTATTTCCTCTTGACAAGGTGACCCCAGAAAAAGCTTAACAACTAAATTCCTGGCTATGACAGTAAGAGAGGTGTTCTGTGCAGGAGACACTCAATGGGAGAAGAAGACACAATAACTTTATCCCATGTAAATGACAATGAAGATATAATAAGCAAATTGATAACAGTTGTTTGGCATGAGGCCCAGTCAAGAGAGCACTTTGCAACTGGTCTCAAGGAACACAATCAGGTCAATTTGTTTTTACAATTGTCTGTTAGTTTTCAATAACTAGCATATCAGAATAGATTGTCATAGAGATTTCTTTGAAACAGAGCTGGATAAATGCCTTAAGGGGCTCACATAACCTGTTCCAGGACTTGGTGATCATTGTTTGTGTCCATGTTCAATTGAGTTCGAATTTAACATTTAACTTTTCCTCCATACTCAGCCCCAATTTGATACTCATCTGTAGGAAAATACCCCTACAGATATATGGAGAATACACAATTGGTAAAGGTTACATAAACAGGGCAAGCAGAGGAGAATTAAAAGCACAGTTAATAGAAACCACTCCCACCATGGCCAACACCAATGCCAGTTGAACAGCCAATTCATGATGGCATCCTAACATTTAGATTCTAACTGTTTTACTTGTCCTTGAATGATTTGGGCAAGGGGAGTAATATTGTGAGAATTTTCAGGGATATACACAAAATATTCAGTATTCAGCAAGGTGTAGACCCCTTCTTGTGCTGTGGTAAGCATATCTAATGCCATTTGATTTTGCGACACAATGGTACACAGCTGAGCAAATTGATCTGATAACAATGTGAGTCCAGTGCTACTATCATGAAGAGCTTTTTCTACATGTAAGCTTAATATTTTAATTTGTTGCTGAAGCAGAATTATACCAGCAGAAGGGGAGAATACTGTGATAGGGTGACACCACCAAGGAGTCCAGCTCATTCACAAGCAGCAATGTGTGTAAGCATCTAGATTGAGGAAAGAGACTGTGTTTCACTGGGGGCAGAGTAACATTAAAGGAGCCATTTAAGACCTCCAGACACAAAAAGGGCAATATGGATTTCAGCTACCAGTACAGCAGGTTCCCAGTATATGCCATTCCAGGCACATTGGGTAGAATACAAAGGCCTTTGACCCATTGCAAGAGTGGATTTTGTCTTGTCAGACTTGGGCAAAATAGTCTGTTTGGTTTGTGGGGAAGGCCACTTATTTCCTGCTTAATGTTTGCTGGTAAAAGAAGTAAAATAGCAAAAAGCTGAAGTCAGGATTCTGGCGAGATGCTAAATTCACTGGCCTGGCCATCGTGGGGCCCAAAGGCTGAGAAAATAACTCCCCTCTCTGTAACTGGTGCCTATGTTATCTATAAGCCTTGAAAATGTTGAAAAGAATGTTTTTCCTGCTGCCCAAGGACCTTCCCTGAGTTAGTACTCCATGTTTGCACAAACTAGACCCCCCCTTAGGAATGTCTCTGTCACTAAGTGATGTACTGCCTTTTTTCAACTTCTGTAACTCTTCCTCTTTTCTCCTTCCCCTGTGCTAAATGTAAATTAGCAAATCAATGAAAGCCAAAGACTGTAAGGTCAAATGTCCAGCCAATGGACAATGACACAGTTTCATTTGTTTCCCTTCAGAGTTGTATGTCTTTATAAAGGGGGAAAATACTGCTTTTTGGGGAGTTCAGCTTTTGGTCATAAGTCTACCAGTGCTCCACAGCTGAATAAAGTCTCTTCCTTCCTCACAAAGGTGTCTGGGTTGGGGGTGGTTAGTTAAAAGAAGTCCAGGTTGGATTACAGGTGCTATTTTCCTGACCTCATTGGTAGTGACATAACAACTTGGAAATGTTGGTAGAGACAATTTTTCAAGGTAACTCATTCTATGAGGTCCCTGGCAATCCAATGCATAGCCAGCACTGACTGCAGGTGACTTCTTTTGCAGTGGTGGCTACCCAGTTCAATTTATTCTCAACTTCAGACACAAAGATACAGGTGCTGATCATCAGTAGATAGATTATTCCCTGTAACGACAAAAATGGAGGGGAATATGATATTGTTTCTAAACTTGTAATTTCCCCTACATTTTCTGCCCTCATACTTTGGCCCCAGGATTTAAGCTGCCCACTCCAGTAGACCCAAATCCTCCAGTTCTATATGCTGTTTCTATTAGGGCAGAAATTTCCTCAAGGGTTAATTGTGGACAGGTTACTACCAGCATCAGGGTGATTTGCAACTGAAGTCTTGGGTGGTATTGTGTAAAATGATTTTGAACTCTGATAATCACTATCAATTATACCACCATACACTATAATGCTGCTCATTGCAAGGCTTGAACATGTTGTAACCCATTCATTTAAATTTGAGTTTGTGGTTATGGTGGAAATTTTGGCCTGTTAATCTGTCTGCTGATTAAATAGCCTGTCAAGAGAGAGCACAGATGCGTGAGCATCAGCCTAACAGTGATAATAGTAGTGTGCACCAGGATTCAGTTATCTTCCCAGTATTGTTTTTCTCAAACCTTTTAATTCCCAATTAACCATTTGTTTCATTGCCATTGCGGCATCCAGGTAGAAAGACCATTTGCTTTGGTCTTTCTGACCAAGAGTTATTATACAAGTGACAAATCCCTCTGGCCTCCTCCTGAATAGCTGGGAAGATGGCTACTAATTTAGTCAGCTGGCTGCTCCCACCTCTTCCTTTGTAACAGGATTATAAGCCATGGCCTTCCAGCACTGGGTCCCACCAATGTATTTGGGGGATCCATCAGTAAACCAAGCACATTCCTGATTCTCTGGACTTACTTCTTTAAAGGATTTGCCTGATTGGATGGGATAGCCTTCTTTCCCTATTTGCAGGACTTGCTCAGTGGCTTCCTGAGTTAACAAATTTTGTAAAAATGGTATGCTCTTTGGTCCTGGCTTAGCCCTATACGGTATATATTTTTTTCATTGTATGATGCTACTTTCTTGAGCATGCCCTATTTGGTGGGTTTTGGGGAAGCTAATGACCCAAGTCATAATAGAAATTTCAAGCTTCATAAAGACATCATGGTAGAAGCAGAGGTGCTCCATTTCCAGCAAAGCCCTATGGCAAGCTAACAGATGCTTTTTGAAAGGGTTATGAGCTTTGCCAGACTCTGGCAGCTTCTGGGTTCAACACTACAAGGGTATCCTCTTTTTATATTGTTTCTGTCAAAGGCTCCAATTAGCATGCTAATCTAGGACAGGTATTTGAAGTTCTACTGGCCCATCCTGTGTGGGCTATAGATCCAGGGTCAGTTGCACTGCTTGTTTAGCTTGTTCAAAGGCTATATTCTCTTCCTCCATCCAGTGAAAGTTATAATGTTTTTCAAGTTACTGCATACAGAGGTTGTAAGGTGTTATTCAAATGGGGAATATGATGTCTACAGACTCCAAACAAGCCAATAAATTTCTGTGCCTCCTTTTTAGTGGTAGGGGTTGCAAATTCTAGTATTTTAGCCTTAGTCTTTGGTAAAATGGACTATTTCTCTGCATTCCATAGGATGCCAAGGAATTTTTTTTTTTGATAAGGAGTTTTGCTCATTACCCAGGCTGGAGTGCAATGGCGCAATCTCGGCTCACCGCAACCTCCGCCTCCTGGGTTCAGGCAATTCTCCTGCCTCAGCCTCCTGAGTAGCTGGGATTACAGGCATGTGCCACCATGCCCAGCTAATTTTTTGTATCTTTAGTAGAGACGGGGTTTCACCATGTTGACCAGGATGGTCTCGATATCTTGACCTCGTGATCCACCTGCCTTGGCCTCCCAAAGTGCTGGGATTACAGGCTTGAGCCTGCTCCTGGCTGATGCCAAGGAATTTTACAGTTCGTTCAGCTCCTTAAATTTTATCAAGGTTAATTTTCCATCCCTGAGATAGGAGCTGGGTTTTTACCTGCTCCAAGGCCAGACTGACTAGTTTTTTAGTTTTACCCTGACTGCATCACTCAGACAGCTGATTTCGTTTAGCAATAGTCTGTTACCTTTGAGCCTGATCAGTCAAGACATAGACCTGGCATTGGGCCAGGGATTGTCGGGAAGTCAGATTAGCAGTCTTCTTTCCCAGCTTACATTTCTCTTGCAGTAACTTATCGCTATCCTGTCACATTAAATTATATGCAGTAAGCAAGGACCATCCATACCAGGAGATCCCCTTGGCATCTCTTTTGCCAACTGAAATCCCCTGCAGCAATTCACACACAGTCAAAGGTTCAAACTGCACTAATTTAGATTTTTAATTCTCACAAAGGCCAGTTCCCTGGACCATTTAATTGCCAAGGGGAGAATTGGGGGATTTTCCATTTCTGGACGCGGGAAGTTTTCAAACTTCCAGACCTGTCCTTGCAGCTGAACAGCAAATCCTCCATAGGCTGGTGAGTGTACTGTCAGACTCTGAAGCCCAGGCTGTTTCTTTCCTGTCTGGTGATGAGCCCTCCATAGTCTGGTACTTGTGTGTGTGTGTGTGTGTGTGTGTGTGTGTATATACACATATATATACATATATATATACACACATATATATACATATATATATACACACATATATATATATACATATATATATACACACATATATATATACATATATATATACATTGCCATTTATGTGGGATGAAAGTTGTTTACCCTTGAAGGTATCTTGCATGTCTTTTCTTCTCCTTTCAAGCATCTCCCATGCAGAACAAGAGGTCAAACAGGCCTGTTATACTCCTTCTATTTTGTGTTTAGGCACAACAAATCACCAGCACTACTGTGAAAATACAGATCATAAGACTGACAAAACTGACTCTGTGGCAATATGATACCAAATTATAGGCAAGTTTTAAGGCCATGAAAAGTAAGTGTTAGGCCATGCCTGAAGGTCAGTAATCTTGCTACGTATCATTCCTATCTCCATTTGAGTTTTAAAACTTTTATTTCTGCTAACCCTAAGTTTTAGAGAGAGCCTTATTCCTTTAACTTAACCAAGAAGTAACTAAAGCTGATCTCACTTGATAGAGGTCTATTTGGCCAAAGCTGGTTACATGCCCAGAAAAATATACAACTCAAACAAAAGACCTGTGCTTTTTCCAAAGGGGTTGTAGGAGATTCGGTATTTAAGGAAAAATAAGAAAGCAGGCAGAAAAAAGTGGAGGATTGGTAAGCAGCAAGACAAATTTTTACATCTTTTTGATGCTCTCATTAGCCCCATTAAAGCTACATTTCGCATGTGAAAAGAGAGTATAGAAAAAAGTGAATTATGCAATCATCTCAGAGGCAGGTGGAGAGATGGTTCCCGGGTCTTCTTGTCTTTGTCCTGTGAAGATAAGCTGGTAATTAGCATTGTCAGGTGAGATTCAACAGGAATTGATTTTAGGGCTAGTTTACTGAAGGGATATGTATCCTGAAAGATTTAGGGGCTCAGAAAGAATTTTCTAGTGAGCAACGTATGAGGGAGACTAGCCAGAGAGATACATGGCCTTCTCTCATTGTAGGAACCCGATTTATGGATGAAGCTATGACAGAGTTGTAAAATTACAACTATCTTTTGGAAACAATCAAACAAAAACTACTGAGTTATTTAGTTCCAAAGCTTAACTTTCCCTTTGGCATAGTGAGTTTGAAGGTCCCAAAACTCTATTTTCTTTTCCAACCCAACTGCAACTTCAAGAATCTTTAAATCTACCTATAATCTGTAAGCCACTGCTCCAAGGAATTTCGCCTCTGGGTCAAACTAATGTATACCTGCTATGTATTGATTTATGTATTCCTCTGTAATATCTGTCTCTCTAAAATGTATAAAATCAAGTGTAACTCAACTGCTTTGCATGTACTTTCTCAGGACTCCTTAAACCTGTGATTCCTTGTGCCACAGTCACTCATATAAGCTCAAAATAAACCTCTTTAGAATACCTTAAAGAGTTTGGGGTTTATTCTAAAAATATGTAATGTAAATTATATTTAAAACATGCTAGTTGGCATTTTACCATGTATCAGTAAGTTGTCTGACAGTGATCAAATGTAACTTGCATAAAATGATTGGATATTATCTTCAAAATAATAAATGTTCTTTATCCAGCATAGATTTAATACCTAAGAGATAATATATAACATAAGGATTTATTAATTATGTCATCTTCTCTAACATTATTTATGATAATCACATACTTTGAGACTTATCCTATGGAAAATAGCCTAAGGTGAAGTCACATTGATCTGCATTATCTTTTTCTTCTTATTATTATTCTTTTTTTTTTTTTGAGACAGAGTCTTGCTCTTGTTCCCGAGGATGGAGTGCAATGGTGTAAGCTCAGCATATTGCAACCCCTGCCTCTGGGGTTCAAGTGATTCTCCTGCATCAGCCTCTTGAGTAGCTGGGACAGGCACAGGCCACCATGCCTGGCTAATTTTTGTATTTTTAGTAGAGACGTGGTTTTGCCATGTTGGCCAGGCTGGTCTTGTTGCATTATGTATCTTCTTAGAGTAGTCAGGGGATTCACCCTAACTTAGTTGATGCTTCTTGTAGTGAGTGCTGAGGTTTCTATTCAGATTTTTACATTTCGAATGTATCCATTAGGACCTGATTATGCTCTTTTAGACTCTAACCAAACTATATGACTTCTATAAATTTTAATTCTATCTTATTTCTTCAGGTACATACCATATTTTCCAAGACTCATAATTGTTTTCATGTTGGGGCTACAATATCCAACATATAGTCATAAAGAATATACTTAAGTTCAAGATTCTGAAAAAAAGTAATAACTTTCTAATGATGTCTGCATATGCCCATACAATATGTGTATGCAATTCTTTAAATATAAATACACTAAATTATTATCTTTCATGTTTCTGAAGTTCAAATATAACTAATTGTCTTTTGTTATCTCTCAGCTTTAATCTATAGGAATGCTGGTGCCTTCTGTCCAAGCTTAGCTCCAATTACCTCCAGAGACCCAATGGAGAAAGACACCAGTTTTTGAGCCAACTACTACAATCCTTAAAATATAGATACCATTGTGTATCTTAAAGTCAATTTTTTTCTTACTATTTCTCAGTCAAAAATGACAGTAAAACACAAACAATTTGACTGTGTTGAGATACATTGGTGGCACCCAACAAATACTTGGTTCTGGCATTGAAGACAAATATGCCTATTTATGAGATTAATCTTTTAGATCAGGAATAACAACCATTTAATCAAGTACACAATTTTCCTTTTATAAACTCAAATTTAGATAAAATTATTTTTTTCAAGATGGTGGATTACAGACTTTTAGCATGCCTCAGCCACATGGACATAGCACAATATTGCATAAATGTCAATGAGCTTTAATTTAAAAAGAAGAATGGCAATCTACCAGAATAATGAAGGACACATTAGATCCCTATAAAAAGAATGCAAGCAACTGCTCCCATGATGGTATCCAGCTAATAAAAGTGAGTGAAGCAGCATTAAGTAAAAGAAGCAGAAAGCACCCCCTCTGTGACTCCTGTTCCATTGGGATTTAAGCAATCCAGGCTGAGGAAGAGCATTTTGTTTCTCCCAAGCTCAGGAACTATTTTAGGGAAAGAAGCTTAAAGACTCTGAGAGGGAAAGACATCAAGAAAAGCTGCAGACATTTTTCCAGACCTGAGATCAAGAGTAAAATGTCATTTTCAGTCCAGGCACATACAGAGTCAGCCATTATATTGTCACCCAGCAGCATGCCTATGGAGATATTTTTGTCTCCGGCTAGAGATTGAAGCATTTGCTCTTAAGAGATGTAGTATTATCCACAGCAGAACTGTGGAAAGCACTTCAGCGGTAAACACTAGAATTGTTCACTTCCCCATCCCAGTCCTGGGGCAGGAGGACAGCTGCTAAAGCTGCAGTTTCTCCTGCATGCTTAAACTTTGGCAGGTAGGGCCAGATTGGTGACCTGGAACCACTTTGCATGTATCATTTCTGGGTGCCCAAGACTGTTCCTCTGAGATCATGGTTCAGCAGGGCTCTTTCTACTCCACCTCCAGGCAGCAGCCATTCAGAATACATGCTTGCCTGGACCAGCAGCCTGAGCTTCCTAACACGTCCTGGGCATAAATCATTTTGCTGAGTGGTTCCCCTCTACTCTATATCCAGGCAGGTCCCCTCTACTTTATATCCAGGCGATCTCCAGGCATTCAGAGCACTAATTTGTCTGGATTCCCAGCCTGTGCTGCCCCCATGACAGATCTACACATGCCTGGAGCATGCATCCTTCTGCATTAGAAGTTTAGGCTGCCCCTCTTGCTCATGCAGAGAAGTTGGGGCTGAGAGGATTTTACAGATCCACACCTAGGCACACCTCTGGGCACTGGTGGCCATCCACTAGATTCTGCCTCAGCACTAGCGCTTGTGTCTGCCATAACGGAATCTACAGGTGGCCCTACCCAGTCTGGTCCCGCTCATCTCCCAGGGATGAGAATTGAGTTTAGTTCACTGTGCACTCCATGGATCAGCCCATTGCCTGAGGCAACAGCAAGCTTCTGCCGGTAAACAAGAATCAAGTACCTACCCAGCCATACTGACCAAAGCCAGCTCTTATCAGTAAGCACTCTTTACTGGCTTATGAGTCAAACTACACAGCTCAAAATGAAGCCTGCTGAAGGAAGTGCACTGGACTATAGAAGCAAAGCCAAAAAATCTAACACAATGTTCTCTAGTCACATCCACTAGGAAGGGGAAAAAGGGAAGGGTGAAAAAAATTATATTACAGGAAAAAGAAAAGAAAAAAAAATTCCACCCATACACAAAAAATTACTGAAATTAGAAGTGCCACTGTCACCAGATGAGAAGAAACCTGTTCAAGAATTCCAGCACCATGGAAAATCTGAATGTAGTGACATAATGAGAGGATGACATTAGATCTTGTATAGATCAAGATACTATGCAAAATAAAGACCGTCAAGGTATATAGTCACCAAACTGTCCAAGAACAGCAAGGGCCCCTAACCAGAATGGAAATTAAAAAGTAACAGATTAAAAAAAAATTCAAAGCTTGTAAGAAAACTCCATTATATCAAAGACAAGGTTGAAAATCTACATACAGAAAAACTTCTAAATCAATCCAGAAAATTAGACAAAAGATAAATGTCTTTAAAAAAATCAGAGCTTTTAGAATTTAAAAACTTACTCAAGAAATCTTAAAATAAAAAACTTTATCAATAGACTGGACCAAGCAGAAGAAAAAATTTCAGAACTCAAAATTTTAGTCTTTCAAACTAACCTAGTCAGGCAAAATAAACAAAAAGAATTTTTAAAAATGAACAAAGTCTTTGAAAAATATGAGATTATGTAAAGCAACTAAACCTATGAATTATTGCCATTCCTGGGAGAGCAGGAGAAAAAGTAAACAACGTGGAAAACACATTTAAGGAACTAATTTGAGAATTTTTTTCTAAGTTTGCTACAGAGGTATTCATGCGGATATAAGAAACACAGAGAATACCTGCAAGTTACTATAAAAAATAAACATAATCAAGGCATAAAGTCACCAAACTGTCCAATAACAGCATTAAAAATAAAATTACAAAGGCTGCTAGAGAAGAAGGTCAGATAACAGGCAAAGAGAACCCCATTAGACTAACGGGACTTCATAGCAGTAACTTTACAATCTAGGAGAGATTAGGGACCTCATTTCAGCATTCTGAAAGTAACCAATCTTTATAGGATATAAAAAGATATCCAGTATTTGACAGGGTAAGAAATACTTGGTTATAATCTCAAATTCTAACCAAGTTCTAAATGTTCTAAACAAGAAGCTCTAAACATGAAAAGAAACAAACAAAAGCCTGCTACAACAAAAAAATACACTTAAGTAAACTGCCCACACACACTACAATAAACCCATGCTACAGAAACTACAAAGCAATGAGCCAACAACTTTATGATAGGATAAAAATCCCATGTATCAATATTTACCTTGAATGTAAATGGTCTAAATACTACACTCATTAAAAAGAACAGACTTGCAAGTTGGATTAAAAAAACCCAAGAGGCAGATGGGCAAGGTAGCTCACACCTGCAATCCCAGCATTTTGAGAGGCTGAGGCAGGTAGATCACTTGATGCTAGGAGTTCAACACCAGCTTGGTCAACATGGCAGAAACCTGTCACTACTAAAAACACAAAAAAGCTAGCCAGATGCTGCAGTGGCACTTGCCTGTAGTTCCAGCTACTTGGGAGGTTGAGGCATAAGAATTGCTTGAGCCAGGGAGGGAGAGGTTGCAGTAAGCCGAGTTTGCACCACTGCACTCCAGCCTGGATGAAAGAGACCCTGTCTCAAAAACAAACAAACAACAAAACAAGGTGCACTTATTGCTGTCCTTAAGATACTTATCTCATGTGTAATGACACCCAGTAGCACAAAATAAAGGGTTAGAGAAAGATCTATAATGCAAATAAAAAAAAGCAAGGGTCACTGTCCTTTTGGCAGATAAAACAGACATTAAATTAACATCTGTAGAAACAAAGAAGGGAATGACATAATGACAAAGGATTTAACTTAATAAAAGACTAAACTATTCTAAATATATATGCAGCAAACATTGGAGCACAAGGATTTTTAAAACAACAACTTTTAGACCTCTGAGAAGATTTTAAATAGCCACACAATAGTAAGTAACTTTAACACCCCAGTGACAGTATTAGACAGATCATTGAAGCAGAAAACTAATTTAAAAATTCTGCATTTAAAGTCAGTGCTTGACCATTTGGACCTACAAAACACTTCACTCATCAACCACCAAACATACATTGGGGTATGTGCAGATGAGTATACTGCCCAAAGCAACTTAGAGATTCAAAGCTTTTCCTATCAAACTACTAATGTCATTTTTCACAGAATAGAAAAAAAATCTAAAATTTATGTGGAACGTAAAAGGTGTCTGAATAGCCAAGCCAAAGCAATACTGAGCAAAACAAAAACAAAAACCAAATAAGCAAAAAACCGCACAAAGCTAGAGATATTATATCACACAACTTCAAACTATAGCAGAAGACTAAAGTAATCCAAACAACATGGTACTGGTAGAAAAACACATAGACCAACGAAACCAAATACAGAACGAGGAACTAAGGCCACAGGCCTGAAACCACCTCATTGTTAACAAAGTTAACTAAGGTAAGAAATGAGGAAATGACTTTTTATTTAATAAATAATGCAGGGATAACTGGCTCCCCAAATTTCACCACATGGAAAAATTAACTTAAGATGGATTAAAGAGTTAAATGTAAAATCTCAAGCTATAAAAAGCCTAGAAAAAAACTTAGAAAATACCCTTCTTGAGAATAATAATTTATGTCAAATAATTTATGTCTAAGTCCTCAAAAGCAATTGCAACTAAAACAAGATTTGACACATGGGATTTAATTAAAATTAAAAGCCTCTGCACAGTAAGAGAAACTATCAAGGGAGTAAACAGATAACCCACAGAATAAGAGAAAAGATTTACAAACTAGGCATCTGACATCATTACTTAGATTCTATAAAAAACCTAAACAAATCAACAAGCAAGCAGCAAGTGACTTTATTAAAAAATGGGCAAAGGACATGAAGAGACACTTCTCAAAAGAAGACATGGATACAAGCACTCAAAAAAGACATGTAAAAGTGCTCATCATCATTAGTTATTAGAGAAATGTAAATCCAAAACAAAATGAAATACCATTTCACAACAGTCAGAATGGCTTTTGTTGAAAAGTCAAAAAGAAAACACATATGGGTGAGGCTGTAGAGAAAAGAGAAAACTTACACTTTCTGAGGGAATGTAAATTAGTTCAGCCACTGTGGAAAGCAGGCTATGGGATTTCTTTTTTTTTTTGTTTAAGATGGAGTTTCGCTCTTGTTACTCAGGCTGGAGTGCAATGGCGCGATCTCGGCTCACTGCAACCTCCGCCTCCTGGGTTCAGGCAATTCTCTTCCCTCAGCCTCCTGAGTAGCTGGAAATACAGGCATGCACCACCATGCCAAGCTAATTTTTTGTATTTTTAGTAGAGACAGGGTTTCACCATGCTGACCAGGATGGTCTTGATCTCTTTGACCTTGTGATCCACCCACCTCGGCCTCCCAAAGTGCTGGGACCACAGGCATGAGCCACTGCACCCAGCCGGGATTTCTTAAAGAACTGAGAATTGAACTACCATTCAACCCAGTAATTCCATTAATGGGTATATACTCAAAAGAAAATAAATATCTGACAAAAAAAGACAGATGTAGCTATATTTTTATCACAGCAGTATTCACAATAGCAAATACATAGACTTAATCCAGGTGCCCATCAGTGGTGTTCTGGATAAAGACCCATGGAATACTATACAGCCATTAAAAAAAACAAAAATTATGCCATTTAAAAGCAACATGAGGGCATTGTTCTCAGCAAATTAATGCAAAAACAGAAAATCAAATACAGCATGTTCTCACACGTAAGTGGGAGCTAAATGCTGGGTACATATGGCCATAATACAAAGAGTGGGGAGGGGCCAGGCACAGTGGCTGACACCTGTAATTCCAGCACTTTGAGAGGCTGAGGCAGGTGGATCACCTGAGATAGGAGTTTGAGACCAACCTGACCAACATGGTAAAACACTGCCTCTATTAAAACACAAAAATTGACTGGGCATGGTGGCTGGTACCTGTTATCCCAGCTACTCAGGAGGCTGAGTCAGGAGAATCCCTTGAACCCAGGAGGTGGAGATTGCAGTAAGCCAAGATCACACCACATCACTCCAGCCTGGGCGACAGAGCAAAACTCCATCTCAGAAACAAACAAACAAACAAAAAAGAGAGAGGAAGGAGGAAAAACATTAATAAAAACTATCAATAGGTTAGTGTGCTCTCTTCCTTGGTAATAAATTTATTTATACTCCAATTCACAGTATCATACAGATAAGTGAACATAAATAATGTTACATAACTTTTATTAGAAATTTTGACTAATAACCATATAAATAAAAGCATTTTGATCAGTAGATGTCAACCAGTAATTGATTTTACAATATCAAATAAAAGTACATTAAATGAGAAGATTTGAATGCCACTGAATTTATACAGCACACATTCATCAGGTTACAATTTTACAAACTATAATGTAATAAGAGCAAATATCAATTAAAGTGCAACTAGGGTTCAGTGTACTCACCATTACACACACACAAAAAAAATCCTATAAGAACTAATGAACTAATGTAGTGAAGTTGCAGGATACATTATTATATAAAAATTTATGTAGTAAAAAAATGTAACTGAAAAAGAAAACATTTCATTTACAATAGCATTAAAAAGAATCAAATATGGGTGAGGGGGCAGAAGGCAGCAAAACACACTGCCACGTGTGTACCTATGCAACTATCTTGCATGTTCTGCACATGTACCCCAAAACCTAAAATGCAATAAAAATTAAAAAAAAAAAGAATCAAATAATTAGGAATAAATTGAATGGAGAAAGTGAAAGCTTTGTATACTAAAAACTGTAAAATATTGATGAAATTAAAGACACAAAATAAATAAATAAGAAAATAAAAATTAATTTAAAATGAGTTAAAGACTTAAACATAAGAATTAAAATGGTGAGTCTTCTAGAAGAAAATGCAGGAGAAAAACTCTTTGACTGTATTTTGGTGATGATTTTTTAAATTTGACATCAAAAGCACATGCCAAAAAAGCAAACATAATGTAGTGAGACTATATCAAATTATAAAGTTTTGCACAAAATGAAAGAAAACATTTGACAAAATAAAAAGGCATATTATGGAATAAGGGAAAATATTTGTAAACCATGTATTCAATAAGGAGTTAATATTCAAAATACATTAGAAAGTCATACTACTCAATCTCATCCCCTCAAAATAAAGAAACAAAGCAAAAGCCAATTACTTGAATAATAACTGGGCAAGTGATCTAAACTGCCTTTTTTTCAAGGACATAAAACGACAAGCAGAAAGATAAAAACATGGCCAACATTATTACTCATCAGAAAAATAAAAATCAAAACTACAATGAGCTATTAGAATTAAAACTTGTTAGAATACATATTACCAACTGGACATGGTGGCTCACGCCTGTAATCCCACCACTTTGGGAGGCTGAGGTGGGTCGATCACAAGGACAGGAGTTCAAGACCAGCCTGGTCAAGATGGTTGAACCCTGTTTCTACTATAAATACAAAAATTAACTGGATGTGGTCGTGCGTGCCTCTAAACCCTGCTACTTGGGAGGCTGAGGCAAAGAATCGCTTGAACCTGGGAGATGGAGGTTGCAGTGAGCTGAGATAGAGCCACTGCACTCCAGCCTGGGTGACAGAGTGAGACTCTTTCTCAAAAAATACAAAAGAAAAAAATAATATATACTATCAAAGTGTCAAAAGACAAAACTGCTAGTGAGGGTGCACAGAGAAGAGAATATTTGTAAACTGTTGGTGAGCATGCAAACTGATGCAGTCTTTATGGAAAACAGTGTGTTTCTGAAAAAATTTAAAACTACAACTACCATCAGTCTCGATTCTGGGTTATCTTTAAAGGACATAAATAGTATCTCAAAAGGTATTTCTATTTATTTGATATTGAAACCACCTTTATTTATCAACAGATGAATGTATAAACTGCTATATAAAGTTTTTTGAATGATGATAAAATAAAAATGAAGGTGTGAAAGACATACCTTGAAAGTATCAAATCATGGTGGACATTGAACTGAAGAACCACCTATTTTTTTGCACCAGCAAATTCAAAAATATTTTAATATTATAAAAATGCAATTTCACATGCTTTATTGAGATCAGATAGCAAATTCTGTGCTTTTTGAATAATTTAATTGGTAATAGAAAATTAATATTCAGAAAAAATTTATTGCTGACTTTTTAAAAATGAATGACACTGCCATTCAAACTGTTACAGAAAATTGGTTATTCTTTTCTCACATCTGATTGGCACCAAAGGACTGATAGTGGCATAGACATTGACCACAAACCTTTGGACAAAGAAGATGACAGGGACAAATACCCGTAACAGAACTGAGGGGGGAAAGACAATGAAGTCCAGTGAGTCCATACCACAAAGAAACTCATCAGCAGCATGAAGGTCTGAGTGGCCCTTTTTTTCAGGGGAAGAACTTGAGGAGAGGCTGGTATTGTGAAGGCAATGGGATTGCTTCCGACACCTAAATAAAGGAAACACCATGTGTGCACATGAGAGCAGCATAATTACTAAAGAGGAGACATCCCTGAACAAGGACAGAGTGAGAAACAATCCCTCCATGATGGAGTTCATGGGAGACACTGCATAGTGTTTACTGACATTCAGTAGATCTGGCTGGGTTATACTGGAATAATCTATAGTGTAAATAATCATGTCACTACTGAAAGGCAAATTGAGAGACCAAAGAAAGAAAAAAGGTAGAATATTCTAACTTTTAAATTTATGTTTAAATCTCATCAATCAGACAGTGTTGGGGCTGAAGGTGATGGCCTGAAGCACACTCAGGATGCAGACAGTGCAGGTGGAGAGGCCCCTTATCACTGTGCACATGTAAAACAGCCTGACAGGTGAGGTTATACAGAAAATTTAGTGACTCAAACACATCTGGAGACAAAAATTCATGCCTCTCATAACAAATATCTTTTTCAGTGTTCAAAATGAGTACCATTATCATCTTTAAATTTCAACAATGTATTCTTGCTTAATCCTATCTCATATAAATTCTCAATTATGTACCTTCTGTTAAGTTTTTAAACAAAATTACACATATAATCAACACATTTACAATTATGCACTTTAATGATATTTCTGATGAACCTTAGCTTCTCTTTTTACAAATCAAAACCCTATGATTCTGTGGTTTCTCACTTTATATTTAGTAACCAAAACAGTGACAGGAATATTAAATAAAATGGTATTTGTAAATTAAATTGACTGTGTTTTATGCAACGGGAAAAAACGTCATTAAAACAATTTTTAAAAATATCCAGGGTAGTTTTTCTCAGAATCTGTCACTTTGATACAATTTATTCTTTATATTTTTTAATGATTTTTGACACTTGTATAATTTTTGAACAGTATATTAGCAATTTGATTTTATCTACAACTGTATTTTTTCTTTGCAACAAACTTTAATGTATTCCCAGTATGTGGGAATTATAATTTGAATATTTTTTCTTGAGGGAAGGATATTTTTCTACTTACCCAAACTCATTTTACATGTGCAAAAATTATACCTTCAATATCCATCACTAAATTAGAAAAAGTGGATATTGAAGAAGTCTTCAACATTGGTAATAAGGCTTCAGTTGTTTATTCATTAAGTGATGGTGAATAAAACAAAATGATTCGGAATAAATATCGTAGTTAATAGTGAAGATGAAGATGGTGTTGTTAACACTGTAGAAAAAGTGCCTATAGATGACCTGGTGAAGATGTGTGATTAAAATGTGTGAATGGCCTCTTAGAAAACTAGAGTGACTACATTCATAACAGAAAAGAAATCATGTCAGTTTACAAAACCTGGCAGAAACTTTCAGGCAAATCTCATAAGGCAAGTAACTCTGCGGGAAAGGTTGAAAATAGCCACCAAGTAGAATGCTGCTTCATTTTTAGAGGTCTCACCTCTGGGTCCCTTAACTGCTTCTGATGTTTCTTTTTACCTTAAAAAATGCAGTGTACAGTAAACATTTAATTAAAATACAGTATTTTAGTATTACACATGAAGGCTGAAATCCTGCCATTGTTTGTGGTTGCTGTTGTTTAACAACTGATGCAGGGTATTCTGGTAATTCTACTGCACTGCTTAGTTACCATGAACACTTTATTTTCTCACTGTATTAATGCTATGTCATACCTTTTATTGTTAATTACATATGTGTAAATAAGTGTGAAAGATAACTGCTTATTACTGCCATGTGAATTCAGAGTCAGGGATGATGATGATGTAAAGAAAAAACAAAAGAGATTGTCTAAATGGGTGGTTAAGATAGTAATATCTTTGCTTTCCCAGGGTTTCATGTACACAAATTTTGCTTCATGAGAGTTATTAAAATGTTTTACAAAGTTGCCCTCAGGCTATGTGTACAAGGTGTATATAAAACATAAATAAATTTTGGATTTAGATTTGAGTCTTACTCATAATATATTTTATTGTGTATATAAAAATATTCCAAAATTCAAAATAAAAATCTGAAACTCAAAACACTTTTAGTTCCAAGCATTTCAGGAAGGAATACTCAACCTATATATAGTAATAAATTATCTTACAGAAACACACCCAGTAACAAGTACTCACAAGAAATAACGCTACAAACCCTCATGAGGCCTCCCCCGTATTTTCCTCTCAAATTATTGCCCTCTCTTCCCCTATGGTAACAAATATTCTAACTTATGAATTAGTTTGCATGTTTTTAAATTTTATTTAAATAGAATTATAAATAATGGAGTCTTCTATGTAGGTCTAATTTTTTCTCTTTTTTCTTATAAGTTCAACTTTTATTTTTGATTCAGGAAGTACACATGCAGGTTTGTTGCATGGATGTGTTGTGTGATGCTGAGGTTTGAAATATAACTGACAAAGAAAATGTGGCATGTATACACCATGGAATACTATGCAGCCATAAAAAACAATGAGTTTGTGTCCTGTGTAGGACTTGGATGAATCTGGAAACCATCATTCTCCACAAACTGACACAAGAACAGAAAACCAAACACTGCATGTTCTCACTCATAAGTGGGTGATGAACAATGAGAACATGTGGACTCAGGGAGAGGAGCATCACACACTGGGGCAGTGGGGTGGGGTGGTAGGGGAGGGACAGTGGGGGTTGGGAATGGTGGGGAGGGAAAACATGGGGAGAAATGCTGGATATGGTATGCACCTATGCAACGACCATGCATGACATGCACATGTGCACCAGAATCTAAAGTAAAATAGATAATGATAATATTATAATTATACACCATGGCCAAGTAGAATTTTTTACAAATGCGATGGCTTAATATCTAAAAACCAATAATTTAATACACAATATTAATAAACAGAAGACCATAAAATGATCCTTTTGACAGACACAGGAAAAACTTGCAGTACACACAACACTGATTCATTATAAAACCCTTAACATGCTAGGAATAAGAAACTTACTAGAACTGCAGAAAAGGATTTATAAAAATCTCCCACTAATATTACACTTGATGATTAAAGACTGGCCGCTTTTCCTCAAAGTCTGAGAACTAGATAAACATGTCTACTTTTGCTAATCTACTAAATTTGAACTAATGGTGTTAGTCAGATAAATTATATAATAAAAACAAAACAACTCAAAATTTATAAAAGAAACTTTTTAATTGTAAATGACATCGACTTATATGTAAGAATTTCTAAAGAATATATTAAAATCAACTGCAACATGAGTTCAGCAAATCACAAGATACAAGATAAATGCCAATATTAAATTTCACTTTTGTACACTAGCTATATGCAATCTGTAAATAAAATTAGAAAAAATAATTCTACTCATTAGCTCAATGTGTAGTGGCTTAAAATTCCAAACATGTGGGAGGGGGAGGAAGATGGCGCTCTAGAAGCAACTCACCACTGCAGCTCTCAGTCAAGACGCAGAGGGTAAGCAAACACCGCATTTTCAGACGGATCCTTATAGCCCACAGATCGGGGGAAAAGCCCAGGTGTAAAAGGCATGCAGGACTCAAGCGCAGCGCTTTCCGCTGGCACGGCCAGGCAGC
>CM052651.1:26012183-26046313 GCA_028533165.1 Leontopithecus rosalia | reverse complement strand
AACAGAAAAGGAAACACCGTATATACTCACTCATAGGCGGGTGATGAACAATGGGAACACATGGACATAGGGAAGGGAGCACCACACACTGAGGTCTATTGGGGGAAATAGGGGAGGGACAGCGGGGGGGAGCAGGGGAGGGATGGCATGGGGAGAAATGCCAAATATGGGTGAGGGGGCAGAAGGCAGCAAAACACACAGCCACGTGTGTACCTATGCAACTATCTTGCATGTTCTGCACATGTACCCCAAAACCTAAAATGCAATAAAAATTAAAAAAAAAAAAAGACAAAGAAAAAGGTCAATTTAAGAAAAAAAAAAAAAAAACCTAGGCAAACCGTTCTGGACATACGCATAGGCAAGAACTTCATGACCAAAACACCAAAAGCATTGTCAACAAAAGCCAAAATAGACAAATGGGACCTACTTAAACTCCAGAGCTTCTCTACAGCAAAAGAAACAATTATTAGAGTGAACCCACAACCAAAAGAATGGGAAAAAATTTTTGCAGTCTACCTATCTGACAAAAAGCTAATATCCAGAATCTACAAAGAACTAAAACAGATTTACAAGAAAAAAACAAACCCATCCAAAAGTAGGAGAAGAATATGAACAGACATTTTTCAAAAGAAGACATATATGAGGCCAACAAATATATAAAAAATGTTCATCATCACTGATTATTAGAGAAATGCAAATCAAAACCATATTGAGATACCACCGTATGCCAGTTAGAATGGTGATCATTAAAAAATCTGGAGACAACACATGTTCAAGAGGATGTGGAGAAAATAGAACACTTTTACACTGTTGGTGGGAGTGTAACTACTTCACCGATTGTGGAAGACAGTGTGGTGATTCCTGAAGGACCTAGAAATAGAAATTCCATTTGACCCAGCAATCCCATTACTGAGTATAGACCCAAAGGATTACAAATCATTCTATTATAAAGACACATGTACCTATATGTTCATGCCACTATGAAGTGGCACTGTTTACCATAGCAAAGACCTGGAACCAACCCAAATGCCCATATACTATAGACCGGACAAGGAAAATGTGGCATATGTACACTGTGGAATACTATGCAGCCATAAAAAATGATGAGTTCATTTCCTTTGTAGGAACATGAATGAATTTGGAAACCATCCTTCTCAGCAAACTGACACAAGAACAAAAATTGCACGCCGCATATTCTAACTCATAGGCAGGTGTTAAACAATGAGAACATGTGGACACAGGGAGGGGAGCATCACACACTGGGGTCTGTTGGGGGGGGCAAGGAAGGACAGCAGGATGTTGGAGAGGTCAAAAAGGGATAACATGGGGAGAAATGCCAGATGTGGGTGACGGGGGGATGGAGGCAGCAAACCACATTGCCATGTGTGTACACACACAACAATCCTGCATGATCTGCACATGTACCCCAGAACCTAAAGTACAATTAAAAACAAAAACAAAAAACAAAAAATATATACTTTAAGTCAAAAACTGTCACAAGAGAGGTCATTATATAATTACAAAGGTTTCAATTCATCAGGAGGATATAACTATTATAATGTATATGCAGCCAACATTGAAGCACCTAAGTACATAAGGCAAATATTACCAGATTTGAAGGGAGACAGATGGCAATACAATAATAGTAGAGGATTTCCACATCTCACTTTCAACAATATACAGGTCATCCAGACAGAAAACCATAAGGACCCAGCTGACAACACTATAGACCAAATGAACCTATTAAATATAAACCTAACATTTCAATGAACTGCAACAGAATATACACTTGTTTCAAACGAACGTAAAATATTTTCTAGGATAGATCCTATGTTAGACTACAAAAGAAGCCTTAATTTAAGAAGACTGAAATAATATTAAACATACTTTCCACTCATTATATTGAATTAGAAATCAATAACAGGAGGAAAATCAGAAATTTACAAATACATAGAGATTAACATACTCCTGAATACTGAATCAGAGAAGAAATCAAAAAGAAAATGAAAATGTATCTTGACACAAGTGAAAATGGAAAAACGACATATCAACACCTATGAGATGCAATAAAAGAAGTTCTAAAAGGGAAGTTTATAGTGGCAAGTGCCTATATTTGAAAAAAGAGAAATATTTCAAATGAACAATCTAATGTTATACCTCAAATAACTACAAAAGAGCAACTAAAAATAAAAAGTTAGCAGAAGTAAGAAAATAACAAAGAATGGAGCAGAAAAAAATGAAATAGTGTCTAGAATGACAACAGAAAGTTCAACAAAACTAAGATTTGATTTTGGAAAGATAACACTGGCAAATCTTTAGTTATATGATGGAAAAAAAGGTGAGATGACTCTCAGATAAGTATAATTATAAACATAAGAGAAGACATTATAACTGGTAACAAAGAAAAACAAAGGATCATAAGAGACTACTATGGACAATTATGAACAAATTGGATAACCTAAAAGAAATGAATAAATTCCCAGAAACATACATCCTACAATACTAAAGCATGAAAAAAATGAAACTAAGAAGAGACAAATAAAGAGTAAGGAGATGAAATCAGTAATGAAAACCTCCTAACAAAGAAAAAGTCCAGGACTTGATGGATATGCTGGTAAACTCTAATGAGCATTTACACTAGAATAATTGTTCATCATTCTCACAGGCTTTCAAAAGAAACTGAACAACAGGGAACATTTACAAACTAATTTTATAAGGCCAGCATTACCCTGATACAAAAGGCAGACAAGTACACTACCAGAAAAAAAAAATTACAGGCCAACATAACTGGTAAACAAAGATGCAAAATTCCACAACAAAATACTAGCAAACCGAATTCAACAGCATATTAAAACAATTATATACTGTGATCAATTGGGACTTCTCTGAGGTACAAATATGGTTCAATATGTACAATTTGATACGTAAAATTAACAGAATGTAGGATAAAAATATAACTATCTTAATAGTACAGAAAAAGCATTCCATGTAATTCAACATCCTCTTATAATTTTTAAAAATCTCTCTACAAATGAAACACAGAAGGCATGCATCTCAACACAATGAAGGCCATAGATGATAAGTTTATAGACTAACATACTCAATATTAAAAAGTTGAAAACTTTTCCTCAAAGATCAGGAACAAAACAAGGAACCCAACTCATGCTATTTCTCAGTATTATACCCAGAATTCATAGCCAGAGCAAGTAGGCCATAAAAATACATATGAGGCAGGCAAATCAGAAATAAAAGACTATTTTTATTTCTTTTTTCCATTTGCAGATAACATACTCTTATATATAGAAAACCACTAAAACTAAGAAAACAAATTCAGAAAGGTTACAAGATAGAAAATCAACATACAAAAATAGGTTGTGTTTCTATATACACAATGAACTAACCACAAAGAAAATTAGGAAACAATCCCATTTACAACTGCATCCAAACATAAAATACTAAGGAACAAATTTAACCAAGGAGGTAAAACTTCTGCACATTAAAATGTATAAAACATTAATGAAAAAAAACCACTAAAGTTACAAATAAATGAAAAAATATTCTGTGTGAAGCAATGCTGGCCAGCTCTTATAATCAGCTGGCTGATTACTCTACTTCTAGCTTTTCCTTAAAAAATTAAATTTCAGACACACGTAAGAGAGGAAAAATCCTCCAAGTTACCTTTGTGTCTACTTCAGAGTAAGAGTCACAAATTTTACAATCAGAACATACAGATTAAGTTCCATTAAGCTTTTCCATTAGTACACAGATTGTTTCATTTTTCATTAAACATACGTATAGTTATTCCTAAAGAAACAACTAACTATATTAGATGCAATTTTTAAAGGGAAACATAGGAATACTCATGTTTTGGGTAGTCCTTTTCTAATTAATCAAATAGTGGTTAAATCTCCAACTGTATTGTGCCCACGTCTTAATTTACAAAGGTGACTGAGGGTCTGATACCATTAAGAGATTTTTAATGTTCAGAGTTGCTGAAGAAACAAGATGCACAGCATGCCACACAGGGCCTCATGGGAAAGACACTAAGGTGGTCAGAAGGCAGAAAACAAGAGCAAGAACATCTAGGCCACTGTCTTTATTGGGGGTTCTATAGAAAAGAACAGGCAGGGCAAGATTGGGATTGGCTAGCTTGAACAATTTTAGTAGGTGTTGGGCTGTAGGGGTCAGTCCTAGTTGCCTGGCTCATGGCTCTGGGATGATTCAAGCACAGGAATATTGCCTCTTGGTATATCTGGACCAGTAATAGGAGGTGTGACTAGTGGTTAAGTTTAACTGTTAAAGAGGGACAGCTCTTCTCTCCCTAGGAAATAATCTTTCAAAGAGAGTAAAAAACTTAATTACCATAGTTAACCTAAAAGCAGCCATCAATTAAGAAAGTGTTCATGCTCAATATTTAAGTAATTCAATTCTACTCACTTTACTGAACCCCTAACATCACAGTGAACTAATATATTAATAGAGGCAACAATGTCAGTATAAGTAACAAAAGCATTCTCTCCTGCATAAGCTTATGTCAGACTGGAATAACTACTGCCAATTAACAGCCCAATTATAACTTATATTCTAAACACTTTATTAAACTGTTAACCCGACTCAGGCATGTCTTTAAGGAAAAATTTAAAAACGTAAAAGGATCTTGGCAAACCTTACCCCCACCTGTTTACCAAATACATCACTTCAAGCATTACCAGTATTAGAGGCACTGCCTGCCCAGTGACGCAAGTTCAATGACTGTGGTACCCTGACTGTGTAAAGGTGGCATAATCACTTGTTCCCCAAATACGGACCTGTATGAATGGCCACATGAGGGTCTAACTGTCTCTTACTTTTCATCAGTGAAACTGATCTATCCCTGAAGAGGCGGATATGACCAAATAAGATGAGGAGATGCTATGGAGCTTCAATTTCCTAATATAAACAACACTTGAAAAACTTACAGGCATAATCATCATCCATGCATTAAAATTTTTGGTTGGGGTGACCTCAGTGTACAATATAACCTCCAAACAATATAAAGTAAGACCACACTAGTCTAACTAATTTAACACACATTGGCCCAATAACTTGATCAATGAACTTGATAACAGCTGTTATGGATAACAGCAAAATCCTATTCTAGAGTTCCTATCGACAATGGGGCTTACCACCTCCGTGTTGGATCAGAATATCCCAATGGTGCAGTCACTATTAAAGGTTTGTTTTTTTCAACGATTTAAGTACCACATGATCTGAGTTCAGACCAGAGACATCTAGGTCGGTTTTTATCTATTCGATATTTCTGCCAGTACGAATGAACAAGAGAAACAGAGCCTACTACACAAAGCACCCTAACCCAACAGATGATATTATCTCAATCTAACAAACAATTTCCCCTGCCTGACTACAGGGCTCATTAAGATGGCAGAGCCTAGTACCCACATAAGACTCAAAGCTTTATAATCAGAGATTCAATTCTTCTTCTTAACAGCATGTTCATGCTTAACCACCTCCTCCTAATTATTCCTGCCCTAGTCAGCATTTCTAACACTCATCGAACAAAAATTCTAGGCTATATACAACTATGTAAAGGGCCCAACATCATAGGTCCCTATGCAATACTTCAACCATTCGCCAACACAATAAAACTTTTCATAAAAGAATCCTGATGACCCTCCACATCCACTATAACACTTTACGTAACCGTTCCAACCTTAGTCCTTTCCATTGCCCTCCTCCTATGAGCTCCTCTCCCCATACCAGATCCCCCAATCAATTTCAATTTAGAACTTCTATTTATATTAGCCACATCAAACCTCGCCATTTATTCCATTCTATGATCCGAATGAGCACCCAATTCAAACTGTGCACCAATTGGTGCATTATAAGCGATAGCCCAATTTCACATGAAGTCACCCTAGCCATCATTCCATTAGCAGTCCTTCATTTAATTTATATACACTCATTACAACACAAGAACATTTCTGACTTCTACCACCATGACTCCTAGCCATAATATAATTTATCTCCACATTAGCAGAAACCAACTGAGCTCCTTTCGACCTAACAGGAAGAGAATCAGAACTAGTCTCAGGTTTCAACATTGAATATGCTGCAGGTTCATTCACTCTCCTTTATAGCAGAATACATAAATATTATTATAATAAATGCCTTAACTACCATTATTTTTCTAGGAGCACCCCACACCATAATTTCACCAGAACTTTACACAATAAATTTAATCACCAAAACTCTACTCTTAACCACCCTATTTTAATGAATTCAAATGAATCCTCAGTTCTCCTATGACAAACTAATACATTATGAAAAAATTTTTTATCAGTTACACTAGCAGTATGCATATGATATATATCTCAATACTTATTCTAATATCCAGCATCCCACCCAAACAAGAGAAATGTGTCCAAAGAAAAAGTTACTTTGATAAATTATAGCGTTTTAAATCCTCTTACTTTCAAGGCTATAGAAATTGAACCTACACCTGAGAATTTAAAACTTTCTGTGCTACATAATATGCACTAAAAGTAAGGTCAGCTAAACAAGCTTATTGGGCCCATACCCCAAAAATGTTGGTTTAATCCTTCCTGTACTAATTAACCCACTAGCCCAACTCACCATCTCCCTTACTATCTTTACAGAAACTTTCATTACAATATTATGCTCACACTGATTCCTCATCTGTGCAGGTTCAGAAATAAATTTATTAGCCATCATCCCAATCCTAATAAAAAACATAAGCCACCACTCCACATAGGCAGCCACCAAAACTTCCTAACACAAGCAAGCACATCCATAATTCTTATAATAGCTATTCTTTCTAACAACCTGTTCTCCCGACAATGAACAATTACTACCCACATTAACCACTTTCATCCATAATAATAACAACAGCTCTGGCAATAAAAGAAGGAATAGCCCCCTTTCACTTTTGACTCCCAGAGGTAAGCCGAGAAATCCCTCCCTAATACCTGCCATACTTCTCCTCACATGACAAAAACTACCTCCCATCTCATATAACTTCAAATCTTTCCATCAATCAACACAAATAACCTCCTATTAATTTCAATTTTAACCATTATAATTGGCAGCTAAGGAGGACTTAATCAAACACAACTATGTAAAATCCTAGCCTATGCTTCAATTACCCATATAGGATGAATAATAGCAGTATTAACCTATGACCCAAACATCACCATCCTAAATTTACTTATCTACTCTATTCTAACAACTTCTATATCCATAATACTTAAACTTGAATACTAAAACCCTAACACTATCCCACACCTGAAATAAACTAACATGATTAATACCTATTATTTCACTAATTCTATTATCCCTAGGAGGCCTACCACCATTAATAGGATTCTTTGCTAAATAAGCAATCTAACAAGAGTTTACAAAAACAATAACCCAATTATTCCAATTACTATGGCGATAATAACTCTAAATCTATACTTTTACATATGCCTAATTTACTCTATTTCAATAACAATATTTCCTACATCCAACGACATAAAAATAGAGTGACAATTTGAAAACATAAAACCCATATTGGTCCTTCCTCCTCTGATTATTTTTTTCACTCTCCTACATATAACCCTGTCAATATTAATCACAACTAAGAGCCTTCAAAGCTCTCAGGAAGTAAAGTATACTTAATTTCTGTATGAATTTTATGGACTGCAAAACTTTACTCTGCATCAGTTGAATGCAAATCAACTACTTTGATTAAACCAAGCCCTTCCTAGATTGATGGGACTTTAACCCACAAAAATTTAGTTAGCAGCTAAATAACTTATCAACTGGCTTAAATATACTTCTCCTACCATAAGAAAAAAAAGGCAGGAGAAGTCCCAGCAGGATTGAAGCTGTTGCTTTGAATTTACAATTCAATATGATAGTATCTCCTTAGGACTGGTAAAAAGAGGCCTATTTCCCCTGTCTTTAGATTTACAATCTAATGCTTCCTCAGCCATTTTACCTTTTCCTACCTATGTTCATCAACTGCTGATTATTTTCAACTAATCATAAAGATATCAGAACATTACATCTATTATTCAGTGCATGAGCAGGAATAGTAGGCACAGCCCTAAGCCTCTTAATTCCAGCAGAATTAGGCCAGCCAGCAACCCTACTAGGAGACGACCATATCTATAATGTTATTGTCATCACTCACACATTTACTATAATTTTCTTCACAGTAATACCAATCGTGATCAGAGGCTTCAGCAACTGATTTATCCACCTAATAATTGGTGCCCCTGATATAGCATTCCTTCAAATAAATAATGGAAATTTCTGACTTCTCCCCACATCCCTTCTACACCTACTTGCATCCTCAATACTAAAAGCAGGTGCTGGAACCGGTTGAAAAATTTATCCTCCCCTAGCAGGAAGCCTGGCACATGCAGGAGCCTCTGAAGATTTAACTATCTTCTCACTCCACCTAGCAGGTATTTGTTGTATCCTAGGAACCATAAATTTTGTTACCACAATTATTAATATAAAACCTCCTGCCATAACCCAATACCTAACACCCCTTTTTGTCTGATACATCCTTATTACAGCAGTTCTTCTACTTCTTTCTCTCCCTGTTCCAACCACTGATATTACTGTATTACTGACTGTAACCTTAAAACTACCTTTTTTGATCCTGCTAGTGGGGGTGACCCTATTCTATACCAACATTTATTTTGATTCTTTGGGCATCCCGAAGTCTAAATCCTTATCCTACCAGGTTTTTGAATGATTTCTTTTATTGTAACATACTACTCCAGCAAAAAAGAACCATTTGGGTATAGGTATAATATGAGCCATAATATCAGTTGGTTTCCTAGGCTTTATCGTGTGGGGTCACCATATATTTACAGTAGGAATAGATATAGATACACGAGCATATTTTTCCTCCACCACTATAAGTATCATCATACCTACTGGAGTAAAAGTCTTTAGCTGATTGGCCACATCACACAGTAGCAACATTAAATGATCTCCCTCAATATTCTGAGCTCTAGACTTTATCTTTCTCTTCACAGTAGGTGGCTTAACAGGAACTGTATTAGCCAATTCATCGTTAAACATTATTTTACATGACACACACAAAATATAGTATATTTTACATGACACACATAATATAGGACATTTCCACTATGTCCTATCAATAGGGGCAGTGTTTGCCATTACAGCAGACTTTATCCACTTGCTCCCTCTATTTTCAGGCTACACCCTTAAGCAAACCTATGCTAAAAATCACTTCACCATATTTGTAGGTGTACACTGAACTTTCTTCCCACAACATTTTCTTGGCCTGTCTGGAATACCTGGATGATACTCCAACTACCCCGATGCATCACTGCATGAGATGTTATTTCATCTGCAGGCTCATTCATCTCATTAACTGCAGAGGTACTGACAGCCTTCATAGTCTGAGAAGCCTCTTTCTCAAAATGAAAGTTTTTCCCATTGAACGATTAAATCATAACTTAGAATGACTTTATAGCTGTCCCCATTTTTATTACACATTCAAATAACCAGCCTATGTAAAATCTTAAACGAAAAAGGAAGGATTGAAATCATAAACCCTATAACTCTTTCAAGAAGATATCAGTAAAATAATTACATAACTTTGTCAAAGTTAAATTCTAGAGCAAACTCTATATATTTTAATGGCCCACCCAGCCCAGCTAGGACTCCAAAATGCCACATCCCCTTTTATAGAACAAATCGTTTTCCATTTGTGCGCACCCTGCCCTGGTACACAGTTCTGGCCCTAACCCTGTCGCTGGTTCTGCCATGGTCCTTGCCTTGCTCTTGCTTTGTCTTGGTCCTGACATTGCCCTTCCCCGGTCCCAGCCTTGTCCCTGTCCCTGCATTTCTCTGGCACTGGTCTGGACCCTGGCCCTGCATTGGACCTGCCCTACCTTTGTCTTGCCTTTGCTCTGTGCTATCCTGGACTGGCTCTTCCCTGTGCCAGTGCTAACCTGGCCCTGCCTTGTCCTTGTCCTCCCATTGCCCTCCCCAACCCTATCCTGGCCCTAATCCTCCCTGAACAGGCCCAAGCACTGTATTGGATCAAACCTGACTCAGCCCAGGACATTCCCTGACCCTGCCTCAGCCCTTGCACTGGGCTCAGTGTCACTCAGTCCTGGCACTACCTGGCCCTTCCTTGGCACAGTCCTGGTCCTGATCCTGACATATACCTGGCTGGGACCTGCCATGGCTCTTCCCTCTGTATCCTGGTCTTGACCTCACCCTGCATTGGTCTTGAACTGGTCAACTACCCTGGTTCTGCCTTGCCCTGGTGATGCCCTGGACTGACACCTGACCTACACTGTCCATGACATGACCATTGCCCTGCCCTGCCCTCCTCTGCCCTGGCCCTGCCATGCACTGGGCCCAGTGCTTCCCTGGCCCTGTTCCTAGTCCTGCCCCTGCTATGCCTCTGCACTGCTGTTGGCTATGACCTGTGCTACCTTAGACATGCTCTGCCCTAGCCCTACCCTGCCTTGTCCCAGCCTTTGACTTTTCCTAGTCCAGGTTCTGCGTTGGTTGTGCCATTGCTGTGAACTCTCACTAGCCCCACCTTGGCCTGGTGCTACACTGGCCCTGACAATGTCCTGACCCTACACTGGGCATCCACTGACACAGGACCCACCCTAGGCCTGCCTTTTCCCTGGCCCCTCCTTGGCTTTGTGTTGTCCCTGGACCTGTCTTGGCTATTGCACAGAGCTCACTCTGCCCTGCCCATATCATAGACCTGACCATGCTCTGCCCTGGCACTACCATGCTCTGGTTCTTCCCTGGACCTGCATTATCCTAGTCCTGCCTCATCCCTTACCTTACCCAGACCCTACCCTGTCCTGCAATGTCCCTCCCTACCCTGGTCTTGCCCTGCCCTGGTACTCCCCTTTTTTCTGCCCTGGCTCTAGTTCTGACCTAATCCTGCCCTTGACTTGGCCACTCCCTGTTCCTTCCTTTCCCCTGGCCCTTCTCTGGACTTACACTCACCCTGGCCCCTTTCTGGCCCTGCCTTATTGTGGGACCTTCAGTGTCCCTGCACTGTCATCCCCTGGCCCTGTCCTTACTCTATACTGGCCCTGTCCTGCCTTAGCTCTCAGCTACCCTATCCCTGCCCTTCCCTGGTGCTGTACTGCTCATGCCATGTCCCTGCCCTGACCCTGAGTCTGCCCTGATCCTGGGTCTGCTCCTGAAATTGGTCTTGTCACGTCCCTGGAATGTGACCTTACCCCTGGTTTTTCCCTGGCCATGACCCAGCCCCAGTCCTCTCCTGTCTCTGGCCCGGCCTGGTTCTGGTTCTGGTCCTGCTCTTCACCAGCCCAGACTGGGCACTGCACTACCCATTATTCTGGCCCTGCCCTGCCCTACACTCCCCATGTCAGAGTCCTTCCCTGGGCCTGGACCTGACTTGGCCATGACCCTTACCCTGCCACTCATCTTGCGATAGCCCTGACCCTTACTTGGTCCTGGTTCTGCCCTGGCTCTTGCCATGGCACTACCTTGGTCCTGTCCCTGCCCAGGTCCCTAACTACCCTTGCCTTTCCATGGGCTTCTGCTATGCTGATCCTGCCATTCCCTGGCCCTGCCTCTGACCTGACCCTGCTCTGAGCATGCCCTTGGCATTCGGCCTGGCTCTGCAGTATCCTGCCTTGGCACAGCCTACTGTTACACCTGCCCTGTTCTGGCCCCATGCTAGCCCTGCCCTTATCAAAGCCCTGACCCTAAACCTGTTCTTGCCCTTCCCTTGCTCTTCCATGTCCTGGTCTTGCTCTCACACTGCATTCCTGCACTGGCCCTCTCTGCCTTCACATGTCTTGGCCCTGCCTTCTCAATGGTCTTGCCCTGATCCTGGCCCTATTCTATCATTCTATATCTTGGCACTGTACTGGACCCAGTATGACCTGGCCCACTGCTTACCCTGGCCCCATTCCTAGGCCTTCCCGTTATGGCTCTGCCCTGCTTTTGGCCATGCCCTGCGCTATCCTAGCCCTGTACTGCACTGTCCCTGGCCCTAAACGGGCCTTCTACTGCACTGTCCCTACCTTTCCTTTGTCTGTTTTGGTTCTGTCCAGGCCCTGTCCTTGCTTTGGACTTTCCCTGGTCCTGCCTTCTCTATGGCCCTGCCCTTGCATTGACTCTGTCCCTGGACCAGTCTTGACCTTGCCTCTTGCCTGGCTCTTCCCTGACCTTGTCTTTGCCTTGGCCCATTTCTGGCCCTGTCTTGTTGTGGGACCTGCTCTGTCCATGGCAAGGGCATGGCCCCTGGCCGTGCATTGATCTGGCCTGGCTCTTTCCTATCCTAGTCCTTCCTTAGCTTTAATCTTGCCCTGTTCCTGGTCTTGCCCTTTTTCCCTGACCCTGCCTGCTTTGGCCCTCACTCTGTCCCTAGCCAAGAGCTGGCCCCAGCCCTAACCTTTGACTGCCACTGCTCTTACTCCTGATCATGGTCCTGCCATGGTTCTGTCCCTGCCATTGCCCTGCCCCAGCTGTGTCCTAGACCTGGCCATGGATCTGCCCTTGCCCTAGCCTAGTACAAGCCCTGGCACTGACCCTTCCTTAAGTCCTTATCCTGACCTGACCTGGCCCTGACACTGTCCTGGTTCTGATTTGCCTGGGCTCTACCCTGGTACACTGCTCTGGCCTTAGCCCTGACACTGGCACTGTCACTGTCCTGGCCCTAGCCCTAGCTCTGCTGTGGCTTAATTTGGTCCTGACATTTACCTTTCCTGGTCCTGGTCCTGGTCCTGGCTCTGCCCCAGTGCTTCTCTCACCCTGGTCTGGACCCTAGCCCTTCACTGGAACTGCCCTGTCTTTGCCCTGTACTATCCTGGCCTGTCTATGCTCTGTGCTGGTGCTGACCTGACCCTGCCATGACCTAGTTCTTCCATTGCATTGCCCAACGCTACCCTGCGTTTGTCATGGTCTTTCCATGTCCCTGACCCCTCCTTGATCCTGCCCTAGTCCTGTCCTGGATCTAACCCTCACTTATCCCTGGACCTTCCCTGGCCCTTCCTCAGCCTTTGCACTCAGAGTTCTGTGTCACTCAGCCCTAGCACAAAGTGGAATGACCATGGCACTTGCCCCACTGGTCCTGCCATAGCTCTGACCCTGAACTGGCCCTGTACTGGCCCCACCATACCCAATCTATGACCTGGCTCTGGTCCCTGCCCTACCCTTGCCCTGCCCTAACACAGCCCTGAACCTTGCCCTTGTCCTGCCATATTCGAGGCCCTGTCCCTATCCTTATCCTGGTACTGACCTGTCTTTGCCCTGCCCTTCTGTACCCTAGCCTTGCACTCACCCTGCATTGTTCTTGCACTGTTCCTGCTCTACCCTGACGCTGCCTTGGTTCAGGACCTGCCTTCTCTGGGCCTGAAAATGTCTGGTCTTTCCCTGGCCCTGCCCTGGGACTACTCTGTCAATCTCATGACCCTGTCTCTGCTGTGTTCTCATCTGCCCTGGAGCTGCCATACCCTGGGCCCAGGGCTTGCCCAAGCCCTGCTCCCAGTCCTGCTACTGCTATGGTCCTTCAATGCCTTTGGCTTGACCCTGTGCTATCTTAGTCCTGCTCTGCTCTGACCCACTCTGGCTGTACCCTGCCCTGGGCCAGCTTTTACACTATACTGGTCCTGGTTCTTCCCTAGACCTGCCCTTTCCCTCGACGCTCCCTAACACTGCCCTTGATCTGGCCCTATGCCTGAAGCAACATGTCCTGGCCCTACACTGGCCATGGAAACGTCCTGGCCATGCACCAGGCATGCAATGGCACTTGACCAACCCTATACCTGCCTTCTCTCTGACCCCTCCTTGGCCCTGCGTTGTCCCAGGACCTTTCCTGGCTATAGCACAGCACTGACCCTGCCCTGTCCATGCCAAAGACCTAACCCTGCTCTGCCATATCCTGGTTCTGCCTTGACCCTGCCCTTCTCCAGTAATCCTGTGGCTCTGTGTCATCACTGTCCTGCATCGGCCCCTGAACTTACCCTGGCCCTACACTGGACTTCCATGACACTCCCTACTCTGGTCTTACCCTACCTTTTGGTCTGCCTTGTTGCTGTCCTTGCCTTGGACAACGTGGCCCTGGCTTTTCATTGGACTTTCTCTGGCCTTGCCCTTTCCCTGGCCCCTCGCTGGCCCTGGCTTGTTGGAAGCAATGTTCTGTTCATGTTCTAGCCCTGCTCTTTCCTGTCCATGCCCTGCCATCCCCGGGTCCTGTCTTGGTCTACACTGACTGAGCTCTGTCGTGGCCCTGACATTTCCCTGGCCTGAGCCCATGGCCCTGCCATGTCCCTGGTTCTACCATGTTTATGGTACTTCCTTGGTCTTGTTCCTGTCATATTCCTGGCTCTACCTGCCCTTGTCCGGCCCCTAACACTGTTTGCCCTGGCCTGGATGGGCTCTAACCAGCCCTTCCCTGCCATCTTCCTGCCCTGATCCAGCCTGACCCTTCCCTTGATCACTTCCCTGGCCTTGCCCTCACTCTGCATTGACCGGTACTGGCCCTCTCTGCCTTGGCACAGCCTTGGCACTAGCCCTGCCTTCTCCCTAGCCTTCAGCTGGTCTTGGCCCTGACCTTGACCTACCATGTACATAACATACCCCTTGTCCTGTACTCTCATCCTCTGTCCTGGCCCTGAAATGGCCCCGCCATACCCTTACCCAGTGCTTGTCCTGGCCCTGTTCCTAGTCCTACCCCAGCTATGACCCTGTCCTGATTTAGACCATACACTTGCTATAAGAGCCCTACCCTGGCCCTAATCTGCCCTTACCCTCCCTTTGCTTTGTCCTGGTTATAGTTCTGCCTTGGCTCGGACCTTACACTGTCCCTGTCCCTGCATTGGTCCTAAACTGCAGCTGGTCTTGCGCTATCATAATCCTTCCATGGCTCTGACCTCGCCCTGAACCTAGACTTGACCCTTTGCCCCGGCCCTGCCAAGGCTTTACCCTGTACCTAGCCAAGACCTGGCCCCAACCCCCACCGTGGCCCACGACTGTCCCTGCTCCTGACCCTCATCCAGCCATGACACTGCTGTTGCCCTGGCCCTAGCATGGACACTGGCACTGACCTTTCTCCTGATTAAGGCCTTATTTTGACTCTGCCCCAGGTCTGGCACTGACCCTGTTCTGGCTCTGATTTCCTGGGCACTATGCTATTACGGTGTTCTGGTCCTAGCTCTGACCCTGGCCCCATCACTGTCCTGGCCCTAGCTCTGTGGCTGGTCCTACCACAACCCTGGTCATGGCCCTGCTCTGTGTTTGCCTTTGTACTGACATTTCTCTTTCTTGGTGCCAGTCCCACCCTGCCCTGCAGTGTCTCCAACACTGATCCGGACCCTGCCCCTGCATTGCAACTGCCCTGCCTTTAACTTATGCTTTCGTGGCCTGGCCCTGCCCTGTGGTGGTGTTTACCTAGCTTTGCCATGTCTTGGTACTCCCATTGCCCTGCCCAACGCTGCCCTGGTTGTGTCCAGGCCCAGTACAGATTCTGACCCCTCCTTGGTGCCATCCTGGCCCTGTCTTGAATATAACACTGACTCAGCACTGAACCTTCCCTGACCCTGCCTCAGCACTCGCATTCAGGGCTCAGTGTCACACAGCCATGACACTACCCAGCTCTGTCTTGGAAATTCCTCTGCTCACTCTATGGCTTAGCTCTGGTCCTGCCCTACCCTTGCCCTGCCCTGGCTCTAGTCCTGTCACAATCATAGCTGTGGCCCTACCCTTGACTTGGTCCTGACCCACCATTACCCTGTGGTTTTGTGCCCCGGCCTTATCCTCACCCTACACTGGCCTAGCACTGATCCTGCTCTACCCTGGCTATACCTTCTTCCCGCTGGCCTTACCATAGCCCTGCACTGTGCTGATCCCAGGCTTATTCTTTCCAGGGCCCAGGCCCTGCCTTCCTCTGCCCTGACCATACCATGCACTGCATCCAGTGTTTTCTTGGCCCTGTTCCTAGTCCTGCTCCTGCTCTGACTCTTCCTGCTTTTATGCATGCCCTGGGCTACCTTAGCTCTGCTCTGCCCTGACCCTATGTTGGCCATTACCTGTGCTGGCATTTCATTTGCCTTGTTGTGGTACTGGTTCTTCCCTGACCATGCCCTTTCCCTGGACCCTCCCTAGGCATGCCCTTGCTCTAGCCTTGACCCTGCCACAACTTTGCCGTGGCCCTACACAGGCCCTGGAAATCCCCTGGCCCCACACTGGCGATGCCTTGGCATTGGACCTATGCCTGTCTTTCCCCTGACCCTCTGTGGCTCTGTGCTGTCCCTGGACCTACCCCAGCTATGGCACAGCACTTTCCCTATCCTGTCCTGTTCATACCATGCACTGGTTCTGCCCTGGCCCTGTCTTTCCCCACACATTTCCCAGCACATCCCTGGCCCTGTGCTTCCCTAGTTCTGCCTCAGCCCTCACCTTGGCCTGGTCCTAACCTGGCCTGCCATGGCCCTCCATATCCTGACTTTGCCCTGCCCTGGCACTCCCTTTGGTCTGTCCTGGTTCTGATTCTGACCTGGCCCAGCCCTTGTCTTAGTTCCTCCCTGGCCCTGACTTCTACCTGGTCCTTCTCTGGCCTTGCACTTGTTCTTACCCTGGCCCCTTCCTAGACCTGCCTTGTGGGCTCCGCCTGGTCCATGTCCTAACCCTGGGCTATCCTGCACCTACCCTGCCATTTCCTGGTCCTTACTTTCTCTACACTGGCCCTGCTGTGTCTTGGCTCTGCACTACCCTATCTCTGCTCTGTCCTGGTCCTGTGCTGGTCCTGACCTTGCCATGTCCCAATCCCTGGCCCTGCCCTATTTCTGGCTCTAGTCTTTATCATGTCATGTCCATGGCTGTGACTCTACCCCTGGATTTTCCCTGGCCATGAACCAGCCCTGGTGCCACTCTGCATCTTGCCCTGCCCCGCTTCTGGTCCTGCCATAGTTCAGCCCTGACTAGGCCTTGCCCTACACTGCTCATGCCATGGCCGTGTCCTGGCCCTCACTTTGCCATGGCCCTCACACTGCCATTCATCCTGCCATAGTACTGATTCTAATTTGGTCCTGGTCCTGCCCTGACTCTGGCCTCTCCCTTCTATTGGCTGGGCCCATTCTGGCCTGGCACTATCTTGGACCTGTCCCTGCATTAACCCCTACCTGCCGTAGCCTTTCCTTGGCCCTCTGAGATGCTGGGTCTGCCATGTCCTTGTCTTGCCCCTGCCACAGATCTGCTCTAAGTGTAGCCTTAGCATTCAGCCTGGCCCTACCCTAAACCTGCTCTGTCTTGTACCTGGTCCTGCAGTGTTCTGCCCTGGACCAACCTTACCATTACCTGGGCTGTCCGGGCCCCAACCTGACCCTGTCTTGGCCATGTCCTATCCTCCCCGTGCTGGCTCTGCCCTGGCCCCATCCTGACCGACCTGGCCATGTTCTATCCTGCCCCTGTCCTGGACCTACACTGGCCCTGCCTTGGCTCTGGCTTGGCCTCTCATCCTGATTCTGCTCCTGACATGGCCCCAGGTCTGCGGGTGGTCCTGGTCCTGTTCTGCCCTAACGTGGACTTGGACATGGCCTGGGCCTGATTTGTCCCAGTCCTGACTTGGCATGTCTGTGCCCTGTCCAACCAAGGCCCTTCCTGTTTTACCCTACCCTGGCATTCCCATGGCCCCATAGGGTCATTACCCTTTCTCACCAGGCACTGGTTGTGCCCTGGTCCAGATTAGCCCTAACCCCTCTTTTGACCTGTACTGACTGTGCCTTGGCTTTTACCCTGTTTTCTTATGACCTGTATCTTGCTCTAACCTGCCCTGCCCTGCCACCTCCCTGCCCTTGTCGTGCCAGGGACTTGTCCCTGGCCCTGTCATAATCCTGGCCCTAGTTCTGCCCATATCCTGACATTGCTCTTACCTGTCCTGGGCCTTACCCTAACCCTTCCCTGTCCATGGCTCTGACCCTGTCCTGGGTCTGATTTGCCCACAATCTACCTTGGTACATTGTTCTGGCCCTAGCCTCCACCCTGGCTCTGTCAGTCTTGTCCCTACCCCTATTGCTGGTCCTGCCATGACCCTGACCCTGCTCTTGCTCAGGCTTTGCCTTGGTACTGACATTGCCCTTTCCATGTGCCTGCCCTGGCACTTCTCTGGCCCTGATCTGGACCTTTGCAATGCATTGGACCTGCCGTCCTTTTCCCTGTGCTATCCTGGACAAGCCCTGCTCTGTCTTGGCACTGAACTAATTCTGCCATGTTCTGGTCCTCCCATTACCCTGTCCAATGCTGTCCTGATTGTACCCTGACACTGACCCCTCCTTAGTCCCACCCTGGCTGTGTCTCAGATCAAACCCTACCTCAGCCCTAGACCTTCCCTGACCTGGCCTCAGCCCTTACACTCAGGACTCATTGTCACTCAGCCCTTGCACTACCTGGCCCTGTCTTGGCACTTGTTCTGCCCTCTCTATGACCTGGCTCTAGTCATGCCCTGCCCTTCCCTGCTCTGGCAGTTCTGCCCTGCCTGTGGTCCTGTACATTCCTGGCCATACCCCTACCCTTGTCCTGACCCTGACCCTCCATGGTCTTTCCCTTCCATTCCCTGATCTTGCCCTCACCCTGCACTGGCCTTGCACTGGTTCTGCTCTACCATGGCTCTGTCATGATCCCAGCTCTGCTTTCTTCCTGTCCTAAACCTGGCCCAACCCTGGCCCTGCCCTAGACTGACCCCAAGTCTACTCTGTGACAAATTTTGGTCCTACCTTGCCCTCCTCCGTCCTGGCCCTGCCATGCAGTGGGCCCAGTGCTTGCCTTGGACCTGTTCCTATTACTGCCTCTGCTATGAGCCTACCCTACTTTTGGTCATGCCCTGTGCTACCTTAATCCTCCTCTGCCCTGGCACTACCCTGTCCATATCCTTCCCTCATCCAAACTTTGAATTATCCTGGGCATGGTTTTCCCCTGGACCTGCCTTTGCTCCGGGCCCTTCCTGGACCTGCCCTTGCTCTGACTCTGGCCCTTCCCCAACCTTGGCCTCACCCACATTAGCCCTGGCCCTGCATCAGGTATACATTGGCACTTGACCCACTCTTTGCCTTGGCCCCTCCTTGGCCCTGCATTGTCTCTGGACCTGTCCTGGCTATGGCGCAATGCTGACTCTGCCCTGTCCATGCAATTGTTCTGACACTGCCCTGCCATGCCATATTTCTGTCTTGGACTTCTGCTATCCTGGTCTGCCATGGTCCTCCCTATCCTGCCGTTCCCCTACCTGGGTCCTCCTTTTGATCTACTCTGGCTCTAGTTCTGACATGGCCATTCCCTTGCCTTGGTCCCTTCCTGGTCCTGCCTATTCCCTATGCCTTCTCTGGCCATGACCTTTTCCTGGCCCCTTTCTGGACCTGTCATATACCTGCCTTAGTCAATGTTTTGCCGTTTCTAGCCTTGTTCTTGCCCTCTCCTGGCCCTAGTCTTGGTCCTACCTTGTTCCTGGCTCTGACCTGCCCTTGGGTTTTCCCTAGCCATGACCCATCCCAGTCCTGCCCTGGTCCAGCTGTGACAGGGCACTACACTACCCACTTCCGTGGCCCTACACAGCCCTATCTTTGCCATGTGCTACCCTGTACCCTCCCTGGACCTGTGCTGGCCATGGTTTGATTCTGGCCCTGTTGCTCCTGCTGACTCTGGTCATGGCAAAAGGCCTGCCAGAGGTCACTGTCCTGGTGGTGTTCTGGTCCTGATCTGGACGTGGACATATCCTGAGCCTGATTTGTCATGACCATGCCTTGACCTGTCTCTGCTCTGGTCCATCAAGGCCTTTCCCAGCCCTGCTATGGCCTATGTGTGCCATTGCCTAGTCTTACCCTCCACTGGTTATGCCTTTAGCCTGCCCAGCCCTAGCCAGTCCCTGGATATGCTCTGACCCTGCCTGGGCTTTTGCTCTGCCATCTCTACGACCTTCCCTGGCTCTGCCCTTATTAAGCCAGGGTGCTCCCTGGGCCCTACCATAGCTCTGGCCCTAGACCATCCTTGATCCAGGCCCTGACCCTGCCCTTCCCATACCCCTAACCCTGCCCTGGACCTTCCCTTGCTCTTCGGTGCCCTTTGATGCTCTAGCCTTGCCCTTACCCTGCATTGACCCTCTACTGGAGGTCTCTTCCTTGCCATGACCTTAGCCATGCCTTCTCCCTGACCTTACCCTGAATCTTCCCCAGGCTGATGCTGGAACTATCCTGTCCATGGCATGGTCCTACCCTGTCATCCAATGTCCTGGCACCACCATAAATTGGCCCACTGCTTTTCCTGGCCCTGTTCCTAGTCCTGAGCCTGCTATGTCCCTGCCCTGCTTTTGGTGGTGCTCTGTCCTACCCTATCCCTGCCCTGTCACTAATCTGGTCTTGGCCTGACCTGTAACTGCCTTTGCATCCCTTGCTCTGGACTCTCCCTAGTCCTGCCTTCTCTGTGGCCCTACCCTTGCTCTGGCCCTGCTCCTGGCTCATTCTTGGCCCTGGCCCTATGTTGATCCTGGCATGGCCCTGTCCCTGATGTCTCCCTGGTTCTGGTCTTGCCCACTTGCCCTGCCCTTCCTTTTACCTCACACTGCCCCTGAACCAGGCCTGACCCCTGCTCCTGACCCTAACACTGCCATGGTGCTGACCCTGTCATAGCCCTCCCTCAACCTTGTCCTAGACCTGATCATGGTCTTGCCCTATCATGGACCATGACCCTGTCCTGGCTCTTATGTGCCAGGCCCTACTCTGATGTGCTGTTCTGGCCTGAGCCTCCACCATGGCCCTGTCACTTTCCTGGCCCTATCCCTGTTGCTGGTCCTGCCATTATCCTGGTGCTGCTCTTTCTTTGCCTTGAACTTGTCCATTAATTGGACCAGCCCTACCTTTGTCCTGTGCTATCCTTGTCTGGCTCTGCCTTGTCACAGTACCAACGTGGCCCTGGCCTGGGCTGGCCCTTCCACTGCCCTGCCTGACCCTACCCTAGTTGTTCCATGGTCCTCTCATCCTGGTCCTGGTCTTGCCCCTTTGACCTGGCCCTGCCCTACCTTGTCCCTCACCCTCACCCTAGCACAGACCTGGCCCCAGCCCTGTCCTTGACCACTGGCCCCTGCTCCTCACCCTGGTTCTGTCATGGTCATGGTCCTGCCCCAGACTTGTCCTAGACCTGGCCATGGTACTAACCCCGCCCTGGCCCTGACCTACTTAAGACTTTATCATGGCACTGGCCTGGCCCTGGCCCTGGCCCTGATTTGCATGGGCCCTATCCCAGTACATGCTCTTCTGGCCCTTGCCCTGACTCTGGCCCTATCACTGTCTGGCCCGAACACTGTTGCTCATCCTGCCACGGCCCTGGCTCTGGCCCTGAGGAGCTTTCTTTGCCTTGTTCCTGACATTGCCCTTTTTCCTGGTCCTGGTCCCAGTGCTGGCCCTGCCCCAGCACTTCTGTGTTTCTGCTCTGGACCCTTACCCTGCAATGGACTTGCCTGGCCTTTACCCTGTGTGACTCTGGTTGTGTCCTGTCCTGTCCCAGTGGTGACTTGGCCCTGCCATGGCCGGGTCCTCCCACTGCCCTGCCTATCCCTGCAGTGGTTGTAACCTGGTCCTGACCCCTCCCTGTTCATGTCTTGGATCTGACCCTGACTCAGCTCTGGACCTTCCCTGATCCTTCCTCAGCCCTTGCACTCAGAGCTGTCATTCAGCCCTGGTACTACCTGGTCTTGCCTTGGGACTTGCCATGTCCTATGGCCTGCTTCTGGTACTGCCCTACCCTGCCTTAGTTGGCCCTGGTCCTATGATATTCCTGGACCTGGCCCAACTGTTATCCTGGCTCTGATATGCCATAGCCCTGCCCCTGCAAACTCTGGTCTTGCCCTCACCTTGCAATGGTCCTGCTCTTCCCTGGCTCTGTGTTGGTCCAGGCCCTGACTTCTTATCAGACTTACCCTGGTCCTGCCCTGGGATGACAACCCCAGGCCTACTCTGTCCATGATATAGTCCTGGCCCTGCACTGCCCTCCTCTGCCCTGGCCCTGCCATGTCCTGAGCCCCGTGTTTTCCTTGGCCCTACTGCTAGTCCTCCCCTTCAATGGCCATCCTCTGCTTTTGGCCAGACCCTGTGCTACCTTAGTCCTTCTCTGCTCTGGTCCTACCATTACCATACCCTGCCCTAGACCAGACTTTGTCTTTTCCTGGTTCTGGCCTGGCTCTCTCCTTGCTCTGAACCTTCCCTGGATCTGGACTTGGACTGGTCCTGTCCTTGATTCAGCCATGCCTTGTCACTGGATCTACCTTATGCCTTCCTTGTCCTTGTACCTGCCCTAGCTATACCATGGCACTGACCCTGCTCTATTCAACCCATGGACGTCACCATGCCCTGGTGATGCTGTGGCTTGGCCCTTCACTGGCCCTGCCTTAACCCTGGGCTATCCTAGTCCTACCTTAACTTTGGCATTACCCTGGCCCTACTCTGGCCTGCTGTGGCCCTTGCTTCCTTTGGCCTTTCCCTGGTCCTGACTCTGCTTCTCACATAGCCCTGGCCTTGCCTTGGCTCCTCTGTGGGCCTGCCTTTTCCGTGGTCCTTCAGTGGCTTTGCCCTTGTCCTGGCCCCTTTCTGGCCCTGCCTTGTTGTGGGCCCTGCCTGGTCCATTTCCTCAGCATGGCCTTCTGTGACCCTACTCTGCGATCCTCTGGCTGCATCTTGCCTTATCCTGCCCTATCCTGCCTTTGCTCTGGACTACCTTATCCATGCCCTGCCTTGTGCTGGTCCTGAACCTTCCCTGTCCCCAGCCCTGGCCCTGCCATGTTCCTGTCTGGCTCTGGTCCTGCCCTATTTCTGCTCAGTCCTGACCCTTATCTTGCTCCTGTCATGTTCCTGGCTGTTACCCTGCCCCTGATTTTTTCCTGGCCATGACCCATACCTCTTCCTTACCTGGTTGTGGTCCTGCCCCCGTTCTGGTCCTGCCCCAGTTCTGGTCATACCCTAGAAGTCCTGACTGGGCACTGCCATTTCCTTGCCCTGCATTGCCAATATGAGGGTCCTGACCCGGCCCTGGTTCTGTCATGGCCCTCACTTCGCCATGGTCCTGATCCTACCAACTCCTCCAGCCATCCTCCCATCATGCTCTATCCTGGCTCTGTACTGGCCACACCACACCCTGGCCCAGTGTTTGACCTTGCCCTGATTCTAGTCCTCCCCCTGCTATGGCCCTTCCCTGCTTTTGGCCAGGCCTGCGCTACCTTAGTCCTACTCTACCCTAGCCCTACCCTACCCTGGCCCTACCTTTGATTTTTCCTTGTTCTGGTTCTGCCCTGGTTCTGCCCTGGCTCTGCCCTTTCCCTGGACCCTAACTGACCCTGCTCTGCTCTGGCCCTGTCCCTGACCCAACCTTGAACTGGCCCTAAACTTGCCCTGACCAAGTACTCACCCTGCAATTGCTGTGTCTTGGCACTGGACCCACCCTATGTCTGCTTGACCCTGGCCCCTCCTTGGCTCTGCATTTACCTGCCTGCCCATAGCATGGTGCTGACGCTGCTCATGCCATTGAATTGACCCTGACCTGGCCCTGCCATTCTCTGGTTCTGTCCTGACCCTAACCCTGCCTTGGTCCTGTGCTATTTTAGTCATATCTTATCCCTAACCTTGCCCTGGCCCAACCCTGGCTTGCTATGTTGCTCCCCACCCTGGTCTTACTCTGTCCTGACCATGCCTTTGGCCACCCCTGGCTCAGGTTCTAAACTGGCCATTCTTGCCTTGGACCCTCCCTGGCTTGTTTTTTCTCTGGCCCTTGTCTGGCCTTGCCCTTGCCCTTGGCCTTCCCTGTCCCTTCTCTGCCATATCCCTGGCCCTGCCCATGACCCCTATCTGCCCTTCCTTTTCCTTGTCCCTGTACTACACTGGCTCTAGCATACCCTACCCCTTCCCTGGAACTGGGCTGGCCATGCCTTCACTATGACCCTTCCTTTTGTCCTGACTTTGGTCCTGACATGACCCCAGGCTTGCCAATGCTCATGCTCCTGGTCCTGTTCTAGCTGTGACTTGTACTTGGACATGTTCTGGGCCTAATTTGTCCTGTCCTTGCCTTGGCCCTTCCCTGCCCTGTCTCCACCATGGCCTTGCCTGTTCTGCTATCTCCCAGGAATGACCTGACCCTGCCAGGGCCCAGTAGTGTCATTGCTCTGGCCTATCCTACCCTGGATATTCCCTGGTCCTGGTCCATCCCTGGTTCTGTCCTAACCCTACCTTGGCTTTTTCTCTACCCTCTGTATGGCCTGGATCTGGACCTGCCCTACCATCTCCTTACCCTGTTCCTGCCATATCCCTGACCATAACCCTGCTCTTATCCAGGCCTGACCCTGACCCTTCCCTGGTCTCTGGCCCTGCCAAGGACCTGCACTGACTCTGCCATGGTCCTGGTCCTGCTCTGTCCTGGTATAGCCCTTGTCTTGAACCACGCTTCCTGTGTCTTCACCTTGCCCTGGCCCTGTCCTTGGCCTACTCTTAGACTGTGACCTGACCCTACCTTGGTCCTTAACATAGTTTTCACTGGGCCCTGCACTGGACCCGGTGCTAGCCCAGACCTGGCCCTGGTCCTACAGTTTGTTCTGCAATAACCCTGGATCTGCCATGGTCCTGAACTGGACTTGGAGGTATCTTGGCCCTGAACTGACCTGGCCCAGCCTTGGCTTGTCCCTGCTCTGACCCAACCATTGTGTTTCCCTGTTCTGCCCTGTCCTGGCACTGAAATGACACTGCAACATCCCAGTTGTACCAATGCCATGATCTACCCTGCCTTGCCTGTGCCCTGGCCCTGGTACGACTCTCCATATTAACTGACCCTGCCTCAGCCCTAGGTTTAGCCCTGTCTTCTCTATGAACCAGCTCTGGCAATGCCCTGCCACAACCCTACCTTGTCACAGTCCTGGCCCTAGCCCCACCCTGGTCATGGTCCTGATCCTTACCCTACCCAGGCCTTTCCTTGGCCTTGCCCCTCTGTTATGGCCCATCCCTGGCACTAACCTAGATCCTGGTTCTGTCCCTGCCCTGCTTGAGGCCTTACCCTGGTTCTTCCCTGGTCCTGATCCTGTCTGACCCTGAAATGCCTGGCATTACCATGGCCTTGCACTGCTCTGGCCCTGACTCTGGCTCTGTCACTGTCCTAGCCACAGCCCAGTTGCTAGTGATGCTATGGCTCTGACTCTGTCCCTGGATCCTGGCCATGCCATGAACCTGCACTATCCTTTCCCTTGTCCTGTCCCTACCCTGGCCATACCCTGTCCTTACCTTTGTCTTGGCACCACCCTGGCCTGGCCCCTTCCTCGGCCCTACCCTAGGTTTGACCCTACCCTGGTATGGGTCTAGACTTGACTGGGCCCTGTCTTGGACCTGACCATAGCACAGACCTAGCACTTTGGGAGGCCAAGGCAGGTGGATCACCTGAGGTCAGAAATTCAAGACCGGCCTGACCAACACAGTGAAACTCTATCTTTACTGAAAATAAAACGTAGCTGGGCGTGGTGGCAGGCACCTGTAATCTCAGCTACTCAGGAGGCTAGCACAACACAATTGCTTGAACCTGGGAGGCAGAGGTTGCAGTGAGCCGAGATTGTGCCACTGGACTCCAGCCTGGGTGACAAAAGCAAGACTCCATCTCAAAAACAAAAAAAAATAAATGGGCAAAATAGTTCCAGGTTTCTAAAGTTGAGTTTTCTGAGAAGTAAGCTTTCATTCCTGAAAAATTTACTTACCAGAACATTCTTCAGTGATATCCAAGAAGTGAGGTGTGTCTGCTCTGCAGAGATGAGTTAGGAGCAGTAAAGAAGCAGGCAGCTTGTCAACTATGCCACAACAGAAATGATGCTCAGCTGGACTTAGCAACAGTAGTCTCCCCTCTGAACCCACAAGGTAAAGTCTAGGAGGAAAGAACAGGGAAGTTAGCCATGTTACAGAAGAACTGCTGCATTGGGAGGCCGCACAGGAAGGAAAATGCCAGGAAGATAGAAGTTTCTGGCCACTGTTCTCACGTGGATTCTAATTAAAAAGTAGATTTGGCAGCCATCCTAGAGCAAGCTCATGAGCAGAGATGGGGTGACAGAGCTGCCTGGCAGTTCTGGAGTTAAGCCAGGCCCTGGAGAAGCTGAAGTACAGGGGCCCACCTGCATCTGCATGGCAGGAATGAAGTCCATCACTTCTCCTCTTCCTCCAAACTGTCACTGTAAGATCCTGCTCTGCCACTTACTAGCTGTGGGACCTTAGGAAAGTTACTTAATGTTTCTGAGCCTCAGTAAATGGCACCTAATATTACTGTTTATTATTATTAAAAGTGGTTAAATTTTTATAGGGTCATTTAACCTATAAATGGCACAGCCATTATCAGTTACCACTGGGAAAGGTGAACATTTGTTCTGACGCTTTATATGATAAATATTTAGACACTCTAAGCCAACAAGCATTACATATATATACGGATATACTTCATACATACATAACTACAGGCACTCAGACCCTGGCTCTTTCGCTAACAGCAATGACTTTCTGGCAAAACTGGTTTGAACAGTGGTTCTTTTCACGCAACATTTTCATGTGAATTGTCAAAGGCTGCTGCCTCCACTCCTGTCATTACACAACATTGAGTGAGCCCACTCTGGCTGCACTCCTGAAATCAGGACCGGAACCAGGAAGTGAGAGGTCAGGGGCCTCTCTTGCCCTTAAGTTCTAGCTACAACCCCAGCTCTGGGCTCACTCAGGGGCCCTGTGTTTGTGCAATCACATGCCAGGGCAGGCTATACTCTGCCCCCCTTAGATCACCTGGGGATGCTGAAATAAACCAGATGTGTCAGCAGCCAGAGAGAAAGGCAGCAGCTAGGCTAGTGTGGCCACTCACTGGGGCCTCCCCTGCATCCCTGGGCTGGTGTGGCTAGAATGATAGAAAGGTAAGAAACCTGAACAGCCCAGTTATGGGTAATACAATTAAAGTAGTAATAAAAAGTCTCCTGTCAAAGGAAAACACAAGAATCATGGTTTTACTGATGAATTCAATGAAACATTTTTACAAGAGCTAACCCCAATTTTACTCAAAATATTTGCCCAAAAATGAAGAGGAAGGAATACTTCCAAACTTGTTCTATGAGGCCAGCACTACCCTGGTACAAAAACCAGACCAAAGCACGACACAGAAAAGAAAACCACAGGCAAATATTCCTGATGAACACAGATATAAAAAATCCTCTATAAAATACATGAAAACTGCATTTGACAAGACAATAAAAGGATCATCTGCCATGATGACGTGGGATTCATCTGAGAAATATGAAGATGATTCAATAAACACAAATATATAAATGTGCCACATCACATTCGGCAAATCAAGAAAAAAATATCATTTCAGTAGAAGCTGAAAAACATAAAATTCAACATTCCTTCAAAATAAAAATTCATGCAAGATATTTCATTACTACTGCCACCAACAAGATACCTATAACCAAAAAGTTGGCTAAATTTTAATAGGGAAAACAATGAAAATAGCTTGGATATGTTAGTTAAAACTTCACACTATAAAACATGTTTTATAAAGATAAAATCTTTAGAAAACAGCATAAACAGTGTCTCTTATGCAGTATTTTCAAGACGGAGTCTTACTTTGTTGTCCAGACTGTAGTACAGTGGTGTGATCTCAGCTCACTACAACCTCTGTCACCCAGGTTCAAGCGATTCTCCTCCTTCAGCCTCCTGAGTACCTGGGATTACAGGTGCATGCTACCAAGCCTGGCTAATTTTTGTATTTTAGTTAGAGATGGGGTTTCAGCATATTGGCCAGGCTAGTCTTGGAACTCCTGACCTCATGATCCACATATCTTGGCCTCCCAAAATGCTGGGATTATACGCATAATCCACTGCGCCAGCTTGCAGTATTTTTTCTATAAATTATCTCATTGGGTCTTCACAATTTTTATTTTTTTGAGACAGAGTCTCGCTCTGTTGCCCAGGCTAGAGTGCAGTGGTATGCTCACCTCCTGGGTTCAAGTGATTCTCCTGCCTCCGCCTCTCAACTAGCTGGGTTTATAGGCATGCACCACCACACCCGGCTAATTCTGTGTTATAGTAGAGAAAAGGTTTCACCATGTTGGCCAGGATGGCCTTGAACTCCTGGCATCAAGTGATTCACCCTGCCTGGGACTCCAAAAGTGCTGGGATTATAGGCATGAGCCACTGCACCAGGACTGCTCCACATTACTGAAGAAAAATGGGTTATGGTAGGCCAAGCAACATGCCGACCTGGGCTCAGGTGATTACTGCTGGAAATGACATCAAAGAAAGTTAACCTTGCCAGCACCCAACTTGATCTCCCCTGCTGGAAAAGTCTGTCTTTCCTCCTGCCTGCCAGATGGGTGGTCCCAGGCACTGGCTGAGCAGACTTCTCTGTAAGCTAGTGCTGGGGAAACATTTATCAAAACCAGTAATATAGACAGGCACACAATGACAGGTGCTAAGAGGGTGCTGGCCTATCCAGCATCCAAAAGCTGCCCAGATTGGTACCTAGCAAGCACATGACTTTCAAAGAACCAGAGGCCACTGGTTCAGCAGGTGCCTGAGGGTCTGGCCACCAGGTCTAACATTTAGAAGACATTTGGCAGCTTCTTTCTAGTCTTTAAACTTGAAGCATGCAAGTCAGATGGATGGGTCAAGGCCTGGCTCAGCCATTGATCAACCATTTCACCTTAGACTTCTCCTTTCTCTGTGTCAGTTTCCTCATCCACAAAGTGGGGATAGTAACTGCACCTCCCTTGGAGGACTATGAGAATAATTAGGATGTATACGACTTAGAACAGTGGCCAAGAAACTACAGACCACTGCCTTTTTCTATAGAGGTTTCAATGGGACACAGCCAGACTCATTCCCCATACATATTGTCTACACTGCATGGGTGCTACACCCTAGATACCACAGCGCCTGCACGGCTGTCAGCAGTCACTACCTGGACCTTGACAGGTAACCCTGGCTTAGAATGATGCCTGGAGCATAAGAAGTACTCATGAAATGTTAGCTATTATTTAAACCCAAAGTCACCTTTAGCATGATAAATGTGAGTATGTGCACAAAGATACAGACACAAGCACTGATTGTAGTGGTGTAAAACAGTAAATAACTATAACATCAATTAACAGGAGGCTGATAAAATTATGGAACATCCACACTACAGAATACTATAGTCATCTGGCTGGGCACAGTGGCTTGTGCCTGTAATCTCAGCACTTTGGGAGGCTGAGGCGGGAGGATCACTTGAGGTCAGGAGTTCAAGACCAGCCTGGGCAACATGGTGAAACTCTGTCTATACTAAAAATACAGAAACTAGCCAGGTGTGGTGGTGCATGACTGTAATCTCAGCTACTTGGGAGGGTGACATGGGAGAATTGCTTGAACCAGGAGGCACAGGTTGCAGTGGCCAAGTTTGCACCACTGTGCTCCTGTCTGGGCCACAAATCAAGACTCTGCCTCAAAAACAAAACAAAACACTATATAGTCACTTAAAAGACTAAGGGAAATCTGTGTGTATACACTGTATATATCAACATGTAAAGATTGCTAAGATGTTTAAATAAGCAAACATCATTAAGTGAAATATGTATGATAACATATGCAATATGCTCTATGTTACAAAAAATTGCTTATGCACAGCAAGGACTGTTTACTACTTAAAAGTACCAAGGGAATTTCACTTTCAGCATACGCATTGGTTCCATACTATTTAATGTTTCTAATGAACCATAGTTTTGTAATTTTTCTCATCACTTTATCATTTTAGTTTCTCTCTCAGGCTGTACCTGAGAGCCACACTTTTAAAACCATTGTATCTTTATGCTTCAGGGACAAACCAGAGCATGGCTGAATCTCCAACTGCTTATGCTAAGTGTAGCCAGCCAGACTGCAAGCCCACATGTGACTTTCTGAAAAAGGCAAAGAAGCAGGACTAAGGAACAGACAGGTGGCTTCAGGAGCAGAGAGGAGGAGAGAGGCTGCCTTCCTGAGTATCCTGACTGTGGTGGTAGTCACTGCCATCCATGCATCTGTTAAAGCTCACTGAACTAACTGCACACCAAAAAAGTAAATCTTACTATACGTAAATTTTAAAGTAAATTAAAACACACATACAAACTTAGGGGATACATTTTCTTTGAGCACGGCATGCAGACACTTGTCTTAATGCAGGACTCCAGGGTGCATCGGTCACAGGGACCCTAAAAGTGCACACCTGCCATGACCCATGCCCACCCACAATGTGACTTGTTCTTCCAGGCTCCGTGCCTGTGGGTCTAGACTTCACATGGAAAGCACTGGCCAGCGCAGGCAAAGGGCAGCACACATGGGGCCCCGCAGGTCCTGGTCTGGCCAGGGCTCTGTTGTAGCCACCAAGATGTCAGGCACAGCAATGCACACCCACATGGGCAACCCCATGGCTCCGGCCACACCTCATCCCAGAGTCCACCCAATGACTCCAGGAAACACCGCCGCTCCTGGCATGGCCATGGTGCTCTCTGCCGCCAGAAAACAAATGCTCCAAGCCTCAGTCCTCAGGGGGTCTTGAGTCGTGCTTGGCTCCATCCACAGCCACTCCCTGAGTGGACTTCATGGTGAGCAGGAACAGTCCCAATGCCCCTCTCAGCTTAAAAAAACTGCTCCTTCAACCTCGTTTTTCAATTATTCTTGCCCCTTTCTAGTGACACCCACAGTGTACTGCAAATGAAGCTCACGTATTTCAGGCTGAAAATACAAAATTCAGAAGGTTAGTGCGAAACAGCACTGCCCCTGAAACAACAGCACCTCCTCAACAAAGCCCAAAACTCCTCTCTCCAAGAATGCACAGAACGGCCCCACAGACCAGGGTCCCTCAAGTTTTCAAAGGGCACGAAAGAAAAATGGGTTCAGATCCCTCTGCGCAAGCTTAGGGCAACACTAGCAATCTGCCTGCCCCTTACTTTCCAACAAAAAAACCGTGAAACATGGAGGTGTCCCTTCCCCACGGGGGCTGGACCACATGCCGGGAGTAGAATCGGGGATCCAGGTGCTGAGCCATAAGTGCATGGGAGGGGATCTTGGAGCCGAGGCCTACAGTCTGGGGGTGAAGGGTCCAAGAGAAGCAGTTTAGGGGGTGCAGGGTACTAGAGCCCTGGGGCTGTGGTTTCGGGGGTGCAGGGACCTGGAGCCCAGGGGGCACAGCTTAAGGGTGGGGGGACGGGGAACCCAGGGCCAGGAGCTGGGGATGCTGGGGCCAGGGCGATCCTGGAGGTTGCATGCTGGGGGGCTCAGTCCCAGCCCCGCCGCCCTGGCTGTCCCAGGTTCTAAGGGCTACCTGGACCCCGCGGAGGCTGCAGGGTGGACACGGGCATGTGGGGTTCCTCACCTGGGTCCACAGCGGCTTGGGGGTCTGGGCGGGGCCTGGGAGTTTCCTTGGCCAAGTGAGTCAGACAGGCAGGCAGCGAATGCACCAGGAAATGCTCAGCCTCCTCTCCTTCCTCCTGGAGTGGAGACTCTACCGGCCCGGCCTCTTCCTCCCGGCTTTCCTCCCTCCCAGCCACGGCCCAGCCCCACCCCACCCTGGCCTCTGCCACTCCCTCCTCCCATAGAACTTATCCCTGGGTGGCCCGTCACCGCCGCACCATCACCACCCACACCAGCAAAGCCAGGCTGTTTTTTTGCGGGGGGACAGTCTTACTGTGCTGCCCAGGCTGGAGCATAGTGGCATCATCTTTGGTCACTGCAACCTCTGCATTCTGGGTTCCAGTGACCCTAGTAGCTGGGATTATAGGCATGTGCCACCACATCCAGCTAACTTTTATTTTTTTGGTGGAGACAGGGTTTTGCACAACATTGGTCAGGCTGGTCTCAAACTCCTGGCCTCAAGTGTTCCACCTGCCTTGGCCTCCCAAAATTCTTGGATTACAGGCATGAGCCATCACACCTGGCCAGTTGTGCCACTGTGGCTACAAACTCCCTCAGTCTAGGTCACTGAGGTACTTGGAAACATCACTGAAGTGGATTACAACTGTAGAAAGTACATGGAGACTGCACTACTGCATTAATCCAGAACCAGGGCCAATGCATTCCCACTGAACCAACACTCCAAGACCCATTCATGTGAATAACTCTTTCCCTACAAAATATACTCCTTAAAATTGGAAAAGGTGACTTGTTATAAAACAATATTAATTATTAGTAAATTAAAACAATCTTTAGACAAATGGGGCAGTTTTAGTCTGATCTCAGTTTACAGAGAAAAGGGAATGAATACTTTCAACAGTATAGGTAAAATTTAAGTAAGTAGAAACAGTTTCCTGAATTGGATTTATTTAAAATATGACTAATTTGGTCCTCTTTAGAAGTAGAATGAAAGTTTTCCCCATTTACCATCTCCTGTGAAACTAATTTGCAGACTTCTCTACCATTTTCCCTACCAAGATTCTTAACTGGACTGCTTTTAACAATAAAATGATGGCCAATCATCACCCTAAAAGAACAGAGTTCCATTTTTCACAGAAATTCTCATGCGAGACTGATGAATCAGGAAATAGTGACAGACAAGAGACTATGTTGAAGGGAGGTCAGTTCACTTATGTGAGCATCACATACATATTGCTATGCTTCCATAACAGTAAGGACTTAGTTATCCTTCCTGATGCATTCAATGGATAGCTATCAATAGAAACCACACATCTAAATACACCACATCATTGAAAATTGGGTTAAAAGAGTACAAATAGCTCTACATTATAGTTTATATGATTCTGTTCAGAAAAGTCAAATAACTGAAGGGAAATTGTCATAAATGAATTAAGATTTTTCTTAATTGTTTTATTAAATATTATACTAAGGTATTGGATGAATTCATTCACTTCAGAGAACAGTAAAAAAATTATAGTAAGGTAAAAGATAAATGTATTACAGGCATACTCCATAGTATTTCTGTATCTCTTTACTGATATTCTACACTGGAAATAGCAGAAACCATCTAATATCACCTAAACTCATTTTACAGGAAGCAGTGTATACTAGCTAGCCAAACTAGTATCTAGCCAACTAGTATCTCCAAAAATACGATTTGCTTAGAAGTTGTGAACTGACAAAACCTGGACAAAGACATTAATAATCAACTAGTATTACAGATGTCTTCCATATAAATGAAATAGAACTAGCCTATCATGACAACAAGTTCTGTGATGTGGACTGTACTTTCTTAATACCATTTGAAACTAAAAAAAGATTTGATTTTCACAGGGAGCAAACTGGTGATGACAGCTCCCAGCGACCTTGTGCTCTGCTGCAGCTCACCTCTGGATGATGAACTCCCTGGCATCGTCCCACAGGTGCCCATGCACAATCCACTCATCCACTGTCTTCAGGTAAGGCCACACCATTTCCACCCAGGGAGAGAACAGGAGGGAGACCTGAGGCAGAGAGTATGCACGGTCAGCTCTCAGGGCTCCCTGGCCACTAGAACAAAAGGAGGTTTAAACATTTCTGAAATGCCTTGAAATTAAAAAATCCAAAAACATATGCTATAAAATCCTTACAAAAAACTCACCTAAGTATGGAAGAATCATATTGTTTGCAGTCTAGACAGGGAAACTTGAGAGTGAAAATGACACAGAGGCAGGTGTGACCTGAGACAGCCCTGGCAGGTGAGCAAGGTTTCCCTATTTAAATCATACTAATAGCAAGGTGTCTATTAAGAGTGAGGAAATTACTTAATTCCAGTAGCCCTCAGAGGACAAAAAATGGCAGTGTTGAGAGAAAATCAATCTCTTTTATATTGAAATGCAATATTAAATTGGTGAGAAAAAAGTTATACCAACAAACTAGAAAATACACCTAATATATGTACCCAAATAAAACTGTAGCATTCTAAATTACAGCCTCTAGATAGATTTTTTTAATCTATATATTGTTTGAGACAGGGTCTTACTCTGTCACCCAAGCTGAAATGCAGTGGTGCAAACATGGCTCACTGGAGCCTCGACCTTCCACACTCAAGCAATCTTCCTGTCTCAGCCTCTCGAGTACCTGGGATCACAGGCATGGCTACTGCTCCACAGCTCGCTACTTTTTTTTTTTTTTTTTTTTTTTTTTTTT
>CM052651.1:25963312-25999656 GCA_028533165.1 Leontopithecus rosalia | reverse complement strand
TAAAACCTGTGCATACTTCTCAGAGTTCTCGTATAGTATTCTTCAGTTCCATTAATTCACTTATATTCCTCTCTAAATTGTCTATTCTCGTTAGGATTTCGTCAAATCTTTTTTCAAAGTTCTTAGTTTCTTTACATTGGGCTAGAACATGTTCTTTTAACTCACAGAAGTTTTTTATTATCCACCTTCTGAAGCCTAATTCTGTTGGAATACACTCGTTTTCCATTAGGCCTTGTTCCCCTGTTGATGAGGAACTGTGATTCTCTATAGAGGGAGAGGCATTCTGATTTTGAGTATTCTCAGCCTTTTTATGCTGGTTTCTTCCCATCGTTGTAAATATATCCACCTGTCATCTTTGTAATTACCAACTTTCATCTTAGGTCTCTTAGTTGACGTCCAACTTGTTAATTCCCAGGGCTGAAATGTGAGCAACCCACTATGCCGGCTAAAACAGTGGCATCAAGATTCTTGGTGCTTTTCTGTCCAGGAGTCTCCTGTCTGGCTTCCCTCCTGAATCCCTTCCTGAATCAGCTCCAAATGTCAGCCAAAAAGGGAACCATTCCTGGTTCATACTCTGCACCAGGGACTGCCATGCCGGGACATCGGCAAAACTGCAGAGCCGACTGCAAGAGTTGCGCTGGTGACCCGTGTGGCTCTCCCGCTGGGAATCTCCTGTTCCTTATGCAAGAAAGATTCATCTGAAAGTGTGGCATCCTCCCGTTCTCTGTGCTTTGACTGGGAGCTACAAGCCTGAGCTGCTAGTGGTCAGCCATCTTCGATCTCTCTCTCTCAGTGGCAGAGCATTTGACTGCATACACTTTCTGTGAAGAATCTGAAAAATGACATTTCTAGCAAAATACCATGTAATACGAAGTAGCAGTAAGTGTACCTGTAAAACACAAAAGAAACATTCATGAAACTGCTCTTGTGTTTGTGCAATCAACTAAGAGAGTTGCGTCTGTGTTTCGATTCAGCAGGTTAGAAACACTTTTCTTACAGAAGCTAGATTTGTTCATTCCAGATGGAAGGTGGGCATATGCTGGAATGAGGAATCTCTCACCTTCAAAACAAGAAGGAAGATATCTGGGAGAAAGGTTGTCAATGTATGCATTCAATTTACAGAGTAACACAGTTTTGTGCATTCAGCAGTTTGCAAACCCTTTCTGTGGAGAACCTGAAAACACATTTCCAGTGAAATCCTGTGTAATACAAAATAGCATTAAGACTGCCTGTAAAACAAAGATGAGACATATCTGAGAAACTGCTCTTATGTGTGTGCGTTCAACTAAGAGAGTTGCATCTGTTTTGATTCAGCAGGTTAGAAACTTCTTACAGAAGCAAGATTTTTTTTCATTCCTGACGAATAGTGGGCATAGGCTAGAATGGAAAATCTCCCACTTTGAAAACTCAAAGGAGGTTATCTGGTAGAAAATTTGTCAATGTGTTCATTCAACTTACAGAGTTGCACTTTGGTGTGTATGTAGCAATTTGCAAATGCTTTCTGTGTGGAAGCTGACAACTGACGTTTCTGAAAAAATCCATGTTACACGATATAGCAGTAAGACTGTCTATAAAACACAGAAGAAATGTACCTGTATAACTGCTCTGGTGTGTGTGCGTTCAACTAAGAGACTTCTGTCTCTTAGTTCAGAGACATGAACTCATGTTTTGGTTCAGCAGGTTAGAAACCCTTTTCTTAAAGAAGCTAGATTTTTTCATTACAGACGGAAAGTGGATATAAGCTGGAATGAAAAATCACCTTCAAAACTCAAAAGAGGCTCTCTGGGAGAAAGGTTATCAATGCGTGCATTCAAATTCAGAGTTACACAGTTTTGTGTGTTCAGCCAATGTCAAACGCTTTTTGTGGAGAATCTGAACAGTAACATTTCTACCCAAATCCCGTGTAATACAAAACAGCTGTAAGACTGACTGTAATACATAGAAGAAACATCTGTGAAACTGCTCTGGGGTGTGTGCATTCAACTAAGAGAGTTGCGTCTTCCTTTTAATTCAGCAGGTTAAAAACAGTTTTTTTACTGAAGCTACATTTGTTCATTCCAGATGGAAACTGGGCATATGCTGGAATGAGAAATCTCTCACCATCAAAACAAGAAGAAATCTAAGAGAAAGGTTGTCAATGTGTGCATTCAACCTACAGAGGTAGACTGTCGTGTGTATTCAGCAGTTTGCAAATGCATTTTGTGGATAATCTGAAAACTGACATTTCCAGAAAAATTTCATGTAATAGGAAATAGCAGTAAGACTGCCTGTAAGACACAAAAGAAATTTAATTGTCAAACTGCTCTGGTGTGTTTGCGTTAAACTAAGAGAGTTGCATCTATGTTTCAATTCAGCAGGTTAGAAAAACATTTCTTATGGAAGCTAGAATTGTTCATTTTAGACGGAAAGTGGGCATATGCTGGAATGAGAAATCTCTCACCTTCAAATCTCAAAGGAAGCTATCTAAGACAAAGGTTGTCAATGTTGGCATTCAACTAACAGAGTTATACTCTTGCATGTATTCAGCAGTTTGCAAATGCTTTCGATGGAGAATCTGAAAACTGAGATTTCCAGCAAAATTCCACGTAATATGAAATAGCAGTAAGACTGCCTGTAAGACCCAAAAGAAACCTATTTGTGAAACTTCTCTGGTATGTTTGCATTAAACTAAGAGAGTTACATCTATGTTTCAATTCAGCAGGTTAGAAACACATTTCTTCCAGAAACTAGATTTGTTCATTTTGGATGGAAGGTGGGCATATGCTGGACTGAGAAATCTCTCACCTTCAAAACTCAAAGGAAGCTATCTAAGACAAAGGTTGTCAATGTGTGCATTCAACTAACAGAGTTACACTATTGCGTGTATTCAGCAATTTGCAAATGCTTTCAGCGGAGAAGCTGAAAACTGGCATTTCCAGTAAAATCCAGTGGTACACGAAATACCAGTAAGACTGCCTGTAAAACACAGAAGAAATGAACCTGTATAATGGCTCTGGTGTGTGTGCATTCAACTAAGAAAGTTGCGGCCGGGCGCGGTGGCTCACGCTTGTAATCCCAGCACTTTGGGAGGCCGAGGTGGGTGGATCACGAGGTCAAGAGATTGAGACCATTCTGGTCAACATGGTGAAACCCCGTCTCTACTAAAAATACAAAAAATTAGCTGGCATGGTGGTGCGTGCCTGTAATTCCAGCTATTCAGGAGGCTAAGCCAGGAGAATTGCCTGAACCCAGGAGGCGGAGGTTGTGGTGAGCCGAGATTGCCCCATTGCACTCCAGCCTGGGTAACGAGTGAAACTCCTTCTCAAAAAAAAAAGAAAAGTTGCATATATATTTCAATTCAGAATGTTAGGAAAACTTTTCCTAAAGAAGCTAGATTTGTTCATATCAGACAGAAAGTTTCTATATGCTGGAATGAGAAATCTCACCTTCAACACTCAAAAGAAGCTATCTGGGGGATAGGTTGTCAATGTGTGCATTTACATACAGCGTTACACTGTTCTGTGTATTCAGCAGTTTGCAAACACTTTCTGTGGAGAGTCTGAAAACTGACATTTCCAGCAAAAACGTGTGTAATACTACATAGCAGTAAGATTGCCTGTAAAACACAGAAGAGACATATCTGTGAAACTGCTCTAATCTGTGTGTGTTCAATTAAGAGAGATGCATCTATGTTTCGATTCAGCAGGTTAGAAACACTTTTCTTACAGAAACTAGATTTGTTCATTGCAGACTGAAGGTGGGCATATGCAGAAATGAGAAATCTCTCACCTTCAAATCTCAAAGGAAGCTATCTTGGAGAAATGGTGTCAATGTGTGAATTGCACTTCCAGTGTTACACTGTTGAATGTATTCAGCAGTTTGCAAATGCTTTCTGTTTAGAATGTGAATACTGAGATTTCCTGCAAAATCTCGTGTGATACGAAATAGTAATAAGACTGCCTGTAAAACACAGAAGAACCATATCTGAGAAACTACTCTGGTCTTTGTACGTTCAAATAAGAGGGTGGCATCTATGTTTCTGTTCAGCAAGCTAGAAAGACTTTTCTTTAAAAAGCTAGATTTGTTCATTCCAGACCGAAAATGGGTATATCATGGCATGAGAAATCTCTCAACTTCAAAATTCAAAGGAAGCTATTCGGGAGGAAGTTTGTCAATGTGTGTATTCAACTTACAGATTTACACTGTTGTGTGCATTCAGTAGTTTGCAAATGCTTCTGTGAGGAATCTGAAAATGGACATTTCCAGCAGAATCCCATGTAATACAAAATAGCAGTAAGACAAGAAATGTATTTGAGAAACTGTTTTGGTGTGTGTGTGTGTTCAACTAAGAGGTGCATCTAAGTTTCAATTCAGCAGGTTAGAAACAGAAGCTAGATTTTCTTACAGAAGCTAGATTTTTTCATTACAGATAGAAAGTGGGCATAAGCTGGAATGAAAAATCTCACCTTCAAACGTCAAAATAGGCTATTTGGGAGAAAGGTTGTCAATGCATGCATTCAAATTACAGAGTTACAGGGTTGTGTGTGTTCAGCCATTGGCAAATGGTTTGTGTGAAGAACCTGAAAACTATCATTTCTACCCAAATTCCATATAATGCAAAACAGCTGTAAGACTGACTTTAAAACATAGAAGAAACGTATCTGTGAAACTTCTCTAGGGTGTGTGCGTTCAACTAAGAGAGTTGCATCTAAGTTTTAATTCAGCAGGTTAGATACACTTTTCTTATAGAAGCTAGATTTGTTCATTCCAGACGGAAAGTGGGAATGTGATGGAATGAGAAATCTCTCACCTTCAAAACAAGAAGAAAGCTATTAAAGAGAAAGGTCAATGTGTGCATTCAACTTACAGAGTTACACTCTTGGGTGTATTCAGCAGTTTGCATATGCTTTCTTTGGAGAATCTAATCTGATATTTCAGGCAAAATCCTGTGTTATACGAAATAGCAGTAAGACTGCTTGTAAAACACAGAAGAAATGTACCTGTTTAACTGCTCTGGCGTGTGCACATTCAACTAAGAAAGGTGCATCTATGTTTCCATTCAGCAGTTAAGAAAGGCTTTTTTTTATAGAAGCTATATTTGTTCATTCCAGACAAAAAGTGGGAATATGCTGGACTGAGAAATCTTCAAAACTCAAAGGAAAATATGTGGGAGAAAGGTTGCCAATGTGTGCATTCACATACAGAGTTATACTGTTGTGTGTATTCAGCAGATTAGAAATGGTTTCTATGGAGAATCCGAAAACTGACATTTCCAGCAAAATCCCATTTTATACTAAATTGCCTTAAGACTGCCTGTAGAACACAGAAGAAATGTATCTGTGAAACTGCTCTTATGTGTGTGCATTCAACTAAGAGAGTTGCATCTATATTTGGATTCAGCAGGTTAGAAAGACTTTTCTTACAGAACCTAAATTTGTTCATTCCAGATGGAAAGTTTGCATAGGCTGGAATGAGAAATCTGTCACCTTCAATCTCAAAGGAAGCTATCTGGAAGAAAAGTTGTCAGTGTGTGCATTCAACTTACACAGTTAAACTGTTGTGTGCATTCAGCAGTTTGCAAATGCTTTCTGTGGAGAATCTCAAAACTGACATTTCTAGTAAAATCCCATGTTGTACAAAATAGCAGACTGCCTGTAAAACACAGAAAAAGCCTACTTGTATAACTGCTCTGCTGTGTGTGCATTCCACTAAGAAAGTTTCATCTATGTTTCAATTCAGCAGGTTAGAAAGACTTTTCTTACAGAAGCTAGATTTTTTTCATTTCTAACAGATAATGGGCATATGGTGGAATGGAAAATCTTCCACTATCAAAACAAAAAAAAAGCTATCTGGTAGAAAGTTTGTCAATGTGTTCCTTCAACCTAGAGTTGCACTGTTGTGTGTATTCAGTTTGCAAATGCTTTCTGTGGAGTAGATGACAACTGACATTTCTGGAAAAATCCTCTGTTACACAAAATAGCAGTAAGACTACCTGTAAAACACAGAAGAAATGTACCTTTATAACTGCTCTGGTTTGTGTGCATTCAATTAAGAGACTTGTGTCTACATTTTGGTTCAGCAGGTTAGAAACCCTTTCCTTACAGAGGTAGATTTTTATATTCCAGTTGGAAAGTGGACATAAGCTGGAATGAAAAATATCTCACCTTCAAAACTCAAAAGAGGCTATCTCGCAGAAAGGTTGTCAATGCGTGCATTCACATTACAGAGTTACATGGTTGTGTGTGTTCAGGCGTTTGCAAACATTTTGTGTGGAGAATGAAAACTAACATTTCTACCCAAATTCCCTGTAATACGAAATAGCCATAAGACTGACTGTAAAACATAGAAGAAACTTATCTGTGAAACTGCACTGTAGTATGTGAATTCAACTAAGACAGTTACATCTTTCTTTCAATTCAGCAGGTTAGAAACACTTTTCTTTCAGAAGCTAGATTTGTTCATTCCAGACAGAAACTGGGCATAGGCTGGAATGAGAAATCTCTCACCATCAAAACAAGACAAAAGCCATCTAAAAGTACTGTTGTCAATGTGTGCATTCAACCTACAGAGGTACCCTGTTGTGTGTATTCAGCAGTTTGCAAACGCATTCTGTGGAGAATCTGAAAAGTGACGTTTCCAGCAAAATCCCATGTTATATGAAATAGTAGTAAACTGCCTGTAAAACACAGAAGAAACGTGTCTGTGAAACTGCTCGGGTGTTTGTGCATTCAACTAAGAGAGTTGCATCTATGTTTCAATTCAGCAGCATAGAAACACTTTAGTTACAGAAGCCAGATTTGTTCATTCCAGATGGAAGGTGGGCATATACTGGAATGAGGAATCTTTCACCTTCCAAACAAGAAGGAAGCTATCTGGGAGAAAGGTTGTCAATGTATGACTCAATTTACAGAGTAACACAGTTTTGTGCATTCCACAGTTTGCAAACACTTTCTGTGGAGAACCTGAAAACTGACATTTCCAGTGAAATCCCGTATAATACAAAATACCATTAAGACTGCCTGTAAAACAAAGAAGAGCTGTATCTAAGAAACTGCTCTCATGTGTGTGCATTCAACTAAGAGAGTTGCATCTATGTTTGGATTCAGCAGATTAGAAACATGTTTCTTACAGAAGCCAGATTTTTTTCATTCCTGATGGACAGTGGGCATATGCTAGAATGGAAAATCTCCCACTTTCAAAACAAAGCTATTTGGGAGAAAGTTTGTCAATGTGTTGTTTTAGCTTACAGAGTTGCACTATTGTGGGTATTTAGCAGTTTACAAAAGCTTTCTGTGGAGGAGATGACAACTGACATTTCTGGAAAAATCCTCTATTACACGAAACAGCAGTAAGATTGCCTGTAAGACACAAGAGAAATGTATTTGTGAAATTGCTCTGGTTTGTTTGCATTAAACTAAGAGAGTTGCATCTGTGTTTCAATTCAGCAGGTTAGAAACACATTTCTTCCAGAAGCTAGATTTGTTAATTTTAGACAGAAAGTGGGCATATGCTGGAATGAGAAATCTCTCACCTTCAACACTCAAAGGAAGCTATCTAAGACAAAGGTTGTCAATGTGCACATTCAACTAACAGAGTTACACTATTGTGTGTATTCAGCAGTTTGCAAATGCTTTCGGTAGAGAAGCTGAAAACTGACATTTCTGGCAAAATCCCGTGGTACACTAAATGCCAGTAAGACTGCCTGTAAAACACAGAAGAACCGTATCTGAGAAACTACTCAGGTGTGTGTGCATTCAAATAAAAGGGTGGTGTCTATGTTTCCATTCAGCAGGTTAGAAAAACTTTTCTTAAAGAAGCTGGATTTGTTCATTCCAGACTGAAAGTGGGTATATCATGGCATAAGAAATCTCTCAATGTCAAAACAAAAAAAGCAATCCAGGAGGAAGTTTCTCAATGTGTGCATTTAGCTTACAGATTTACACTGTTGTGTGTATTCAGCAGTTTGCAAACGCTTTCTGTGAGGAATCTGAAAATGGACAATTCCAGCAAAATCCCGTGTAATACGAAATAGCAGTAAGGCTGCCTGTAAAACACAGAAGAAACGTATCTGAGAAACTGCTCTGGTGTGCCTCCATTCAACTAAGAGAGTTGCATCTCAGTTTCAATTCAGCAGGTTAGATTCACTTTTCTTACAGCAGCTAGATTTTCTCATTACAGACGGAAAGGGGGCATATGCTAGAATGAAAAATCTCACCTTCAAAACTCAAAGGATGCTCTCTGGTGGAAAGGTTGTTAATTTGTGCATTCACATACAGAGTTACATTGTTGTGTGTATTCAGCAGTTTGCAAATGCTTTTTGTGGAGAATCTGAAAGCTGACTATTCCAGCAAAATCCAGTGTTAATACGAAATAGCAGAAAGACTGCCTGTAAAACACAGAAGAAACATATCTGTTAAACCGCTCTAATATGTGTGCGTTCAACTAAGAGAGTTGCATCTATGTTTCAATTCAGCAGGTTAGAAACACTTTTCTTACAGAAGCTAAATTTGTTCCTCCCAGAGAGGAAAGTGGGCATGTGCAGGGATGGGAAACCTCTCACTTTCATAACTAAAAGTAAGCTATCTGGGAAAAATGTTGTCAATGTGTGCATTTAACTTACACAATTACACTGTTGTGTGCATTCAGCAGTTTGCAAATGCTTTCTGTAAAGAATCTGAAAACTGACATTTCCAGCAAAATCCCATGTAATACAAAATAGCACTAAGAGTGCCCATAAAACACAGAAGAATCATATCTGTGATACTACTCTGGTGTGTGTGCGTTCAACTACAAGGGTTGTGTGTTCGTTTTGGGTCAGCAGGTTAAAAACACTTTTCTTTCAGAAGCTAGATTTTTTTATTCCAGATGGAAAGTGGGTGTATGCTGGAATGAGAAATATCTTATCTTCAAAACAAGAAGAAAACTATCTAAGAGAAAGGTTGTCAATATGTGTGCATTCAACTTACAGAGTTAAATTGTTGTGTCAATCCAGCAGTTTGCAAATGCTTTCTGTGTAGAATATGAAAACTGACATTTCCAGCAAACTCCCGTATTATATGAAATAGCAGTAAGACTGCCTGTAAAACACAGAAGATACGTATCTGAAGCTGATCTGGTGTGTGTGCTTTTAGCTAAAAGGGTTGCATCAGTGTTTTGATTCAGCAGATTAGAAACACTTTTTTTAGAGAAGCTAGAATTGTTCATTCCAGACGTAATGTGAGCATATCCCAGAATGGAAAATCTCTCACCTTCAAACTCTAAGGAAGCTATCTGCGAGAAAGGTTGTCAATGGGTGCATTCAATATAAAGAGATACACTGTTGTGTGTATTCAGCAGTTTGCAAACTTCTGTCTAGAATCTGAAAACTGACATTTCCAGCAAAATCCTGTGTTTTACAAAATAGCAGTAAGGCTGCCTGTAGGACGCAGAAGAACCATATCTGTGAAACTGCACTGGGGTTTGTGCATTCAACTAAGAGAGTTGCATCTATGTTTAAATTCAACAGGTTAGAAAAACTTTTCTTACAGAAGCTACATATGTTCATTTCAGACGGAAAGTGGGCATATGCTGGAATGAGAAATCTCTCACCTTTAAACTCACAGGAAGCTATCTGGAAGAAAGGTTGTCAATGTGTGCCTTCAACTTACAGAGTTACGCTCTTGTGCATATTCAGCAGGTTGCAAATGCTTTCTGTGAAGAATCTGAAAACTGACAGTTCAGGCAAAATCTTGTGCTATACAAAATAGCAGTAAGACTGCCTGTAAAACACAGAAGAAACGTACATGTATAACTGCTCTGGTTTATGCTCATTAAACTAAGAGAGTTGCATTGATGTTTCAATTCAGCAGGTTAGAAACATTTCTTACAGAAACTAGATTTGTTCATTTTAGACAAAAAGTGAGCATATGCTGGAATGAGAAATCTCTCACCTTCAAAACTCAAAAGAAGCTATCTAAGAGAAAGGTTGTCAATGTATGCCTTCAACTAACAGAGTTACACTATTGCATGTATTCAGCAGTTTGCAAACACTTTCGGTGGAGAATCTGAAAACTGACATTTCCAGCAAAATCCAGTGGTACACGAAATACCAGTAAGACTGCCTGTAAAACACAGCAGAAATGTACCTGTATAACTGCTCTGGTGTGTGTGCGTTCAACTAAAAAGTTGCATACGTATTTTGATTAAGCATGTAAGAAAAACTTTTCTTACAGAAGCTAGATTTGTTCATTCCTGGAAGAAAGGTTGTATATGCTGGAATGAGAAATCTCTCCTTCAAAACTCAAAGTAATTTATCTGGGGGAAAGGTTGTCAATGTGTGCATTCACATACAGTGTTAAGCTGTTGTATGTATTCAGCAGTTTGCAAACACTTTCTGTGGAGAATCTGAAAACTGACATTTCTAGCAAAATCCTGTGTAATATGAAATAGCAGTAAGATTGCCTGTAAAACACAGAAGAGACATATCTGTGAAACTGCTCTAATCTGTGTGCGTTCAATTAAGAGAGTTGCATCTATGTTTCAATTAGGCATGTTAGAAACAATTTTCTTACAGAAGCTAGATTTATTCATTGCAGACGGAAGGTGGGCATGTGCAGGAATGAGGAATCTCTCACCTTCAAGGCTCAAAGTAAGCTATCTGGGAGAAAGAGTGTCAATGCGTGAATTCAAATTTCACTGTTGCACTGTTGGGTGTATTTAGCAGTTTGAAAATGCTTTCTGTTTAGAATATGATTACTGAGATTTCCAGCACAATCCCTTGTGATATGAAATAGTAGTAAGACTGCCTGTAAAACACAGAAGAACCATATCTGAGAAACTACTCTGGTGTCTGTGTGTTCAACTAAGAGGGTGGCATCTATGTTTTGGTTCAGCAGGTTAGAAAGACTTTTCTTAAAGAAGGTAGATTTGTTTGTTCCAGACCAAAAGTGGGTATATCACGGTATGAGAAATCTCTCACCTTCAAAACAAAAAGAAAGCTATCTTGGAGAAATGTTGTCAATGTGTGCATTCAAGTGACAGAGTTACACTGTTGTGTGTATTCAGCAGTTTGCAAACGCTTTGTGTGGAGAGTCTGAAAACAGACATCTCCAGCAAATTTCCGTGTTATACGAAATAACTGAAAGACTGCCTGTAAAAAACAGAAGAACCGTATCTTTAATACTGCTCTGGTGTGTGTGCGTTCAACTAAGAGCGTTGCATCTATGTTTTGGTTCAGCAGGTTAGAAACAATTTTCTTACAGAAGCTAAATTTGTTCATTCCAGATGAAAGGTTGGCGTATCCCAGAATGAGAAATCTCTCACGTTCAAAACTCAAAGTAAGCTATCTAGGAGTAAGGGTGTCAATGTGTGATTTCAACTTCCAGTGTTACACTGTTGGGTGTATTCAGCAGTTTGCAAACCATTTCTGTTTAGAATGTGAATATTGACATTTTCAGCAAAATCCTGTGCTATACAAAATAGTAAACTGCCTGTAAAACACAGAAGAAATGTGTCTGTGAAACTGCTCTGGTGTGTGTGTGCTCAACTAAGAGAGTTGCATCTGTGTTTCGATTCAGCAGGTTAGAAACACTTTTCTTGCAGAAGCTAGATTTGTTCATTCAAGACGGAAAGTGGGCATACACTGGAATGAGTAATCTCTCACCTTCAAACAAGAAGAAAGCTATCTAAGAAAAAGATTGTCAATGTGTGCATTCACCATACAAAGTTACACTGTTGTTGGTATTCAGCAGTTTGCAAATGCTTTTGAAGAAGAATCTGAAAACTGAGTTACAGTGTTGTATGTATTCAGCAGTTTGCAAACGGTTTCTGTGGGGAATCTGAAAACTGACATTTTAAGCAAAATCTCCTGTTATATGAAATAGCAGTAAGATTGCCTGTGAGATACAGAAGAAACATATCTGTGAAACTGCTCTGGTGTGTGTGCATTCAACTAAGAGAATTGAATCTATGTTTTAATTCAGCAGGTAAGAAACACTTTTCTTACAAAAGCTTGATTTGTTCATTCCGGGTGGAAGGTGGGCTTATGCTGGAATGAGAGATCTCACACCTTTAAAACAAGAAGGAAGCTATGAGAGAAAGGTTCTCAATGTGTGCATTCAATTTGCAGAGTAACGCTTTTGTGTGTATTCAGCAATTTGCAAATGCTTTCTTTGGAGAATCTGAAAACCGACATTTCAAGTGAAATCCCGTGTAATATAAAATAGCAGTAAGACTGCCTGTAACACACAGAAGAAACGTATCTGAGAAACTGTTCTGGTGTGTGAGCGTTCAACTAAGAGAGTCGCATCTATGTTTTGATTCAGTTAGAAACACTTATGTTACAGATAGGTTTGTTTATTCCAGACGGAAAGTGGGCATATGCTGGAATGAGAAATCTCTCACCTTCAAAAGAAGAAAGCTATCTAAGAGAAAGGTTGTCATTGTGTGGATTCAACTTACATAGTTACACTGTTGTTTGTATTCAGCAGTTTGTAAACGCTTTTTGTGGAGAATCTGAAAACTGACATTTCCAGCAAAACCCCGTGTAAGAAGAAATGGCAGAAAGACTGCCTTTAAGACATAGCAGAAACGGATCTGTGAAGCTACTCTGGTGTGTTTCCGTTAAACTAAGAGAGTTGCCTGTATATTTTTAATTCAGCAGGTTAGAAATACTTTTCTTACAAAAGTTAAATTTGTTCATTTTAGATGGAAAGTGGGCATATGCTGGAGTGAGAAATCTCATTCTTCAAAACTCAAAGGAAGATTTCTGGAAGAAAAATTGTCAATGTGAGCATTCAACTTATAGAGTTACACTGTTGTGTGTGTTCAGCTGTTTGCAAACGGATTCTGTGGAGAATCTGCAAACTAGAATTTCCAGAAAAATACCGTGTGATACAAATAGCAGAAAGACTGCCTGTAGAACACAAAAGAAACATCTGTGAAAGTGCTCTGGTGTTTGTGCGTTCAACTAAGAGAGTTGCATCTATGTTTTGATTCAGCAGGTTAGTAATACTTTTCTTACAGAAATTACATTAGTTCATTCCAGGCAGAAGGTGGGCATATCCCAGAATGAGAAATCTCTTACCTTCACAACTCAAAGGAAGCTATCTTGGAGAAAGGTTTTCAATGTGTGTATTCAACTTAGAGTTATACTGTTGTGCATATTCAGCAGCTTGCAAATGCTTTCTGTGGAGAATCTGATAATTGACATTTCCAGCAAAACCCCTTGTTATATGAAATATCAGTAAGACTGCCTGTGGAGCACAGAAGAACCATATCTGTGAAACTGCTCTGGTGTGTCTGCATTCAACTAAGAGAGTTGCATCTATGTTTCAATTCAGCAGGTTAGAAACACTTATATAACAGAACATAGATTTGTTCATTTGAGATGGAATGTAGCATATACTGGAATGAGAAATCCCTCACCTCAAAATTTAAAAGAAATTATCTGGGAGAAAGGTTGTCACTGTATGCATTCAACTTACAGACTTACATTGTTCTGTGTATTCAGCATTTTGCAAACCCTTTCTGTGGAGAATCTGAAACCTGCCATTTCAGGGAAAATTCTGTGTTATATAAAATAGTAAGACTGCCTGTAAAACACAGAGGAAATGTATCTTTAAAACTGCTCTACTGTGTTTTTGTTCAACTGATTGAGTTGAATCTATGTATACATTCAGGAGTTAGAAACATATTTCTTGTAGGAGCTGCATTCAGACATTCCAACATGAATGAGAATATATGCTGTAATGAGAAATATCTGGTTCTAAAAGGAAAATGAAGCTATCTAACAGAATGGTTTTCAATGTGTGAATTTAACTCATATAGTTAAACTGATGTGTGTATGTTGCAGTTTGGAAACCCTTTCTTTAGACAATCTAAAAACAGACATTTCCATCAAAATCCTGGCATATAACAAGTAGGAGTAAAACTGCATCTAAAACCCAGAAGAAACATGTATTTCAAACTGCTCTGCTGTGTGTTTGTTCAACAAATTGAGTTGAATGTATGTTTAGATTTAGGAGTTGGAAGCACGTTTCTTGCAGGAGCTTCATTTGGACATTCCAGAGTGAATGGGAGTATATGCTGCAGTGAGAAATATCTGCTTCTAAATCAAAAATAGAGTTATCTAGCAGAATTGTCAATGTGAGGATCCAACTTACAGAGTTAAACTGATATCTGTATGCAGCAGTTTGTAAACCCTTCTAAGGAGAATCTAAAAACACACATTTCCAGCAAAATTCTGGCATACAACAAATAGCAGTAAGATTGGTCTAAAACACAGAAGTAAAGTATCTTTCAAACTGCTCTGCTGTGTTCATTCAACTAAGTGAGTTGAATCTATGTTTAGATTCAGGAGTTAAAAAAAAAGTTTTTGTAGAAGCTTTGTTTGGACATTCCAGAGTGAATGGGAGTATATGCTGTAATGAGAAATATCTGGTTCTAAAATGAAAACGGAGCTATCTAACAGAATGGTTATCAATGTGTTCATTCAACTTACATAGTTAAACTGATGTGTGTTTGCAGCACTTTGGAAACCCTTTCTATGGAGAATCTAAAAACAGACATTTCCAGCAACATCCAGACATAAAACAAATAACAGTAAGACTGCATCTAAAACAAAGAAGCAACGTATTTATCCAACTGCTCTGTTGTGTGTTTATTTAACTAAGTGAGTTGAATCTACATTTACATTCAGGGGTTAGAAATACATTTTCTGTAGAAGCTGCATTTGGACATTCCAGAGTGAATGGAAATATATGGTGTAATGAGAAATATCTGGAAATAAATGAAAATGGAGTTATCCAACAAAATGGTTTTCAATGCATGCATTCAACTTTAGAGGTAAACTAATGTGTATGCAGCAGTTTGGAAACCCTTTCTGTAGAGAATCTAAAAACAGACATTTCCAGCAAAATCCTGGCATATAACAAATAGCAGTAAGACTGCATCCAAAACACAGAGGAAACATATTATTCAAACTGCTCTGCTGTGTGTTCGTTTAACTAAGTGAGTTGAATCTACATTTAGGTTCAGAAGTTAGATACACGTTTCTTGTAGGAGCTGCGTTTGGTCATTCTGCTATTTTGAGTAACATGGGGTTTTCCTGGAAATGTCAGTTTTGAGATTCTCCACAGAAAGTGTTTGCAAACTGCTGAATACACACAACAGGGTAACTCTGTATGTTGAATGCAGACATTGACACCCTTTCTCCCAGATAGCTCCCCTTGAGTTTTTAACATGAGAGATTTCTCATTACAACATATGTGACTTTCCGTCTGGAATGAACAAATCTAGCTTCTGTAAAAAAAAAAGTTTATCTAATCTGCTGAATCGAAATGTAGGTGCAACTCTCTTAGTTGAACACACACACACCCCAGAGCAGTTTCACATATACCTGTCTTCTGTGTGTTACAGCGAGTCTTACTACTATTTCGTATAGCATGAGATTTTTGTGGAAATGTCAGTTTTCAGATTCTCCAGAGAAAGTGTTTGGAAACTCCTGAATACACAAAACAGTGTAACTACAATAGTTGAATGAATACAATGACAACCTTTCTCTCAGATAGCTTCCATTGAGTTTTTAAGGTGAGAGATGTTTCATTACAGCATATACCTACTTTCCATATGGAATAAACAAATCTACCTCTGTAAAAAAAGTGTTTCTAATATGGTGATTTGAAACAAAGATGTAACTCTCTTAGTTGAACACACACACTTCAGAGCAGTTTCAGAGATACGTTTCTTATGTGTTTCAAGGGCAGTTGTACTGCTATTTCGTATGACACTGAATTTTGCTGGAAATGTCAGTTTTGAGATTCTCCACAGAAAGCATTTGCAAAATGCTGAATACACACAACAGTGTAACTCTGTAAGTTTAATGCACACATTGACAATCCCTCACCCAGATAGCTTTCTTTGAGTTTTTAACATGAGAGATTTTTCATTACAGCATATGTCCACTTTCCTTATGGAACGAATGAATCTAGCTTCTGTAAGAAAATTGTTTCTAACCTGCTGAATGGAAATATCAATGTGACTCTCTTAGTTGAATGCACACACACACCAGAGCAGTTTCACAGATACATTTTTTCTGTGTTTTACAGGCAGTCTTAATGCTATTTCATGTCACATGGGATTTTGCTGTAAATGTCAGTTTTGAGATTCTCCACAGAAAGCGTTTGCAAACTGGTGAATACACACAACAGTGTAATTTTGCAAGTTGAATTTACCCATTGACAATCTTTCCCTCCTGTAGCTTCCTTTGAGTGTTTAAGGTGAGAGTTTTCTTATTACAGCATATGCCCACTTTCCATCTGGAATGAACAAATCTGGCTTCTGTAAGAAAAGTGTTGCTAACCTGTTGAAGTAAAACATAGATGCAACTCTCCGAGTTGAGTGCATACATATTTGAACAGTGTAACAGATATGTTTCTTCTGTGTTTTAAAAGCAGTCTTACTGCTAATTTGTATAATACGGGATTTTGCTGGAAATGTCTGCTTTCACATTCTCCACAAAAAGCGTTTGCAAACTGCTGAATATACACAGCAGTGTAACTCTGTAAGTTGAAAGCAAAGATTGACAAGCTTCCTCCCAGATAGCTTCCTTTGAGATTTTAAGGTGGGAGATTTCTCATTACAGCATATGGACACTTTCCATCTGAAATGAATAAACCTAGCTTCTGTAGAAAAGTGTCTCTAACCTGCTAAATTAAAACATAGATTCAACTCTCTTAGTTGAATACACATACCAGAGCAGTTTCACCGATACATTTCTTCTGTGTTTTTCAGGCAGTCTCACTGCTGTTCCATATACCACAAGATTTTGTTGGAAGTGTCAGTTTTGACATTCTCCACACTAACTGTTGGCAAACTTCTGTAACTCTGTAAGTTGAATGCACATGTTGTCAACCTTTCTCCCAGTTAGCTTACTTTGAATTTTTAAGGTGAGAGATTTCTAATTATAGCATATGCCCACTTTCCGTCTGGAATGAATAAATCTAACTTCCGAAAGGAAAGTGTTTGTAACCTGCTGAATCAAAACATAAATGCAACTATATTAGTTGAACGAACACACACCGGAGCAGTTTCAGAGATACATTTCTTCTGTGTTTTACAAGCAGTCTTACTACTATTTCATATAACACGGGATTTTTCTGGAAATGTCACTTTTGAAATTCTCCAGAGAAAGCATTTGCAAACTGCTGAATACACACAACAGTGTAACTCTGTAAGTTGAATGCACACATGGACAATGTTTCTACCAGATAGCTTTCTGTGAGTTTTTAAGGTAAGATTTCTCATTAAAGCATATGTCCACTTTCCATCTGTAATGGACAAATCTAACTTAAGATAAATATTTCTAACCTACTGAATTGATTCATAGACGCAACTCTCACTGTTGAATGCATGCACAACAGACAGTTTCACAGACATGTTTCTTCTGTGTTTTGCAATCAGTGTTACTGCTATTTTATATGAGATGGCATTTTGCCAGAAATTTCCATTTTGGGATTCTCCACAAAGAGCATTTGCAAAGTACTGAAGACACACAACAGTGTAACTCTGTAAGTTGAATGCACACATTGACAACCTTTCTTCCAGATGGCTTCCTTTCAGTTTTTAAGGTGAGAGATTTCTCATTACAGCATATGCCTGTCATCTGTCTGGAATGAACAAATCTAGCTTCCATATGAAAAGTGTTTCTAACCTGCTGATTCAAAATATAGATGCAACACTCTTAGTTGAACGCACACACACCAGAGCAGTTTCACAGGTACATTTCTTCTGTGTTTTACAGGTAGTCTTTCTGCTATTTCATATAACACGGGATTTTCCTGGAAATGTCAGTTTCCAATTTTTCCACAGAAAGCGTTTGGAAACTGTTGAATACACACAAAAGTGTAACTCTCTGAGTTCACACATTGTCAACCTTTCTCCCAGACAGCTTCCTTAGAGTTTTTAAGGTTAGAGAATTACACACAACATTGTAATTCTGTAAGTTAAATGCACACATTGACAACCTTTCTTCCAGATAGCTTCCTTTGAGTTTTTAAGTCGAGAGATTTCTCATTACAGCATATGCCCACTTTCTGTCTGGAATGAACTAATCTAGCTTCTGTAAGAAAAGTGTTTCTAACCTATTGAATAAAATATACATGCAACTCACTTAGTTGAACACATACACACCAGAGCAGTTTCACAGATACATTTCTTCTGCGTTTTACAGGCAGCCTTACTGCTATTTTGTATAACATAGGATTTAGCTGGAAATGTTAGTTTTCAGATTCTCCACAGAAAGCAATTGCAAACTGCTGAGTACACACAACAGTGTAACTGTAAGTTGAATGCATAATTTGACAACTTTTCTTTCAGATATATTTGTTTTGAGTTTTGAAGGTGAGAGATTTCATATTCCAGCATATTCCCACTTTCCATCTGGAATGAACAAGTCTAGCTTCTGTCATAAAAGTGTTTCAAACCTGCTGAATCGAAACATAGATGCAACTCTCTTAGTTGAATGCACACACACACTACAGCACTTTCACAGATACATTTCTACTCAGTTTTACAGTCAGTCTTACTGCTATTTCGTATAACAAGGGATTTTGCTGAAATTTCAGTTTTCGGATTCTCCACAGAAGGTGTTTGCAAACTGATGAATACACACAACAGTGTAATTCTGTAAGTTAAATGCACACATTGACAACCTTTCTTCCAGATAGCTTCCTTTGAGTTTTTAAATTGAGAGATTTCTCATTACATCATATGCCCACTTCCATCTGAAATCAACAAATCTAACTTCTGTAAGAAAAGTGTTTCTAACGTGCTGAATCAAAACATAGATGCAACCCTTTTAGTTGCATCAAACACACCAGAGCAGTTTAACAGTAAGTTTCTGCTGTGTTTTACAGGCAGTCTTACTGCTATTTCGTATAACATGGGATTTTTCTGGAAATGGCCATTCTTACATTCTCCACAGAAGCATTTTCAAACTGCTGAATACACACAACAGTGTAACTCTTTAAGCTGAATGCACATATTGACATCGTTTCTCCCAGATAGCTTCCTTTGAGTTTTTAAGGTGAGAGATTTCTCATTACAGCATATGCCCACTTTCCGTCTGGAATGAACAATTCTAGCTTCCATAAGAAAAGTGTTTCTAACCTACTGACTGGTAACATAGATGTAACTCTCTTAGTTGAATGCACACACACCAGAGCAGCTTCACAGATACGTTTCTTCTATGTTTTACAGGCACTCTTATTGCTTTTTTGAATAACACCAGATTTTGCTGGAAACGTCAGTTTTTTCCCCACAACAGATCCCAGTGTGTAGTGCTCCCCTCCCTCTGTCTATGTGTTCTCATTGTTCATCACCCGCCTATGAGTACATAAACTCAACATTTTTGATGCTTGCATAATATTTCATGGTGTATTTGTGCCACATTTTCCCTGTCCAGTCTATCATCAGTGGGCATCTGGGTTGGTTTCAGGTCTTTGTTATGGTAAACTGTGCTGCAATGAACATCCGTGTTTATGTGTCCTTACAGGAGAATGATTTATAGTTTTTTGAATATATACACATTCATGGGATTGCTGGGTCAAATGGAATTTCTATTTCTAGGTCCTTGAGATATCGCCACACTGTCTTCCACAATGGTTGAACTAATTTGCACTTCCATCAGCAGTTTAAAAGTGTTCCTCTTTCTCCATATCCTCTCCAGCATCTGTTGTCTCCAGATTTTTTAATGATCGCCATTCTAACTGGCGTGAGGTGGTATCTCAATGTAGTTTTGATTTGCGTTTCTTTAATGACTAGTGATGATGAGCATTTTTTCATGTTTGTTAGCCTCATGTACGTCTTCTGTTGTAAAGTGTCTGTTCATATACTTTGCCCACTTTTGCATGAGGTTGTTTGTTTTTTTCTTGTCAATCTGTTTTAGTTTTTGTAGATTCTGGATATCAGCCCTTTGTCAGATGGGTAAACTGCAAATTTTTTTTCCCATTCTGTTAGTTGCCAATTTACTCTAATGACTATTTCTTTTGCCATGCAGAAGCTGTGGAGTTTGATTATATCCCATTTGTCTATTTTGGTTTTTGTTGCCAATGCTTTTGGTGTTTTCATCATGAAGTCCTTGCCTAGGCCTATTTCATGAATGGTTTTTCCTAGATTTTCTTCTAGGGTTTTTATGGTGTAAGGTCTTAGGTTTAAGTATTTAATCCATCTGGAGCTAATTTTAGTGTAAGGTGTCAGAAAGGGATCCAGTTTCTGCTTTTTGCACATAGCTAACCAGTTTTCCCAACATTATTTTTTAAACAGAATCTTTTCCCCATTGTTTGTTTTTGTCAGGTTTGTCAAAGTTCGGATGTTTGTAGATATGTTGCATTGCCTCCAAGGCCTCTTTTCTGTTCCATTGGTCTATATCTCTGTTTTGGAACCAGTACCATGATGTTTTGATTACTGTAGCCTTTTATTATAGTTTGAAGTCCGGTAGTGTGATGCCTCCTGCTTTGTTCTTTTTGCTTAGGATTGACTTGGCTATGCGGGCTCCCTTTTGGTTCCATATGAAGTTTAAGGTGGTTTTTTCCAGTTCTGTGTAGAAGGTCATTGATAGTGTTGAATCTGTAAATTACTTTGGGCAGTATGGGCAATTCCATGATATTGATTCTTTCTAACTATGAACATGGAATATTTCTCGATCTGTTTGTGTCCTCTCTTATTTTGTTGAGTAGTGGTTTGTAGTTCTCCTTGAAGAAGTCCTTTACGTTTCTTGTAAGTAGTATTCCTAGGTATTTTATTCTTTTTTTAGCAATTATAAATTCCAGTTTGTTCTTGATTTGACTCCTTAAGTCTGTTATTGGTGTATAGGAATGCTTGTGATTTTTGCACATTGATTTTGTATCCTGAGACTTTGCTGAAGTTGCTTATCAGTTTCAGGAGGTTTTGGGCTGAGATGATGGGGTCTTCTAGATATACAGCCATGTTGTCAGCAAACAGAGACAATTTGACTTCCTTCCTCCTTTCCTATTTGAATATCCTTTATTTCTTTTTCTTGCCAGATTGCTCTGGCAATAACTTCCAGTACTATATTGAATAGGAGTGGTGAGAGAGGGCATCCTTGTCTGGTGCCAGATTTCAAAGGGAATGCTTCCAATTTTTGCCCATTCAATATGATCTTGGCTGTTGGTTTGTCTTAAATAGCTTTTATTATTTTGAGATACATTCCATCAATACCTAGTTTATTGAGGGTTTTTAGCATAAAGGGCTGTTGAATTTTGTCAAAGGCCTTCTCTGCATCAATTGAGATAATCATGTGGTTTTTGTTTATGGTTCTGATTATGTGGTGAATTACGTTTATAGACTTGCATACATTGAACCACCCTTGCAGCCCTGGGATAATCCGACTTGATCATCGTGGATAAGCTTTTTGATGTGCAGTTGCAATCGGCATGCCAGTATTTTATTGAAGATTTTTTTGGTCTATGTTCATCATGGATATTGGTCTGAAGCTTTCTTTTCTTGTTGAGTCTCTGCCGGGTTTTGGTATCAGGATGATGTTGGTCTTATAAAATGATTTGGGAAGGATTCCCTCTTTTTGGATTATTTGGAATAGTTTCAGAAGTGATGGTACCAGCTCCTCTTTTTGTATCTGGTAGAATTTGGCTGTGAACCCATCTGGACCTGGGCTTTTTTTGTGTGGTAGGCTCTTAATTGCGGCCTCAACTTCAGACTTCTTTATTGGTCTATTCAGGGTTTTGACTTCTTTTTGGTTTAGGCTTGGGAGGAGGCAAGTGTCCAGGAATTTATCCATTTCTTCCGAATTTAATGGTTTACATGCATAGAGTTGTTTGTAATAATCTTTGATGTTGGTTTGAATTTCTGTGGAATCTGTGGTGATATACCCTTTACAGTTTTTTATTGCATCTATTTGGTTATTCTCTCTTTCCTTTTTTACTAATCTGGCTAGTGGTCTGTCTATTTTGTTGATCTTTTCGAAAATCCAGCTCCTGGATTTATTGATTTTTCGAAGGGTTTTTGTGTCTCTATCTCCTTCAGTTCTGCTCTGATCATAGTTATTTCTCATCTTCTGCTAGGTTTTGAGATTTTTTTATCTGCTCCTCTAGCTCTTTCAATTTTGATGCTAGGGTGTCAATTTTATAACTCTCCTTCCTTCTCATATGGGCACTTATTGCTATATATTTTCCTCTAGACACTGCTTTAAATGTATCCCAGAGGTTCTGGTATGTTGTGTCTTTGTTCTTATCGATTCTGAAGAACATCTTTATTTCTGCCTTCATTTCATTGTTTATCCAGTCAACATTCAAGAGGCAGTTTTTCAGTTTCCATGAAGCTGTGCAGTCCTGAGTTAGTTTCTGAATTCTGAGTTCTAGCATGATTGCACTGTGATCTGAGAGACTGTTATGATTTCCATTCTTTTGCATTTGCTGAGGAGTGATTTACTTCCAATTATGTGATCAATTTTAGAGTAGGTGTGATGCGGTGCTGAGAAGAATGTCTTTTCTGTGGATTTGGAGTGGAGAGTTCTGTAAAGGTCTATTAGGTTTGCTTTTTCCGGGTCTGAGTTCAAGTCCTGAATACCCTTGTTAATTTTTGTCTGGTTGATCTGTCTAATATTGACAATGGGGTGTTAAAGTCTTCCACTATTTTTGCATGGGAGTCTAAGTCTTTTTTTTGAGTCTTATATATCTGGGTGCTCCTGTATTTAGGATTGTTAGCTCTTTTTGTGGCATCGATACTTTTACCATTATGTAATGTCCTTCTTTGTCTCTTTTGATCTTTGTTGCTTTAAAGTCTTATTTATAAGAAACAAGAATTGCAACTCCTGCTTTGTTTTGCTCTCCATTTGGTTGGTAAATCTTCCTCCATCCCTTTATTTTGAGCCTTTGTGTATTCTTGCATGTGAAATGGGTTTCCTGGATACAGCACACCAATGGGTTTTTGATTTGTATCCAATTTGCCAGTCTGTGTGTTTTGATTGGGGCATTTAGTCCATTTACATTTAGGGTTAATATTGTTATGTGTGAATTTGATCCTGTTGTATTGATGCTAGCTATTTGTTGTTTTCCCTATTTGTTGATACAGATTCTTCATTGTGCTGATGCTCTTTACCATTTGGTATGTTTTTGGAGTGGCTTGTTTCATTCTATGTGTAGTGCCTCTTTTAGGAGCTCTTTTAAAGTAGGCCTAGTGGTGATGAAATCTCTGAGTATGTGCTTGTTAGCAAAGGATTTTATTTTTTCCTCATTTATGAAGTTTAGTTTGGCTAAATATAAAATTCTGGGTTTAACGTTCTTATTTTTAAGGATGTTGAATATTGGCCCCCACCCTATTCTGGCTTGTATGGTTTCTGCTGAGACATCTGCTGTGCGTCTGATGTGCTTCCCTTTGTGGGTAACCTGACCTTTCTCTCTGTCTGCCCTTAGCATTTTCTCCTTCATTTCAACCCTGATGAATCTGACAATTATGTGCTTTTGAGTTGCTCTTCTTGAGGAATATATTTGTGGTGTTCTCTGTAATTCCTGGACTTGTATATTGGCCTGCCTTTCTAGGTTGGGGAAGTTTTTTTTGATAATATACTGAAGTGTATTTTCCAGCTTGGATTCATTCTCTTCGTCACCTTCAGGTACACCTATCAAACGTACATTAGGTCTCTTCACATAGTCCCATATTTCTTGGACACTTTGTTCAATACTTTTACACTTTTTTCTCTAATCTTGCCATTTCATTTTATTTCTTTCTGTTGATCTTTGACCTCTGATATCCTTTCTTCTGCTTGGTCAATTCGGCTGTTGAAACTTGTGCATGTTCACAAAGTTCTCGTGTTATGTTTTTCAGCTCCATCATTTAATTTATACTCCTTTCTATGTTGTCCATTCTCATTAGCCTTTCATCAAATCTTTTTTCAACGTTCTTAGTTTCTATGCTTTGGATTAGAACATGTTCTTTTAACTCACAGAAGTTTCTTATTACCCACCTTCTGAAGCCTGATTCTGTCATTTCATCACACTCACTCTCCATCCAGCCTAGTTCCTTTGCTGGTGTGGAGTTATGATCCCTGGTAGGAGGAGAGGTGTTCTGGTTTCGGGTGTTTTCATCCTCTTTGTGCTGGTTTATTTCCATCTTTGTGGATTTACCCACCTGTCGTCTTTGTAGTTGCTGACTTTAAGAGTTGGGTCTCTGAGTGAATGTCCAGTTTGTTGATGATAAAGTTATTTCTGTTTCTTAGTTTTTTTTACTAATAGTCTGGCCCCTCTGCTGTAGGACTGCTGAGGTCCACTCCAGGCCCTGCTTGCCTGAGGATCACCTGCAGCAGCTGCAGAACAGTAAGGGTTGCTACCAGTTTCTTCTTCTGCTATCTTTGTCCCAGAAGTATACTGCCAAATGTCGGTCTGATCTCTCCTTTATGAGGTGACTCTCTGGATATACAGTGGTCAGGGAGCTGCTTGAGAAGACAGTCTGTCCTTTATAGGAGCTCAAACGCTGAGCTGTGAGCTCAATTTTTCATTTAGAGCAGGCAAGTACGTTTAAGCTTCCTGCAGCAGAACTCATAAACCCCTTTTTTTCCTCAGGTGTTCTGTCCCAGGGAGTTAGGGCTTTATTTATGAGTTTCCATTGTGCTTCTTCCTTTTTTTAGGACTGCTCTGCCCAGCAAGAAGGCAGCCTAGTCACTGCCTGCAGAGGCTTTGCCGAGCTGCTGTGTGTTCTGTCTAGCTGCCATGTGAACTTCCCTGCAGTCCTGTTTATATGGGTTTAGTTAGAACTGCCTCAGCAATGGTGGCCCACTGCTGTGATGGCAACACTCTCTGTACTGGCTGGTTGCCTCAGCAATGGCAGGCTGCCTCAGCAATGGAGGACTACCTCCATAGTGGTGGAGTGCTTTGGTAATGGCAGACGCCCTTCCCCAACAGAGTTGGATCATCCTGGCTTCAGCTGTACTTTCTGTGAAACTCTCAACCCAGATCGTTTCCAATTGCTTTTTTTGTGTTTGTGGGGTTAAGACTAGCAGAGCCTGATCACCTGGCTCCCTGCCTCAGAGCCTTTTAATTTTTAGCTGAATGATCAACTTTCTCCCAGGTGTTCCAGTCACCTGTTGAAAAGGTGTCTCATTAGAGCATATGCCCACTTTCCATCTTGAGTGAACAAATCTGGATTCTGTAAGAAAAGTGTTTCTAACATGCAGAATTGAAACATAGGTGCAACTCTCTTAGTTTAATGAACACACACCAGAGCAGTTTCACAGATACGTTGCTTTTGTGTTTTACTGGCAGTCCTACTGCTATTTTGTATAACATAGAATTTGGCTGGAAATGTTAGTTTTGAGATTCTCCACAGAAAGCATTTGCAAACAGCTGAATATACACACCAGTGTAACTCTAAGTTGAGTGCACACATTGACAAGCTTTTTCCCAGATAACTTCCTTTTAGATTTTCAGGTGAGATATTTCTCATTACTGCATATGTCCACAATCCGTCTGGAATAATTCCACAAAACTGCTGAATTGAAACATATGTGTAACTCTCTTTGTTGAATGCACACTCACTGGAGCAGTTTCACAGACACGTTTCTTCTGTGTTTCACAGTCAGTCTTACCACTATTTCTTATAACACGGGATGTGGCTGGAAATGTCAGTATTGAGATTGTCCACAGAAAGCATTTGCAAACTGCTGCATACACACAACAGTGTAACTCTGTAAGTTGAGTGCCCACATTGACAAACTTTCTACTAGATTGCTTCCTTTTAGTTTCTAATGTGAGATATTTCTCATTACATCATATACAAACTTTCTGCCTGGAAAGAACCAATCTGGCTTCTGTAAGAAAAGTGTTTCTAACCTCCTGAATTGAAATATAGGTGCAACTATCTTAGTTGAATGCACACACACCAGAGCAATTTCACAGATACGTTTCTTCTGCATTTAACAGGCAGTCTTACTGCTGTCTCGTATAACACAGGATTCCGATGGAAATGTCAGTTTTGAGATTCTTTAATAAATCACTTGCAAACTGCTGCATACACACAGCAATGTAGCTCTGCAAGTGCTACACATTTACAAGGTTTCTCCCAGATAGCTTCCTTTGAGTTTTTATGGTGAGATATTGCTCATTAAAGCAGATGCCCTCTTTCCATCTGGAATGAACAAATCTGGCTTCTGTAAGAGAAGTGTTTCTAACCTGCTGAAATGAAGCATACATGCATCTCTCTTAGTTGAACACACACACACACCAGAGCAGTTTCACAGATACATTTCTTCTGTGTTTTACAGGCAGTCTTAGTGCTATTTCATATAACGTGATTTGTTTTTTTTTGTTTTTTTTTTTGTTTTTTTTTTTAATTTTTATTGCATTTTAGGTTTTGGGGTACATGTGCAGAATGTGGCACATATAACGTGATTTGTTTGGAAGTGTCGGTTTTAGGATTCTCCACAGAAACCTTTGAAAACTGCTGAATACACACAGCAGTGTAACTGTGTAAGTTGAGTGCACAGATTGACAAGCTTTCTCCCAGATAGCTTCATTTTAGTTTTTCAGGTGAGTTACTTCTCATAACAGCATATGCCCAGTTTCCATCTGGAATGAACAAATCTGGCTTCTGCAAGTGAAGTGTTTCTATGCTTCTGAATTGATGCATAGGTGCAACTCTCTTAGCTGAACGTACGCAAACCAGAGCTGTTTCACAGATACGTTTCTTCTACATTTTACAGGCAGTCTTACTACTAGTTCATCTAACATGCGATTTGGCTGGAAATGTGACATTTTAGATTCTCCACAGAAAGCATTTTCAAAGTGCTGCATACACACAGTATTGTAACTCTGTATGTTGAGTGCACGCATTGACAAGCTTTCTCCCAGATAGCTTCCTTTTAGTTTTTCAGGTGACATATTTCTCATTACAGCATATGCCCAGTTTGCATCTGGAATGAACAAATCTGGCTTCTGTAAGAAAAGTGTTTCTAACCTGCTGAATAAAAACATAGATGCAACTCTCTTAGTTGAACGCACACACAACACAGCAGTTTCACAGATACGTTTCTTCTGTGTTTTACAGGCAGTCTTACTAATATTTCATATCACACGGGATTTGGCTAGAAATGTGAGATTTTATTTTCTCCACAAAAAGCGTTTGTAAAGTGTTCCATATGCACAGCACTGGAACTCTGTACGTTGAGTGCACACATTGACAAGTTTTCTCCCTAATAGGTTCCCTTCAGTTTTTCAGGTGAGAAATTTCTCATTACAGCATATGCCAACTTTCCAACTGGAATGAACAAATCTGGCTTCTGTAAGAAATGTGTTTCTAACCTGCTGAATCAAAACATAGATGCAACTCTCTTAGTGGAACACACACACACCAGAGTTGTTTCACAGACATGTTTATTCTGTTTGTTACAGTCCATCTTGCTGTTATTTCATATAACTGGGATTTGGCTAGAAATGTCAGTTTCGAGATTCTCCACAGAAAGTGTTTGCCAACTGCTGCATACTCACACCAGTGTAACTACATAACTTGAGTGCACACATTGGCAAGCTTTCTCCCAGATAGCTTCCTTTTAGCTTTTTAGGTGAGATATTTCTCATTACAGCAGATGTGCACTTTCTGTCTGAAATGAATGAATCTGGCTCCTGTAAGAAAAGTGTTTCTTTTTGTTGTTGTTGTTGTTGTTGTCAGATAGTTTTCTTTTTTTATTGCATTTTAGGTTTTGGGGTACATGTGCAGAACATGCAAGATAGTTGCATAGGTACACACGTGGCAGTGTGTTTTGCTACCTTCTGCCCCTTCACCCATATTTGGCATTTCTCCCCATGCCATCTCTCCCCCGCTCCCCCCCCCGCTGTCCCTCCCTATTTCTCCCAATAGACCTCAGTGTGTGGTGCTCCCTTCCCTGTGTCCATGTGTTCTCATTGTTCATCACCCGGCTATGAGTGAATACATACGGTGTTTCCTTTTCTGTTCTTGTGTCAATTTGCTGAGAATGATGTTCTCCAGATTCATCCATGTCCCTACAAAGGACACGAACTCATCATTTTTGATTGCTGTATAATATTCCATGGTGTATATGTGCCACATTTTCCCAGTCCAGTCTATCATCGATGGGCATTTGGGTTGATTCCAGGTCTTTGCTATTGTAAACAGTGCTGCAATGAACATTTGTGTGCATGTGTCCTTATAGTAGAATGATTTATAGTCCTTTGGATATATACCTAGTAATGGGATTGCTGGGTCTAACCTGCTGAATTGAAACATAGATGCAACTCTCTTAGTAGAACTGACAGACACCAGAGAAGTTTCACAGATAATGTTTCTTCTGTATTTTATAGGCAGTCTTACTGCTGTTTCTTATAACAGTGATTTGGTTGGAAATGTCAGATTTTAAATTCTCCACAGAAAGTGTTTGCAAAGTGCTGCATACACACTGTATTGTAAGTCTGAAAGTTGAGTGCACACATTGACAAGCTTTCTCCCAGAAACCTTCTATTTAGTTTTTCAGGTGACATATTTCTCATTACCACATATGCCCAGTTTGCATCTGGAATGAACAAGTCTGGCTTCTGTAAGAAAAGTGTTTCTAAGCTTTTGAATCAATGCATAGATGCAACTCTCTTAGTTGAACGCAAGCACACCACTGCAGTTCCACAAATATGATTCTACTGTGTCTTACAGGCAGTCTTATTGCTAATTCATATAACACATGATTTGGCTGGAATTGACAAATTTTAGATTGGCCACAGAAAGCGTTTGCAGAGAGGCATATGCACAGCAGTGTAACTCCATAAGTTGAGTGCACAGATTGACAAGCTTTCTCCCAGATAGCTTCATTTTAGTTTTTCAAGTGAGATATTTCTCATTACAGCGTATGCCCACTTTCTGTCTGCAGTGAACAAATCTGGTTTCTGTAAGAAAAGTGTTTCTTACCTGCTGAATTATAACATAGATGCAACTCTCTTAGTTGAATGCACACACACTAGAGCAGTTTCACAGATATGTTTCTTCTGCATTTTATGAGCAGTATTACTGCTATGTCATGTAAAAGCATTTGGCTGGAAATGTCAGTTTTGACATTGTCCACAGAAACAGTTTTCAAGCTGCTGCATACACACAACAGTGTAACTCTATAAGTTGAGTGCACACATTGACAACCTTTCTCCCGGATAGCTTTTTTTTTCAGTTTTTCAGGTGAGATATTTCTTACTACAACATATGCCCACTTTCCATCTGGAATAAACAAATCTGGCTTCTGTGTTTCTTACCTGCTGGATAGAAACATAGATGCCGCTCTATTAGTTGATCGCACACACATGAGAGCAGATTTACCAATACATTTCTTTTATGTTTTACAGGCAGTCTTGCTGATGTTCATATAACATGGGATTTGGCTGGAAATTTCAGTTTCAAGACTTTCCACAGAAAGCATTTGCAAACTGCTACATATGCACAGCAGTGTAATTCTGTAAGTTGAGTGCACATGTGGACAAACTTTCTTCCAGATAGCTTCCTTTTAGTTTCTAAGGTGATATATTTCTCATTACAGCATATGCCAAAAATCTGACTGGAATGAACAAATCTGGCTTCTGTAAGCAAAGTGCTTCTAAGCTGCTGCTGAATGGAAACAAAGATGCAACTCTCTTAGTTAAATGCACATACACCAGAGTAGTTTCACAGACACGTTTCTTCTATGTTTTACAGGCAGTCTTACTGCTATTTCATATAACATGAGACTTGGCTCGATATGTCAGTTTTGAGATTCTCCACAGAAAGCGTTTTCAAACTGCTTCATACACACAGCAGTGTAACTGTAAGTTGAGTGCACACATTGACAAGCTTTCTCCCAGATAGATTCCTTTTAGTTTTAAGGTAAGATATTTCACATTACCACAAATGCCTACTTTTTGTCTGGAATGAAAACATCTGGCCTCTGTATGAAAACTGTTTCTAGCCTGCTGAATGGAAACATAGATGCAACTCTCTCAGTTGAACGCACACACACCAGAGCGGTTTCATAGATACATTTCTTTTTGTTTTACAGTCAGTCTTACTGCTGTTTCGTATAACATGGGATTTGGCTGGAAATGTCAGTTTTGAGATTCTCCACAGAAAGTTTTTGCAAACTGCTGCATACACACAGCAGTGTGACTCAGTAATTTGAGTGCACACATTGATACACTTTCTCCCAGATAGCTTTCTTTGAGTTTTGAAGGTGAGAGATTTCTCATTCCAGCATATGCCCACTTTCCATCTGGAATGAACAAATCTAGCTGCTGTAAGAAAAGTGTTTCTAATCTGCTGAATTGAAACATAGACACAACTGTTTTAGTTTAATGTGAACACACCAGAGCAGTTTCACAGATATGTTTCTTGTGTCTTTTAAAGGCAGTCTTACTGCTATTTCTATAACAAGAGATTTGGCTGAAAATATAAATTTTGAGATTCTCCGCAGAAAGTGTTTGCAGACTGCAGCATACATTCAGCAATGTAACTCCGTAAGTTGAATGCAAAGATTGACAAGCTTTCTCCAAGATAGCTTCCTGAAATGAACAAATCTGCTTCTCTAAGAAAAGTGTTTACAACATGCTGAAATGAAACATTCATGCAACTCTCTTAGTTGAACGCACATACACCACAGCAGTTTCACATATATGTTTCTTCATTGTTTTACAGGCAGCATTACTGCTATTTCATATAACATTTGATTTGGCTGGAAATATCAGTTTTGTGATTCTCCACAGAAAGCATTTGCAAAGTGCTGCATACACACAGCAGTGTAACTGTAAATTGAGTGCACATTTTGACAGGCTTTCTCCCAGATAGCTTCCTTTTAGTTTTTAAGACGAGATATTTCTCATTATAGCAGATGCCTATGTTCTGTCTGGAATGAACAAATCTGGCTTCTGTAAGAAAAGTGTTTCTAACCTGCTGAATCAAAACATAGGTGCAACTTTCTTAGTTGAATGAACACACAACAGAGCAGTTTCACAGATACGGTTCTTCTGTATTTTACAGGCAGTCTTACTGCTATTTCGTATAACATGATTTGGCTAAAAAGGTCAGTTTTGAGTTCTCCACAGAAAGTGTTTGCAAACTTCTGCATGCACAAAGCAGTTTAACTCTGTAAGTTGAGTGCACACATTTACAAGCCCTTTCTCTGATATAGATTCCTTTTAGCTCTTCCGGTGAGATATTTCTCATAACAGCATATGCCCAGTCTGCTTTTGGAATGAACAAATCTGTCTTTAATAAGAAAAGTGTTTTTAACCCGAGGAATCAAAGCATAGAGGCAACTCTCTTAGATGAATGCAAACACACCAGAGCAGTTTCACATACACATTTCTTTTGTGTGTTATATTCAGCCTTACTGCTATTTCACATAACATGCAATTTTCCTGGATATGTAAGATTTTACATTCTCCACAGAAAGTGTTTGCAAAGTGCTGAATACACAAAGCCATGTAACTGTGTAAGTTGAGTGTACACAATGAAAAGCTTTCTCCCAGATAGTTTCCTTTTAGTTTTTAAGGTGAGATATTGCTTATTACAGCATATGCCCACTTTCAATCTGGTGTGAATAAATCTGACTTCCGTAAGAAAAGTGTTTCTAACCTACTGAATGGAAACATAGATGCACCTCTCTTACTTGAATGCACGCACATGAGAGCAGTTTCACAGAAACGTTTCTTCTGTGTTTTACAGGCAGTCTTACTGCTATTTTGTATAACACCATATTTGGCTGAAAATGTCAGTTTTGAGATGCTCCAGAAAGTGTTGCAAACACAGCACATACACAGCAGTGTAACTCTGTAAGTTGAGTGCACACATTGTCAAGCTTTCTCCCAGATAGCTTCCTTTTAGTTTTAAAGGTGATGAATTTTTCATTACAGCATATGACTACTTTCCTTCTGGAATGAACAAATCTGAATTCTGTAAGAAAAGTGTTTCTAACCAGCTGAATAGAACTGTAAATGCAGCTCTCTTAGTTGAACGCACTCACACCAGAGCAGTTTCACAGATAAATTTCTTCTGTGTTTTACAGGCAGTCTTACTGCTATTTGGTATAACACGGGATTTGGCTGCAAGTGTCAGTTTTGAGATTCTCCACAGAAAGCTTGTGAAAATAGCTGCATACACACAGCAGTGTCATTCTGTAAGTTGAGTGCACACATTGACAGGGTTCTCCCAGGTAGCTTCCTTTCTGATTTTAAGATAAGATATTTCTCATTACAGTGTATGACAACTTTTCATGTGGAATGAAGAAATCTGACTTCTATAAGAAAAGTGTTTCTAACTTGATGAATCAAAACACAGATGCAACACTCTTATTCAAATGCACACCCATCAGAGGTGTCCATTTTCACAGATATGTTTCTTCTGTGTTTTATAGGCAGTCTTACTGTTATTTTGTATAACACAGGATGAGGTTGGAAATGTCAGTTTGTAGATTGTCCACAAAGCATTCACCAACTGCTGCATACACACAGCAGTGTAACTCTGTATGGTGAGTGCACGTATTGACAACGTTTCTCCCAGATAGCTTCCTTTTAGTTTTTAAGGTGAGATATTTCTCATTACAGCATATGTCCACTTTCTCCCTGGAATAAACAATTCTGGCATTTGTAAGAAAAGTGTTTCTAAACTGCTGAATTGAAGCATACATGCACCTCTCTTAGTTGAACGTACACACACCAGATCAGTTTCACAGACACGTTTCTTCTGTGTTATACAGGGAGTCTTACTTATATTTTGTATAACACAGGATTTGGCTGGAAGTTTCAGTTTTTAGATTCTCCACAGAAAGGGTTTGCAAACTGCTGCATACACACAGCATTGTAACTGTGTAAGTTGAGGGTATACAGTGACAAACTTTCTCCCAGATAGCTTCCTTTTTGTTTTTAAGATGAGATATTTCTCATTATAATGTATGTCAACGTTTCATTTGGAATGAAGAAATCTGGCTTCTGTAAGAAAAGTGTTTCTAACCTGCTGAATCAAAACATAGATGCAACTCTCTTATTCAAATGCACACACATCAGAGCATTTTCACAGATATGTTTCTTCTGTTTTACAGCCAGCCTTACCTCTATTTCTTGTAACATGGGATTTTGCTGGAAATGTCAGTTTTGAGATTCTCCACAGAAAGCATTAGCAAATACCTGTATAAACACAGCAGTGTAACTCTGTAAGATGAGTGCAGACATCAAAAAACGTTTTACCAGATGGCTTCCTTTTAGTTTTAAGATGAGATATTTCTCATTACAGTAAATGCCCACTTTCCATCTGGAATGAACAAATCTGGTTTCTGTAAGAAAAGTTTTTCAAACCTGCTGACTCAAAACAGGTTAGGTGTGTTCATCTAAGATAGTTGCATCTATGTTTTGATTCAGCAGGTTTTAAACACTTTTCTTACAGAAGCCAGATTTCTTCATTCCATACAGGAAGTAGGCATCTGCTGCAATGAGAAATATCTCACCTTAAAAACTAAAAGGGAGCTATCTTGGAGAAAGCATGTCAATGTGTGCACTCAACGTACAGTTACTGTGCTGAGTGTATGCAGCAGTTTGCACATGCATTCTGTGGAGAATTTCAAACTGACATTTCCAGCCAAATCTCATGTTTTGTGAAATAGCAGTATCACTGACTCTAAAACGCAGAAGACATGTATCTGAGAAACTGCTCTGGTGTGTGTGCATTCAACTAAGAGAGTTGTATCTATGTTTTGATTCAGCAGGTTAGCAACACTTTTCTTACAGAAGCCAGATTTCTGCATTCCCAATGGAAAGTGGGCATCTGCTGTAATGAGAAATACCACACCTTAAAAACTAATAGGAAGCTATCTGGGAGAAAGCATACAGCACCTTGTAAATGCTTTCAGTGGAGAATCACGAAACTGACATTTCCATCCAAATCTTACTGTTTTATGAAATTACAGTAAGATTGCCTGTAAAACACAGAAGAAACATAATGTGAAATTGCTCTGGTGTAAATTGTTCAAATAAGAGTTGCATCTACTTTTCATTTCAGCAGATTAGAAACACTTTTCTTACACAAGCAAGAGTTGTTAATTCTAGATGGAAAGTGGCTATCGGCTGTAATGATAAATATCTCATCTTAAACACTAAAAGGAAGCTATCTGGGAGAAAGCTTTTCACTGTATGTACTCAACTTTCAGTTACAATGCTGTGTGTATGCAGCAGTTTGCAACCCTTTCCGTGGAGAATCTAAAAACTGAGACTTCCAGCCAAATCCTGTGTTATACAAAATATCAGTAAGACTTCCTGTTTAACACAGAAGAAACGTGTCTGTGAAACTGTTCTGGTGTGTGTGCATTCAACTAAGAGAGCTGCATGAGTGTTTCATTTCAGCAGCTTAGAAACAGTTTTCCTATAGAAGGCAGATTGGTTCATTCCAGATGGAAAGTGGACATATGTTATAATGAGAAATACCTCACCTTAAAAACTGAAAGGAAGCTATCTGGGAGAAAACTTGACAATGTGTGCACTCAACTTACAGAGTTACACTGCTATGTGTATCCATCAGTTTGCAAATGCTTTCTGTGGAGAATCTCAAAACTGACATTTCCAGCAAAATCTCATGTTATACAAAATTGCAGTAAGACTGCCTGTAAAACACAGAAGAAACGTATCTGTGAAACTGCTCTGGTGAGTGTGCATTCAACAAAGAGAGTTGCATCTATGTTTCAATTCAGCAGGCTAGAAACCTTTTCTTTCAGAAGCCAGATTTGTTCATTCCAGATGGAAAGCGGGCATATGCTGTAATGAGCAATATCTCACCTTAAAAACTAAAAGGAAGGTATCTGGGAGAAAGGTGGTCAATGTGTGCACTCAACTTACAGAGTTACACTGCTGTGTGTATGCATCAGTTTGCAAATGCTTTCTGTGGAATAATCTCAAAACTGACAATTCTAGGCAAATTCTGGGTTATACAAAATAGCAGTAGGACTACCTGTAAAACACAGAAGAAACATATATGTGAAACTGCTCTGGTGTGAGTGGGTTCAACTAAAAGAGTTGCATCTATTTATGATTCAGCTTGTTAGAAACACCTTTCTTACACAAGCCAGATTTGAACATTCCAGACGGAAAGTGGCCATCTGCTGTAATGAGAAATATACCTTCTTAAAAACTAAATGGAAGCTATCTGGGAGAAAAGTTGTCAACATCTGCACTCAACTTACAGAATCACACTGCTGTGTGTATGCAGCAGTTTGTGAATGCTTTCTGTGTAGAATTTCAAAACAGACATTTTCAGCCAAATCCCGTGTTAAATGAAATACCAGTAAGACTGCCTGTAAAACACAGAGGAAACGTGTCTGTGAAACTGCTCTGTTGAGTGTCTGTTCAACTAAGAGAGTTGCATGTATGTTCCATTTCAGCAGGTTAGAAACAGTTTTCTTACAGAAGCCAGATTTGTTCATACTAGAGGGAAATGGGCATATGCTGTACTGAGTAATATGTCACCTTAAAAACTAAAAGGAAGCTATCTGGGAGAAAGCATGTCAATGTGTGCACTCAACTTACAGAGTTACATTGCTGTGTGTAGGCAGCAGTTTGCAAACGCTTTCTGTGGAGAATCTCAAAATTTACATTTCCAGCCAAATCTTGTGTTATTTGACATAGCAGTAATACTGTCTGTAAAACACAGAAGAAATGTATCTTTGAAACTGCTATGTTGTGTGTTTGTTCAACTAAGGGATTTCAATCTATGCTTCATTTCATCAGTTTAGAAACATTTTTTTTAGAGAAGCTAGATTTGGACATTCCAGAGTGAATGTAAAGCATATGCTGTAACAGGCAATATGTCTACTTAAAAACTAAAATGAAGCTCTCTGGTAAAAAGCTGGACAATGTGTCCATTCAACGTACTGAGTTAAACTGAAGTCTGTATACAGCAGTTCAAAAACTTTTTCTTTATAAAATCTAAAAATAAATATTTCCAGCAAAATCCCTTTTTATCAGAAATAGCAGTAAGACTGCCTTTAAAACACAGATGGAAGATATTTTTGAAACTGCTCTGCTCTGTTTCCATTCAACTAAGAAGACTGAATCTATCTTTAGATTCAGCAGTTAGAAACACATTTTATATAGGAGCTGGATTTGGACATTCCAGAGTGAATGGGAGTATATGCTGTAAAGGGAAATATTTTGCTTTAGAAATTATAACGATGTTATATGGGAGAAAGCTTGTCAATGTGTGCATTCAACTTACAGAGTTAAATTGATGTGTGTATGCAGCAGTTTGAAAACCCTTTCTATGGAGAATCTTAAATCATATAGTTTCAGAAAAATCCCAGCTTAATGAAATAGCAGTAACAATAATTATAAAACACAGATGAAAGCTATTTTTGAAATTGC
>CM052651.1:25943378-25962812 GCA_028533165.1 Leontopithecus rosalia | reverse complement strand
AATGAATCTATATTTTGATTCAGCAGTTTGGAATCACATTTCTTATAAGAGCTAGACTTAGACATTCAGGAGTGAATGGGAGAATAAGCCGTCAGGGGAAATACATTGTATGCAGAGTTAATCTGATGTGTGTATGCAGCAGTTTAAAAACCCTTTCTGTGGAAAATCTAAAAACAGATATTGCCAGCAAAATCCTATCTTGTAAGAAATAGCAGTTAGCCAGTCTTAAAAGCACAGAGGAAAGATATCTGTGAAATACTCTGCTGTGTTTCTATTCAACTAAGAGGATTGAATCTCTCTTGATTCACCAGTTTAAAAACACATTTATTTTTTTTTCCTTCTTTTTTTATTGCATTTTAGGCTTTGGGGTACATGTGAAAAACATGCAAGAAAGTTGCATAGGTACACATGTGGCAGTGTGATTTGCTGCCTTCCTCCCCTTCACCTATATCTGGCAGTTCTCCCCATGCTATCTCTCCCCAACTCCCCACCCCCCGCTGTCCCTACCTGTTCCCAACAGACTGCAGTGTGCGATGCTTCCCTCCCTGTGTCCATGTGTTCTCATTGTTCAACACCCACCTATGAGTGAGAACATGGAGTATTTCATTTTCTGTTTTTGAGAAAAAACATTCTTAAAGGAGCTAGATTTGGGCATTCCAGAGTGAATGTGTGTATAGGCTGCAAAGGGAAATATATCACTTTAAAAGCTAAAATGAAGCTATCTGAGAGAAGGATTGTCAATGTGTGCATTCAAATAACAGAGTTAAATTGATGTGTGTATGCAGCAGTTTAAAAACCCTTTCTGTGTAGAATCTAAAAACAGATATTTACAGCAAAATCCTGGCTTCTATGAAATAGCAGTAAGATTTCCTTTAAAACAGACAAGAAAGATATCTTTTAAACTGCTCAGCTGTGTGTCCACTCAACAAAAAGGACAGAATCTATCTTTTAATTCCACGGTTTTGAAACACATTTCTTATAGGAGCTAAATTTGGACATTCCAGGGTGAATGTGTGTATATGCTGTATCAGAAAATATCTCAGGTTAAAAATGAAAACACAGCTACCTGTGAGAAAGCTTGCCAATGTGTGCATTCAACTAATAGAGTTAAACTCCTCAGTGTATGCAGCAATACTCCCTTTAAAACCCTGAAAAAGATACCTTTGAAAATGCTCTGGTGTTGTTCTTTCAACTAAGATAATTCAATCTACGTTTTCATTCTGTAGTTTGGAAACACATTTTTTATAGAAGCTAGATTTGGACATTCCAGTGTGAATGGGAGTACATGCTGTAAAGTGAAATATCTAACATTGAAAACTAAAACAAAGCTATTTGGATCAATGGTTGTCATTGTATGCATTCAACTTGCAGTGTTAAACTGATGTTTGTAGTCACCTGTTTAAAAACCCTTTCTATGGAGAACCTAAAAACACACATATCGAGCAAAATGCTGGATAATAAGAAATATCAGTAAGACTCCCTTTAAAACACAGAATAAAGATATCTTTGAAACTGTTATGCTGTGTATCCATTCAAATAAGAGAATTGAATCTCTTTTTTTCTGCAGCAAAGAAAGACATTTCTTACAGGAGCTAGATTTGGTCATTCCAGAGTCAATGTGAGTACAGGTTGTAAAAGGAAGTATCTCACCTTAAAAACTAAAATGAAGCTATCTGGGAGAAAGCTTCTCAATGTATGCATTCAACTTATACAATTGATGTGTACATGCAGCACTTTAAAAATGCTTTCTGTAGATAATCTAAAACAGATATTTCCAGCAAAATCCCATCTTAAACTAAATAGCCATAAAACAAAGCTTGTCAATTTGTGCATTCAATTTACAGAGTTAAACTTATGTGTGTGTGCAGCAGTTTTAAAACCTTTTCTGTGGAGAATTTAAAAACAGCTATTTCTGGCAAAGTCCTGGAATATACGAAATAGCAGTAAGACTGCCTTTAAAACACAGAGGAAAGATATCTTTGAAGCTGCTCTGCTGTGTGTTGGTTTAACTAAGAGAATTGAATCTATCTTTTGATTCAGCTGTTTGGAAACACATTTCTTACATGAGCTAGACTTCAACATTCCAGAGTGAATGGGAGTTTATGCTGTAAAGGGAAATATCTCACTTTAGAAATTATAACAATGTTATGTGGGGGAAAGTTTTCAATGTGTGCATTCACCTTATGGAGTAAAACTGATTTGTGTATCCAGCAGTTTAAAAACCCTTTATGTGGAGAATCTAAAAACAGATATTTCCAGAAAAAAATCCCAGTTTTTACGAAGTACCAGTAAGACTACCTTTAAAACCCAGAAGGAAGATATTTTTGAAACTACTCTGTTGTGTGTACTTTCAGCTAAGATAAATGAATCTATCTTTTGATTCTGCTGCTTAGAAAGACATTTCTTAAAGGAGCTGGATTTGGTCATTCAACTAAGAGAATTGAATCTATATTTTGATTCAGCCGTATGAAAACACAATTCTTATATGAGCTAGATTTGTACATTCCAGAGTGAATTGGAGTATATGCACTAAAGGGAAATATCTCACCTTAAAAAGTATAATGATGCCCTCTGGGATACAGCTTGTCAATGCATACATTCAACTTACTGAGTTAAACTGATGTGTGTATGCGGCAGTTTAAAAACCCCTTCTTCAGAGACTCTAAAAACACGTATTTCCAGCAAAATTCTGGCTTATATTAAATCGCAGTCAGACTGCCTTTAAAACACAGAAGAAAGATATCTTTGAAACTCCTCTGCTGTGTGTACTTTCAGCTAAGAGAATTGAATCTATCTTTTGATCCTGCAGCTTACAAAGACATTTTCTATAAGAGCTAGATTTGGTGATTCCGGCGTGAATGTGAGTATAGGCTGTAAAAGGAAATATCTCACCATAAAACTGAAACATAGCTCTCTGGGAGAAAGATTGTCAATCTGTACCCTTAACTTACAGAGATAAACAGATATGTGTATGCAGAGTTTCAAAGCACTTTCCCTGAATAATTTTAAAACATGTATTTCCAGCAAAGTCCTGGCTTATACTAAGTAGCAGTAGGACTGCCTTTAAAAAACAGAAGAAATATATCTTTGAAACTGCTCTGGTGTGTGTCCGTTCATCTAAGATAATTGAATATATGTTTTTTTTCCTGTAGTTTGGAAGCACATTTCATATAGGAGCTGGATTTGGACATTGCAGAGGGAACAGAAGAATATGCCCTAAAGGGAAATATCTCACCTTAAAAACTATATTGACGCTATCTTGGAGAAAACTTGCCAATATGTGCTTTCAATGTACAGTGTTAAATTGATGTGTGTATGCATCAGTTTAAAAACCATTTCTGTGGAGAATCTAAAAACATATTCCACAAAATTATGACTTATATGAAATAGCAGTAAGACTGCCTTTAAAACACAGAAGAAAGATATCTTTGAAACTGCTCTGCTGTGTGTCCCTTCAAGTAAGAGTATTGAATCTATCTTTTGATTAAGCAGTTTAGAAACACATTTCCTATAGGACCTAGATTGGGACATTCCAGAGAGACTGTGTGTATGTGGTGTAAAGGGAAATATCTCACCTTAAAACCAAAATGAAGCTATCTGAGAGAAAGCTTGTCAATGTGTGCATTCAGTGTCCAGAGTTCAACTGATGTGTGTATGCAGCAGTTGAAAAATGCTTTCTCTGGAGAATCTAAACACAGATATTTCCATGAAAATTCTGGCTTATGAAAAATAGCAGTAAGACTGCCTTTAAACACAGAAGAAAAATATCTTTGAATCTGCTCTGCTGTGTATCTGCTCAACTAAGAGTATTGAATGAATCGTTTGATTCAGTAGTTTAGAAAATAATTTTGTTTAGGAGCTAGAATTGGACATTCCAGAGTGAATGTGCATATAGGCTGTAAAGGGAAATATCTGACCTTAAAAAAATAAAACAAATCTATCTGGGAGAAAGCTTGTCAATATGTGCATTCAATTTACAGAGTTAAACTGATGTGTGTATGCAGCAGTTTAAAAACCCTTTCCATGGCAAATGTGAAAACAGAAACTTCCAAAAAAATCCCAGCTAATACAAAATAGCGTAAGAGTGCCTTTAAAACACAGAAGAAAATTATCTTTGAAACTGCTCTCCTGTGTGTCCATTCAACTAAGAGGATTCAATCTATCTTAGTTTCTGCAGTTTAGAAACACATTTCATATAGCAGCTTGATTTGGACATCCCAGAGTGAATGTGTATATGTGGCACAAAGGGAAATATCTCACCATAGAAACTTAAATGACACTATCTGGGAGAAAGGTTTTTAATATGTGAATTCAACATACAGGGTTAAACTGATGTGTGTATGCAGCAGTTTAAACCCCTTTCTGTGGAGAATCTAAAAGTAGGTATTTCCACTAAAATCCCAGCTTATATGAAATAGCAGTAATTTGACCTTTAAAACACAGAAGAAAGATATCTTTTAAACTGATATGTGGTGTTTTCATTCCACTAAGAGAATTGAATGTATCTTTTCATCAGCACTTTAGAAACACATTTTGTTTAGGTGCAAGAATTGCACATTCCAGAGTGAATGTGTGTATATGGTGTAAAGGGAAATATCCTTAAAAACTAAAATGAAACTGTCTGTGAGAAAGCCTGTCAATGTGTTCATTCAACTTAGAGAGTTAAACTAATTTGTGCATGCGGCAGTTTAAATTCCCTTTCTGTGGAGAATCTAAAAAGTGATATATCCAAAAAATCTCAGATTATATGAAATAGCTGTAAGACTGCTTTTAAACCCAGAAGAAAGATATCTTTGAAACTGCTCTGCTGTGTGTCCATTCAATTAAGAGCATTGAAATTATCTTTTGATTCAGCAGTTTAGAAACACATTTTGTACAGGAACTAAAATTGCACATTCCAGAGTGAATGTGTGTATATGCTATAAATAGAAAATCTCACCTTAAAAACTAAAATGAAGCCATCTGGAAGAAAGCTTGTCAATGTTTGCATTCAACTTACAAAGGTAAACTGATGTGTGTAAGAGTCAGTTTGAAAACCCTTTCTGTAGCGAATCTAAAAACTGATATTTCCAGCAAAATCATGGCTTACATGAAATAGCAGGAAGACTGCCTGTAAAACACAGATGAAAGAAATCTTTGAAACTTCTCTGCTGTGTGTCCTTTCAATTAAGAGGATTGAATCTATCTTTTGATTCATAAGTTTAGAAACACATTTAATTTAGGACCTAGAATTGGACATTCCAGAGTAAATGTGTGCATATAGTGTAAAGGGAAATATCTCACCTTAAAAACTAAAACGAAGCTATATGGAAGAAAGCTTGTCAATTGTGCATTCAACTTATGGAGTTAAACTGATGTATGTATGCAGCACTTTAAAAACCCTTTCTGTAGAGAATCTAAAAACAGACATTTCAAGCAATATTCTGACTTATACAAAATAGCTGTAAGACTGCCTTTAAACACAGAAGAAAGATATCATTGAAACTGCTCTGCTGTGTGTCTGTTGAACTAAGAGAAATAAATATATCTTATGATTCAGCAGTTGAGAAACACATTTTATATAGGAGCTAGATTTATACATTCCAGAGTGATTCTGTGTATATGCTATAAAGGAAAATACCTTACCTTAAAAATTAAAATGAAGCTATCTGGGAAAAGCTTGTCAATGTGTGCATTCAACTTACAGAGTTAAACTCATGTGTGTATGCAGCAGTTAAAAAACCCTTTATGTGGAGAATATATAAACATATATTTCCAGCAAAATCCCTTCTTATGCAAAATAGCAGTAAGACTGCCTTTAAAACACAGAAGAAAGATATCTGTGAAACTGCTCTGCTGTGTGTCCATTAAATTAAGAGCATTGAATCTATCTTTAGATTCAGCATTTTAGAAACACATTTTGCATAGGAGCTAAACTTGGACATTCCAGAGTGAATGTGTGTATATGCTATAAATGGAAATATCTCACCATAAAAACTAAAATGAAGCTATCTGGGAGAATGCTTGTCAATGTGTACATTCAACTTACAAAGTTAAACTGATGTGTGTATGCAGCAGTTGAAAAACCCTTTCTGTGGAAAATCCAAAAACAGATATTTCCACCAAAATCTCAGCTTATACAAAATAGCAATAAGACTGCCTTTAAAACACAGAAGCATATCTTTGAAACTGCTATGCTCTGTGGCCATTCAACTAAGAGAATTGAATCTATCTTTCTGATCAGCTGTTTAGAAACACATCTCCTAAGAGGAGCTAGATTTGGACATTCCAGAGTGAATGTGTGTATGTGGTGTAAAGGGAAATATATTGCCTTGAAAACTAAAATGAAGCTGTCTGGGAGAAAGCTTGTCAATCTGTGTATTCAATATATGGAGTTAAACTGATGTGTGCATGCAGCAGTTTAAAAATCCTTTCTGTGGAAAATCTCAATATTGACATTTCTAGCAAAATCCCGACTTATACAATATAGCCTTAAGACTTCCTGTAATACATTGAAGAAAGATGTCTTTGAAACTGCTCTGTTGTGTGTCCGTTTACCTAAGATAATTGAATCTGTTTTGATTCTGCAGTTTATAAACACATTTCTTCTAGGAGCTAGATTTTGAATTTCCAGAGTAAATGTCAGTATATGCTGTGAAGAGGAATATCTCACCTTAAAAATTAAATGAAGCTATCTGTGAGATTGCTTGTCAATGTGTGCATTCAACTTACAGAGTTAAACTGACATGTGTATGCAGGAGTTTAAAAACCCTTTCTATAGAGAATATAAATGGAGATTTTCCAGCAAAACCTAGCTTATTGAAATGGCAGTAAGACTACCTGTAAAACATGGAAGAAACATATTTCAACCTGCTATGCTGTGTGCCCATTCAACTAAGAAAATTGAATTGATGTTTTGATTCAGCACCTTGGAAACACATTTCTTATGGGAGCTACTTTTGGACATTCCAGAGTGAATATGACTATATGTTGTAAAGAGAAATATCTCACCTAAAAACTAAACTGAAGCTCTCTGTGAGAATGCTTGTCAATGTGTACATTCAACTTACTCAGTTAAACTGAAGTGTGTATGCATCAGTTTAAAAACCCTTTCTTTTTAGAATCTAAAAACAGATATTTCCAGCAAAATCCTGGCTTACATGAAATAGCAGGGAAACTGCCAGTAAAACACAGAAGAAAGATATCTTTGAAACAGCTCTGCTGTGTGTCCATTCACCTAAGAGAATTGAATCTATGTTTTGATGTAGCAGTTTAGAAACAGATTTTGTATAGGAGCTAGATTTGGACATACCAGAGTGAATGTGAGTGTACGCTGTAAAGAGAAGTATTTCATCTTAAAAATTAAAATGAAGCTTTCTGTGAGAATGCTTGTCAATGGCTGCATTCAAATTACACAGTTAATCTCATGTGTGTATGCATCAGTTTAAAAACCGTTTCTATGAAGAATCTAAAAACAGATATTTCCAGCAATATCCTGGCCTATAAGAAATACCAGGAAGACTGCCTGTAACACACAGAAGCAATGTATCTTTGAAACTGCTCTGCTGTGTATCCTTTCACCTAAGAGAATTGAATCTATGTTTTGATTCAGCAGTTTAGAAACACATTTTTTATAAAAGCTAGATTTTGACAATCCAGTGTGAATATGAGTATATGATATAAAGAGAAATATCTCACCTTAAAAACTAAAATGAAGCTATCTGCGAGAATGCTTGTCAATTTTGTGCATGCAACTTACAGGGTTAAACTGATTTGTGTATGCAGCAGTTTAAAAACCCTCTCTGTAGAGAATCTCAAAACAGGTATTTCCAGCAAAACCCTGGCTTATATGAAATCGGAATAAGACTGCCAGTAAAACACAGAAGAAAGATGCCTTGGACTCTGCTCTGCTCTGTTTTCATTCACCAAAGAGAATTGAATCTATGTTTTATTTGTTCAGCAGTTTAGAATCCCATTTCTAATAGGAGCTAGATTTGGACTTTCCAGAGTGAATGTGAACATGTGTTAAAAAGAGAAATAGCTCACCTAAGAACTAAAATGAAGCTATCTGTGGAAAATAATTGTCAATGTGTGAATTCAACTTACATAGTTAAATTGATATGTATAGGCAGCAATTTATAAACTCTTTCTGTGGAGAATCTGAAAACATTTATTTCCAGCAAAATTCTGGCTTATATGAAATACGAGTAAGACTGTCTGTAAAACACAGAAAGTTGTGTGTAAAACACACAACTCTCAGTTGTGTACGTTCAACTGAGAGAACTGAATCTATCATTTGATTCAGCAGTTTAGAAACTCTTTTGTTATAGGAGCTAGATTTGAAATTAAGGAGTGAATGTGACTATCTGCTGTAAAGAGAAATCTCCCACCTTAAAAACTAAAATCAGGGTATCTATGAGAATGTTTGCAAATGTGTGCATTAAACTTACAAAGCTAAACTGATGTGTGTAGGCAGTAGTTCAATAAACCTCACTGTGGAGAAGCTACAAACACATATTTCCAGCAAAATCCTGGCTTATAAGAAATACCAGTACTACTGATGTTAAAACACTTAAGAAAGATATATTTGAAGCTGCTTGGCTGTGTGTCCGTTCATCTAAAATCCATGTTTTGATTTAGCAGTTCAGAAACTCATTTCTTATAGGAGCTAGATTTGGACATTCTAGAGTGAATGTGATTTTATGCTGTAAAGAGAAATATCTCACCTTAAAAAGTAAAATGAAGCTATCTTGGTGAATGCTTGTCAATGTGTGCATTCAACTTACAGAGTTGAACTGATATGTGTAGGCAGCAGTTTAAAAGCCCTTTCTATGGAGAACATGAAATCATATATTTCCAATAAAATCCTTGCTTACACAAAATTGCAGTAAGACTGTCTATAAAACTCAGAAGAAATGTATATTTGAAAATTCTGTGCTGTGTGTACATTCAATTAAGAGATCTGTATATATGTTTTTATTCGGCAGTTTGGAAACACATTTCATATTGGAGCTGCATTTGGACATTCCAAATTGAATGTGATTATATGATGTAGAGAGAAATATGTCACCTTAAAAAGTAAAATGATGGTATCTGCAAGAATTATTGCAAATGTGTGCATTCAAGTTATAGAGTTAAATTGATGTGTTTATGCAGTAGCTTATAAAACTCTCTGTGGAGATTCTACAAACACGTATTTCCAGAAAATTCCCAGCTTATGTGAAATAACAGTAAGACTGATTCAAAAACACAGAAGAAAGATATCTTTGAAGCTTCTCTGCTGTGTGTCCATTCAAGAAAGAGAATTGAATCTTAGTTTTGATTCAACAGTTTGGAAACTCATTTCTTATTGGAGCTAGATTTAGACATTCCAGAGTGAATGTATTTATTTGCTGTAAAGATACATATCTTATCTTAACAATTAAAATGAAGCTATCTGCCAGAGTGCTTGCCAATGTTTGCATTCAATGTACAGAGTTAAACAGATGTGTGTATGCAGAAGCTCAAAAATCCTCTCTTTGGAGAATCTAAAAACAGATGTTTCCAGCAAAATCCTGTTTTATATGAAACAACAGTAAGAGTGCCTGTGAAACACAGAAGAAAAGTATCTTTGAATCTGCTCTAGTGTGTGTCCGTTGAAATAAGGGAATTGAATCTATGTTTTGATTCAACAGTTAAGAAACCCATTTCTAATACGAGCAAGATGTGGATATTCCAGAATGAATGTGAGTATTTGTGGTAATGAGAAATATCTCACTCTGAAAACTAAAATGAATCTATCTGTGAGAATGCTTGTCAATGTGTGCATTCAACTTACAGAGTTAAACTGATGTGTATATGCAGCCATTTAAAAACCCTTTTGGTGGAGAACCTAAAAACAGATTGTTTGGGTGCCAAGGAAAAAAACATTTCCTTGGGTGCCATGGGCACCCAAGGAATGGCAGTGCAAGTCACCATGGGCAACATGGTAAGACAAGAGAAGGCAAGGAATGTCAAGGCAAGGCAAGGAAAGGCATTATGGACACCATGGTAAGGCAACTCAAGGAAAGGAAAGGCACTCAGGGCACTGTGGTAAGGCAAGGCAAGATGAGGCACCATGTGCACCATGGTAAGGAAAGGCAAAGCAATGTACGAAGGGCACTATGGTAAGGCAAAGCAACGCAAGCCAAGGCAAGCCACCATGGGCACCATAGTAAGGCAATGCAAGGGAAGGCAAGGCACTGTGGGCCACCTAGGAAAACAAATCAAGGCAAGGCAAAGCACTATGGGCACAGTGGTAAGGGAAGACAAAGCAAGGCAAGGCACCATGGGTAACATGGTAAAGCAAGGCAAAACAGCATGGGAACCACCATAAGGAAAGGCAAAGAGTGGAACCATGGGCACCAAGGAAAGGCAAGGCAAGGCACAGAAAGGCACAATGGGCACCATGGCAATGGAAGGAAAGGTAAAAAATTAGGGGACCCATGGTAAGTCAAGGCAAGGCACCATTGGCAACATGGTAAGGCAAGGAAAGACCATGGAAGGCACATGGGCAACATGGTAAGGCAAGGAAGGGCAAAGCACCATGAGAAACATAGTAAGGTAAGGCAAGTCAAGGTAAGGCACCATGGACACCAAGGTAAGGCAAAGCAAGGAAAGGCATTATGGACACCATTTAAAGCATGGCAAGGAAAGGAAAGGCACTGTGGAACCTTGGCAAGACAAGAAATGGCAAGACACAATGGGCATCATGTTTGTGTAAGGGAAGGCAAGGCAAAAAACTACACCATCAGCACCATGGTAAGGCAATGCAAGGCAAGGCTCGATGGGAACTGTGGCAAGGCAAGACAAGTCTAGGCCAGCAATGCAAAGAAAGTCAAGCCATTGTGGGCACCTTGGTAAAGCAAGGTAAGGTACGGCCAGGCACAATGGGCAACATGATAAGTCAAGGCAGAGAACGTCACCAAGGGAACCATTGTATGGCAAGGGAAGGCATTCTGGAAACCATGGTAAGGCAAGGCAATGGAAGGCAAGGCACCATGGGCACCATCATAAGGCAAGGCAAGGCAAGGAAAGGTCCCAAGTGCATGATGGTATTCCAAGGCAGGGCAAGGTAAGTCACTATGGGCACCATGGCAAAACAAGGCAAGATACAATGAGCACCATGGTAAGGTAAGGCAAAGCAATGCATGGCAAGGCACGGTGGGCACCATGGTAAGGCAAGGCAAGGGACCTCGGGCACCATGGTAAAGCATGGCAAGAATGAGCAAGGCTAGGTAAGACACCATGTACACTATGGTAAGGCAAGACAAACAAGGCAAGACATTATGGGCACCATAGTAAAGCAAGACAAAGCAAGACACCATGGACACCATGCTAAGGCAAAGTAAGGCAAAGCAAGGGAAGGCAAGGAACATGTGCACCATGGTATGGCAAGGCAAAGCCAGGCATACCCTGATGGACATCATGATAAGGCAATCGAAGGCAAGACAAGAAAAAGCACTATGGACACCATGGGAAGGCAAAACGAAACAAGTCTAGGAACCATGGGCACCAAGGAAAGGCAAGGCAAGGCCAACAAATGCAAGGCATGAGACTATGGTAAGACAAGGCAAAGCAAGGCAAGACACCATGGGCATCATGTTATGGTAAGGCAAGGCATCATGAGAACCATGATAAGGCAAGGCAAGGCAAGGTAAAGCACCTTGCGTGCCATGGTAAGGCAAGGCAAAGAAGGGAAGGGAAGGCAAGACACCATGGGCCCCATGATAAGGCAAGGCAAAGCAAGCCAAGGCACCATGGGCACTATGGCAAGACAAAGTAAGACAAAGCACTGTAGGCATCTTGGTAAGGCAATGCAAGGCAAGGCACCAGTGGTACCATGGTCAAGGAAGGCAAGGCAAGACAAGCCACACTAAGGCAAGGCACAGCAAGGCAAGGAACCATCAGCACCATGGTAAGGCAAGGAAGGAAAAGACAAAGTATGGCAAGGCAAGGTAACACACGGCAAGGCAAGGAACCATGGGAACCATGGTAGAGATAGGCAAAGCAAGGCATGCACAGCACAGAAAAGCAAGGCAAGGCAAGGAACCATGGGCACAATAATAGGGCAAGGCAAATCAAGAAAGAACAAGACACAAAGGGTACCATCAAAAAGCAAAGCAAGGCAAGGTAAGGTAGGGCATCATTGGCACCATGAAAAGGCAAGACAAGACAAGGCATTAATGTTATCAGAGTAAATCAAGGCAAGGCAAGGCAAGCAAAGTATCCTGGGCACCATGGTAAGGTAAGGCAAGGCAAGCTAAGGCAACCCGGCAGCATTTTAAAAATAATTGAAGAAAAGGCACCATGAGCACAATGGTAACACAAGGCAAGGCAAGTCATCCTGGGCACCATGGTAAGCAAGGCAATGCAAGTCACCATGAGCACCATGCTAAGGTAAGGGAAGGGAAAAAAAGCATCATGGGCACCTTGTAAAGGCAAAGCAAGGCAAGGCACCATGGGCACTATGGTAAGGCAAAACAAGGCAACATAGAAACCATGGTAATGCAAGGCAAGACAAAGTCATGTAAGAAAAGGCAAGGCACCATGGGCACAATGGTAAGGCAAGGCAAGGCAAGGTAAGGCTGCATGGGTATCATGGAAAGGCAGGGCAAGGCATGAAAAGGCACCATGGACACCATCATAAGGCAAGTCAAGTCAAGGCACCATGCACAGCATTCTTAGGCAAGAAAGACAAAGCACTATGGGCACCATTGTAAGGCAAGGCAAAACAGGGCAACATGGGCACCACGGTAAGGCAAGGCAAGGCAAAGCCACGCACTATGGTCACAATGGTAAGGAAAAGCAAGGAACCATGTGCACAATTGTTAGGAAAGGCAAGGCAAGGTACCATGGGCACCATTGTATGGCAAAACAAGCAAGGCAAGGCAAGGAATCATGGGCACCATGCTAATGCAAGGCAAAGCAAAGCAAGGCAAGGCAAGGCAATGCACCACATACACCATGGTAATGCAAGGCAAGGCAAGACACCATGGGCAAAGTGGTAAGGCAAGTCACCATTGACAGCATAGTAAGGCAAGGCAAGCCAAAGCAAGGCACCTTCAGAACCATGTTAAGGCAAGGTTAAGCAATGAAGGCACCATGGGCACCATGGTAAGGCTAGGGAAGAGTAAGCAAGTTGCCATGGGCACAATGGCAAGGCAAGGTAAGCCAAGGCACCATAGGCAAAATGGCAAAGCATGGCAAGGCAAGGAAAGACAAGGCACAATGGCACCATTGTAAGGCTAGGCAAGGCAAGGCAGGACACAATGGTAAAAGCAAGGAAATGCAGCATGGGAACTATGGAAAGGCAAGGCAAGACAATGAAAGACACCATGGACAACATGGTAAGGCAAGGCAAGGCACCATGCACATCATTCTAAGGAAAGGCAAGTGAAGGTACCATGGGTACCTTGTAAGGCAAGGAAAGAGAAAGCAAGGCAACATAGGCACCATAGTAAGGCAAGGCAAGGTGAAGCCATGCACAATAAGCACAATCATAATGAAAGAAAATGCACCATGGATGCAATGTTTAGGCAAGACAAAGCAAGACATTATGGGCAGCATGGGCATCATGGTAAGGCAATGCAAAGAAAGGCAAAGCAAGGCAATGTACCATGGGCACCATGGTAATGCAAGGTATGGCAAGGCACCATGGGCAGGATGTTAAGGAAAGGCAAGACAATGCAACGCACCTTCGGAACCATGTTAAGTCCAGGTAAGACAAGAGAAGGCACCTTGGGCACCATCATAAGGCAAGGCACCATGGCCACAATGGCAAGGCAAGGCAACATAAGGCAAATCAAGGCACCATGAGCACAATGGTAAGGAAAGGAAAGGCTGCATGGGCACCATGGGAAGTCAAGACAAGGCAATGAAAGAAAATCATGGTAATGCAAAGCAAGGCAAGGCACCATGTGCATTATTCAAAGGCAAGGCAAGACAAGGTACTATGTGAACCATGGTAAGGCAAAGGAAGGCAAAGCAAGGCAACGTGGGCACCATGGTATGGCACGGCAAGGCAAAGTCATGCACAATGGGCAAAATGGTAAGAAAAGGCAAGGCACCAGGGGCACAATGTTTAGGCAAGGCAAGGCAACATGGGCATGATTGCAAGGCAAGGCAAGGCATCATGGACAACATTGGTACCATGGTAAGGCATGACAAAGTAAGGCAAGGCAAGACACCATGGACACCAAGGTAAGGAAAGGCAAGGCAAGTCCCCTTGGGCACCATAGTAACTCAAATTGAGTCAAGGCACCATGGACACCATGGTAAGGCAAGGGAAGAATAGGCAATGTGCCATGGGCACAATGGCAAGGAGAGGCAACACAAGGCAAATCAACTCACCATGGGCATAATGATAAATCATGGCAAGGCAAGGCAAGGCAAGACAATGAACTGTGTGCACCATGGTAAGGCAAGGCAAGTCACTAAGGGCACCATGGTAAGGCAATGCTAAGCAAGGCAAGGCACTATGGGCACAATGGTAAGGCAAGGTAGAGCACTATGGGCACAATGATAAAATAAGGCAAGGCAACCAAGGCACATTGGGCCCCATGGTAAGGCAAGGCACCATGTGCAAGATGGTAAGGCAAGGCAAGGCTTTTTGGGCACCATAGTAATTCAAGGCAAGGCAAGACACTGTTGGCAGCATGATAAGGCATGGCAAGGAACAATGGACAGCATGTATGGCAAGGCAGGGCAATGCAAGGCCAAGCACCATAGGCAGCATGGGAACCATGATAAGACAAGGAAAGGCAAGGCAGGAAAGGCAAGGCACCATGGGCACTATGGTAAGACAAGGCAAGTGAAGGACAGGCACCATGTGCACTATGGAATGGCAAGGCAAGGCAAGGAAAGTCACTGTACCATGGACACCATTTAAAGACAAACCAAGGCACCATGGGCACAATGGTAAGCCAATGCAAGGCAAGGTGAGGCACTATGGGCACCATGGGAATGCAATGTAAGGCAAGCCTAGGCACTATAGAATTCATGGTAAAGCAACACACAGCAAGGCAAGGGACCATGGGCATTATGGTAAGGCAAGGCTAAGGATAGGCATAGGAAGGCATTATAGGCACCATGGTTAGGCAAGGCAAAGCAAGGCACCATGGGCACAATGGTAACAAGGAATGGCAAGTCATCGTGTTCACAATGGCAAGGAAATGCAAGGGAAAGCAAGGCACCGTGGACACCATGGTTAGGCAAGGAAAGGCAAAGCACCATGATAATAAAACAAGTCAAGGCTAGGCACCATGGGCAGAATGGCAAAACAAGTCACCATGGATAACATGGTACAACAAGGCAAGGCAAGTCAAGGCAATGTAATAAGGGACCATGGCAAGGCAAGGTAAGGCACCATGGGCACTATGGGCACCATGATAACATAAGCCAAAGCATGGCAAGGCAAGACACCATGGGCACCAACATAGGGCAATGTATGGAAAGTCAAGGCAATGAAATACGTGTACATTGGTAAGTCAAGGCAAGAAAAGTCAATGCAAGGCATAATGGGCAGCATATTAAGAAAATGCTAGGCAATGGAAGGCATCATGATCACCATGGTAATTCAAGGCAAGGAAAGGCAAGGAAAGGCACCATATGACCATGGTTAGGCAAGGCAAGACATCATTGGCACTATGGTAACTCAAGGCAAGGCAAGGCAAAATGGGAAGGATGGTAAGACAAGGCACCACAACTCAAAGCCACATGGTCACCATGGTAAGGCAAGACAATATAAGGCACCGTGTTCACCATGGTAATGAAAGGCAAGGAAAGGCATGATGGGTACCATGGTAAAACAAGGCAAGGCAAGGTAAGGCAAGGAAAGGCATTATGGCCCCAAGATAAGGAAAGGCAAGTCAAGCCACCAAGGCCAGCATGCTAAGGCAAGGCAAGGCAAAACTTCATAAGCACTATTATAAGGCAATTGAAGGCAAGGCAAGACAAGTCACCATGCATGCCATGGTAAGGCAACGCAAGGCATGATGGACAGCATGGTAAGGCAAGGCAAGGCAAGAGAAGGCACCATGGGAACCATGGCACAGCAGGACAAAGCAAGACAAGAAAAGGCGCCATGGGCACCATGGTAAGGCAAAGCAAGTCAAGACACCATGGGCACCATGGTAACACAAAGCAAAGCACCATGGGCATCATGATAAGGCAAGGCATGGAAAGGCAATGCAAGTCACAATGGGAACCATGGTAAGGCAAGGCAAAGCAAGCCTAGACACTAGGGGCACCATAGTAAAGCAATGCTAGGCAAAGAAAGGCATCTTGAGCACCATTTTAAGGCAAAACAAGGAAAGGCAATGCAAGGCAAGACACTGCTGGATCCTGCTTAGGCAAGGCAAGAAAAGGTAAGGAACAATGAGCACCATGGAAATAAAGGCAAGGCATGCAAGGCAAAATGTGAAGCATGGTAAGACAAGGCAAGGCACAGCAAGCCAAGGCACCATCAGGGTAAGACAAGGCAAGGCACCATAGGCAACATGATATGGCAAGAAAAGGGCCTGCAAGGCACCATGGGCAACATGGTAATGCAAGTGAATGCAAGGCAAGGCACAATGGGCACCATGGTAAAACAAGGCAAGGCAAGGTAAGGCAACGAAAGGCACTATGGGCCCAATGGTAAGAAAGGAAGTCAAGGCACCATGGGAAGTATGGTAAGGCAAGGCATGGCTGGGAATCATGGGCACCAAGGTAAGGCAAGGCAAATAACCAAAGACTCAGCAGTAAGGCAAGGCACAATAGGCATCACGGTAGCCAAGGGAAGGCAAGTCACCATAGGAACCATAGTAAGGCAAGTAAAGGCAAGGCAGGGAACTATGGGAAACATGGTATGGCAAGGCAAGGAAAAGCAAGGCATCATCGGCACCATGGTAAGGAAAGGAAAAACAAGGCAATACACTGTGGGCACCATTGTAATGCAAGGCAAAGCAAGGGAAGGCAAGGCACCATGGTAAGGCAAGACAAAGCAAGGGAAGGCAAGGAAAGTCACTATGGGCACCATGGTAAGGGAAGACAAAGAAAGGAAAGGAAAGGCACCATGGGCACCATGGTAAGGTAAGGCAAGGCAAGGCCTGATGGGCACCATTGTAAGACAAGGCAAGGCAAGGCACCATGGGCACCATGGTAGTCAAGTCAAGGCACCATGTGGACCAAAGTAAGGCAAGTCCTCATGGGCACCAAGGTACAGCAAGGCAGGGCAAGGCAAGGCACCATTGGCATCATGATAAGGCAAGGCAAGAAACTATGGGAACCATGGTAAGGCAAGGCACTATGGGCACCATGGTAAGGTAAGACAAGGCACCATGGGCACATGGTAAGACAGGACAAGGATAGCCACCATGGGCACCATGGTAAGGCAAGGCAAGGTAAGGCACTGCAAGGCAAGCAAATATAGGCAAGACAAGGCAATTAAAGTTAAGGCACCTGGCACACCATGACAAGGAAACGCAAGGCAACACACGATGGGCACCATGGTAAGGTGAAGAGAAGTCAAGGCAAAAAAAGACATTATGACACCATGGTAAAGCAAGGCAAGGCAAGGCACCTTGGGCACCATGGCAGGGCAAGGCAAGGCTAGGCAAGCAAGGCAAGGAAATCAAGTCACCATAAGCACCATGATAAGTCAAGACAAGATAAGGAAACGCAAGGCAAGCCAGGCCCCATGGACAGAATGGTAAGGCAAGGCAAGACAAATAACTAAGGGTACAACAGTAAGGCAAGGCAAGGCTTTATGGGCACCATGATACAGCAAGGCCAGTCAAGGAAATACACCATGGTAAGGCAAGGCAATGCAAGTGAACAAAGGCATCATGGTAATGCAAGACACAGCAAGGCAAGGCATCACAGGCATCATGTTAAGGCAAGGAAAGGCCCCATAGGCACAATGGTAAGGCAAGGCAAGGCAAGCCACCATTGGCCCCATAATAAGGCAAGGCAAAGTAAGGCAAGAAAAAGCACCATTGGCACCATGTTAACACAAGTCAAGAAAAGGCAAGGAGCCATGAAATCAATGGTAAGGATAGGCAAGGCATGGCAAGGTAAGATGCAATAGTCACCATGGTGTAGCAAGGCAAGTCAAGGCAACATGGGAACACTGGTAAGCAAGGCAAGGCATTATAAGGCACCATGAGCAAAATGGTAAGGCAAAATACAGAAAGGCAAGGGAAGGCAAGGCAAAGCAAAGTAAGGCACTATGGTACCATAATAAGGCAATGCAATGACAAGTAAGGCAAGACAAAGCACCATGGGAACCATGGTAAGGCAAGGGAAAACAAGGCACCATAAGAACCATGGTAAGACAAGGCTAGGCAAGGCACCATTGGAACAATGGTAAGGGAAGAAAAGGCGATCGAGAGGAAGATGGCACTCTAGAAGCAACTCACCACTGCAGCTCTCAGTCAAGACACAGAGGGTAAGCAAACAGCGCATTTTCAGACGGATCTTTATAGACCACAAAGTGGGGGAAAAGCCCAAATGTAAGAGGCACGCAGGACTCAAGCACAGCACTCTCGGCTGGCGCGGCCAGGCAGCCAGCACCGCCGCAGCGGCACAGCGCACGAAACACAAGGGTCTGGGTGCCCTGTAAAACTGGCAATTTGAGACTTGAGAGGGCAGATTGCTATGTTCATCTGATTGAACAGGTTTTAGACGGTGAACTAGACCAGGAGATTTCTGGGAGGTGAATTGTGAACCAGCACAGTGGGTGGCTGCACAGGAAATCACACAGATCCCAGGGCTCTTTGGCCAGCGGCTGAGGCACCTGGGAGAGAGTCAACCCTACAACTTAAAAAGAAAAAAAAAAAAGCAAAAAAGCTCGGAGGCAGGGAGCCAACTGATCAGGCTCGAGGGGTCTCACGCCCACAGAGACAAGCAATAAGGTGATTCGGAGTGCCAGGGGTTGAGAGTTCCACTGAGAAAAGAGCTGAACACATGACTGTGTAGCTTGGTGGGGGAAAGGAGTCTGCCATTGCTGAAAGCTTCGGCCCCTACTGAGGTACCCGCCCACTGCTGACGCAGTGAGCCATTGCCAAGGCAACCCGCAATAACAGAGAGACTCCACCTACAGGGCAGAGCCCACATCAGCAGGGCGAAGCATACGTCAGTAAGGTGGAGCCCAAAACAGCAGGACGAAGCCCACAACAAAAGGGCGGACCTCACGCCAGCAGGGCGGAGCGTCGGCAGCCAAATAGTGACTAGACTGCCTCCTAGCTGGGCAGGATAGCGCAATAGATACTCACAAATAAAGCCCTAACTCCCCGAGACAGAGCATCTGAGGAAAAAAACCGGTTTCATGAGTTCTGCCACAACAGACTTAAACGTACTTGCCTAGCAACACTGAATGAACAACGGAGCTCACAGAACAGCACATGAGCTCCTATAAAGTACAGATCGTCTCCTCAAGCAGCTCCCTGACCCCCG
>CM052651.1:25830928-25942878 GCA_028533165.1 Leontopithecus rosalia | reverse complement strand
ACCTTGGTGATGATAGTCAAGGCAGGCAAGGCAAGGCAAGGACCCATGGGCCTCATGGCCAAGCAAGGCAAGGAAAGGCAAGACAGCATTGGTAAATGGTAAGGCAGGTCAAACAAGGCAAGGCAAGACCCCTTGGGCAAGATGGTAAGATAAGGCAAGGCAAGGTGCCATAGGAAACATAGTAAGACAATGCAAGACAAGGCAAGGAACCATGGGTACCAAGGTATGTGAAGGCAAGGCAAGGCAAGGAACCATGGGCATAATGGTAATGCAAGGAAAGTCAAGGCAAAACCCCAAGGGCACCACGGTAAGGTCAGAGACATCAAGGTAAGGCAAGCAAGGCAGGGAAAGGAAAGGCACCATGGGCACCATAATAATGTAGGGCAAGTCAGGTCACCATGGGCACCATAGTAAGGCAAGGCAAGGGATGCCAAGGCAAGGCAAGGCAGGGCAAGGCTCCATGGGGTCCATGGTAAAGCAAGACATGGCAAGGCACCTTGGTCACTGTGGTAAGGCAAGACAGTGAAAGGAAAGGCACCATGGGCACTATGGTAAAACATAACAAGGCAAGGTAAGAGAAGGCACCATAAGCACCATGGTAAGGCCAAGTAAGACAAGACACCAGGGGCAAAATTATAAGGCAAGGCACCATGCACACAATGATAAGGCGAGGCAAGCCACCATGTGCACTATGGTATTGCAAGACACTGCAAGGCAAAGCAAGGCAAGATGGGCACCATGGTAAGGTAAAGGAAGGCAAGGCAAGGCACCATAGCCACAATGGTAAGGCAAGTCAAGGCAAGGCAAGCACCATGGACATTATGGTAAGGCAAGGCCAGGCACCATGGGCACCATGGTAAGGCAAGGCAAGTCAAGGCAAAGCAAAGCACCACTGGTTTCATGGTAAGGCAAGTTTAGGTATTGCACCATGGACACCATGTTAAGGAAAGACAAAGCTAGACAAGGCAATGCAAAGCACAGTGGCCACCATGGTAAGCCAAGGTAAGGCAAGGAAAAGAACCATGGGTTCCATGATAAGGCAAGGCTAGGCAAGGCACCATGGACGCCATGGTAAGGCATAGCAAGGCAAGGGAAGATGTGGGGAGGCAAGACATGATAAGACAAGGCAAGCCACCATGGGCACCATTATAAGGCAAGGCGATAGAAGGCAAAACACCATGGGCACTATAATAAGGCAGGGCAAGGCAAGGCATGGAAGGGAAAGGCAAGGCAAGGCAAATGGGCACCATAGTAAAGCAAGGCAAGGCAATTCAGGGATGGAAAAGTAAGGCAAGGCAAAGCATCAGGAATAACATGGTAAGGCAAGACAAAGCAAGGCACCATGGTCACCATTGTAAGGTAAGACAGGGTTAAAAAAAGGCTCCATGGACACCATGGTTAAGGCAAGGCAAGGTAAGGCACCATGGACCCCATGGTATAGCAAGGCAAGGCAAAAAAAAATGTACCAACAGCACCATGGTAAGGCAAGACCTGGCAAGACACCATGGGTACAATGGTAAAACAAGACAAGGCAAGGCAAGGTAAGGCACCATGGTCACCATGGTAAGGAAAGACAAGGCAAGGCAAGACAAGGCAAGGCACGATGGACACCTTGGTAAAACAAATACAGCATATTCTTACTCATAGGCAAGTGTTGAACAATGAGAACACATGGATACAGGGAGGGGAGCACTGCACACTGGGGTCTGTTGGGGGGAATAGGGGAGGGACAGCTTGGGGTGGGGAGTTGGGGAGAGATAGCATAGGGAGAAATGCCAGATATAGATGAAGGGGAGGAAGGCAGCAAATCACACTGCCACATGTGTACCTATGCAACTATCTTGCATGTTCTTCACATGTACCCGAAAACCTAAACTGCAATTAAAAAACACAGCAAGGCAAGGCACCAAGTACAGGCTTGGCAAGGCAAGGTAAGGCATGGGAAGGCAAGGCATGACAAGGAAAGTTAAGGCATCATGGGTACTATGGTAAGGCAAAGTAATCCACACCAAGGAAAGGCAATGCATGGCAAGGGAAGGCAAGGCAAGAAAAGCATGCCAAGTAAAGGCAAGGCACCATGGTCACCATGGGAAGGCAAGGCAAAGCAGGGCATCATGGGCACCATGATGAGTAAAGGCAAGGCAAGGCAAGGCAAGGCAATATGGGAACTATGGTAAGGCAAAGGCCTTAACTTCCGTTAAGGCAAAGAACAATGGGCACTATAATAAGGCAAAACAAGGAAAGGCAAGACACCAGTTTCACTATGCTAAGGGAAGGCAGACACCAGTTGGACCATAGTAAGGCAAGGCAAGGTAAGGTAGCATGGGCACCATGGTAAGGCAAGGCATATTAAGGCAAGGTACCTTGAGTGCCATGGTAAGGCCAGTTAAAGCAAGAAATGGAACCATGTTAACCATGGTAATAAAAGGCAAGGCAAGGCAAGTCACGGCACCATGGGCACCAGGTTACAGCAAGACAAAGCAAAGCATGGTACCATGGTAATGAAAGACAAGGCAAGGAAAAGCAACATGGGCACTATGGGCAACATAGTAAGGCATGGCAAGGCAAGGCACCATGGCCACCATGGTAAGACAAGTCAAATCAAGGCATGGCACCATGAACATAATGGTAAGGCAAGTCAAAGCAACATGTGCACCATTGTAAGGCAAGACAATGCAAGGCAAGGCAACATAGGCATCAAGGAATGGCCAGGCAAGACAAGCCAATGGAAGGCAAGGCACCATGGGCACCATAGTAAGGCAATTCAAGGCAAGGCAAGGCACCAATTTTACCATGGTAAGGGAAGGCATGGCAAGGCAAATACCATGAGGAACATGGTTTTGCAAGGCAAGGCAAAGAAAGGCACCATGGGCAACATGGTAAGGCGAGGCAAGGTAATACAAGCCACCAAGGTCACCATTGTAAGGCAAGGTAAGTCAAGCCACCATGGGCAAAATGGTAAGGCAAAGCAAGGAAAGGCAAGGAAACATGCGCACCATGTTAAGGTGAGGCAAGACACCAGAGGCACCATGGCAAGGCAAGGTAGCATGGGCATCATGGGCAACACGGTAATGCAAGTCAAATCAAGGCAAGGCACCATGAACATGATGGTAAGGCAATGCACCATGGGAACCATGGTAAGGCAAGGCAAGGTAAAGCGAGGCATCACAGTCACTATGGTAAGGCAAGGCAAGGCACCATGGGCAGCATGGTATGGCAAGTTAAGGAAAGGCAAAATGTCACCCTAATAATGGAAGGCAAGGCATGTCTCCACGGGTCCTATGATAAGGCCAGGCAAGACAAGATAAGGCAAGACAACATGGGCACCATGGTAAGGCAAAGCAAGGCAGGGCACGATGTGTCCCATGAAAAGGCAATTCAAGGCATTGCATGGAAAGGCAAGAAGGCATGGTAACACAAGGAAAGGCAAGGAGCCAAGGGCACCATGGTAAGGCAAGATAAGGCAAGGCACAATGGGCACCATGATAAAGCAAAGCAAGGCAAGGCAAGGCCCTATTGGAACTATAGTAAGGTAAAGAAAGGCACCATGGGCACCATGATAAGGCAAGGCAAGGAAAGGCACCACGGGCACAATGGTAAGGCAAGGCATATGGTCACAATGGTAAGGCAAGGCAAGGCTAGGTGTCATGGGCACTGTGGCAAAGCAAGGAAATGCATGGCACCATGGGCACCATGGTAATGCAAGGCAAGTCACCATGGGCCATATAGCAAGGCAAGGCAACTCAAGGCATCATGGGCACCATGGTAAGAAAAGGCAAGGCCAGGCAAGGCACAATGAGCACCATGGTATGGCAAGGAAAATCAGGGCAAGGCACCATAGGCATCATGGTAAGACAAGGCAAGGAGAGGCAAGGCACTATGGACACCATGGAAAGCAAGGCAAGGCAAGGCATGGCACCATGGGCAACATCTTAGGGCAAGGCAAAACAAGGCAGCACAGGAACCATGGTAAGGCAAGTCAAGGCAAGACCAGACAAGGCATGGCATCATGGGCACCATGGTAAGACAAGGAAAGGAAGGGCACCTTGGGCACTATTGTTAGCTAAAGTAAGGCCCCATGGGCAACATGGTATGGCAAGGCAAGGAAAGGCAAGGCCCCATGGGCACCATGGTAAGGTAAGAAAAAGCAAGACAAGGCATGACAAGACTTCATGGTCACCATGTTAAGGCAAGGCAAGGCAATGCAAGGCACCTTGGTCTCCATTGTTGGTCGAGGCAATGCACCATGGGCAACATGGGAAGGCAAGGCCAGGAAAAGCATTTTAAGCACCATAGTAACAGCAAGGCAAAGAAGGCACCATGGGTAACATGGGAAGGCAAGGTAAGGCAGACCTATGCACCATGGACACCAGAATACATAAGGTAAGTCAAGGCACCTTGGGCATTATCGTAAGGCAAGGCTAGGGATAGCATCATGAGCACGATGGTAAGGAAAAGCAAGGCAAGGCACCATGGGCATCATGGTAATGCCAGACAAGTTAAGGCAAGACAAGACACCATGAACACCATGGTAAGACAAGGCACTAGGGGCACCATGGTAACACAAGTTAAAGCTAGGCAAGAAAATGCACCATGGGCACAATGATAAGGCATGGAAAGGAAAGGCAATGCACCAAGGGCACCATGTTAAGGCAAGGCAAGCAAGACAAAACACCATAAGCACAATGGTAAGGCAAAGCAAGGCAAGCCAAGGCAATGTGCCGTGGGCATCATTGTAATTCAGGGCAATGCAAGCCTAGGCATGATGGGCACCATGGTAAGGCAAGTCATGTAAAGGCAAAGCAACATGGGCACCAAGGTAAAACAAAGGATTGTAAGGCAAGGCAAGGCACTATGCGCATATGGTTCGGCAAAGCAAGGCAAGGCACCATGGGCACCATAGTAAGGAAAGTCAAAGTAAGACAAGGCAAGGCACAGCACCATGGACACCATGGTAAGGCAATGCAAGACAAGGCATGAAGGGCACCATGGTAAGGCAAGGAAAGGCAATGCAAAAAAAGTCACCTTGGGCACCATGGTAATGGAAGGCAAGCCTAGCCAAGGTAAAGCGAGGGATCATGGGCACCATGGTAAGGTAAGACAAGGCAAGGCATCATGAACACCATGATAAGGAAAATCAAAGCATGGCAAGGCACCATTGGCATCTTGGTAAGGCAAGAAAGACAAGGCACCATGGGCAACATCAGAAGGCAAGGCAAGGCACCATGTGCACCATGGTAAGGGGAGCCAAGCCAAGGCAAGGCATGATAGGCAGCACTGTAAGGCAAGGCAAGTCACCATATGCACTGTGATTAGGCATGGCAAGGCAAGGTAAGGAAAGACAAGACAGCATGGGCACCCTGGTAAGCAAGAGAAGGCAATGCAAGGCACCATGGGCACCATGGTAAGGCAAGGGAAGGCAAGGAATGCCAAGGCAAGGCAAGGCAAAGTACCATGGCACTATGGTAAGGTAAGGCAAAGCAATGTAAGGCATGGCAAGATACCATGAGCACCATAGGAAACAAGGCAAGGCAGTGCAAGGCACCATGGTAAGACAAGGGAAAGCAAGTCAAGACAAGGCAAGGGACAATGGGCACCATGCAAGGCAGGGCAAGTCACCATGTGCACCATGGTCAGGGATGGCAAGAGAAGGAAAGGAAAGGCAAGACACCACTGACATCCTGGCAAGCAAGGGTTTGCAATGCAAGGCACCTGGACACCACGGTAAGGCAAGGGAAGGCAAGCAACATCAAGGCAAGAAAAGCAAAGCACCATTGGCACTATGGGAGGGTAAGGCAAGGCAAGGTAATTTAAGGCAAGACACCATGCATACCATGGTAAGGCAAGGAAGGCAAGGAATGTCAGGGGAAGACAAGGCAAAGTACCAAGAACACTATGGTAAAGTAAGACAGGGCAATGTAAGGCAAGACAAGACACCATGGGCACCATGGTAAGGAAAGGCAAGGCAAGAAACCATGGGCACCAAGGTAAGCAAGGCAAGGCAGAGCAAGTCACCATGAGCACCATGGTAAAGTAAGGGAAGACAAGTCAACACAAGGCAAGGCACAATGGGCACCATGGTAAGGATAGGCAAGGAAAGGCAAGGGATCCGAGGCACCATAATGAGGCAAGGCAAGCCAAGACAGCATGGACACCCTGGTAAGCAAGGGAAGGCAGTGCAAGGCACCATGGGCACCATGGTAAGGCAAGGGAAGGCAAGGAATGCCAAAGCAAGGCAAGGCAAAGCAACATAAGACATGGCAAGACACCATGAGCACCATGGGAAGGCAAGACAAGACACTATGGGCACCATGGTAAGGCAAGGCAAGGCAAGAAACTATGGGCACCAAGTAAGCAAGGCAAGGCAGTGCAAGTCATAGGCACCATGGTAAAGTAAGGGAAGGCAAGTCAATGCAAGACAAGGCACAATGGGCACCATGGTAAGGCTAGGCAAGAAAAAGCAAAGGATCCAAGGCACCATAATTAGGCAAGGCAAGCCAAGGTAAAAGACCATGGGAACCATGGCAAGGAAAAGCAAGGCAAGGCACCATCAGCACCATGGTAAGGCAAGGCAAGGCACTATTTCAACATGATAAGACAGGGCTAAACACAGAATGGCATCATGGGTGTCATGGTAAGGCAAGACAAGGAAAGGCACAATGGACACCATGGTAGGTTTAGGCAAGGCAAGGCAGAATGGGCAACATGGGAAGGCAAGATAAGGCAAAGCAGGAAACCAAGTCCACCATAGTAAGGCAAGACAAGGCAAAGCATCATAGAAACCATGGTAAGGCAAGGCAAAGCAATGCAAGGCATCAGCACCATTGTTAGCCAAGGCAAAGCACAATGGGCAACATTGTAAGGCATGGCAATATAAGGCAATGCAGTACAAGCACCATAGTAACAGAGGACAAGGCAAAGCAGGGACTAAGGGCACCATGGGAAGCCAAGGCAAGGCAGGCATAGGTACTATGCATACCAGAATAAGGAAAGGCACCATGGGCATCATGGTAAGGCAAGGCATGGCATGACATCATGGGCACATGGTAAGGAAAGGTAAGGCACGATGGGCACAATGGTACAGCAAAACAAGACAAAGCAAAACAAGGCACGATGTGCACCATGGTAAGGCAACCACCATGGGCACCAAGGTAAAACAACGCAAAGCAAGGCAAGGCAAGAAACCATGGACACCATGATAAGGCAAGGCATGGAAAGGCAAGTCAAGGCACCATGGGCACCATGGTAAGGCATGGCAAGGCAAGGTAAAACACCATAATCACCATGATAAGGCAAAGCAAGGCAAACCACAGCAAAGTGCCATGGACATCATGGTAAGGCAAGGCAAGGAAATGAATCATGGGCACCATGGTAAGGCAAAAGAAGGCAAGACTAGACAGCATGGTCACAATTGTAAGGCAAGGCAATGCAAGCCTAGACACTATGGACATATTGATAAGGCAAGGCAAATAACAGCAAAGCAACATGGGCACCAAGGTAAAGCAAGGGAATGCAAGGTAAGCAAGTCACCATGGGCATATGGTTTGGCAAGTGAAGGCAAGGCATCATGGGCACCATGGTAAGGCAAGGCAAGGAAAGGTACCATCGCACCATGGTAAGGCAAGGCAATGCAAGACACCATTGGCACCATGGTAAGTCAAGGCATGGAACAATGGACACCCAGGTAGGGCAAGGCAAGGCAAAGTAAGGCAGCATGGCCACCACGTTAAGGCAAAGCAAAGCAAAGCAACACCAGGCAAGGCATGGCACTATGGGCACCATGGTAAGGTAATGCAAGACAAGGCACGATGGGCACCATGGTAAGACAAGGAAAGATAATGCAAAAAAAGACACCTTGGACACCATGGTAATGGAAGGCAAGGAAAGTAACCATGGGCACTACGGTAATGCAAGGCAAGGCAAGGGAACAAAAAGCACCATGGACACCATAGTAAAGCAAGGCAAGGCACCATGAACACCATGGTAAGGAAAGGAAAGGCATGGCAAGGCACCATGGGCACTATGATAAGGCAAAGCAGTGTAATGTCAGGCACCATGGGCACCATAGTAAGGCAAGAAAAGCAAGGCACTATGGGCAACATCGAAAGGTAAGACAAGTCACTATGTGCACCATGGGAAAGGAAGGCAAGGCAAGGCACCATGGGCACCATGGTAAGGCATGGCAAGGCAAGGTAAGGAAAGGCAAGACACCATGAGCACCAAGGTAAAGCAAGGGAAGGCAAAGCACCATGGCACTATGGTAAGGGAAGGCAAGGCAAAGAAAGGCAAGGAAAGACCATGGGCATCATGGTAGGCAAGGCAAGGCAGTGTAAGGCACCATGGGAACCATGTTAAGTTAAGGGAAGGCAAGTAAAGGCAAGGCAAGGCACCATAGGCACCAGTGTAACACAAGGCAAGTCAGCATGTGCACCAAGTCAGGCATGGCAAGGTAAGGTAAGGAACAGCAAGACACCATGGGCACACTGGTAAGCAAGGGAAGGCTGTGCAAGGCACCATGGACACCATGGTAAGGCAAGGGAAGGCATGGAATGTCAAGGCAAGGCAAGGCAAAGAACCATCAGCACTATGGTAAAGTAAACCAAGTCAAAGTAAGTCAAGGCAATACATATGGGCCCCATGGTAAGGCAAGGGAAGGCAAGAAATGTCCAGGCAAGGCAAGGCAAAGATCATGGGCACTATGATAAGGTAAGGCAGGGCAATGTAAAGCAAGGTAAGACACCATGGGCACCATGGCAAGGCAAAGAAAGGCAAGGCACTATGTGTACCATGGTAAGCAAAGCAAGGCACTGCAAGGCACCATGCGCACCATGGTATGGCAAGGGAAGGCAAGTCAAGGCAAGGCATGACACCATGGGCATCTTGGTAAGACTAAGCAAGGAAAGGCAAGGAACCCAAGGCAGCATTGTAAGGCAAGGCAAGGGACCATGGGCACCATGGTAAGGCAAAGTTAAACACGGAATGGCACCATGATCACCATGGTAAGGCAAGGCAAAATAGACACCATGGTAAGGCAAGTCAAGGCAAGGAAAGACACAATGAGCAACATGTAAAAACAAGGTAAGGCAAGGCAAGAAACCGTGGGCCCCATAGTAAGACAAAACAAGGCAAGGCAAGGCAAGCAATCATGGGAACCATGTAAAGATAAGGCAAAGCAAGGTACCATGGGCACCATGGTAAGGGAAGACATGACAAGGTCCCATGGCCAAAATGGTAAGTCAAGGCAAGGCTAGGCATGATGGTCACCATGGTAAGACAATGCAAGGCAAGGCAGCAAGGGCACCATGCTAAGGCAAGGCAAGGCAAGAAAGGCACCATGGATACCACTGTAAACCACAGCAAGACAAGTCAAGATATTATAGGCAACCTAATAAGGTAAGGCAAAGTGAGGCACTATGGGCACCATCTTAGGGCAAGACAAGACAAGGAAGTGAATGGCAGGACACCATGCACATCATGGTAAGGAAAGGAAAGTCAAGACAACATGATAAGGAAAGGAAAGATCAGGTAAGGCACAATGGTAAGGCAAGGCAAGTCAGCATGGGCTAAATGGTAAGGCAAAGCACCAAGGGTACTATGGTTATTCAAGTGAAGGCAAGACACAATTGGCACTATGGTAATGCAAGGCAAGGCAAGTCAAGCAATGCACCATGGGCACCATGGTAAGGAAAGACAAGGCACCATAGGCAACATAGCAAGACAAGGCAAGTCAAGGCAATGCACAATGGGCACAATGGTAAAGCAAAGCAAGCCACCTTGGGAAATATGGGAAGGCAAGGCAAGGCACCATGGGCACCAAAGTAAGGCAACGCAAGGCAAGATAAGAAACCATGGACACCAAGGTAAAGGAAGGCCAGACAAGGCACCACGACAAAAAGAGTAAGGCAAGGCAAGGCAAGACCAGGCAATATGGGCACAATGATAAGGCAAGACAAAACACCATGGGCACCATGTTAGAGTAAGGCAAGTCAAGCAAGTCAAGGAACTATGGGCACCAGGGAAGGTAAGGCAAGGAACCAGCAGCACCATTGTAATGCAAGGAAAGGCAAGGCAACACATGCACCATGCTAAGGCAAGGCAGGAAAAGGCACCATGGGCACCACAGTAAACCAAGCCAAGGCAAACCGTGTCATGGGCAACATATTAAAGCAAGGCAAGGCAAGGCACCATGGACACCAACCTAGGGCAAGACAAGGCAAGGAAAGGAATGGCAGGACACCATGCACACCCTGATAAGGAAAGGCAAGCAAGGCACCATGGTAATGTAAGGCAAGGCCATGCTAGGCACCATGGGCACCATGGTAAGGCAAGGCAAGGCAGCATGTACAAAATTGTAAAGTAAGGTAAGGCAAGTTACCATGGACATCATGGTAATGCAAGTCCAGGCAAGGAACCATGGACACCATGGTAAAGCAATGCAAGGCACCATGGTAAGGCAAGGCAAGAAAAGTCAAGGCAAGGCACCATGGGCACCATGGTAAGGGAAGGTAAGACACCATGATCACCATGGTAAGGCAAGGCAAGTCACCATAGTCATCATGGTAAGGCAAAGCAAAGCACAATGGACACCATGGTAAGGCAAAGCACCGTATGCACAATGGTCAGGTAAGGCAAGGCAATTCAAGGCACCATGAACACCATGGTATTGCAAGACAAGGCAAGGCACCCTGGGCACCATGATATGGCAAGGCATGGTAATATGTGCACCCTGGTAAAGCAAGGCAAGTTAAGGCAAGTCAAGTCACCATGGGCACCATGGCAAGGCTAGGCAAGGCGTGGCATGGCACCAAGGGCACCAAGGTAACTTAAGAAAAGACTCCATGTGCATTATGGTAATGCAAGGCTAGGAAACCCAAGGCAAGGCACCTGGGCACAATGGTAGGGCAAGGGAAGGCAAGGAAATGCAAGGCACCATGGGCAACAAGGTAATGCAACAAAAGCTAGCAAAGGCACAATGGTAGGGCAAGGAAAGGCACCACAAGCACCATGGGAAGGTAAGACAAGGCAAAGCATGGCAAGGTGCCATGGTCACCATGGTAAGTCATGGCAAGGCAACATGGGCACCATTGTAAGGTAAGGCAAGGCAAGGTAACATGGGTACCATGTTAAGGCAAGGTACACAAGGCGCCATGGGAACCATGGTAAGTCAAGGCAGGGCAAGGCAACATGTGCTACATGGTAATATATGGCAAGACACCATAGGCACCATGGTAAGGCAAGGCAAGGCATTATGGACACCATGGTAAGGCAAAACAAGGCAAGGAAATATGAACACCATGGTAAAACTAAAAAAGGTATCATGGGAAACATGGTAAGGCATGACAAGGCAACACAAGGCACCATGGGCACCATGGTAAGGTGAGCAAAAGGAAGCCACCATGAGCACCATGGTCTGGCAAGGCAAGTGATGGTAACATGGTATCATGGTAATACTAGGCAAGTCAAAACAAGGCATCATGGACACCAGGATAAAGCAAGGCAAGGCAAGGAAGTTTGGGCAGCATGGCAAGGCAAGGCAAGACACCATGGGCACTATGGTAAGGCAAGGCAAAACAATGCATGACACCATGGGCACCATGCTAAGGCAAGGCACAGCAAGTCAAGACGCTGTGAGCAACATGATTAGCCAAGGCAAGGTAAGGTACCTTGTGCACCATGGTATGGTAAGGCAAGACAAGGGAAGGCACCATGGGCATCATGGTTAGGCAAGGGAAGGCAACGGAAGGCCAGGAATAATGAACACCAAAGTAAGGCAAGGCAAGACACTATGAGCACCATGGTTAGACAAGGCAAGGAAGGCAAGGCACCATAGTCACCACGACAAGGCAAGACAATGCAAGACACCATGTGCACCATGATACTACAAGGCAAGTCATGTCAGGGCATCATGGGCATCATGGTAACGCAAGGCAAGCAACTTTGAGCACCATAGCTGAGCAAACCAAGGCAAGGCAAGACAAAGCACCATGGAAAAAATGGTAAAGGCAGGGCAATACGTCATGGGCACTATGGTATGGCAAGGCAAAGCAAGGCAAAACAGGGCACCACAGTCACCATGAGAAGGTAAGGCAAGCAATGAAAGGCACCACGGGCATGATTGTAAGGCAAGGCACTATGGGCAACATGGTATGGCAAGGTAAACAAGGAAAGGCAAGGCACCATGGGCACCACGTTTAGGCAGGGAAAGGCAAGAAAAGACTGGGCACCATGGCAATTATGGTAAGGTAAGGCAAGGGAAGACAAGACACCACTGGCACCATGGTAATACAAGGCAAGGTGAAGCAAAACACCATGAGCACCATGGTAAGGTAAGGATAGGAATGACACACTGGGCACCATGGTAATGCAAGGAAAGGAGAGGCAAGACAAGGAACCATGGACACCATTCTTAGGCAAGGTAAGTCACCATGTGCACCACAGTAAGGCAAGGCAAGGCAAGGCTCTATGGACACCATGGTAAGGCAAAGTAAAACACAACGGGCACAATGGTAAGGAAAGGACAGGGAATACAAGGCACCAATGGGCACCAAAATAAGGTGAGGCAAAAATAAGGCAAGCAAGGAAAGTCAACATGGGAAAGACGGTAAGGCAAGGCAAGGCATGGCAAGTCAAGGCACCATGTGCAGCATGGCAAGTCAAGGCACCATGTGCAGCATGGTATGGTAAGGAAAAACTAGGCAAGGCAAGGCACCATGGGCATGATGGTAAAGAAGGGAAAGACAAGGACCATGGGCACCATGGTAAGGCAGGGAAAGGCAAGGACTGAAAAAACACCATCAGCACCATGGTAAGGCAAGGCAAGTTAACATGGAAACCAAAGTAAGTCAAGGTAAGGCACAGCATTGCAAGGCACCATGGGCACCATGGTAAGGCATGCCAAGTCAAGGTAAGCAAAGTACCATTGGTAACTTGATAATCCAAGCAAGGCAAAGTAAGACAAGGAACCATGAAAACCAAGGTAATGTAAAGCAACGCAAGACAAGGCTAGTCACCATGGGCACCATCATAACACAAGGCAAGACAAAGCAAGGCAAGGCAACATGGGCACCAAGGTATAGCAAGGCAAGGCAAGGCAACATAAGCACCATGGTAAAAGTAGGAAAGGTAAGACAAGGCACCATGGGCACCATGGTAAGGCAAGATAAAGCAAGACATGGAGCAGCAAAGTACTGTACAATGGCCACCATGGCAAGGCAAGGTGTTGAATGATGGGCACCATGGTAAGGCAAAGAAAGCAAGGCAAAAAGAGACACCATGGGCACCATGGTAAGGCAAGGCAAAGCATGGAGCCATGGGCACCACTGTAAGGCAATGTAAGGTAAGCCAAGGCACCATGGTAACTAAGGCAAGGCAGTACAAGACAACATGGGCACCATGTTAATGCAAGGCAAGGCATGGCACTGGTAAGGCCAAGCAAGGTAAGGCAAAACAAGGCACCATGGGCCCTATGGTAAAGCAAGGAGAGGCAAAGCAAGGGACCATGAACATCATGGTAAGGCAAGGCATGGCAAGTCACCATGGGCACAATCGTAAGGCAAGGCAAGGCACCATGTGCAAGTAAGGCAAGGCAAGTCAAGGCAAGAAAAGTCACCATGGGCACCATAGCAAGGCAGGGCAAGGGAATGGATGGCACCATTGGCATAGTGGTAAGGCAAGGCAAGGCATGGCAAGGCAAGGCAATATTAGACCATGGTAGGGCAAAGGAAGACATCGTAAGTCAGAGTGTGCGCCATGATAAAACAAGGCAAGGCAAGGTAAGGCACCATGGGAACAATGGTACCCAAGGGAAGACAAGGCAAGGCACCTTGGACAGCAAGGTAAGTCAATGCAAGGCAATACAAAGCACCATGGGCATCATACTAACACAGAACAAGGCAAGGTAAGGCACCATGGGCAACATGGGAATGCAAAGCAAGGCAATTATATGCATTTTGGACACCATGGTAAGGCAAGACAAGGCTAGGCAAGGCACCATGGACACCATGGTAAGGCAAGGCAAGGAAAGGCATGGCAAGGCACCATAGGCACCATGGTTAGGTAGGCAAGGCAAGACACCATGGACACCGTGGTAAGGGAAGGTAAGGCAAGGAACCATGGGCACCATGATAAGTCAAGGAAAACCAAAAGCATCATGGACACATTGTTAAGGGAAATAAGGCAAGGTGCTGTGCACACCATGGTAAGGCAAGAGAAAGGCAAGGCATCATAGGTTGCATGGTAAGACATGGTAAGGCATGGCGAGGCACCATGAGCAGAATGGTAAGGCAAGGCTAGGCAAGGCAAGGCACCATGGGCAACATGGTACAGCAAAGCAAGGCAAAACAGGGTACAATGGGCACCATGGTAAGGCAAGTAAAGGCAAGGCAACATGAGCATTATGGTAACACCAGGCAAACCCAGCAAGGCAAGATACGATTGGCACCATCATAAGGCAAGGAATGGAAGGCCAGGGCTATGCACCATAGACACCATGGTAAGGCAAGGCAAGGTAAGGCAAGGCAATGCAAAGCACAATGGGCACCATGTTATAGCAATGCTTGGCAAGGGAAGGTTCATGGGCACCATGGTAAAACATGGCACCATGGGACTATGTTTAGGCAAGGCAAGGCAAGGCACCGTGATAAGACAAGGCAAAGCAAGGAAAAATGGGAACCACTGTACAGCAAGGCAAGGTACAGCAAGGCAAGACACCATAGGCACCTCAGTAAGGGAAGGCAAGGCACCATGGGCACCATGGGAAGGCAAGGCACCATGCGCACCATGGGAAGGCAAGGCAAAGTATGGTGAGGCACCATGGTTATGGAAGGCACATAAAGTCAAGGCAAGTTCATGCATCATGGGCACTACTGTAAAAACAGGCAAGGCAACAGAAGGCAAGGCATCATGGGCACCATAGTAAGGCAAGAAAAGGCAATTAGAAATAAGGCAAGGCACTATGTGCACCATGGTAAGGCAAGATAAGCTTAAGCAAGGCACCATAAGCACCATGGTATGGTTAGGCAAGGCAAGGCTAGCTGTGATGGGCACCAAGGTAAGAGAAGGCAAGGCAAGGCACCATGGGCACCATGGTAAGGCAAGGCAAGGCAAGAGATATTGGTCACCATGTTAATGCAAGTCAAGACAAGGTAAGGCACTATGGGCCCCATGGTATAACAAGGCCAAAGTAAGCAAGGCACGATGGGTACCATGGTAAGGCAAGGCAAGGCACCATGGGCATAATGCAAGGCAAAATAAACAAGAAAAGGCACCATTGGCACCATAGTATGGCAAGACAAAGCAAGATAAGGCACCATGGGCACCATAGTAAAACAAGGCAATGCAAAACAAGGCATCATGTGCACCATGGTAAGGGAAGGCAAGACAAGACATCATGGGCATCATGATAAGCCAAGGCAAGGGAAGGGAAGGCAACATGGGCACCCTGGTAAGGCGAGGCAAGGCAGGCACCATGAACACCATTGTAATGCAAGGCAAGGCAAGATAAGGCATCATGAGCATCATGGTAAGGCATTGCAAAGCAAGGACACATGGGAACCATGGTAAATCAAGGCAAGGCATGGTAAGTCACCATGGGCACCATGTTAAGGCATGTTAAGGCATGGTACCCATGGTGCCTTGCCTTGCCTCATCTTGCCTAACCATCGTGCCCATGGTGACTTGCCTTGCCTTTCCTTGCCATGATTACTATGGTGTGTTACTTGCCTTACCATGGTGACCATGGTGCCATGCCTTCCCTTGCCATGCCTTATCATGGTGATCATGATGCCTTTCCTTTCCTTACCTTACCATGGTGCCCCTGGAGCTTTTACTTGCATTGCCTTATGTCTATGGTGTTTTCCCTTATTTTGGTTTGCTTTACCATATTTCCCATCATACCTTCCCTTCCTTTGCCTAGCCTTGCCTCACCTTACTTATGGTGCTTAGCCTTGCCTTGCCTTGCCTTGCCTTGGTTCAACTTGTGCTGCCTTGCCTTACGATCATGTCCATGTTGCCTTGCCTTGTGTTGCCTTACCATGGTTCCAATTTTGCATTGCCTTGTGTTACAGTGGTGCCCATGGTGCCTTTCCTTGCCTTACCATGCCTTACCATGGTACCTATGGTGCCTAACCTTGTCTTGCTTTGCCTTATCTTGGTGCCTATAATGCCTTACCTTACATTTCCTTGCTTACACTTGCCTTACCATGGTACCCATGGTGCATTAGCTTGCCTTGCCTTGCCTTGCTTTGCCTTGCCATGGTGCCCATGTTGCCTTGCTTTGCCTTGCCTTCCCTTGCCTTGCCTTCCCTTGCCTTACCATGGTGTCCATCATGCCTTGCCATGCCTTACCTTGCCTTACCTTGGTGCTCATGGTGCTGTGCCTTGCCTTGCCTTATCATGGTGCCCAAGGTGTCTTGCCTTGCCTTACCATGATATCCATGGTGCCTTGCCTTGCTTTACTATTGTGCCAATGGCATCTTGCCTTGTTTTTCCTTTCCTTGCCTTGCTTTAAAATGCTGCCCTTTGTGCCTTGCCTTGCCTTTTCTTGCCTTACCATGGTACCCATGGTGATTTTCCTTGCCTTTCTGTTTCTTTCCTTACCATGATTTCCATAATGCCTTTCCTTGCCATGCATTACCATGGTGCCTTGCCTTCCCTTGCCTTGCTTTATTATGGTGCTCATGGTGTCTTACCATGTTGCCCATCATACCTTCCCTTGGCTTAACTAGACATGTCTCAACATAATACTTATTGTTCTTTGCCCTGCCTTGACTAGCCTTCCCTTGGCTTACCTTGTCTTGCCTTAACATCATGTCCATGGTGCCTTACATTGCCTTGACTTACCATGGTGCAAGTGTACCTTTCCTTCATGCCCATGGTGCCCGCCCTGCCTTATGGTGCCAATGGGGCCTTGCCTTGCTTTTACTTACCATAACATACCATGGTGCCCATGATGCCTTGCCTTGCTTTGCCTTGTTTTGTCTTGTATTGTCTTACCATGGTATTTATGGTGCCTACCCTTGCCTTACTACGGTGCCCATTGTACCTTGTCTTGTTTTACCTTGCCTTGCTTTGCCTTACAATGGTGCCTATGGTGCCTTGCCTTTGATTGCTTTGTCTTTCCTTGCCATGTTGCCCATAGTGCCTTGCATTACCTTACCTGGCTTTAATATGGTGTCCATGGTGTCCTGCCTTGCCATGGTGTTCATGGTGTCTTCGTTTACCTTGACATGTCTTACCATGGTGCCCATGATACATATCCTGGCCTTACCATGGTTCCCATGGTGCATTAAATTGCCTTGTTCTTACAATGTTGTCATTGGTATATTGGTTTGCCTTACAATGGTGCCCATGGTGCCTACCCTTGGTTTGTCATGGTTCCCATGGTGACTTGTGGTGCCTTGCCTTGCCTTACCATGGTGCTCATGGTGCATTGCCTTGCCTTATCTTACCATGGTGCCCATTATACCTTGCCTTGCCTTGATTTGCCCAACCATGTTTCCCACAGTGTCTTACATTGCTGTGTATCGTCTTACCATGGTGCATTACCTTGCCTTACCATTGTTCCTGTGGTGCATTACCTTGTTTTGCCTTGCCTTAAAATGGTGCCCATCATACCTTGCTGTGCCTTTACTTGCCTAACCATGCTGCCCCTGGTGCCTTGCTTTGTTTTGCCTTGCCTTGCCTTGCCTTACTATACTGCTTATGGTGCCTAGCCTTGCCTTTCCATGGTGCCCATTGTGCCTTGGCTTACCTTGCCTTGCCTTGCCTTGCTTTGCCTTACCATGGTGTCCATGGCACCTTGCCTTGGGTTACCATGGTGCTCATGGTGCATTTCCTTACCTTGCCTTGCCTTACCATGGTGCCTTCCCTTCCCAACCTATGGTGCCTCTAGTGACTAGCCTTGCTTTACCATTGTTCCCATGGTGCCCTGAGTTTACTTGCCCTACCATGGTTCCCATGGTGCCTTACCTTGCCTTGGCTTACCATGGTGCCAATTGTTTCTTGCCTTGCCATACGTTGGTGCTCCTGGTGACTTGCCAGCCTTACCATGGTGCCAAGAGTGCCTTGCTCTGCCTTATCATGCTTTACCATACAAACCTGATTCCTTGGAATGCCATGACTTGTGTTGCCTTGCCTTACCATAATGCCCACAATGCCTTCCCTTGCCTTACCATGGTGCCCATAGTGCCTTGCCTTGACTTGTCATGATGCCCATGGTGCCTAGTCTTACATTCCCTTAACATTGTTACCATGATGCATTGACTTGCCTTGCCATAACTATGGTGTCCATGGTGCCTTCCCTTGCCATGCCTTTCCTTGCCTTACCATGGTTTCCTAGGGGCCTTGCCTTGTCTTGCCTTACCATGGTGCCCATTGTGCCTTTCCTTGACTAGCCTTACCTTGGTGACTTGGGGACTTGCCATGTCTTACCATGGTGTCAATTGTGCCTTGTCATGCCTTGTTGTGCTTTACCATGCTAACCTGGTTCCTTGACCAGGTTACATTGCCTTGCCTTACATTGCTTTGCCTTGCCTTACATTGCTTTGCCTTACCATGGTGCACATGGTGGCTTCCATTTCCTTACCATGATGCCCATGGTGCCTTGACTTGTCTTACCTTAACATCAGTCCTATGGTGTCTTGACTTGACTTGTCTTACTATGGTGCCCATGGTGCCTTCCCTTGCCATACCTTGACTTGGCTTACCATGGTGTCAATCTGGCCTTGCCTTGCCTTGCCTTACCATACCATGATGCCCATTGTGCCTTCCCTTGACTTGCTTTACCTTGGTGCACATGGTTACTTGCTGTGTCTTACCATGGTGTTAAGGGGGACTTGCCATTTCTTGCCATGACTTATCGTGGTTCCGTGGTGCCCTGCCTTGTCTTGCCTTACATTAACATGATGCCCATGGTGCCTTGCCTTGCTTTGCCTTACCATTGTGCCCATCGTGCCCATCATGCCTTCCCTTGCTGTGCCTTGCCTTATCATGGTTCCCATTGCGCCTTGCTTTGCATTGCTTTACCATGGTGCCCTGGTGCCTTGCCTTACCTTGTCTTACCATGATTCTAGTGGAGCATTTTCATGCCTTACATTGATGCACATGGTGCCTTGTCATACCTTGTCTTGCCTTACAATGGTTTCCTCATGCCTTGATATGCCTTTTCTCGCCTTACCATGGTGCCCATGGTATCTTGTATTGACTTGCCTTCCATATCATGGTTTCCATGGTGCCTTGCTTTGCCTTGCCTTGCATTATGGTGCACATGGTGTCTTGCCATGCCTTACCATGATGCCCAAGGGCCATGCCATTCCTTGCCTTGCCTAACAATGGTGCCAACAGTTCTTTCCCCTCACTTGCCTTTTACTACCATGGTGCCCATGGTACTTTGTCTTTCCTTATGATGGTGCCCATGGTGTCTTTCCTTGCATTTCTTTGCCTTGCGTTACCATGTGGACATTGTACCTTGCCTTGCCTCACCAAAGTTCCCATAGTGCCTTCCCTTACGTTGCCTTACCTTTGCTTGGCTTGCCTTGACTTTACTTGCCTTAACTTACTCTGCCTTAACATGCTGTCTATGGGGCATTGTTTTGTCTTGTCTTACCATGCCTAGTTTTACCATGGTGCACATGGTGCCTTGCCTTACCTTGCCTTATTTTGCCTTACTATGGCACCCATGATGCTTTGCGTTGCCTTAGAATGGTTCCCGTGTTGTGATGCTTCCTTTTCTTTGCCTTCCCATAGTGCCCATGGTGCCTTACCTTGCCTTTCCTTGCTTACCATGTTGCCCATGGTGCCTTGCCTTGACTTGTACTACCATTGTGCCTGGGTGCCTTGCCTTGAATTCCCTTGCCTTACCTTGTTGCACATGGTGCCTTGCCTTGCCATACTATGGTGCTCATGCTCAATTTTCTTGCCTTGCCTTGCATTACCATGGTACCCATGGTGCCTTGCCTTGCCTAGACTTCCCTTGTCTTACCTCGCATTCCCATGGTGCCCATCCTGCCTTGCCATATGTAGCCTTGTCTTACCTTGGTGTCTAATGTGACTTTCCTTGACTTCCCTAGCTTTGCCAGAGAGGCATTGCCTTGCTTTGCCTTATCATGGTGTGTGTGGTGCTTTGCCATTCCTTGCCTTACTTTGCCTTTACTTGTCTTGCCATGCCTTGCTTTGCCTTACCATAGGGCCCATGTTTTCTAACCTTGCCTTGACTTGCCTTATTATGGTACCCAAAGTGCCTTGCCTGGCCTTGCTATACCTTACCTTGCATGTCGTGCCTTGTCTTGCCTTGCCATGGTGCCTACGGTGCCTTGTCTTGCCTTATTATTTTACCTGTGGTGCCTTGAGTTGCCTCACCTTGTCTTACCATGGTGGGCATTGTGCCTTACCATGCCTTCCCTTGCCTTACCATTTTACCAGTGGTGCCTTGCCTTGCCTTGCCTTCCCTTACCTTGATGCTCATGGTGCCCTCTTTCACCTTTCCTTACCATGGGGCCCAGGGTGCCTTGCCTTTCTTTGCCTTGCTTTCCCCTTTCATGGTACCTTGCCTTGCCTTCCCTTGCTTGCCTGTCCTTAGTGCCCATGGTACCTCTTCATGCCTTACCTTGCTTTATTATGGTGCCCTTGGTGCCTTGCCTTACCATGGTGCCCATGGTGCTTTGCTTTGCACTGACTTGTTGTGGAGCACATGGTGCCATTTCTGGCCTTGGCTTGTCTTGCCTTACCTGGTGCCCATAAGGCCTTGCTTCTTTTGCTGTGCCTTACATGGTCACCGTGGTGCCTTGCTTTACCTTACCATGGTGCCCATGGTGCCTTGCCTTCCTTTTTTTGCCTAGACCGATGATTGTGCCCATGGTGCCTTGCCTGGCCTTGTCTTACTATGGTGCTCATAGTGCCCTCCCTTGCCTTTCCTTGCCTTAACTTGGTATACATGGTGCAATGCCTTTACTTGCTTTGCCTTACCCTGGTGCCCATGGTGTCTTGACTTGACTTCTTTTGCCTCATGAACATCATGATAAGGCCATGAAAGTCAAGACAAGTCAAGGCAAGGCGAGGCATGCAACCATGGGAGCCATGGTAATTCACGGCAAGTCAAGCCACAGCAGGGCAAACCAAGGCACCATGGTCACCCTGATAAAGCATATCAAGGCAGGGAAAGGCAAGAAAATGCACCTTGGGCACTATAGTGAAACACAGCAAGGCCCCATAGGCCCCAAGGTAAGCCAAGGAAAGGCAAGGCACTATGGGCACCATGTGAGGCAACACAAGGCAAGGCAAAGCACCATGGGCACCATAGTAATGCAAGGTAAGGCAAGGCAAAGCACCATGGGCACCATGGGATAAGAAGGCAAGGCAAGCCTAAGCATTATGGGCATAGACACAAAGGTAAGGCAAGGCAATTCAAGGCACTATGGGCACAATGGCAATGCATGGCAAGGTATGGAAAACATGGCAAGTCAAGGCAACATGGGCATCATGGTAAGGCAAAGCAAGACAAACCTAAGCACTATGGCCACCACAGTAAGGCAAGGTTAGGCATGGCACTACATGGCACCATAGGCACCATGGTTAGGTAAGGCAAGGCAAGACAATGTACCAGTGGCATCATGATAAGGCAAGGCAAGGCAAGACACCATAGGCAACTTAATCACCCAAGTAAAGCAAGGCTAGGCACCATGGGCACCATGGGAAGACAAGGCAAGGCAAACTTAAGCATTATGGACACCATGGTAAGGCTAGCCAATGCAAGGCAAAGCATGGTAAGGCAAAACTAGGCAAGGTTCTGCAAGACACCATGGGCAACATAGTAATGCAAGAGAAGGCAAGGCATCACGAGCACAAAGGTAAGGCAAGGCAAGAAGTACACCATGGTAAGGCAAGGGAAGGCACAGCACCATGCACACCATAATAAGGCAAAGAAGGCAAGGCACCATGTGCAGAATGTTAAGGCAAAGCAAGGCAAGGCATCATCTGCAGAATGTTAAGGCAATGCAAGGCAAGCTAATGCACCATGGGCAAAATGTTACAGCAAGAAAAGTCACCATAGACAACACAGCAACACAAGGCAAAGCATGGCAAGGCAAGGGACCACGGACACCATTATAATGCAAAGTATGGACATGCAAGGCAATGCACCATGGGCACCATGATAAGTCAAGGGAAGGCAAGGCAATAAAGGCACAATGAGCACCATGTTAAGACAATGCTATGCAAGGCAAGACATCATGGGCATCATCGTAAGGCAAGGCAATGCAAAGCAAGGCAAGTCACAAATGGTAAGGGAATGGAAGACAAGGCAAGGCACCTGGGCACAATGACAAGGCAAGGCAAGATAAAGCACAATGGGCACAATGGTAAGGCAAGGTAGCCAAAGGAAGGCACCATGGGCCCCATGTTAAGGCAACACAACACATTTTGCCCAGGCACTATAGGCAAAATGGTAAGGAAAGTCTAGGCAAGGTAAGGCAAGGCACCATGGGCATCATTGTAAGGAAAGGGAAAGCAAGGCAAGGTAAGGCCACCTAGGCAACATGGAAAAACAAGGCAAGGAAAGGCACCATGGGCATGATGGTAAGGCAAGTCAAAGCAAGACATGGCACCATGGGCACCATGGTAAGGCAGGGGAATACAAGGCAAGGCACAATGGGCACCATGGAAAGGCAAGGCAAGGCAACACATGCACCATGGTTATGCAAAATGAGACAACATGGGCAGCATAGTAAGGCAAAACAAGTCAAGGCAAGACACAATGGGCACCATGGTAAGGCAATGCAAGGCAAGGTAAAGCACCATGGGCACTAAGGAAGGCAAGACAAGGCACCATGGGCACTGCATTATGATGGGGAATGGGCTGGGAAGGCAGCACAAGCACTATCGTAAGTCAAGGCAAGGAATGGTAAGGAAAGGCACTATAGGCATCATGGTAAGGAAAGCAGTGGAAGGCACCATGGGAACCATGGTAAGGAAAGGAAGGGAAAGGAGAGGCACCATGGGCACAATTGCAAGGCAAAACTGGCAAGGTACCATGGGTACCTAGGTAAGGCAAGTCAAGCCCCATGGGCACCATGATAAGGTATAGCACGACATCATGGACACCATCATAAATCTATGTTAGCCACCATGGACACCATGGTAAAGCAATGCTAGGCAAGGGAAGGCAATGCACCATGGGCACCATGGTAAGGCAATGCAAAACAAGGCAACAAGGCACAGGCAAGGCAAGGCAAGTCACCATGGGTACCATGGTAAGGCAAGGCATAGTAAGGTAAGGTGCCTTACACACCATGGTAAATCAAGGCAACACAAGGCACCATGGTCATAATAGTAAGGCAAGGTATGCCAATGGAAAGTACCATGGGCCCCATGTTAATGCAAGACAACCCAGGCACCATGGGCAAAATGGTAAGGAAAGGCAAGGCAAGAGAATGTAAAATGGGCATCATGGTGATACAAGGAAGTCACCATGGGCACCATGGTAATGCAAGGCAAAGCAAGTCAAGGCAAGGCACTATGTTCAGGATTGGCACCATGGTAAGACAAGGCAGAGCAAGGCAAAACAAGGCAAGGCACCAGGTACACCATGGTAAGGCAAGGCAAGACAAGAAAAGGAAAGGCAATGCACCATGGTCACAATAGTTTGGCAAGGCAAGGCAAGACAAAGCACTATGGGCACCATGGTAAGGCAAGGGAAGGCAAGCCACCATGAGCATCATGTTTTGGCAAGACAAGGTAAGCCTAGGCACTATGGACACTATGGCAAAGCAATGCAAAGCAAGGCAACACATGATGGGCACCATAGTAAGGCAAGAGAAGGTAAGGCAAAGCAACAAACCATGGGCACCATGATAAGGCAAGGCAAGGAAAGGCAAGGCACCATGGTCACCAGTGTAAGGAAAGGCAAGGTAAGTCATGGGATCAAGGGCACCATGGTGGGGCAAGGCATGGCAAGGCAATTCACTGTGGGCATCATGGTAAGTTGAGGCAAGGCTACGCAAGGCACCTTGGCCACCATGGTAATTCAAGGAAAGGCACAATGGGCACCACGGTTGGGCAAGAAAAGGTAAAGAAATGAAAGGAAGGACACCATGAGCACCATGGTATGATAAGGGAAGGGAAGGCACCATGTGCACCATGTTATGGCAAGGCAAGGCATGGTACCATGGGCATCATAGTAGGTGAAGGCAAGGCAAGGCACCATGTGCACCAAGGTAATGCAAGGCAAAGCAAGACAGTGTGTGAACTATGGTAAGGCCAGGCTAGGCAAGTCACCGTGTTCAAAATGGTAAGGCAAGGAAAAGGAAGGCACCATGGGCACCATGATTTAACAAGGCAAGTTAATAAAAGGCAAGGAAATATGAACACAATTGTAAGGCAAGGCAAGGTACATTGGGCACCATGACAAGGCAAGCTAAGGCATAATAGATCATGGTAAGGCAAGGCAAAGCAATGCAATTCAGAATGGGCAGCATGGTTAGACAAGGCAAGGCAAGGCAGTATGAGCATTAAGGTAAGGCAAGGGAAGGCAAGGCAATATGGACACCATAGTGAGGAGGAAAAAGGGAAGGAAACACAAAGAAAGGCAAGGCACCATGGACACTATTATAGGGCAAGGAAAGGAAAGGCAACATGGGCACCATGGTTAGACAAGGGAAAGCAAGACAATGTAGGGCATCATTGGGACTAACATAAGGCAAGGAAAGAAAAGGAAAGGAAAAACACATGGACACCATAATAATGTAAATTAAGACAAGGTACCATGGGCAGCATGGTAAGGCATGACAAGGCAATGAAAGACACCACAATCATCATGGTAAGACAAGGCAGGGAATCATGAGCAATGTTAAGGCAAGGCAAGGCAAGGCATAGAACCACGGGCACCATGGTAGATAAAGGTAAAGCAAGGCAAGGCAACATGAGCATGCAGGTAAGGCATGGCATAACAAGGCAATGAAAGGCAAGGCATGGCACTATGGGCACTATGGTAAGGCAATGCAAGACAAGGCACTATGAGCACCATGGTAAGGCATGGCAAGGCAACACAAAGAAAGGACACCATGGGCACCATGGTAATTTAAGGCAAGGCAAGTCACCATGGGCGCCATTGTAATTCAAGGAAAGGTGAGGTAAGGTATGGCAAGAAGCCACGGGCACCCTGTTAAACAAGGCAAGGCAGTGCAAGGCACCATGGGCACAATGGTAAGGCCAGGGAAGGCAAAGAATGTCAAGGTAAGGCTAGGCAAGGCACCATGGACAACTAGGTAAGGCAAAGCAAAGAAATGCATATCACCCAGGGCACCATGGAAAGGCAAGGCAAGGCAAGACACCTATGGGCAACATGTCTTGCCTTGCCTTAACATTGGCTCATGATGACTTGCCTTGTCTTACCATGGTGATTGTGGTGGCTTTCATTGCAAGGCAAGGCTAGACAAAGTAATTCACCATTGGCACCATCATAAGGCAAAGCCACGCACAGCAAGGCAAAGCAAGGCACTATGGCACATGGGAAGGCAAGTCAAGCCAAGGCACTGTGGGTCCCATGGTAAGGCAAGGCAAGACAAAGCAATACAAGGCATCATGGACACTATAATAAGGCAAGGAAAAACAAGGTAACACAATGGAAAACAAGGCACCATGGGAACCATTGTAATGCAAGGCATGGGAAAGCAAGGAAAGACACCATGGGCACCATGGTAAGGCAAGACAAGGCAAGGCAAGGCACCATGAGCACCAAGGTAAGAAAAGGCAAGGTAAGGACAGGCAAGAAACATGGGCAACATAGTAATTCAAGGCAAGGCACAATGGGCACTATGGTAAGGAAAGGAAAGGCAAAAGAAGGCACCATGGGCCATATGTTAACTCAAGGCAAGGCAACATGGGCACTATGGATGGGCATAGCAATACATCATGCACATGATGGATAGGCAAGGCAATGTAAGACACCATGGCCTCCATTGTAAATCTAGAAAAGGCATCATGGTCATCATGGTAAGATAAGGCAGGGCATCATGGGCACCATGGTAATACAAGGCAAGACAAGGCAATGCAAGGCAAGGCCACATGGGCACCAGGGTAAAATTATTCAAGACACCATGGACACCATGGAAAGGAAAGGCAAGGCCATACAAGGCAAGAAAAGGCAAGGCTCCATGGTTACCACGGAAAGGTTGAAAAAAAAGGAAAGGAAGCGAAGGAAAGGGAAGGGAAGAAAAGGGAAGGGAAGGGAAGAAGGAACGAAAAGGAGGAAGGGAAAGGAAAGGAAGAAATGAAAGAAGGAAAGGAAAAGAAAAAGAAAGAAAAAAGGAAAAGAAAGTAAAGGCACCAAGTGCACCACATTAAGGCTAGCCAAGGCACTATAGGTACAATTGTAAAAGAGGGCTAAGCAAGGCAAGGTGAAGCATCATAAGCACCATGGTAAAGCAAGGCAAGACAGGAAAATGCATGTCACTATGGTCACCGTGGTAAGGCAAGGCTTGGCAGGGCAAGGCAAGGCACAATGGGTAACATGGTAATACAAGGTAAAGCAACGCAAGGCATCATGGGCAACTTGAGAAGGCAAAGCAAGGCAAGACAAAGCAAGACAAAGCAAGACACCATGGGCAACATGGTAAAGCAAAATAAGGCAAGGCTAGGCAGGGCACAGAAAGCACGGGTACCATGGTAAAGCAAGGAAACGCCAAGCATCCTGGGCACCATTGTAAGGTAGGGCAATGCAAAGCAAGGCAAAGGAAGGCACCGTGGACACCAAGGTAAGGCAAGCCAAGGCAAGCCACCATGGGCCCAATAGTAAATTGTGGTAAGGGAAGGCAAAACAAGGCAGCATGGACACCATAGTAAGGCAAGGCAAAAAAGGGCAAGGAAATGCAAAAGAAGTCACCGTGGGCACCATGGTAATACAAGGCAAGGGAAGACAAAGAAAGACACAATTAGCAGCATTTTAAGGCTAAGCAAGGCAAGGCAAGGAAGCTTGGGCACCAAGTTAACAAATGGAATGACAAGAAAAGGTAAGAAACCATGGGAACTATAGTAAGACATGGCAAGGCAAGGGAAAGTAAGGCAATGCACAATTGCCATCATTGTAAGGCAAGGCAAGGCAAAGCACAATAGGCACAATGATAAGGCAAGGCTAAGCAAGACACCATGGGCACCATAGTAAAGCAAGGCAAGGCAAAGAAAGTCAATGCATTATTGGCACCATGGTACAGCTATTCAAGGCAAGGCAAGGAATCATGGGAACCTTGGTAAGGTAAGGCAAGGCAAGGCAGTGCAAATCACCATGGTCATCATGATAAGGCAAGGCAAGGAATTATGGGCACCATGGTAAGATAAGGTATGGCAAGGTAAGGCAAGGCAATGTAATTTGGTTACCTTGGGAAGGCAAGGCAAGGAAAAGCATGATGGGCATCAAGGTAAGGCAAGGCAAGCCTATGCATCATTGAAACCATGGTAAGACAAGGAAAGGCACCATAGTCACCATGGTAAACAAGGCAAGGACGGGCAAGGCAAGGGAAGGCAAGGTGCCACGGGTACCATAGTAAGGGAAGGTAAGGCAATTCAAGGCCCCATTGGCACCATGTTAATACAAGCAAGCCAAGGCACCATGGGCACCATGGTAAGGCAAGGCAAAACAAAGCAAGTCAGGCAAGGCACCATGTTGAGGCAATGCAAGAAAAGACAAGGAAGCACCATAGTAATGCAAGGCAAGGCAATATGGGCACCATTGTAAGGCAATGCAAGGCAAGACAAGGCAAGGCAACATGGGCACCATAGTAAGGCAAGGCAAGGCACTGTGGGCACCATGGAAAAGCAAGGCAAGGCACCATGGGCACCACTGTAAGGCAAGGCAAGGAAAATCACCATGGGCCCCTGGCAAGGCAAGGCAAGGTATGATGGGCAACATGGTAGGGCAAAGAAAGACAATACAATAAGAGCACAATGTTAAGGCAAGGCATTGCAAGTCACCATGGACACAAAGGTAACCCAAGGTAAGGCCAGGCAAGGCACCATGGGCACCATGGTAAGGGAAGTTAAAATGCACCCAGGGCACCACATTTAAGCAAGGAAAGGCAAGGCATGGCAAGACGCTACAGGTGACATGGCAAACAAGGCAAGGCACCCTGGGCATCATGGTAAAACAAGGTAAGGAAAGACAAGGTAAGGCAATGCAACATGGGCACCTTTGTAATGCAAGAAAAACAAGGCAAGGCAAGGCACCATGGGCACCATGGTAAAGCAAGGAAAGGCAAGGCACCATGAGTCTATGGTACTGCAAGGCAAGGCCATGCAAGACATAGCACCATGGGCACCATGTAAATGCAAGCAAGGCAAGGTCAGACAAGGCAACATGGGCACCATGGTAATACAAGACTTGGCAAGTCAAGGCAAGGCACCTTGGTCACCATGGTAAACAAGGCACAGTAAGGCAAGGCAAGGCACCATAGGCACCATGGTAAGTCAAGGCACAGCAAAGCAAGGCAAGGCAAGTTACAGCACCCTGGGCACCGTGGCAAGGAAAGGCAAGATAAAACACAATAGGCACCATGGTAAGGCAAGAGAAGGCAAGACAAAAAGTGATACCAAGAGCACCATGGTAAGGCAAAGCAAGACAAAGCAATGAAAGGCACCACGGGCATCGTGGAAAGGCAAGGCAAGGAAAGGAAAGGCAAAGTACCATGGGCACCATTGTAAAGCATGGAAATGCCAGGCAAGGCAGGTCACCATGGGTATATTTTTAGGTAAGGTAAGGCAAAGAATCAAGGGCACCAGGGTAAGTAAAGTCTGGGGAAGGCACTATGTTCACCATGGTAATGTAAGGCAAGGCAAGGCACCATGAGCAACATGGAAAGGCCAGACAAGGCAAGGCAAGGGATGGCACAATGGGCACCCTGGAAAGGACATACAAGATACCATGGACAACATGGTAAGGCATGGCAAAACCAGCAAAGGCATGATGGTCACCATGGTATGTCAAAGCAAGGCACAACGGGTACCATTTTAAAGCAAGGTAAGGCAAAACAAGGCACCATGGGTGCTATGCATAGGCAAGGGAAGGGAAGGCAAGGCAAGGCACGATGGGTATGATGGTAATGCAAGACAATGTGGCATGTGCACCATGGTAATGCAAGGCAAAGCAAGTCACCATGGTAAGGCAAGGCAAGGCACTATGGGCACCATGGTAATGCAAAGCAAGGCACTATGTGCATCATGTCAATGCAAGGCAAGGCAAGGCACAATGGGCATCATGGTAAGGAAACACAGGATGAGGCAACACAAGCCATGATGGGTATCATAGAAAGGCAAGGCACCATGGGTACCATGGGAAGGTAAGTCAAGGCAAGGCACGACAAGGCACCATGGTCACTATGGTAAGGCTCAGGAAGGCATCATGGGCACCATGGTAAGGCAAGGCAAGGCAAGACAATGCACCATGGGTACCATGGCAAGGCTAGGTTAAGCAAGGTAACTCAAGGCACCATGGGATCCATGGTAAAGTAAGGCATGGCAAGACACCGCAAGTCACCAGGGGAGCATGGTAAAGCAAGGCAAGGCAAGGCAAGGCAAGGTACCATGGGCTCCACTGTAATGCACGAAAAGAAACCATGGGCACCATGGGAAGGCAAGGCAATCCACCATGGACACCATAGTAATGCACAGTAAGGTAAGATATCATGGGTACCATAGTAAGGCAAGGCAAGGCAATGAACCATGGGCACCAGGGTATGGCAAGAATATGCAAGGCACTATGTGCACCATAGTAAGGCAAAGTCAGGCAAGGCACCATGGGCCCCATGGTAAAGCAAGGGAAGGCACCATGGGCATTAAGGTATGGTAAGGCAAGGCAAGGAATCATGGGCACCACGGTAAAGCAAGGCAAGGCAAGGCACCATGGGCACCATTTTAAGGCAAGACAAGGCTCCATGGGCACCATGGTAAGGCAAAGCAAGGCAAGGCAGGATAAGCATGGCATCACGGGCACCATGGTAAGGCAAGGCAAGGCTAGCCAAGTCACCGTGGGCACCATGGTAGGGCAAGATATGGTAAGATACTGCAAGGCACCATGGGCACCACGATAAAACAAGGGATGGCAAGGCAAGGCAAGTCACCATGGTAAACAAAACATGGAAAGGCAAGGTAAGGCAATCCACCATGTGCACTATGGTAATACAAGGCAAGCCAAGCAAAGGGAAGGCAAGGGAAGGCAAAGCAGCATGGTGAGGCATGGTAGGGCAAGGCAAGGTATGATGTGGACCACAGTAAGTCAAATCAAAAGAAAGCAAAGCACCATGCCCATGGTATGGCAAGGCAAAGCAAGGCAAGACACCATGAGAACCATGATAAGGCAAGGCAATGTTCCACAGGCACCACTGTAAGGCAAGGAAGGGCAAACAAAGACACAATGGGCACCATCATAAAGTAATGCAAAGCAAATAGGCACCAAGGCAGTGAAATGAAAGGCAATGGAAGACACCATGGGCACCATGGTAAGACAAGGCAAGGCTAAGAATGGCAGGGCACCATGGGCACCATTGTAAAGCACAGAAAGACACCACTGGCACCAGGGTAAGGCAAGGCAAGGCATAGAACCATGTGAATCATTGTAAAACAGGGCAAGGGCAAGTTAACACAAGGTACCATGGGCAGCATGGTAAGTCAAGGCAAAGCAAGGTAAGCCAAGGCACCAGGAAACCATTGTAAGGCAAGGTCAGGCACTCCAAGACACCATTGGTGCAAAGGTAAGGCACAGCATCGCACCATTGCAACATGGTAAGGCAAGGAAAGGCAAGGGAAGTCACCACAGGCAACATGGTACTGCAAGGCAAGGCAACCCTGGGCACCATGGTAAGGCAAGGGAAGACAAGGCAAGACACCATGGGCACCATGGTAAGGCAAGGCAAAGTACCATAAGCACATTGGTAAGTCAAGGCCACGCATGGCAAGGCAAGTAATGGCAACAGGGCCATGGTAAGGCTAAGCAAGGAACTGCAAGGCACCATTGTCACCATGATAAGGCACAGCAAGACAGCATGGGCACCAAGATAAGGCAAGGAAGTCACCATGGAACCACAGTAAGGCAAGGTAAGGCAAGGAAATGCACCAAGGGCACAATGGCAAGGCAAGGAAAGGCATCATGAACACCATGGTATGCCAAAGCAAAGCAAGGAAGGTAAGCCAAGGCACCATAGGCAACATGGAAAGACAAGGATAGACACCTTGTCCACCATTGTAAGACAAGGCAAGGCAAGGCATAGCAAGGCAAGGCAACATGGATAACCTTGTTAGGCAACTCAAGGCAATTCATGGTACTATGGTATCCATGCTAATGTCTGGAAAAACAAGGCAATACACTATGGGCACCATGGTAAGGCAAGGCAAGACAAGGCATGGCACAATGGACACAATGTTAAGGCTGGGCAAGGCAAGGCACCATAGGTACCATGGTGAGGCAAGGTAAGGCAAGGTACAAAGCATACCATGTTAAGACAAAGCAAACAAGGCAAGGCACCATCCACACCATTATAAGGCAAGGCAAGGCAAGACAATGGAAGGCACCAAGGGAACCATGGTAGGGCAAGGAAAGGCAAACAAAGACACCATGGGCAAAATCATAAGGCCAGGGGAGGCATCATGGGCAGAATTGTATGTCAAGTCAAGGCAAGGTATGGAATGGCACGGTGGGCACCATGGTATGGCAAGAAAATTGAAGGCAAGTGAAGGCACAGCAAAGCACTATGGGCCCCATCACAAAGCACTGTAAGGCAACACATTCAGCATGGTAAGGCAAGGCAAATCAGGGCATCATGGGCACCATGGTAAGTCAAGGCAAGGCAAGGAGAGATAAAAACCACAATCACCACTGTATGAAAAGGTAAGGCAAGTCAATGCACCATGAACAACATTGGCACCATGGTAAGGCAAGGCAAAGAAAGGCAAGGCAAGAGAAGGGACCATGGGTACCCTGGTAAGGCAAGGCAAGGTATCCAAGGCACAATGTGCACTATGCAACAGCAAGGCAAGGCAAGACATGGAACCATGGACACCATGGTAAGGCAAGGCAAGGAGAGGCACCATGGGTGCCATGTTAAGGCAAGGCAATGCAAGGCAGGGCAGCATAGGCACCATGGAAAGGCAAGGTAATGCAAGGCAAGGGACTATGGACACCATGGTAACAGAAGGCAAGGTAAGGCAAAGCACCAGGGTCACCTGGTGGTAATCCTAAGCATGGTAATCCTAAGCAAGGCAAGTAATGCAAGGTAATCCTAAGCAAGCATCATAATTCAAGGTAAGGGAAGCCAAGGCAAGACAAGGCAAGGCAAGGTACCATGGGCACAATTTTCAGGCTACATAAGGCAAGGCATCATAAGCACCATGGTAAGGCAGTACAACACAAGGCACACTGGGCAGCATGGTAAAGCAAGGCAAGACAAGGAAAGGCACCATGGACACTATGTTAAGGCAAGTCAAGGCCAGGCACCATGGGTACAGTTGTAAAGAACAGCAAGGCTATGCAAGGGACCATGGGCACCATGGTAATTAAAGACAATGCAAGGCACAGCACCATGGGTACCATGGTAATGCAAGGCAAAGAAAGGCTAGGCAAGACACCATGGCCATCATTGGTACCATAGTATGACAAAAGCAGAGGAAGTCAAAGCAAATCACGGTACTAGGGACACCATGATAAGACAAACAAGGCAAGAAAAGGCAAGGCAAGGAACCATGGTCACCACAGTTTGGCAAAGCAAGGCAACACAAAGCACTATGGGCACCATGGTAAGGCAAGGCAAGACAACAAATATCACCATGTGCACCATGGTTAGGTAATGCAAAACAAGGCAAGGCACCTTGGGCACCATGGTATGGCAAGACAAGGAAAAGCAAAGCACCATGGACCCCATGATAAGACATGGAAAGACAAGGCACCATGGGCAGAAAGGTACGGCAAGGCAAGACAAGGCCTCATGGGCACCATGCTAAGGCAAAGTAAAGTAAGGCACCATGGGCAGCAGGGTAATGAAATGCTAGGCAAGCCACCATATTCTCCATAGTAATGCAAGGCAAGTCAAGGCACCATGCGCACCATGGTAAGCAAGGAAAGGCAAGGCAAGGTACCATGAGCAACATGGAAATGCAAGGCAAGGCAAGGCAAGGAATGACACCATGGGCTCCATGGGAAGGTAAGGCAAGGCAAGGCAACAAAAGGCACGATAGACACCGTGGTAAGGCAAGGCAAGGCACCATGTGCACCACGGTAGTACAAGGCAATGTAAGGAAAGGCACCATGGGTACCATGGGAAGGTAAGGTAAGGCAAGGCGAGACAAGGCACCATGGGTGCCATGGTAATATAAGGCAAAGCAAGGTAATGCAAGGCACATTAGGAAACACGGTAAGGCAAGACATGGTAAGGCAACTCAGGTCACCTTTATAAAGCAAGGCAAGTCACAGCAGGGCACCATGGGCTTTATGATAAAGCATGGCAAGACAGCATGCACCATGAGAAGCAGTGCACCAGAAGAAGGAAAGGAAAGGCAAGTCACCAAAAGCACCATGGTAAAACAAGGCAAGTTAAGACACCATGGGCACCATGGTAAGGCAAGGCAATGCAAGGCAAGGAAACGTGGGCACCATGCTAAGGCAAGGCAAGGAACTATGGCACCAAGGGAAGAAAAGGCAAGGCACTAAGGGCACCATTGTAAGGTAAGGCAAGGCAAGGCACGGAGGACATTATGGTAATGCAAGGCAAGGTAAGGCAAGGCATTAGGGGCACCATGGTAAGGCAAGGCAAGGCAAGGCACCATGAACAACATGATAAGGAATGGCAAGGCAAGGGATGGGTAGGCAATGCAGCAAGGGAAACATGGTTAGGTAAGGCAAGGCAAGGCACCATGGGCAGCAATGAAAGGCAAGGCAAATTACCATGGAAACCATTGTAAATGAAGGAAAGGCACAGCAATGCAAGGCTCAATGGGCACCATGATAAGGCAAGGCAAGACATGACAAGGCACCATGGTCACCATGGTGAATAAGGCAAGGCAGTGCAAAACACCATTGGTACCATGGTAAGGCAAGGCAAGGCAAGGTAAGGCAAAACAATGCACCATGGGCCCCATGGAAAGGAAAGGAAAGGAAAAAGGCAAGGCAAAGCTTTGAATAATAATAAAGGAAGGAAAGGCACCGTTGGCAAAATGGTAAGGCATGTCAAGGCAAGGCAAAGCACCATGGGCAGCATAGGCACCATAGTAACACAAGGCAAAGCAAGGCAAGGCAAGGCTCCATGGGCACCATGGTAAGGCAAGACAAGGCACTATGGACACTCTGGAACAGCATGGCAAGGCAATGCAAGACACTGCACCATGGACACCATGGTAAGGCAAAGCAATGCACCATGGGCATCATGGTAATCCTAAGCAAGGCAAGTCAAGGCATCATGGGCAACATGGTAAGGCAAGGCAAAACAAAGCAAGTCAAGGCACCATAAGTGTTATGTTAATAGAAGGCAAGGAATGGTGAGGCATAATGGGCACAATGGGAATGCTAGACATGGCAAGCTTATGCAATATGGACACAAAGGTAAGGAAAGACAAGGCACCATAGGCACCATGGTAGGACAGTGCAAGGCAAGTCATGGCAAGGCACCATAGGCAACATGGTTAGGCAAGGAAAGGCAAGGCAAGGCACCATTAGAACCATGGTAAAGCAAGGGAAGACAAGAAATCATCAGCATTGTGTTAACAAAATGCAAAGCAGGGAAGGCAAGGCACAATGTGCAGTATAGTAAGGCAAGTCATGGCACCATGTGCATTATGCTAAGGCAAGGAATGGCAAGGCATGGCACCATGGCCACCATGGTACAGCAAGATGAGGCAAGGCAAGACAAGTCACCATGGGCACCATGGTAATACAATTCAAAGCAAGTCAAGGCAAAGCATGATGGGCACCATGGTAACACAATTCAAAGCAAGTCAAGCAAGGCATGATGGGCACCATGATAAGACAAGGCATGGAAAAGCAAGGAAAGGCACCATGGGCACCATGGTAAGGCATGGGAAGGAAGAGCAAGGTAAGCAAGGCACAACTGACACCATCTTAATGCAAGCAAGTCAAAGTAAGACAAGGCACCATGGGCACCACGGTAAGGCAAGGCATGGCAAGAAAAGGCAAGGCAAGGCACAATGGACACTATGGTAAATCAAGAAAAAGCAAGGCAAAAAGGACACCATGGAGACCATGGTAAAGCAAGGCAAGTCAAGCACCATTGGCACCATGGTAATGCAAGGTAAGGCAAGGCACCAAGGACATTATGGTAATTCAAGGAAAGGTAGGGCAAGGCACTATGTGCACCATGGTAAGGCAAGGCAAAGCAACATGCACATGATAAGAAAGGAAAGACAAAGGAAGAATTGGCAACATACCATGGGAACCATGGTTAGTCAAGGCAAAATAAGGCAAGTCAAGGCAACATAGGCACCATGGAAATTCTAGGCAATTTACCATGGAAACCATGTAAGGCAAGACAAGGCAAGGCACTACGTGCAACACGATAAGGAAAGGCAACGGAAGGGTTGGCAATGAATCATGGGAACCATGGTGATACAAGGCAATGTAAAGCAAGGCAAGGCACTATGGAAAGTCTAGGCAAGTCACCATGGAAACCATATAAGGCAAGGCAAGGCACTATGGGCACCATGGTAAGGTAAGGCAAAGCACCATGCACAACATAATAAAGAAAAGAAAGGCAAAGGAAGGGTTGGCAACACACCATGGGAGCCATGGTTACGCAAGGCAAGGTAAGGTAAGGAAAGGCACCATGGGCACCATGAAAAAGCTAAGCAAGTGACCATGGAAACCATGGTAAGGCAAGGCAAGGCAAGACAAGACACCACAGTCATCATGGTAAGTAAGGTAAGGCACCATTGGGAAAACCAAGGAAAGGCAAGGCACCATGGGCACCTTGGTAAGGCAAGGCAAGGTAAGGCAAAACAAGGAACCATGGGTACCAAAGTAAGGTAAGGAAAGGCAAGGAAATACACCATAGGCACCATGGTAAGGTAAGGCAAGGGAAGTCACCACAGGCACAATGGTAAGACAAGGCAAGGCAAAGCCATGAACAATAGGCACAAATGTAAGGAAAGCAAAGGCACCATGGGCAAAATGGTAAGGCAAGTAAAGGCAATGCAAAACACCAAGGGTAGCATGGGCACAATGGTAAGGCAAGACCAAGCAAGGCAAGGCAAGGCTTTATGGGCACCAAGATAAGGCAAGGCAAGGAACCATGGGCACTATGGAATGGCAAGGCAGGGAAAGGCAAGACACAGAACCATGGACACCATGTTAAGGCAAGGCAAGGCTCTATGGGCACCAAGATAAGGCAAGGCAAGGAACCATGGGCACTATGGAATGGCAGGGCAGGGAAAGGCAAGACACAGAACCATGGACACCATGTTAAGGCAAGGCAAGTCACCATGGGCACCATGGTTAGCCAAAGTAAGGCAACATAAGGCAACAAAGGCAAGATGGTAAGTCAAGGCAAGGCAAAGAAAGGCAAGGCACCATGAAGATTATAGTAATGGAAGGAAAGAAAAGGCCAGGCACCATGGGCATGATGGAAGAACAAGGCACCACAAGCCTAGACACTATGGACACAAGGTAAGGAAAGGCAAGGAAAGGCACCATAGGCACTGTGGTAGGTCATGGGAAGGTAAGGCATGGCAAGGCATTGTAGGCACAATGGTTAGGCAACGAAAGGCAAGGCAACATGGGCACCATGGTAAGGTAAGACAAGGCACCATAGGCACCAAGGTAAGGCAAAAGAAGGCAAGACATTGTGGTCACCATGATAAGGCAAGGAAACACTAAGCACCATGGGCACCATAGTAAGGCAAGGCAAAGCTCCATGGGCATCATGGTACAGCAAGACAAGGCAAGGCAAGAGAAGGTACCATGGGAACCATGGTAAGGCAAGGCAAGGCACCATTGGCATCATGCTAACAAAATGCAACTTATGGCACCATGGGCACCATGATAAGGCAAGGCATGGAATGGCAAGGCAAGGCAACATGGGCACCATAGTAAGACAAGGCAAGGCAAGGCATAATGGGTAACATTGTATGGAAAGATGGAGCAAAGAAAAACATCTTGGGCACCATGGGCAGGTGATGCAAAGCAAGGCAAGACACCACGGGCACCGTCTAAGGCAAGTCAAGGCAATAAAGTCACCATGGGCCCCATGGTAAGGCAATGCTAGGCAAGGCAAGGCATCCTGGACACCATGGTGAGGCACGGCAAGGGAAAGCAAGAGAAGGTAAGAAACCATAGGACCATTATCAGGCAATGCAATGCAAGGAAAGGCAAGTCAAGTCACTAAAGGACCATGACAAGGCAAGGCAAGGCATGGCAAGGAACACTGGGTATCACAATAAGACACGGCTAGGCCCCAAGAGCAGCATGGTAAGGCAAGGCAATGAACCATTGTTACCATGGTAAGGGAAGGCAAGGCAAGGCAAGGCTCCATGGGTACCATGGTAAGGGAAGGCAATGTACCAAGGGCACCATGGTAAGGCAATGGAAGGCACCATGGGCATTATGGTATGGTAAGGCAAGGCAAGGGACCATGGGCACCATGATAGTGAAAGGAAAGGCACAGCAAGGCACCATGGGCAAGGCAAGACATGGAATGGCAAGACATGGAATGGCACAGGCACCATGGGCAAGGCAAGACATGAAATGGCATAAGGCAAGGCAAGACATGGAATGGCACAGCAACATGGCATGATGTCAAGGCATGGCAGTGCACCAAGGGCACCATGGTAAGGCAAGCCAAGTCAAGATAATGAAAGGTACCATGGGAACCAGAGTAAGGCAAGTCAAGGCAAGGGAAGGCAAGTCAAGGCAACAAGAAATGATGGTAAGACAAGACCAGAAATGGCAAGGCACCATTGGCACCAAGGTAAGGATGTCAAGGCAAGATAAATACCCATGTAATCCAAGGCATGGCAAAGTAAGGAAGGCACCATGGGCACCACAATAAAGTATGTTAAGGCAAAAAATGCATCATGGGCACCATGGTAAAACAAGGCAAGTCACCATGGGTACCATGGTAAGGCAATGCAAAGCATGCCAAGGCACCATGCTCACCATGGTAAGGCAAGGCAAGGCACCATGGGACCATAGTAAAGCAACAAAAGGTATCATGGTCACCACGGTAAGGCAAGGAAATGCACTATGGGCACTGTGGTAAGGCAAGGCAATGAACCATGGGAACCATGGTAAGGCAACTCAAGGCATGGCAAGGCAACATACCATGGGCACCTTAGTAAAGCAAGGCAAGGAAAGGCAAGACATAGAACCATGGACACCATGTTAAGGCAAAGTAAGGCACCATGGGCACCATGGTTAGCCAAGGTAAGGCAAGATAAGGCAACAAGGGCAACATGGTAAGGCAAGGGAGGCATGGGAAGGCAAGGGAAGGATCATGATAACCATGGTATGGCAAGACAAGGCAATGCAAAGCACCATGGGCACCATGGTATGGCAATGCAAGGCAAGTTACCATTGGCACCATGGTAAGGCAAGGAAGGCAAGGTACCATGGGCACCATGAAAAGACAAGGCAAGGCACTATGGGCATCTTGGCAAAATAAAGCAAGGGAAGGCACCATGGGCACTATGGTAAGGCAAGGCTAGACACCATAAGCACCATGGAAAGGCAAGACAACACACGACAAGGAAAGTCAGCCACCAGAGCATCATGGGTAAGGCAAGGCAAGGCATGGCAAGGCTCCACTGGCACCAAGATAATGCACATTAAGACACCATGGGCACCAAGGTATGGCAATGCATGGCACCATGGTAAGGCAAGGCAAGGCATCATGGCGACCATGGTTAAGCAAGGCAAGTCACCATGGGCATCATGGTAAGGCAAAGGAAGTCACCATGGGCATAATCGTATGGCAAGGCAAGGCAAGATAATGCACCTTGGGCATCGCTGTAAGGCAAGGAAAGGCATCACAGACACCATGATAAGGCACACCAAGGAAAGAAAGGTAATCCAAAGCACTACTGGAACCATGGAAAGGCAAGGCTAGTCACTATAGACAGCATTGTAAGGCAAGGCAAAGCAAGGCAAGGCATCATAAGCGACATGGTTAGGCAAGTCAATGCAAGGCAAAGTATCATGGGCACCATGGTAAGTCAAGGCAAAACAAGGCAATGCACCATGGTCACCTTGGTAAGGCAAGGCAAGTCACCATGAGTACCATGTTAAGGCAAGGCAAGGCAAAGCAAAGCACCATGGGGAATAAGGTGAGGCAAGGCAAGGCAAGTTATGATGGGCACCTTGGTAATAATGCAAAGCAAACGAGGCAAGACATCATGGGCACAATGATAAGACATGCAAGGCAAGGAATCATGGACATTATGGTAATGCAAGGCAAGGCAAAGCACCATGGGCACAATGGTAAGGCAAGGAAAGCAAGGCACAGTGGACACCATGATAAGGCAAAGCAAGGCAAGGCAACGTAAGGCAAGCATAGGCATGGCACCAAGGGCAGCATGGTAAGGTACAGCAAGGCACCATGGGCATGATGGTAATGCAAGGCATGGCAAGGCAAGACAATGCAAGACACTATGGGTACACTGGTAAGTCAAGGAAAGGCAGGGTAATGCAAGATACCATGGGCACCATGGTAAGGCAATTCAAGGAAAGGGAAGGCAAGTCAAGACACCAAGGAAAGATGGTAAGTCATGGTAAGGCATGGCAAGTCAAGGCATGGCACCATGGACACATTGGTAATTCAATAAATGTCAAGACAAGTCAAAGCACCATGGGAACCATGGTAAGGCAAAGTAAGGCAATGCAACATAGAAATCATAGCAAGGAAAGACAAGGCACAGCAAGGCAAGGCACAGCAAGGCAAGGCACCATTGGCACAATGGTGAGGCAACATAATGCACAGGAAGGCACCATGGGCACCAAGATATGGCAAGGCAAGGCAAAGAAATTCAGCAAGGGCACCAAGGCAAGACAAGGAAAGGCATATCAACGCACCATGGCCACCATGGTAAGGCAAGGCAAGGCATTATGGACACCATGAAAAGGCAAGGCAAGGTGCCATGGGCATCATGGTGAGGCAAGGCAAGGGAAATAAAGGCATGAAAACATAAGTACCATGGTAAGGTGAGGCAAGGCACCATAAGCACCAGGGTAAGTCAAGGCAATGCAAGGGAAAGCAAGACAAGGCAGGGGACCGTGGTAAGGCAAGGCAAGGCACAGCAAGGCACCATGGGCACAAGGGTAAGGCAGGACAAAGTACCATGGGCACCATGGTAAGATAAGAAAAGACAAGGCATCATAAGGACCATGGTAAAGCAAGGCAAAACACCATGGGAACCATGATAAGGCAAGTTAGGGCATGATGGGCACAACAGTAATGAAAGGCAAGGCACAATGGACACCATGGAAAGGAAAAGAAAGGCAAAGCAATACACTATGGGCATCGTGGTCAGGCAATGGAAAGTAAGGCAAGGCAAGGCACCAAGAGCACCAGGATAAGGCAAGGCTAGGCAAGGCACCATGTTAAGGCAAGGCAAGCAAGGCACCATGGGCATCATGGCAAGGCAAGGCACTATGGTCACCATGGTAGGGCAAGGCAGGGCATAATGAGATCCATGGTAAAGCAAGGCAGCCACCATGGGAATTATGGTATATCAAGGCATGGCAAGGCACCATGGGCACCAGGGTAAGGAAAAGCGAAATCTCTTGGGCACCATGGTATGGCAAGGGAAGGTTAGGCATGGCACCATGTGCAACATGGTAAGGCAAGGAAAGGCACCATGGAAAGCATGGCAATGGAAAACAAAGCAAGGCAAGGTACCATGGGCACCATGGTAAGGCAAAGAAAGCTAGACTCCATGGGTACCATGATAAGGCAAGGAAGGCAAAGCATGGCAAGGAAAGTCACCATGGGCACCTTGGTAAGGGAAGGTAAGGCAATGAAAGGCAAAGCATCATGGGCACCATGGTAAGTCAAGGAAAGGTATCATGGGAAGGAAGGTAAGGAAATTCAAGGGAAAACATAGAAAAACACCATGGGCACTAGGGTAAGGTAAGGCAAGGCACCATGGACATGGTAATGCAAGAAATGCAAGGCAAGGCAATGTAGGGAACCATGAGGACCATTGTAAAGCAAAGAAACATACAAGGTGGGCACCATGGTAAGGCAAGACAAGAAAAGGCACCATGGACACCATGGTAAGGCACACCAAGTCACCATAAGCAACATGGTAAAGCAAGGCAAGGTAAGGCAATGCATCATTTACACCATGGTAAGGCATGGCAAGCACCAAGGACCTCATGATAAGGCAAGGCAAGACTCATTGGACACCATGATAAGGCAAAGCAAGGCAAGATAAGGCACAGCATCATGGGCACCATGGTATGGCAAAGCTAGGCACCACAAGCAACATGGTAAGGCAAGGCAAGGGAAGCCACCAAGGGCACCACGGTGAGGCAAGGCAAGGCATGGGAAGGCACCATGGGCACAATTGTCAAGGAAGGCAAGGCTTGGGAAGGCACAATGGGAACCATGATATAGCAAGGAAAGGCACCAAGGGCACCATGATAAGGCATGGCAAGGCATAGAAACCATGATAAAGCAAGGCAAGGCACCATGAGAATCATGGCAAGGCAAGGCAAGGCAAATCAAGGAATGGCAAAAAGACACCATATTAAGGCAAGGCCAGGAACCATAAGCACCATGGTATGGCAAGGCAATGCAAGGCAAAGCAAGTCAAGGCACCAGGGTACCATGGTAATGCAAGGAAAGGCCTGGTAAGGCACCACTGGCACCATGGTAAGGCATGGCAAGGCACCATGTGCACCAAGGTAAGGTGTGGCAAGGCAAGGCACAATGGACACCATGGTAAGGCAAGGAAAGGTAAGGCACCATGGATACCATGGTAAGGCCTTGGTAGGCAAGGCCAGGCAAGATACCATTGCACCATTGCTACAAGGGTAATGCAAGGTCTGTCAAGTCACCATAGGCAGCATGGTAACGTAAGGCAGTGTCAAGGCACAATAAGGACCATGATAAGTCAAGGCAAAGCACCATGAAAATCATGATAAGGCAATTGAAGGCACCTTGGACACCACAGAAAGGCAATCAAAGAGATGCACCATGGGCACTGTGGTAAGTCAAGGCAAGGCACCATGGACACCAAGGTAAGGCAAAGCAAGGAAAAAAAGGTAAGCCAAGGAACCATGGGCACCATGGTTACACAAGTCTAGGAACTAAGGGCACCATGGTTAGACAAGTGTAGGAACTAAAGTCACCATGGTGAGGCAAGGCAAGGCAAGGGGAGGAACTATAGGCAACATGGTTAGACAAATCAAGTCAAGGCAAGGCAACATAACATGGGCACCATGGTAGGGCAGGGAAAAATAAAGCAATGTACCATGGGCACCATGGTAAGGCAAGGCATCATGGACACCATGGTTAGGAAGACGTGGCAAGGCAAGGCTAGGCACTATAGGCACCATATTTAAACAAGCCAAAGTAAGGCAAGACAAGTCAATACTCCATGGGCACCATGGTAAGGCAAGGCATGTCAAAGCAAGGCAAGGGAAGGCTAGAAAAGGCTAAGCACCATAGTTACCATGGTGAGGCAAGGCAGGACAATGCTAGGTATGATGGGCACATTGGCAAGGCAAAGCATCACAAGATAGGGCACCATAGCCACCATGGTAAGGATAGGAAAGGCAATGCAAAGCATCATGGTAAACAAGGTAAGGCAAGGTACCATGGACACCATAGTAATGTAAGGCAAGACACCAAGTGCACCATTAAAAGAGAAGGCAAGGCACCATGGACATCATGGTAAGGCACGTCAAGGCACAGCAAGGCAGGGCTCCATGAGAACCATGGTAAGGCAAGACAAGGGACAGCAAGGCAAGGCACCATGGGCACCATGGTAAGGCAAGGCAAGGCAAGGGAAGGCACCATTGTATGGTGTGGCAAGGCAAGGCAAAGTACCTTTTGTATCACAGTAAGTCAAGGCAAGGTAAAGCAAGGCAAGGCACCATGGGCACTAAGGTAAGGCAAGGCAAGTCACCGTGGGCACCATGGTAAGGCAAGCCAAGGCAAGGCAGCATGTGAAACATGCTTAGGCAAGTCGAGGCAAGGCGATGTACAATGGGAACCATTGTAAGGCAAGGAAAAACAAAACAATGCACAATGGGAACCTTGGTGAGGCAAGGCAAGTTACTATGTGAACCATGTTAAGGCAAGGCAAGGTAAAGCACCATGGGGAACATGGTGAGGCAAGTCATGGCAAGGTACAATGGGCACCATGGTACAGCAAAGCAAGACAAGGACTCCATGGTAAGGCAAGGCAGGGCAAGGCAACTGATAATGGCCACCATGGTAAAGCAAAGCAAGGCAAGACTAGGCACCATGTACACCATAGTAAGTAAAGGCAAGGCACTGTTGGCACCATGGTAAGGCAAAGCAAGGCAAGGCAAGCATGGCGCCATGGGCACCATGGTACTTCAAGGCAAGGCAAGGCACCATGGGCACAATGGTAAGTCAAGAGAAGGCAAGGCACAATGGGCACAGTAATTAAACAAGGCATGGCAAGGTAAGGAAAGGCAATGCACCATGGGCACCATGGTAAGGCATTCTAGTAACAGCAAACCAAGGTAAGTCAAGGCAAGGTGAGGCATTTCACCATGGGCACCATTATTAGGCATGAAAGGCAAGGCACCATGGGCACCAGGGTAAGGTGAGGTATGTCAAGGGGAGGCACCATGGTAAGGCAAGGCAAGGCATCATAGGCACCCTGGAGACAAGGCTAGGCACCATGGGCACCATCACAAGGCAAGGATAGGCACCATGGGCACCATGGTAAAGTATAGCAAGACAAGGCAGGACACTATGGGTACCATATTAAGGCAACACAAGGCAAGGCACAATGGGCACCATGGTAGAGCAAAGGAAGCCCATGAAAGGAAATGAAAGACACCATGGGCAACTTGGTAAGGAAAGGAAAGAAAAGGCAACATGGGCACAGTGGTAAGGCAAGGCAGGATAAGATAAGACCTCATGGACACCATGGTAAAGTCATAGCAAGGCACCATGGGTACCATGGTAAAGCAAGGCAAGGCAAGGCACCATGAGCACCAATGTATGGCAAGGCAAGGCAAGGCATCATGGGCACCATGGTAACACAAGGCAATGCATGACAAGTCACTGTGGACACCATGGTAAGGCAAGGCAATGCTAGGCACCATGTTCACCATGGCAAGACAAGGCAAGGCACCACAGGTACAATGGTAAGGCAAGGCAAGGCAAGGAATCATTTCCACCATGGTAGAACAAGGCAATCCATGGCCAGGCAACATGGGCACCATGGTAAGGCAAAGCAAAGCATGGCAAGGCAAGGCAAGGAACCATTACCACCATAGGAGAACAAGGCAATCCGTGGCTAAACAACATGGGCACCATGGTAAGGCAAGGCAAGGCAAGGCAATGCATGTCACTATAAGCACCATGGTAAGGCAATGCAAGCCAAGGCAAGATGGGCACTACCAGAAGGCAAGGCAAGTCATTGTAATAAAAGACTCCATGGGCACCATGGTATGGGAAGGAAAGGCAAGTCAATATGGGCACCATTGTAGGGCAAGGCAAGGTGAAGCAAGTCAAGATACCACGGACACCCTGGTAAGCAAGGCAATTAAAAGCAAAGCACCCAGGGCACCATGTTAAGACAAGCATTGGTAAGGCAAGGCACTAAGGTCACCATGGTAATGCAAGGCAAGGCAGGGTAAAATACCATGGATACCAATGTAAGGCAAGCCAAGGCAAGGAATCATAGGCACCATGGTAAGGCAAGGTAAGGCAACACCAGGCAAGATACCATGGGTAACATGGTAAGGCAATCCAAGGCAATTCAAGGAACGATGGGCATATGGTAAGGCAAGGGAAGGCAAGGCAAGTCAAGTGAAGGCAAAGCAAGGCACCAAGAACACCATGGTAAGGCAAGGCAAGGAAAGGGAAGGCAACCAAGGCACCAGGTTAAGGCGAGTCTTGACAAGGAAAGGCACCAAAGGCACCATGGTACAGCAAGGCAAGGCAATGCACAATGGACACTATTGTAAGGCAAGGCAAGGCAAGGGGAGGCACAACGTGCACCATTATAACACAAGGCAAGGAAAAGTAAGGCTAGGCACCATGGGCACCATTGTATTGCAAGGCAAGGAAAGGCAAGGCACCAAGTGCAACATGGGAAGACAAGGAAAGGAATGGCAAGGCACCATGGGCACCATGGTAAGGCAAGGCAGGGAAAGGCACCATGAGAACCATGGGAAAACAAGGCAAGGCAAGGCAAGGCACAACAGGTACCATGGCAAAGCAAGGAAAGGCAAGGCACCATGGAACCCATAGCAAGGCAAGAAGTCATGATCTTTATTGTACGGCAAGGCAAGGTAATATGGGAATGAATGTAAGGCAAGCTCAGGAAAGGGAACATGGACACTGTGGAAAGGCAAGGCATGGAAAGGTACTGTGAGCACCATGGCAAGGCAAGGAAAACAAGGCACCATCGAAACCATAATAATGCAAGGGAAGGGAAGGCAAAAAGGAAACCATGGGCACCATGGTAAGGCAAAGAAAGGCAAGGCCCCATTTGCACAATGGCTAGGTAAGGCAAGGCTAGGCAAGCAATGCAAGGAAAGTCAAGGCACCATGGGCACCATGGTAAGGCAAGGGAAGGCAAGGCAAGGAAACATGGGCACCACTGTAAGGCAAGACAAGGAATGGCACCAAGGGAACTATAGTAAGGCAAGGCATTCTGGGCACCATGGTAAGGCAAGGCAATGCATAGCAAGGCAATACTGGCACCAAGGTAAGGCAAGGAAGGTGGTAAAGCAAGGCAAGGTAAGGCAAGGCAAAACAAGGCAAAGTCCCAAGGGCATCATCATAATGCAAGACACAGTAAAGCAAGGCACTAGTGGCACCAAGGTAAAACAAGACAAGGCACCATTAGACCCATGATAAGGCAAGGCAAAACAAGGCAAGGCAAGACACCATGAGCACCATATTAAGGCAAGGCCAGGCAGGGCAGGACAGAGTCCAATGGGCACCATAGTAATACTAGGCAATACTTGGCACCATAGGCACCACGGTAAGGCAAGGCAAGGCACCATGGGCACCATGGTAATGTAAGGCAAGGCAAGGTATGGCACCATGGGCATTATGGTATGGCAAGGCAAGGCAAGGTTCCTTGGGCACCTTGGTAAAACAAGGCAAGACCAGGAAAGGCTAGGCAATACACCATTTGCTTTATGCTAAAGCAAGTCAAACAAGGCAAGAGCCTATGGCACCATGGTAAGGCAAGGCAAGTCACCATGGACACCATGCTAAAGCAAATGAAGGCAAGGCAAGAAAATATGGGCACCATTGTATGGCAAGGCAAGACAAAGCCCAATGGGCACCATGATAAGGCAATCTAAGGCAAGGCAAGAAAAGGCACTATGGGCATCATGTTAGGGCAAGGCAAGGCAAGGCCAAGCACCATGGGCACCATTGTAAAGCAAGGCAAGGCAAGGCACCTTGGGCTCCATGGTAAGGCAAGGCAAGGTCAAGGAAGGCAATGCATGACACCATGGTAAGGCAAGGCAAAGCAAGGCAGGACACCATGGCCACCATGGTAAGGCAAGGCAATGGATGGCACCATGGTAAGGCAAGGCAAGGCAAGGCACGGCAAGTAACCTTGGGCAACATGGAAAGGTAAGGCAAGGCTAGGGAAGGCAAAACAGGACAGCATAGGACCCATGATAAGACAAGTCAAAGCAAGGCAAGACACCATGGGCACCATGGTAAGGCTAGGCAGTGCAAGGCAAACGGCCATGGGTACCACGGTAAGGCAAGGCAAGGAACCATGGGCATCATGGTAAGGCAAGGCAAGGTCATGCACCTTGGGTGCCATGGTTAAACAATGAAAGGCAAGGCAAGGCACCAGAGCAGCCATGCTAAAGCAAGGCATGGCAAGGCACCACGGACAACATGGTAAGGCAAGTCAATGCAATGCACATCACCATTGGCACCATGGTAATGCAAGGCAAGGCAGCATCAGCACCCTGGTAAGGCAAAGCAAAGCAAAGCAAGGCAAGACAAGCACTATTTGAAGTATGGTAATGCAAGGCAATTCAATGTACTATGGACACCATGGTAATTCAAGGCAAGACAAGGTTAGGCACCATGACACCATGGTAAGTCAAGGCAGGGCAAAGAAAGGTACTATAGGCACCATGGTAAGAAAGTGCAAGGCTAATAAAAACAAGTCAACCACTATGGCTTCAAGGTAAGACAAGGCAAGGAAATGCACCATGGACACCATTGTAATGGAAAGCAAGGCACCACGGGCACCATAGTTAGGCAAGAAAAGGCAGTAAAAGGCAAGGCATCATTGGCACCATGGTAAGGCAAGGCAAGGCACCATGAACACCATGGTAAGGAAAGCAAGGCAAGCAAGATAACATGGGAACCATGGTAAGGGAAGATAAGGCAAAGTAAGGCAAGGTAAGGCGCCGTAGGCAGCATGGTAAGTCAAGGCAAGACGCCATGGACACTTGGTAACATAAGGCTATGCAAGGCAAGGCACCATAGGCACCTTAATAAGGCAAGGCAGGGCATGGTAAGGCACCATGGGCAACTTGGTAAAGAAAGACAAGGCTAGGCAATGCAAGACAAGGCACCATGGGCACCATTGCAAGGCAAGGCAAGCCACGAAAAGGCACCATGTGCACCTTGGTAAAGCAAGAAAAAGCAAGGCACCATGTGCACCCAGGTAAGGCAAGGCACAGTTAGTCAAGACATCATGGGCAACATGTAAAGGGAAGACAAGGTAAGGCAAGGCAAGGCACCTCACCATTGATGCAATGTTAAGGCATGGGAATGCGAGGCAAGGCAATGCAAGGCACCATGGGCATCATGGTAAAGCAAGGCAAGGCAAGCCAAGGCGCCATAGGCACCATGGTAAGGCAAAGCAAGGCAAGCCACAACAGGCACCATGGTAAGGCAAGGGAAGTCAAGGCACCATGGGTACAATGGTAACGCAAGTGAAGGCAAGAGAAAGCATGGTATGGCAAGGCATGGCAAGGCAAGGCACCATGGACACCATGGTAAGGCAAGTGAAGGCAACTCACCATGGGCACCATGGTAATGTAAGGCAGGGGCAGACAAGGCAAGGTAAGGTCCAGCAAGGTAAGGAACCATGGACATCAAGGCAAGGCAAGAAATGGCAAAGAACCATGGGAAACATAGTAAGGCAAGACAAGATAAGGTAAGGCACAATGGGCACCATGTTATGGCAAAGGTAGGCAGCATGGTCACCATCAAAAGGCAAGGCAAAAAAGGCAGGGAAAGGCACACTGTGCACAATGTAAGGCAAATTAAGACCTTGGGCACCATGATAAGGCAAGGCAAGGAACCATAGGCATAAGGGTAAGTCAAGTCAGAGCACCATGGGTCCTATGGTAAGGCAAGGCAAGTCAAGGAAAGGCACTATGGGCACCATGGTGAGGCAAGGTAAGGCAAGGCAAGGCAATGTACGATGGGCACCATTGTGAAGCAATGCAAAACAAGGCAATTTAACATGGGCACAATGTAAGGCAACCGATGCAAGGCAAGTCACCATGGGCACCATGATAAGGCAAGGCAAGGCAAGGAACCATGTACACCATGGTAAATTAGGCAAGGCAAGACAAGTCACCATGGGCACCAGGGTAATACATGATAAGGCATGGTGCTCCTGGTGCCTTGACTTGCCTTACCATCATGACCATGTTGACTAGCCTTGCCTTGCCTTGCATTCCTCTACCATGATTCCCATGTTGCCTTGCCTTGTCTTGCCTTGACTTGGCTTATCACATTTTCCATTTTGCCTTGCCTTCCCTTTCCTTTCCTTACCATGGTGCCCATGGTGCCTTTCCTTGCCTTGCATTATCATTGTGCCCATTGTGCCTTGCATTGCCTTCCCTTACCATGTTGCCCATGGTGTCTTGTATTGTTTTGCTTTGCCTTACCTTGTTTCCCATCATACCTTCCATTGTCTTTCCTATACTTCCTCACTGTACTAATAATGGTTCTCTGCCTTGCCTTGCCTCGTCTTGGCTAAACTTACCTTGACTTATGATCCTGTCTATGGTGACTTGCTTTGCCTTGCCTTACCATGGTACCCATAGTAAATTGCCTTGTGTTACCATGGTGCCCATGGTGACTTGCCCTGCCTTGCCTTGCCTTACTTTACCATGGTGACCCTAGTGCCTGGCCTTGCATTCCCTTAACTTGCCTTGCCTTACCATGGGATCCATGGTGCCTTGCCTTGCCTTAAAATGGCACCCATAGTGCCTTTTCTTGCCTTGCCTGACCATGGTGCCTTGCTGTGACTTACTATGGTGCCCAGAGTGCCTTGCTGTGCCTTGATTTACCTTACTATGGTCCCCTGGTGCCTTGCCGTGCCTTACAATGGTTCCCAGGGTGCCAAGCATTACTTAGCCTTGCCTTGCCTTACCATGGTACCCATGGTGTCTTCCCTTGCCTTATATTGCCATCGTGATGATGGTAACTTTCCCTGCCTTACCATGTTGCCCATGGTGCCTTTCTGTGTCTTGTCTTGCCTTGCCATACCTTGGTGCCCATGGTGCCTTTACCTGACTTGCCTTGATCTACCATGGTGCTCATGGTGCCTTGTCGTGCCTTGCCATAGTGTTCATGGTGCCTGGCATTGCCTTGCCTTGCTTTGCCTTACCATGGTGCCAATGTTGCCTTTTTTCACCTACCCTTGCCTTACATTATGGCAGTGCCCATGGTGCCTTGCCTTGTTTTTCCATGCTTTGCAGTGCCTTGTACTGCATTACTATGGTGCCAATGGTGCTTTGACTTGCCTTTCTTTACCATGGTGCCCATGTGACTTGTCTTTCCTTCCCTTACTTGCCTTACAGTGGTGACCATGGTACCTTGCCTTATCATGGTGCCAATGGTGCCTTTTCTTGTCTTGCCGTGGATTGTCTTATGGTTTTCTTGGTGCCTTGCCTTGCCTTATTGTGGTGCCCATGGTGCCTTGCCTTGCCTTGCCTACCATGGTGCCCATGGTGTCTTGCCTTTTATTGTCTTGCCTTGCCTTACCATAATGCCAATGGTGCCTTCCCTTGCCTTGCGTTATCATGATGCCTATGGTGCCTTGCCTTACCTTTCTGTGCATTACTATGGTGTCCAATGGGCCTTACCTTGACTTGCCTTACCTTACATTACCATGGTGCCTGTGGTACCTTGCCATCTCTTAACACGGTTCCCAATTTCCTTGCCATGCCTTGCCTTACCATGTTGCCCATTGTGCCTTGCATTGCCTTGCCTTGCCTTAAAATGGTGCCCATAGTTCATTGCCGTGCCTTACCATGGTGTCCGTGGTGCCTTGCCATGAATTGCCTTGCCTTACCATGGTCCCCTAGAGCCTTGAATTGCCTTGTATTAACTTGTTTTGACTTGCCCTGCCTTACCATGCTGCCTATGGTGCCTTGCCTTGCCTTACATTACCATGGCACCCATGGTACCTTGTGTCTTCTAATGGTGCCCATTGTGTCTTGCCATATCTTGTTTTGTCTTGCCTTACCATGGTGCCTTTATTGCCTTGAATTGCGCTACCATAGTGCTCATGGTGTCTCACCTTGCCTTACCATGATGCCCGTGTTTTTACCATGCCTTATTTTGGCTCAAATTACCATTGTGCCAATGGTATGCCTTGCCTTGTCTTGCCTTACCATGGTGTCCATTGTGCCTTGCCTTTTCTTCCCTTAGCATGTTGGTCATTGTGTCTTGCCTTGTCTTGCTTTTCCTTGACTTACCATGATGCCCATTGTGCCTTGCTTTGCCATGCCTTCTCATGTTGCCCATGGTGATTTTCTTTGCCTTGCTTGGTCTTACTATCGTTCCCATGGTGCCTTGCTTTGCCTTACCTTGCCTAATCATGGTGTGCATCTTGTCTTGCCTTTCCTTGCCTTACTTTGCCTCTCCTTACCGTGGTGCCTATGCTGCCCATGCTGCCTAGTATTGCCTTTTCTTTCCTTTCCTTATCTTTAATTACCATTGTGCCCACAGTGAGTTGCCTTGCCTTACTGTTATGCCCATAAACCCTTTCTTTGTCTTGCCTTGCTTTACCATGGTGCATATGGAGGCTTTCCTTTCCTTACCATGGTGCCCCTGGTGCCTTGTATTTCCTTTCCTTGCCATGCCATGGGGCCCATGGTGTCTTGCATGGTACCCATGGTGCCCTGCCTTGGGATGCTTTTCCTTCCCTTGCCTTGCCTTACCATTGTGCCCATGGTGCCTTGCCTTATCTTGCCTTACCATGGTGACCAATGGGTTTAACCTCATCTTACCTTGCCTTGCCTTACAATGGCACCCATGGTGCCTTGCCTTGACTTGACTTCCTTGCGTTACCATGGTGTACATTGTGCCTTGCCTTGCAGTGCCTTGCATGACCATGATGCCTTTGGTGCCATTCATTTCCTTTCTTTACCTTATGCTGGTACCCATGGTGCCTTGCCTTACCTTGCCCTACCAAGGTGCTCATGACTTGCATTGCCTTACCACGGTTCTGTGCCTTGCCTTGCCTTGCTTTACCATGGTGCCCATGGTGCCTTGCTTTGCTTTACATTGCCTTCCTTTACCTTAACATGGTGCCCATGGTGACTTGCCTTGCCTTGCCTACCATGGTGGACATGGCGCCTTGATATTCCTTGCCTTCCCTTGGCTAGCCTTGCCTTGCTTTGCCACAGTGCCATGGTGTCTTTTTTTGCCTTGCCTTAAAGTAGTGCCCATGGTGCTTTGCCTTGCATTACCTTGCCTTCCTTTGCCTTAACATGGTGCACATGCTGCCTTGCCTTTCCTTGCCTTGTCTTCCCTTATGATGTTGCCCATGGTGTCTTCACTTTCCATTCCTTGTATTGCCTAGCCTTGCCTTGCCTTCTCATGGTGTCCTTGGTATCTTTTTGTGACTTGCCTTCTCTTGCCTTACAATGGTGCCCAGTGTGCCTTGCCTTGCCTTACCAGTTCCCATGGTGCCCAGTGTGCCTTGCCTTGCCTTATCAGTTCCCATGGTGCCTTGCCTTGCCTTAACATGATGCCCATGGTGCCTTGCCATACCTTACCATGGTGCCCATGGTGCCTTGCCATGCCTTGCCTTTCCTTACCATGGTCCCCTGGTACCTTGCCTTGCCCTGCCTTACTTTGGTGTCCATGATTCCTTATGTTCCCTTGCCTTGTTTTGCCTTACCATGGAAAGCATGGTGCCTTGCCTTGTCTTTTTAGGGTTCCCATCGAGACTTGGTATGCCTTACCATGGTGACCATGATGCCGTGCCATGCTTGCATTGCCTTACCATGCCATGGTACCGATGATGCCTTGCCTGGCTTTCTAATGGTGCCCCAGGTGTCTGCTTGCCTTTCCTTTCCTTGCTTTACCATGCAGCCCATGCTATGTTTTCTTGCCTTACCATGTTTCCCATGGTGCCTTTCCTTGCCTTGCCTTGCCTGGTTTACCATGGTTCACATGGTGCCATGCCTTGTTTTGCTTGGCCTTATCATGGTGCCATTGGTACCTTACCTTGCCTTTCCTTAACTCTCCATTGTACCAGTAGTGCTTTGCTTTGCCTTTTCTTGACATGGTTCCCATGGTTCCTTGCCTTGCTTTGACTTGCCATGTCACCCATTGTGTCTTGCCTAGCCTTGCCTTACCCTTGTGGCCATGTTGCATTGCTTGCCCCGCCTACCCTTTCCTTAAAATGGTGATTATGTTGTCTTTATATTGCCTTGCCTTACCATGGTGCAAATTGTGCCATGCCTTGCCTTACCTTGGTGTGCATGGTGTCTTGCCGTGCCTTACCATTGTGCTCTGCCATGCCTTGCCTTGCCTTACCTTGCCTTACCTGGTGCCTTGACTAGACTTGCCTTGCATTGCCTTGCCTTGCTATGGGGCTTATGGTGCTTTGCCTTGCTTTATCTTGGTGTCCATGGTGTGTTGGCTTGCCTTGCCTTAACATGATGCACGTGGTGCCTTGTCTTGCCTTGCTTTGCCATCCCATGGTGCCCATGGTGCCTTGCCTTGCCTTACTATGGTTCCCATGGTTCGTTGCCATGACTTTCCTTGCCTTACCATGGTGCCCATGGTGCCTTGCATTGCCTTGTCTTGCTGTACCATGGTGCCCATAATGTCTTCCCTTGCCTTTCCTTGTATTACTGTGGTGCCCTTGGTGCCTTGACTTGCCATGTCTAGCCTTGCCTTACAATGGTTCCCATAATGCCTTGTCTTTCTTTGCCTTATCATGATTCCCATGGCGCCATGCCTTTCCTTGCCTTTCCTTGCCTTACCATTGTGCCTTATGGTGCCTTACCTTGTTTGCCTTACAATTGGGCCCACAATGTCTTTCCCTGCCTTATCTTACCATTGTTCCCATTGTGCCTTTCCTTTCCTTTAATTACCATGATGTCCATGGTGACTTTCCTTTCTTTTTCTTGTCTTGTCTTGCCCAAACATGGTGTCAATGGTGCTCATGCTACCTTGCCTTGATGTGCCCTAAAGTAGTGCCCATGGTGCCTCGCCTTGCCTTACTTACCATAGTGCCCATGGTACTTTTTCTTGCCTTTCCTTGCCTTACCATGGTGCCCTGGGTGCCTTAAATTTCCTTGCCTTGCCTTACCACGGAGTTATTTGGTGACTAGTCTTGCCCTGCCTTGACTTTCTTTGCCTTCCCTTGCCCATGGTTCCCCTGGTGTTTTGCACTGCCTTCCCTTGCTTAACAGGATGGGCATGGTGTCTTGCTTTGCATTAGCTTGCCATGTCTTTCCTTACCGTGGTGCCCATTGTGACTTTCCTTGCCTTCCCTTACCATGGTGCCCATGCTGTCTTTTTTTGCATTGCCTTGTCTTGCCTTACCATGGTTCCCATCATGCCTTGTCATGCATTGCCTTACCATGGTGCCCATAGTGCCATGAGTTGCCTTGCCATGCCTTGCTTGCCTTGCCTTACCATGGTGCCCATATTGCATAGCCTTGCCTTGCACTGATCTACAATGATGCCTATGTTTCCATGCTTTGCCTTGCCTTGCCTTGCCTTATTATTGTGCCCATAGTGCCTTGCCTTGTCTTACTATGGTGATCATACCTTACATTGCCATGCCTTGCCCTACCATGGTGCCTTGCCTGGCCTTGCTTTGTCTTAACTTACAGGGGTGCCCATGGTGTCTTGCCTTTCCTTCCATTCCTTACCATGGTGCCAATGATGCCACGACTTAACTTGCCTTACAATGGTGTGCATGGTGCCTTTTCTTGACTTGCCTTGACTTACCATGGTGCCCATGTTGCCTTGCCTTGACTTTCCACTCCTAACCATGGTTCCCGTGATGCCTTGCTTTGCCTTGTCTTGCCTTCTCATGGTGCCCATGGTGCCTTGCCTTGAGTTGCATTGCCTTACCATGTTGCTTATAGTGCCATGCCTTCTCTTGCCTTGTGTTACCTTGGTTCCCATGGTGCTTTCCCTTGACGTGACTTTCTATGTTGCCAGTGGTGCCTTGCCTTGCCTTAACATGGTTCTCTTGGTGCCTGCATTACCTTGTCTTGCCTTGGCTAACCATGGTTCCCATGGTGCCTCAGCTTGCCGTGACTTCCCATGTTGCCCATGAAGACTTACCTTGCCTTACCATGGTGCCCATGGTGCCTTGCCTTGCCTTGACACACACATGGTGCCCAAGGTCCCTTGCCTTTCCTTGCTGTGACTTGCCATAGTGCCAATGATGCCTTGTGTTGCCTTGATTTGCCTTGCCTAACCATGGTGCCCATTGTGCCTTTGATGCCTTTCCTTGACTTCCCATGCTTCCCATGTTGCCTTGCCTTTCTTTGCATTTTCTTGCCTTTCCCTGCCTTACCATGGTGTCCATGATGCCTTGCCTTCCTTTGCTTTTCCGTGGTGCCCATCACACATTGCATTGCATTGCCTTGGCTTACAATGATGTCATGGGTCCCTTGCCTTTCATTGCCTTGCCTTACCACAGTGCCCATTGTGCAGTGCCCTGCCTTGTTTTGCCTTGCATTACCATGGAGTCATGGTGCAATGCCTTGACATGCCTTCCCTTGCCTAGTTTTACCATGGTGCTCATAGTGCCTTAACTTGCCTTGCCTTGTCTTTCCATATCATGGTTCCCACGTTCTCTTGCCTCTACTTACTTTCCCTTACAATGTTGCCCATCATGCCATGCTTGTCTTTCCTTGCCTAGCCTTACCATGATGCCCATGGTGCCTTGCATTTCCTTGCCTTTCCTAGCCTTACCATATGGCCCATGGTGCCTTTCTTTGCCTTGCCTTGCCTTGCATTGCCTTGCCTTGCCTTATCATGGTGCCCATGGTGCCTTGCCTTGCCTAACATTGGTGCCTGTGGTGGGTGCCTTGCCTTGCCTAACCATTTTCCCCATGGTGTCTTGCCTTGCCTTGCCTTACCATGCTGCTCATGTTGCATTGCCTTGCCTTGCCTTACCATGTTACCCATGGTTCCTTGCTTTGCCTTGCCTTACCATGGTGCCCATGGTGCCTTGCACTGTCTTGACTTGCTTTCAAATGTGCCCATGGTGTCTTGACTTGCATTAACTTGCCTTGCCTAACCATGGTGCCCATGGTAACATGCCTTGCCTTCCCATACAATGGCTCCAAGGTGTCTTTTTTTGCATTGCCACACCTTGCCTTACCATGGTGCCCATCATGCCTTGTCTTGCATTGCCTTGCCTTACTTTGCCATGACTTACCATGATGCCCATATTGCCTTGCCTTGCCTTGATCTTCCATGGATCCCATGGTGCCATGCCTTGCCTTGCCTTCACTTACCATTGTGCACATGGTAGCTTGCCTTGTCTTACCATGGTGATCATGGTGTCTTGCTTTGCCTCGTTTTGATGTAACTCACCATGGTGCCCATGGTTTCTTCCCTTTCCTTGCCTTCCCTTACCATAGAGTTCATAGTGCCTTTCCTTGCCTTGACTTGCCTTGATCTACCATGGCGCCCATGATTCCATATCTTGCCTTGTCTGGCCATACCATTGTTCCCATGGTATCTTGCCTTGCCTTGCCTTGCTTTATTGTGCACATGATGTCTAGCCTTCTCATGCCTTGCATTACCATGGTGCCCATGTTGATTTGCCTTGCCTTGCCTGAACTTGCCTTTCCTTACCATGATGCCCATGGTGTTTTGCCTTGCCTTACCTTACCTTACCTTACCTTATGATGGTACCCATTTTGTCTTGCCTTGCCCTGCCTTATCATGGTGTCCATGGTGTCTTGCCTTGCCTTGCCTTGCCTTGCTTTACCTTACCATGGTGTCCATGATGTCTTGCCTTGCCTTCCCTGTCCTTGACTTTCCTTACCATGGTGCCAAAGATGACTTGACTTGCCTTCCAATGGTGCCCATGGTGCCTTGGCTTGCTTGCGTTGTCTTACCATGGTGCCAGTGAAGCCTTGCCTTGCTTGCTGTGCCTTTAATTACCATGGTGCCTTCACTTGTCTTGTACGGTGTCTTATCATGGTGCCCAGAGTGTCTTGCATTGCCTTGACTGGTCTTACCATGGTGCCCAAGGTGCCATATATGCCTTGCCTTGGCATGCTTTGCCTTAACATGGTGCCCAGGGTGCCTTGTCTTGCCTTGCCTTACCATGGTACTCATGTGGCCTTGCCTTGTCATAACTTGCCTTAACATGATGCCTTATATAGCCTTACCTTGCCTTGCCTTACAATGGTGACCATTTGGCATATCCATGCTTTGCCTTGCATTACCATTGTCCCCTTGGTACCTTGCCTTGCTTTGCCTTACCATGGGGCCCAAGGTGCATTGCATCTCCTTACCTTGCTTTGCCTTTCCTTACTATGGTGCCCATGATGCCCACGGTGCCTTGCCTTGCCTTAAAATGGTGCCCATGTTGCCCTGCCTTGCTTTACCTTGCTTTACCTTGCACCACTGTGCACATGGTGTTTTGCCTTACCTTCTCTTACCTTACCATGTTTTCCATGGTTCCTTACCTTGCCTTTCCTTACCATGGTACCCATGTTGCCTTGCATTGCCTTGCCCTGATTTATCATGCTCCCCATTGGGCCTTGCTTTGCCTTGCCTTGCCTTGCATTTCCATGGTGCTCCTGGTGTGTTGCCTTGCCTTGTCATGCTTTACAATGGTGCCCTTGCTGCTTATAGTGCAGCCATGCCTTGCCTTGCCTTGCCTTACAATGGTGCCCATGGTGCCTTACCTTGCTTTGCCTTGCCTTATTATTGTGCCCATTGGGCCTTTCCTTTCCTTTCCTTATCATATTTCACATGGTGCCTTACCTTGCCTTTTCTTACCATAGTGCAGATGGTGCCTTGCCTTGCATCGCCTTGCCTTATCATGGTGCCCATTGTTCCTTGCCTTACCATGCCTTACCATGGTTCCCATGGTGCTTTGCCTTTCCTTGCCTGGACTTTTCTTACTTTGGTGCCAAGCTGCCTTGCCTTTCTTTCCCTTTCCCTGCCTTACAATGGTGCCCATGGTGCCTTACCTGTCATTGCCTTACCATTGTGTCCATTGTGGCTTGCCTTGAGTAGTTTTGCTTTGCCATACCATGGAGCCAATGATGCCTTTCCTTGCATTGCCTTAGCATAGCTCCAGTGGTGTCTTGTCTTGCCTTTCCTTGCTTTGCTGTGCCATATTGCCCATGATGCCTTCCATAGCCTTGACTTGCCTTACCATTGTGCCCATGGTGCCTTGTCTTGCTTTTCTTTGCTTTGCTTTGCCTTACCATGGTTCCCACCCATAATGCTTTGCCATGCCTTGCCTTGCCTTGCTTTTCCATGCTGCCCATGGTGCCTTGCCTTCCCTTGCTTTGCCTTACCAAATTTCTCATAGTGCCTTGCCTTATCATGGTGCCCATGGTGCCTTTCCTTGCCTTGATTTGGCTTACCATTGTGCCTATGGTGCCTTGGCTTGCCTTTCCATAATTTGCCTTACCATTCTGCCCATGTTGCATTGCCTTGTGTTAATTTGCCTTGCTTTGCCTTATCATGGTGCACATGATAACTTGCCTTGCCTTGCAGTGCCTTACCATTGTGCCCGTGGTGCCTTGTACTGCTTTGCCTTGCTTACCACGGTTACCATGGTGCCTTGCCATGCCTTGCTTTCCATTACCATGATGCAAATGATGCCTTGTATTGCCATGCATTGCATTCTCTTACCAGGATTCCCATGGTGCCTTGCTGTGCCTTACAATGTTGCCCATAGTGCCTTGCCTTCAATTACATTTCCATGCCTAACAATGGTGCCCATGGTGCCTTTCATTGCCTTGCCTTACATTGGTGTCCATGATGCTTTTCCTCGCCATACCTTACCATGGATCCCATAGTGCCTTGCCTTTCCATGCATTACCATGTTTTCCTTGGTGCATTGCCTTGCCTTGCCTTGCCATGCTGTCCAAAGTTCCTTGCCTTGCCTTTCCTTGCATTACCATGGTGCCCAATGTGCTTTGTCTTGCCTTTCCTTGCCATGGTGCCCATGCTGATGTGACTTCCCTTTCTGTGCCTTCTCTTACCATGGTGGCCATGGTGCCTTGACTTGCCTTACCTTGCCTTGTGCTTTTGGTGCCTTGTCATGCCTTGCATTCCCATGGTGACCATGGTGCCTTCTCACACCCTGAATTGCTTGCATTACCATGGTGCTCATAGTGCTATGCCTTGCATTCCCTTGCCTTGCCTTGCCTAATCATGGTGCCCATAGTGCCTTGCATTTTCTTGCTTTACCATGGTTTCCCCTGCCTTACCATGGGGCCAGGAGACCTTGCCTTTCCATGCATTACAGTGATGTCCATTGTGTCTTGCCTTGCCTTGTCTTGCCTTGCACTACCATGTGCACATGGTGACTTGCCTTACCTAGTTTTACCATGATACCCATGGTGCCTTGCCTTAACTTGCCTTATCTTGCCTTACTATGGTGTCATGCCATGCATTGCCTTCCCTTGCATTACCATGGTGCCCATGGTGCCTAGCTTGCCTTGCCTTACCTTGATGCTCATGGGGCCTTGCCATTACTTGCCTTTACCAGCCTTATGATGGTGCCCATGGTTCATTGCCTTTCCTTTTGCCTTACCTTGGTGCCCATGGTGCCATGCCTTGTCTTGTTTTGGCTTGCTATACCATGATGCCCACTGTGTCTTACCTTGCATTATCTTACTATTTTGCACATGGTGCCTTGCCTTGCCTTACCATGGTGCCCATGGTGCATTGCCTTGTCTTGCCTTGCCTTTCCCTACTATGGTGCCTGTGCTGACTTGCCTTCCCTTGCCTTGCCTTACAATTAAGCCAATACTGACTTGCCTTGCATTACTGTGGTGTGCATGGTTCCTTTCCTTGCCTTTCCTTGACTTTTTGTATCTTATCTTGACTTACCATGTGGCCCCTGGTGCCTTGCATTGTCTTGCCTTACCATGTTGGCCATGGTGCCTGGTTTTGCCTTGCCATATTTTGCCACTGTGCCCATTGTGCCTTGCTTAGTTGTGCCTTGCCCTGCCTTACTGTGGTTCCCATGGTGCCTTGCCTTGCCTTACCATAGTGCCCATGGTGTCTTGTCTTGCCTTTTCTTGCCTTAATATGGTTCCCAGGGTGCCTTGCCTTTCATTGCCTTTCACTACTGTTGTGCCAGTGTGGCCATGCTTGCCTTGCTTTGCATTACCATGGTGCCTACAGTGCCTTGCTTTGCCTTACCTTTTCTTAACATGGTGCGCATGGTGCCATGTCTTGCCTTGTCTTGTCTTGCAGTACCATATTGCCCATGGTGCCATGCCTTGCCTTGTTTGACCTTGCCATACTATGATACTATGTTGCCTTACCTTGCCTTGCATTACATTTTGCATATAGTGCCTTGCCTTGCCTTACCATGGTGCCCACTGTGAATTGCCTTGCCTTGCCTTTCCCTAGCATGGTGCCCATGCTGCCTTGACTTCCCTTACCTTACCATGGTGCCCATGGTGCCTTACCTTGCCTTACCATTTAGCCCATAGTGACTTGCTTTGCCTTACCATGGTTCCCATGGTTCCTTGCTTTGCCTTTCCTTGCCTTTCCATGCCTTACCATTGTGTCCATGCTGCCCATGGTGCCTTGTTTTGCCTTGCCTTACAAGGGTGCCCATATTGCCCATGGTACCTTTCCTTGAATTGCCTTGTCTTACCATTGTACCCATGGTGCTTTGTCTTACTTTCCCTTGTTTTGCCTTCCTTACCATGGTGCCAATGCTGCCCATGCTTTGACTTGCCTTGCCTTGCCTTGCTTTGCCTTGCTTTGCATTACCATGGTGCCTTGCCTTGACTAGCCTTTTTTTTTACCATGATGCCTGTAGTGAATTGTATTGCCTTGCCTTGCCTCACCATTATGCCCATGTTGCATTGCCTTGCCTTAATACAGTGCTCATAGTGTCATGCCATATCTTGACTTTCCTTGCCTTTCCATGCCTTACAAGGTGTCTATTGTGCCATGTCTTGCCTTGATTTGCTTTGCCTTGACTTACGATGGTGCCCATGATGGCTTGTCTTGCTTTGCCTTACCATTCTGCCCATTGCACCTTGAGATGCATTGCCTTGACTTGCCTTTCCATGCTGCCCATGTTGCCTTGCCTTGAGTTAAGGTGTCTTACTTTACCTTAACAAGGTGCACATAGCGCCTTGCCTTGCCTTGCCTTACCGATGTGCCCATGGTGCCTTGCACTCCCTTTCCTTGCTTATTAAGGTTCCCATGGTGCCTTGCCTTGCCTTGCTTTGCCTTACCATTGTGCCCATGGTGACTTGTATTTCCTTGTCTTGCCTTTCCTTACCAGGGTTCACATGGTGCCTTGCCATGTCTTACCATGATGTCCATGATGTCTCGCCTTGCCTTACATTGCCATACCTAAAAATGTTGCCCATGGAGCCTTGTGTTGCCTTGCCTTACCTTACAATGGTGCCCATGGTGCTTTTACTTGCCTGGCATTACCATGGTTCCCATAGTGCTTTGCATTGCCTTACCTTGCATTACCATGTTGCACTTGGTGCATTGTCTCGCCTTGCTTTGCCTTACCATGCTACCCATGGTGCCATACTTTGCCTTACCTTGGTGCCCTTGGTACCTTGCCTTACCGTACCTTACCATGGTTTCCATGGTGTCTCATTTTGCCTTGCCTTCACTTACCATGGTGCCCATCAAGCTTTGTCTTGCCTTGCTATGATGCCCATGTTGATGTGACTTGCTTTGCCCTGCCTTTCTGTGCCTTCCCTTACCATGGTGCCTTGTCTTGCATTGTATTGCCATGGTGCCCATGGTGCCTTCTCTTACCTTGCATTGCTTGCATTACCATGTTGCCCATTGTGCCAGGCCTTGCATTTTCTTGCCTTTTCTTGCCTTATGGTGCCTTGCCTTTTCTTGCTTTCCCATGTTTATTCCTGCCTAACCATGGGGCAATAGTGTCTTTCCTTTCCTTACATTACCATTGTGCCTGTGATGCCTTGCCTTGCATTGTTTTGCCTTGCTTACTTTGGTGCCCATAATATATTGCCTTGCCATGTCTTGCCTTGTCTTGTTTTACCATAATGCCGATAGTGTCTTGCCATGCCTTTCCATGTCTTGCCTTACCATAGTTCCCATGTTGCCATGCCTTGCTTTGCCTTGACTTGCCATGGTGCCCATGGGGCCTTGCTTTCCTTGCTTTGTATTGCCATGCCTTAACATGGTGCCCATGGTGTCTTGACTTACCTTGCCTTTCCTTGCCTTACCATGGTGCCCATAGTACCTGGCCTTTCCTTGGCTTTCCCTGCCTTACCATGGCCCCCATGGTGCCTTGCTTTACCTTGCATTTTCTTGTTGACCATGGTGCCATGCCTTGCCTTGTTTGACCTTGCCATACCATGATACCATGTTGCCTTACCTTGCCTTGCATTACATTTTGCATATAGTGCCTTGCCTTGCCTTACCATGGTGCCCACTGTGAATTGCCTTGCCTTGCCTTTCCCTAGCCTGGTGCCCATGCTGCCTTGCCTTCCCTTGCCTTACCATGGTGCCCATGGTGCCTTACCTTGCCTTACCATTTAGCCCATAGTGACTTGCTTTGCCTTACCATGGTTCCCATGGTTCCTTGCTTTGCCTTTCTTTGCCTTTCCATGCCTTACTATGGTGACCATGCTGCCCATGGTGCCTTGCCTTGCCTTACAAGTGTGCCCATAGTGCCTTACCTTGTCTTTCCTTACCTTTCCATGATACCCATGGTCCCTTTCATTGCCTTGCCTTGTTTTACCATGTTCCACTTGGTGCCTTGCCTTGCCTTTCCTAATCCATGGTGCCCATGGTGCCTTGCCTTGCCTTGCCTTGCCTTTCCTTACCATGGTGTCCATGGTGCTTTTCCTACACTTGCCTTACCATCCCAAGGTGCTCATGTTGCCTTGACTTGTCTTGCCTTACCATGGTGTCCATAGTGCCTTGCCTTCCCTTGCCTTGCATTGCCTTACCACAGTGTCCATGGTACATTGCCTTGCTTTGTTTTGCCTTACCATACCATGGTGACTGGTGCATTGCCTTGCCTTGCCTTGTTTTACCATGCTACCCATAGTGACTTGACTTGCCTTATTTTGTCTTTCCTTACTGTTGTGCCCACATGTCATGCATTTCCTTGCCTTCCCTCACCATGGTGCCCAGGGCGCATTGCGTTACCTTGCCTTATCATGGTTCCCAGGGTGCCTTACCTTGCCATGCCTTGCCTTACCATGTCGCCCATGGTTCTTTCTCTTGCCTTGCCTTACCATGGTTCCCATGGTGCCTTACCCTGCCTTGCCTTGCTTTGACTTCTCTTACCATGGTGCCTATGCTGCCCATGGTGCTTTGCCATGCCATGTCTTTCCTTACCATGTTGCCTGTGGTGCCTTGCCTTGGCTTGCCTTGCCGTACCATGATGACCATGGTGCCTTCTGTTGCCTTCCCTTGCCTTACCATGGTCTCCATGGTGCATTGCATTGTCATACCTTGCCTGCCCTTACCATGGTTGCCATGGTTCCTTGACTTGTCATGCCTTACCATGCTTCTCATGGTGACTTGACTTGCCTTACCTTCCCATGGTGCCCATAGTGCCCTGTCTTGCTTTGCCGTGTGTTGCTTTAACAAGGTGCTCATGGTGCCTTGCCGTACCTAGCATTGGTTCCAATGGTGCTTGCCATGCCATGCCTTGCCTTACCATTGTTTCGTTGTACCTTGCCTTGCCTTGCCTTGCCTTACATGGTGTGCATGGTACCCTTTGTTACCTTGCCTTGACAGGCCTTACTATGGTATCCATGGTGTCTTGCCCTGCCTTGTCATGCCTTACCATGGGGTCCATGGTGCCTTGCCATGCCTTACCATAGTGCACATGGTGCCATGCCATTCCATGCCTTGCCTAGCCTTACCATGGCACCCATGATGCCATGCTGTGCCTTTCCTTTCACTACCATAGTACCCATGGTGTCTTGCCTTGCCTTACAATTGTGCCTGCCGTGCCCTTGCTTGACTTTCCTTGCATTGTCTTACCGTGGTGCCCATGATACGTTGCCTTGACTTACCATGGTTCACATGGTAACTTGCCTTGCCTTGTGCTGCCTTACCATGGTACTTTAACTTGTTTTGTTTTGCTTTGCCTTTCCATGGTGCCCATTGTACCTGGCTTTGCTCAGTTTTGCCCCAGTATGGTATCTATGGTGCTTTGCCTTGCCTTGCCTTGCCTTGCCTTGCCTTGCTTGCCTGGACTTGCCTTGCCTTACCACAATGCCAAAGGTGCACTGCCCTGCTTTTCCTTGCCATGCCTAGTTTAATTATGATGCCCATGGTGTCTGGCCATTCCTTGCCTTTTCTTGCTTTACCATGGTGCCTATGCTGCCATGCCGGCCTTGCCTTGCTTTGCTTTGCCTTACCATGGTGTCCAGAGTGCCTTGTCTTACCCTGCCTTACCCTTGTGCCCATGGTGCCTTGCCTTGCCTTGCTTTACATGGTGCCCATGACTGCTTGCCTTGCTTTGCCTTGTCTTGCCTTACCATATGCCCATGGTATTGCCTTGCTATTTTTTGCCATCCCATACCACGGAACCCATGTTGTGTAGCCTTGCCTTACCATATTGCCCATGGTGACTTGCCTTGTGTTACCATAAATCCCATGGTGCCTTGCCTTGCTTTACCGTGTTGCTTTGCTTTGCCCTGTCTTACTATGGTGTCCATGGTGCTTTGCCTTGCCTTCCCATGCTTTACCATGGTGTCCATTGTATTTTACCTTGCCTTGCCTTACCATGGTGCCCATGATGTCTTGCCTTGCTTTATTTACCTTGCTTTACCATGGTACCCATTGTGCCTAGCCTTGCCTTACCTTGGTGCCTATGGTGCTTTGTTTGCTATGCCTTACCATGGTGTCCATGGTGCCTTTTTTGCCTAACATATTGCCCATATTGCCTCGACCTTCCTTCTCTTGCCTTACAATGATGTCCATGGTGCATGGCTATACTTTACCATGGTACTCATGGTGCTTTTCCTTGCTTTACCATGGTGCCTATGGTGCCTTGCCTTGCCTTGCCTTACTATGGTGCCCATGTTGCCTTGACTAGCCTTGACTTACCCTGGTTCTCATGGTTTCTTGTCTTGCCATGCCTTGCCTTACCATGGTGCCCATGCTGCCTTGCCTTGCCTTACTATGGTACCCTAGGTGACTTGCCTTTCCTTTCCTTATCATTGTGCCCATGGTGTCTTGCTGTGATTTACAATGGAGCCCATCATGTGTTGCCGTGCCTTATCTTGGTTTCCCAAGTTCCCCTGGTGCCTTGAGTTTTCTTGTTGTGCCTTAATATAACATGGCTTCCATGGTGCCTTTCAGTGCCTTACCATGGTGACCTTGGTGCCTTGCCTTGCCTTGACTTACCTTACCATGGTGCCATGGTATCTTGCCTTTCTTTGCCTTCCCTTACCATGGTGCCAATAATGCCTTGCCTTGCCTTGCCTTACCATTGTGCGCATGGTGCCGTACATTGCCTTGACTTACAGTGGTGCCAGTGGTGCCTTGCCTTGTGTTGACTTGCCTTACCATGGCACCCATAGTGACTTATCTTTCCTTGCCTTCCCATGTTGCCTTGTCTTGCCTTGCCTTTACTCAGCATGTTGTCCATGGTGCCTTGTCTTCTTTGCCTTTCCTTGCCTTATGGCGTCCATGGTTCCTTGCCATGTATTGTCTTGCCTTACCATAGTGTTTATAATGCCTTGCCTTGTCTTGCCTTACCGGTGCCAATGGTGTCTTGGGTTCTCTTGTCTGCCTTTCCTTGCCTTACCATGGTGCCCATGGTAACTTGCCTTGCCTTGACTTGCCTTTCCTTGCCTTGCCCATGGTGCTTGCCTTGCCTTACCATTTTATCCATGGTGCCTTGCTTTTTTCTGCCTTACCATGGTGTCCATTGTGTCTTACCTTGATTGCCTTGCCTTAGTAGGGTGCCCATGGTGCTTTGCCTTGCCTTGCCTTGAATTACCCTGGTGCCCATGGTTCATTTCTTTGCCTTACCTTGTCTTGCCTTAACTTGCCATGGTGCCATGGTCCCTTACCTTGCTTTGCCTTACCTTGGTGCCCATGGTGCCCTGCCTTCCCTTGACTTCCCTTGCCTTACCATTATGCCCATGATGCCTTGTTGTGTTTTACCATGGTGCCCATGGTGTCTTACTCTGCCTTGACTTCCCTTACCATAATATTCTGGTGCCTTGATTTGCCTTGCCTTGCCATGCCATACAGTGAAAAGCATCGTGCCTTCCATTGACTTCCCCAGCCTTGTCTTACCATGGTGCCCATGATGCCGTGCTGTGCCTTCCCATGGTGCCCATGGTGATTTGCAGTCTCTTGCCTTGTGTTGCCTTGCCTTAACTTAGTTCCCACTGTGCCTTGTCTTGACTGCCTTGCCTTGCCTTACCATGGTGCCAATGGAGCCTTGCCTTGAATTGACTTTCCCTACTAAGGTGCTCATGGTTCCTTGCCTTGCCTTTTCTTACCATGAGGCCATGGTGACTTGTCTTGCATTACCATGGTGCCCACAATGTTTTGCCTTCCTTTTTATTACCCTGGTGCCCATGGTGACTTGCCGTGACTTGCCTTGCCTTACCATGGTGCCCACGGTGCCTTGTCTTACCTTGATGTTTATAGTGCCTTGCCTTGCCTTGACTTACCCTGGTGCACATGGTGCCTTGCCTTGCATTACCATGGTGCCAATGGCGCCCTTCTTTTACCTTACCATGGTGCTCATTGTACTTGCCTTTTCTTCCTTTCCCTTTCTCTTGCCCTACCATGGTGGCCACGGTGCCTGGCCTTGCATTGCCTTATCATGGTGCCCATGGTACCTTCTGTAGCCTTGCCTTGACTTAACATGGTGCCCATGAAGCCTTGCCTTGCCTTGCCTTGCCCTACAATGGTATTTATAATGCCTCACCTTGCCTTATATTGCCTTACCATGGTGCATATGGTGCCTTACCAGGCTTTTCCTTGCCTTACTATGGTTCCCATGGTGCCTTGCTTTGCCTTACCTTGCCTTTCCTTACCATGGTGACCATGGTGCGTTGCCTTGCCTTGCCTTGCCCTGCCTTATTGTGGTGCCCATAGTGCCTAGGATTGCTTTTCCATGCCATACTGTGATGCACATGGTGACTTACTTTGCCTTATCTTGCCTTATAATGCTGCCCATGGTGCCTTGCCTCGCCTTGCCATATCTTGGTTTCCATGAAATCTTGCCTTGCCATGCTTTGCCTTATCTAAGCATGGTGCACATGGTGCCTTGCCTTGCCTTACCACAAAAAGCATTGTGTGGTGTGTTGCCTTGCCTTGCAGAACCATGGTGACAATTGTGTTTTGCTTTGCCTTTCTTTGCCTTGGTTTACAATGGTGTGTCTGGTGCCTTGCCTTGATTTGCCTTGTTCCACCTTGTCTTACCATGGTGTTGTGCTAGTCATTGTGCCTTCCCTTGCCTTTCTTTGCCTTGCACTGTGCCCATTGTGACTTGCATTGTCATGCCTTCCATTGCCATGATGCACGTTATACCTTGCCTTGACTTACCATTGTGCCCATGGTGCCTAGACTTACCTTACCTTATCATTGTGTCCATGGTACCTTGCCTTAGCTTGCCTTGCCTTACCATGATGTCCCTGTGTTATGCCTTGCCTTGCCTTGCCTTACCACGGTGGCTTGCCTTGCCTTGCCTTGCTTTGCCTTGCCTTGCTATACCGTGGTTCCCATGGTGCTGTCCTTGCTTTGAATTGCTTTAATATGGTGCCTATGGTACCTTACCTTGCCTTGACTTGCCATGGTGACCATTTTGCTTTGCCTTGCCTTGCCTTGCCTTGCATTACCATGGCACCCATGGTTCCTTGACTTGCCTTTACTTGCTTTGCCTTTCCTTGCCATGGTTCCCATGGTGCCTTGCATAGCCTTCCCATGCATTGCCATATTACCCATGCTGCCTTGCCTTGCCATGCCTTGCCTTATCATGGTGCCCATTGTGCCTTGCTTTGCCTTTCCATGGTGCTCATGGTGCCTGAACTTGCCTTGCTTTACCGTGATGCTCATTGTGCTTTGCCTTGCCTTGCCTTACTTTACCTTGGTGTCCATTGTACCTTATCTTACCACAGTGCTCATGGTGCATTTCCTTGTCTTCCCTTACCTTACCATGATGCCCAATGTGCCTTACCTTGCCTTGCCTTACCATAGTGTTCATGGTGCCCAGCCTTGCCATGCCTTGCCTTACTATGCTGCCTATGTTGCCTTACCTTGCCTTGCTTTGCCTTGACTTACCATGCTCCCCATGTTGCTTTGCCTTACTTTGTCTTGCCTTGTCTTTCTTACCATGGTGCCCATAGTGCCTTACCTTGCCTTGCTTTATCTTGCTTTACCATGGAGCCCTGGGTGCCTTGCCTTTCCTTGCCTTGCCTTACCATGGTGCCCATGGTTCCTTGGCTTTCCTTGTTTAACCATGGTGCCCATATAGCCTTGGCTTGCTTTTCCTTATCATACCATGGTACAGATGGTGCCTTGTTTTTCCTTGCCTTACCATGGTGCCCATGATGCCTTGTCTTGCCTTGCCTTGCCCTATAATCATGACCATGGTGCATTGCATTGCCTTGCCTTGCCATGGTATTCAAGTGCCTTGCACTGCCTTGCCCTACCATGGTGCCCATCATGCCTTGCTTACCCCTGACTTACCTTACCTTCCCATGATGCTCATGGTGCCTAGCCTTGCCTTCCCATGGAGCCCATGGTCCCTTGTATTGTCTTGCATTGCCTTGTCTTACAATGGTGCTCATGGTACCTTGCCTTTTCTTACTATGGTGCCCATGGTATCTTATTTTGTCTTGTTTTGCCTTGCCTTCTGTGGTGGCCATGGTGCACTGCTTTGCCTAGCCTTGCCTTACCATGGTGCCTATGTCTTTTTTGTGCATTGCTTTGCCTTGCCTTAGTATGCTGCCAATAGTGCATTCACTTGCCTTGCCTTGCCTTAACATGGAGCCCTGGTGCCTTGCCTTGATTTCCCTTGCCTTACCATGGTACACATTGTACCCTGCCTTACCGTGGTGCACATGGTGCATTACCTTACCTTTCTTTGCCTTGCCTTGGTTACCATGGTGCCCATAGTGCCTTGCTTTGCCTTGCCTTCCTTGCCTTACCATGGTGCCCACCATGCCTTGCCTTGGCTTCCCTTGGATTACCATGGTGCCTTGTGTTTATAGTACCTTGCTTTGCCTTGTTTAACCATGGTGACCATGTTACCTTGCCTTGGCATGCCTTGTCATGCCTTGCCATGGTGCCCAAGATGAATTGCTTTGCCTTTTTTTGCCTTCTGTTGCCTTGACTTACCATGGTGCTCATGATGCCTTGCTTTGACTTACCATGGTCCTTATGGTGCCTTCCCTTTTCTTTGTTTGCCTTGCCTTACCTTGCTGCCCATGGTACGTTGTCTTGCATTTCATTGCCTTGTCTTGCCTTACCATGGGGCTCATGGTGACTTGCCTTGCCTTACCATTGTACCCATGGTGCATTATCTCACCTTGCCTTGTCTTACCATAGTTCCCATGGTGTGTTACCTTGCCTTGTCTTACCATGGCCCATAGTGCCTTGACTTGCCTTGTCGTGCCTTGCCTTACCATAGTGCACATGTTACTTTGTCTTGCCTTGCCTTGTCTTACCATGATGCTCTTGGTGCCTTACCTTGTCTTGTCTTACCATTGACCCCCATCGTGCCTTGCCTGACCTTACCTTATAATGGTAAACATGGTACCTCGTCTTGCCTTACCTTGCCTTTCCATGGTGCCCATGGTGTGTTGCCTTGCCTTATCATGGTGCCCATGGTGCCTTTTTGTACTTTACCATAGTGCTCATGGTGTCTTACCTTTCCATGCCTTGTCTTGCATTACCATGATGTCCATGGTGCCTTGCCTTGCCTTTCACTACCATGTTGCCCATGGTGACTTCCCTTACTTTACAATGGTGCCCATGGTTCCTTTGCTTGCCTTTGCTTGGCTTACATTAACATGGTTCCATTGGTATGTTCCCTTGCCTTACCATGGTTCACTTAGTACCTTGCCTTTTAACACCTTCCTTTACCATGGTGCCTTATTTTGCCCTACCATAGTGCCCATTGTACCTTGCCTCACCATGGATCAATTGTGCTTTGCCTTATCTTGCCTTGCCTTGCTTGCCTTGACTTGCCTTGCCTTACCATGGTGCCAAGGGAGCATTGCCTTGCCTTGCCTAGCAGTGCCTTGCTTTATCATGGTGCCCATGTTGCCTTGCCTTGTATTTAATATCATTGTGCCCCTGGTGCCTTGCCTTGCCTTGACTTTATTTGTCTTACCATGATGCCATGGTTCCTTGCCTTGCCTTGCCTTGCCTTAACATCGTTCCCATGGTGTCTTGCCTTACAATTGTTCACGTGATACTTTGCCTTGCCTTGCCATACCACGATGCCCATGGTGACTTGCCTTGCCTTGCCATACCATGGTGCCCATGGTGTCATCCCATGCCTTACCAAGGAGCCCATGATGCCACGCCATGCCCTGCCTTGCCTTACTATGGTTCCTTGGTGCTTTGACCTGCCTTGCTCTGCCTTGCCTTACCATGGCTCCCATGGTGCCTTGGGTTAATTGCCTTGACTTGCCTTACCATGGTACCCATGGTGCTTTCCCTTGCCTTCCTTGCCTTGCCTTACTTTACCATTGTTCCCATGTTGACTTGCCATATTTCATGGTGTCCATGGTGCCTTGCCATGTGTTGCCTTGTTTTACATTCTCATGGTGCTATGGTACCTTTCCTTGTCATTCCATGCACTTCCATGGTGCCTATGGTGCCTTGCATTTCCTTGCCATGCCTTAAAGTGGAGCCCATGGTGCCTGGACTTCCCTTTCAATAGTGCCCATGATGATTTGCCTTGCCTTACTATGATTAACATGGTGCCTTTCCTTGCGTTGCATTGTTTGTCTTACATGGTGCCTTGGCTTGCCTTGTTTGCCTTATTGGTGTCCATTGTGCCTTGCCTTTTCCATGGTCCCTTGCCTTGCCTTCCCTTGCTTTGTTTGCCTTACATTGGTGTCCATGGTGCCTGGATTTGCCTGCCACGGTGCCAATGGTTCCTTGTATTGCCTTACTGTGGCACCCATGGGGACTTCCCTTGGGTTACCATGGTGCCCATGGAGACTTGCAGTGCCTTACCATGGTTCCCATGGTGATTTCCCTTGTCTTTCCATGGTTTCCCTTGTTTCCTTGCCTTGCCTTGCCTTATCCTGGTTCCCATGGTTCCTTGCCTTGCCTTGTGTTGCCTTGCCATGATGCCCATGGTGCCTTACCTAAACATGGTGCCTCCTTTGCCTTGCCTTACCATGGTGCTCATGGTGCCTTGCCTTGCTTTGCCTTGCCTACAATGGTTCACATAGTGTGTTGTGTTACCTTGCCTTGCTTACCATGGTACCCATGGTGCATTGGTTTTTCTTGCCTTATCGTACCATGACACCCATGGTGCATTGCTGTGCCTTTCCATGGTGCCCATTGTGCATTGTTAAGCCATGCTTTGCCATGTCTTACTGTGGTACTCATGGTGCCTTTCCTTGCCTTACCGTGGTGCCCAGGGTCCCTAGTCTTGCCTGACAATAGTGCCCATGGTTCCTTGGCTTACCTTCCTTTCCTTGTTATGCCTTACCATTAGTGTCCATGCTGCCTTGCCTTGCCTTAACATGAAGTCCATGGTGCATTCCCTCAGCTTTTCTTGCCTTACTGTTGTGCCCACAGTGCCTTCATTGCCTCACCATGGTTCCCATGGTGCCTTGCATTTCCTTTGCCAAGTCTTACCATGGTACCTGTGGTGCCCTATCTTTCCCAGCCTTGCCTCGCCATGGTGCCAATGATGCCTTGCTGAACCTTGCCTTGCCTAACCATGGGGCCCATGGTGCCTTGCCTTACCATGGTGCCCATGGTGATTTGCCTTGGCTTGCCTTGCCTTACCATGGTGCCCATATTGTCTAGGATTCCCTTGCTTTGCCTTTCCATAGTGCCCATGGTGCCTGACCTTCCCTTTCCACGGTGCCTGTGGTGGTTTACCTTGCATTGCCTTGACTTAACTTGGTCCCCATAGTGCCTTGCCTTGCATTATCATGATGCACACAGTGCCTTGTCTTTCATTACCATGGTGCACATGGTAACTTGCCTTACCTTACCATGGTGCCCACAGTTTCCTGACTAGCCTTGCCTTAGTCTGGTGCCCATTGTGCCTTCCCTTACCTTACCATGGTGCCCATTGTGCTTTGCCTTGGCTTGCCTTGCCTTATCGTGGTGCTCATTGTGCCTTGCCTTGCCTTGCTTTACTGTGGTGACAATGATACTTTGCTTTGCTTTACCATGGTGCCCATGGTAGTTTGTCTTGCCTTACTGTGGTGCCCATGTCCCTTTGCTTCCCTTGACTTGCCTTACCATGTTGCTCATGGTGCCTTGCATGCCCTTACTATGGTGTCCATGGTGCTTTGCCTTGCCTTTTTTGGCATTTCCATGTTGCGCATGTTGCCCGACCTTGCTTTACCTTGCTTACCATGGTGCACATGCTGACTTGACTTGCCTTTCCTTACCACGTGAACCTGGTGCCTTGTCTAGCATTCCCTTACCCTAGTGTCTTGCATTGCCTTGCTTACACTGCTGCCCATGGTGATTTGCCTTGCCTTAACATGGTGCAGATGGTGCCTTGCCTTGAGTTTCCATAATGTGCCCATGATGCCTTGCCCTCCCTTGACTTACCATGGTGCCCATTTTGCCTTGAGTTGTCTTGCTTTGCCTTAGCATAATACCCATGATGCATTACCTTGCCTTACCTAACCATGTTACCTATGGTGTCTTGCTATGCCTTGCCCTACAATGGTGCCCATGGTGCCTTACCTTGCCTTACAATGGCCTCCATAGTGCCTAAGCTTTCCTTTCCTTGCCTTCCTATGGTGCCGATGGTGCCTCTCCTTGTCTTGCCTTCCATTATTATGGTGCTCATGGTTGCCTTGCCTTACCATGGTGTCCATGGTGCCTTGCCTAACCTTGCCTTGGCCTACCATGGTACCCAAGGTGCCTTACCTTGCCTTGACTTTCCTTATCATGGTTTCCATGATGCCGTGTGTTGCCTTGCCTTACCTTGCCTTAGGATGGTGTTCACGGTGCCTTAATTTACCATGCCTTGTTTTGCCTTGCCTTACCATGGTGCAAATGCTGCATGTGATGCTTTGTCTTGCCTTGTCTAGCCTTGCTTTACCATGCGGCCCTTGGTGAACTTGCCTTGCCTTGGCTTACCATGGTGTCCATGGTGCCATGTCTTGTCATGTCTTTCCTTACCATGGTGCCCATGGTACCTTGCCTTGTCTTACCTTGCTTTGCCTTTCTTTACAATGGTGCCCATGCTGCCAATGGTGCTTTGTGTTGCCTTATATTGACTTTTCTTGCCTTCCTCTACCTTACCATAGTGCCCTTCATGCCTTGCACAGCCTTGACTGGCTTACTAGGGTGCCAATGTTACCTTGTCTTGCCTTACTTTGCCTTGCCTTACCTTACCATGGTACCCATGGTGCCTTGCCCTGCCTTTCCTTGCCTTGCCTTCCCTTGCCTTACCATGGTGCCCATGGTGCATTGCATTTTCTTGCCTTATCAATGTTCCTATGGTGACATGCTTTGCCTTTCATTGCCTTGCCTTACCATGGTGCCCATGGTGACTTGCCTTGCCTTTCTGTGGCTTAACATGTTTCCCATGGTGCCTTGCTTTGCCTTTCTTACCATTGTGCTTATTGTGCCTTGCCTTGCCATGTTTTACCATGGTCCTCACGCCACCTTACCTTGCCTTGTATTAACTTATCAATGGTGCCTTGCCATGCCTTGCCTTAGCATGGGGCCTATGGTGTCTTGCCTTGCCTTGCCTTACTATGGTGCCCATGGAGCCTTCTCTTGCCTTGATTACCTTACTTTGCTTTACCATGATGCCAATATTGTCTGTTTTTGCCTTGCCTGCCCTTGCCTTACCATGATGTTCAGCAAGACTTGCCTTACCTTGCCTTGCCATGATGCTGATGATGCCTTGAATTTAATTGCTTTGTTTTGATTCCCCTTGCTTTTCCTTGCCATGGTGCCCATGTTGCCTTATCATGCCTTGTATGTCCTTGTGTTACCATGGTGCCCACAGTGCCTTTCTTTCCCTTGCCTTACAATGGTGAGTACAGTGACTTGCCTTGACTTAACGTGGTGCCTATGATGCCTTTCTTTGCCTTGCCATACCCGACAATGTTGCCCATGGTGACTTGCCTTTCCATATCATGGTACCTGTGATGCCTTGCCTTACTATGGTGCCCATGGTGCCTTGCCTTGACTTATTATGGTGCCCATGGTGTCTTTCCTTACCACAGTGCCCATGGTGCCTTGCATTGCCTTGCCATGGTGCACATAGTGCAGTGCCTTTTATTACAATGATGCCCTTTGTGCCTTCCCTTGCCTTGCCTTGGCTTATGATCTTGTACATAGTGCCTTGCCTCGCTTTCCCTTATGATGGTGCCCACAATTCCTTGCCTTGCCTTACCTTACCATGGTGCTCATAATGCCTTGCCATGCATTACATGGTGTCCTTTGTGCCTTGTCTTGCCTTACCTTACCATGGTGACTGTTGTGATGTGCCTTGCCTAACCAGGTGCCCATGGTGCCTTATTTTGCATTGCCTTGAATGGCCTTACCATGTTGCCCTTAGTGCCTTTCCTTGCCTTGAAATACCATGGTGCCCATGTTGTCTTGCCTTACCACGGTGCCCACAGTGTTTTGCATTGCCTTGGCATCCTGCCCATAGTACCTTGCCTTGACTTGCATTACCATGATGCCCTTTGTGCCTTCTGTTGCCTTGCCTTGCCTTACTGTGCTGCCAATGATGCCTTACCTTGCCTTACCAGGGTGCCCATAATTCCTTGCCTTGTCTTACCATGATTTCCTTGGTGACTCTCCTTGCCTTACCATGGTGCCCATTATGACTTGCCTTGTGTTACCATGGTGTCCTTAGTGTCTTGCCTTGCCTTGCCTTACCACAGTGTCCATGGTGACTTGCCTTGCCTAACCATGGTGAAAATGGTGCCTTATCTTGCTTTGCCTTATTTGGCTTTACCATGCTGCCCATGGGGCCTTGACTTGCCTTACCATGATGCCCATGGTGCCTTGCCTTTTCTTTCCATTTCTTATCATACTGTCTATGGTGCCTTGTCTTGATTTGCCTTACCACGGTGCCCATACTGCCTTGTCTTGCCTTGCTTTGCCATGCCTTGCCTTAGCATTGTTATACCCATTCAAGTTAGATGTAACAGTGCCATGCTCTGAGTTTCAAATTATGAGTCACTTATTTTTTAGCCAGCAACCCAGATATGGCTAACACTCAAAATTCTCTTGGCCCTAAGAAAGGGGTTGGATTCCTTTTTACACCTTGCTTAAGGTTGGGGAGGGTGAGCCTAGCAGGAGCAGAGTTTACAGAAGCAGAATAAGCCAGTTAGATAAGGAGGCTGGTAACTAGGAGGCAGAAGGTTCTTGTGATTATCAATTTTCTAAGGAGGGTATACACAAGCGGTTCCCATGATGGCTGGTTACCAAGGAGGGTACTCGATATTTGTCACACAATCAATCAAGAGGGGGCATTCACAATGGCAAGTGGGCTTTCCAAGCAGGCTATTTTTACAAAGGTTATATGTTTCTATAGTTCCAGGTACAGCATGACACAGCACAGGAGCAAGACCAAGGTGTGGACTTAAGTGAGGACTGGCAGGAGGGCTGAGGTGGAGGTCAAGATGAAGTCTATCTGACTCTCAACAAAATGGAGTCTGTCTGGCCAACACAGGGTAAGTTAGCACACAATAGTGCCCATAGTGCCTTGCCTTGCCTTGCCTTGCCTTACCATAGTGCCTTGCCTTGACTTGCATTACCATGGTGCCCATGGTGTCCATGGTGCCTTGCCTTGCCTTATCCTGTCTTGCCTTAGTGTGCCTTGCATTGCCTTGCCTTGCCTTACCTTACCATGGTAGCCATGGTGCCTTCCCTTGCCTTACCATATTGCCCATGGTGCCTTGCCTTTTCTTGCCATCCCTTGGTGCCCATGGTGTCTTGCCTTGCCCTGCATTACCATGGTGCCTGTGGTGCCTTGCCTTGCCTTGATTTACCATTGTGCCCATGGTGACTTATTTTGCCATGCCTTGCCTTGCCAAAGTGCCCAAGGTGCCTTGCTTTGCCTTACCTTACCATGTTGCCCATGGTATCTTAGCTTGCCTTGCATTGCCTTACCATGATGCCAATGGTGCCTTGCCTTACATTCCCTCATCTTGCCTTACCATGATGTACATGGTGCCTTCCCTTGCCTTGCCTTAACATGGTGCCCATGATAATTTGCATTGCCTTGCTTTGTCTTGCCTTGCCTTACCATAGTGCCCATGGTGGCTTGCCTTGCCATGTCTTACCATGGGGCCCATGGGTGCCTTGCCTTGTCCTGCTTTGTCTTGCAGTGCCTTGCATTGCCTTGCCTTCTTACCATGGTATCCATTATTCCATGTCTTTCATTGCCTTTCCACCCATTCCCTGCCTTCCCATGGTGCCCATGGGGCCTTGCTTTCCCTTGCCTTGCCTTGGTGCCCATGGTGCCTTGCTTTGCCTTCCCTTACCATGGTGCCAATGTTGCCCATGGTGCTTTGCCTTGCCTTACCTTACCATGGGGACCACGGTGGCTTGCACAGCTTTAACATGGTGCCAATTGTGCCTTGCCATGCCTTCATTGCCTTACCTTGCCTTGCATTACCATGGCGCTCGTGGTGTGTTGCCTTGCCTTACCATAGCACCAATAGTATGTTGCCTTGCCTTGCCTTGCCTTGTTTTCCCTTGCCTTACCATGGTGCCCATGCTGCCTTGCCTTGCCTTGCCATGCCTTACTATAGTGCTCATTGTGCCATGTCTTGCCTTGCCTTACCATGGTGTACATTGGGCTTTGCCTTAACTTGCCAAACCATGGTAGCCATGGTGCTTTATTGCCTTGAATTGCCTTACCATAATAACCATGGTGCTTTGCCTTGTCTTGTCTTACCATAATGCATATATTGCATTGCCTTTCTTTGCATTACTATGGTGCCCATGGTTCCTTGCCTTGCCTTACCATGGTGCCCATGGTGCCTGGCCTTTCCTTTCCTTGCTTACCATGGTGCCCATGGTGTCTTTACTTGCCTTACAGTACTTTGCCTTGCCTTACCTTGGTGAGCATGGTGACTTGCATTGCCTTGCTTGAATTTCCTTGCTTTGCTTTGCTTTGCTTACCAAGGTGACCATGGTGCCTTGCATTGCTTTGCCTTTCCACGTTTTTCATGGTGACTTGCTGTGCCTTACCATGTTGTCCATGGTACCTTGTATTGCCTTACAGTGCCTTGCTTAACCATGGTGCCCATGGTTCCTTACCTAGCATTGTTTTGCCTTGCCTTACCATGGTGACCATGATGCCTTGCCTTGCCTTACCATGGTGCCTATGTTGCCTTGCCTATTCCTTTTTGTGCCATACCATGGTGCCTATGATGCCTTGCTTTGCCTTGTGATTCCTTACCAGTGTTACATGGTGCCTTGCCTTGCCACACCATGTTGCCCATTATGCCTGACGTCTTGCCTTTCCATGATGCACCTGGTGCTGTCTCTTGCATAGCATTTCCTTGACTTACCATGGTGGTCATGGTGATTAGTTGCCTTGACTTGCCTTGCCATGCCATACCATGTTGCCCAGGGTGTCTGGTCTTGCCTTGCCTTACCATGGTGCACATGGTGCCTTGCTTTGACTTACAAGGTTGCCAATGGTGTCTTGCCATTTATTGCCTTTCCTTTTCTTTCCCTGCCTTACTAGGGTGCCCATAGTGCCTTGCCTTTGCTTACATTACTGTCATGCCCATGGTGCCTTGCCTTGCCTTCTTTTGTTTTGCTATACCTTGGTGCCCATGGTGCCATGCCTTGCATTGCCTTGATTTACCATAGTGGTCCTAGTGCCTTGCCTTGCTTTTCCTTGTCTTGCTTTACCATCATGCCCAATGGGCCTCAGTTGCCTCGCTGTGCCATGGCTTGCTTACCATGGTGACCCAGGTATCATGACTTTCCTTTTTTTTGCTTTAGCATGGTGGCCGTGTTGACTGATACACCTTATTTTGCCTTTCCCTACCAGGGTGCCCATGGTTCATTGCCTTGACTTACATTGGCTTGCCTTGTTTTACCATGTTGCCTATAAGGCATAGCGTTGCCTTGCCATACTGTGTGTTGTTTTACCATGGTGCCCATAATTTCTGATCTTGTTTTAGTATGGTGTCCATGGTGCCTTGTTTGGCCTTTCCATGGTGCCCACAGTGCATTGCCTTGACTTGCCTTGCCTTCCCATCATGCTAATGGTGTCTTGCCTTGGCATACCATGGTGCCTGTGGTGCCTTTCCTTTCCTTACCATGGTGCCCATGGTGCCTTGACACACCTTGCCTTACAATGGTGCCCATGATGCCTTGGCTTACCTTTGCCTTGCTTTACCATGGTGCCAATGGTGCTTTGACTTGCCTTGCCTTGCTTTAACATTGTGCTTAGGATGGCTTGCATTGTCTTGCCTTGCCCTGCTTACCAAGGTGCTCACAGTGTTTTTCTTTGTCTGGCCTTGCATTACCATGGTGTCCCTAGTGCCTTGTCTTACCATGCCTTGCTTGTATTGCCATGGTTCCCATGGTGCCTTGCCTTGCATTCCATTGCCCTGTTTTGCCTTATCATGGTGCCCATGGTGCCTTCCCTTTCCTTGCTTTGCCTTGTTTTACCCTGCCTCACCATGGGACCATGGTTCCTTGCCTTTCCTGGCCCTGCCATGTTGTCCATTGTGCCTTGCCTTATCTTGTTTTGCCTTGCCTTGCCATGGTGCTTATGATGCATTGCCCTCCCTTGGCTTGCCTTGCCATGTTTTACCATGATGTCCATGGTGCCTTGCCTTGCCTTGTCATACCTTACCATGGTGCCCATGTTGCCAAGCCTTGCCTTGCCTTGCAGTACCTTGGCACCATTGGTACCTTGCTTGCCTTGTCTTACTTTGTCTTTGTGTGTCTTACTATGGTAACCACAGTGCTTTGGCTCGCCTTGCCTTGCTCTACCATGATGCCAGTAATGCCATTCAATGTCCTGCTTTGCCTTCCAATATGCCTATGGTTACTTGCCTTGCCTTACCTCACTTTGCCTTTCTGTACCATGGTGCCAATGCTGCCAAAGTTAATTGCTTTGCCTTAAAATGAGGTACATGGAGACTTGCCTTGGCTTTCCATGGTGGCCTTTGTACCTTGCCTTGTCATTGACTTGCCTTGCCTTGTATTACTATGGTGTCGATAGTGTGTTGCTTTGCCTTGCCTTGCCTTACCATGGTGCCCATGGTATATTTCCTTGCCTTGCATTGCTTTCCCTTGACTTACCATGGGGCCCATGCTGCCCATGGTGCCTTGCCTTGTCTTGCCATGCCTTACTATAGTGACACCTTGTCTTGCCTTGCCTTACCATGGTGCACATGGGGCCTTTCCCTGCCTTGCTATACCATGGTGCCCATGTTGCTTTCTTTGCCTTTCCTTGCCTTCAATGGCACTCATGGTGCCTTGCCTTGCCTTGACTTAACATGGTGCACATGGTGCCTTATTTGCTGTGCCTTGCCTTCTTATAGTGCCCATAGTGCCTTAACTTCCCTTGGCTTGCCTAGCTTTACGTAGTGCCCTTGTTGTCTTAGCTTGCCTTGCCTTGCCTTACCATGTTGCCAATGCTGTCTTGCCTTACATTCTCTTATCCTGCCTTGCCTTATCATGGTGTACATATTGCCTTACCTAGCCTTGCTTTACCATGGTGACCATGGTATTTTGCCTTGCCTTGCCCTGCTTTGCCTTGCCTTGATTTACAATAGTCTCCATGGTGTTTTGCTTGCCTTGCTTTGCCTTGGCGCCCATGATGCCTTGCATTACCTTGTCCTTCCTTGCCTTGCTGTGCCTTGCATTGCCTAGCCTTGCTTTACCATTGTGTCCATGGCCTCTTGACTTCCCTTGCTTTGCCTTTTCATTTGGTCCATGGTGCCTTGCTTTTCATTGCCTCTCCTTTCTTTCCCTGCATTACCTTGGTACCCATGATTCCTTGCCTCTATTTGCCTTTCCTTGGTGCCCATGGTGCCTTGCCTTGTTTTGCCTTGCCATAGCATGGTGCTCATGGTGCATTGCCATGTCCTGCCTTGCCTCGATTTGCCATGATGCCCATAGGGCCTTGCCTTGCCTTACCTTGTCTTACCATGGTGCCCATGTTGCCTTGCCATTCCTTGCCTTACCAGTTTCTGGTGCCTTGCTTTGCCTTGTTTTGCCTTAACTTAGTGCCTATTGTTACCTTGCCTGGCCTTACAAGGGTGCCCATGGTGCCTTGCATTGCCTTCATTTGCCTTCCTTGACTTCCCATGGTGACCATGGTGCCATGTTTTGCCTTACTTTAAAATTGTGCTCATGGTGTTTTGTCTTACTTTGCCTTGCCTTACCATGTTGCCCATAATCCCTTGCCTTGACTTACCATGGTACCAATGGTGCCTTGCTTTGCAGTGGTGCTGATGGTGTCTTGCCTTGCATTTCTTTATGATGGTGCCCTTGGTGCATTTCCTTTCATTTCCTTGACTTGTATTTCCCTACCATGATGACAATGGTATCTTACCTTGCTTGCCTTACCATGGTGCACATTTGACTATCCTTGCCTTGCATTACCATGTAACCCATGGTACCTTTCCTTGCCTCGGTTTGCCATGTCTTACCATGGGGCCCATGGTTCCTTGTTTGCCTTGCCCTACCTATGGTGCCTTGTGTTGCCTTGCCTAGTCTTTCATGATGCCCTTTGTGCCTTTCTTTGCCTTGTCTTGCCTTGATATTGTGCCCATTGTACCTTGCGTTGACTTGCCTTGCATTACCATGGTGTTCATAGTGCCTTACATTGTCTTGCCTTGACTAACCATGGTGCTCATGGTGCCTTGCCTTGCCTTGCTTTCCCATGGGACCCATGGTGCCTTTCCTTGCCTTGCCTTACCATGGTGCCCATGGTGACTTTCATTGCCTTGCTTTGTTAAATCATAATGCTCATGTTGCCTTGCCTTGCCTTACCATGTTGCCCATGGTACCTTGCCTTGCCTTGCTTTGTTTTAACTTGGTGACCATGGTGCATTGCCTAACCTTGTTTTGCCTTGCCTTGACTTATCATGGTGACCATGGTACCTTGCCATGTCTTTCCTTGCCTTACAAGGGTGTTCATTGTTCCTTGCCTTGACTTACCATGGTGTCCATGGTAACATTCCTTACCGTCCCTTACCATGGTGTCCATGGAGTCTGCTTTTGCATTGCCTTACCTTGCCTTGCCTTACCATGGTACCCATTGTGCCTTGTCTTTCACTGAGTTACCATGGTTCCAGTAGTACCATGCCTTGCCTTGTTTTGACTTGCCTTACCATGCTGCCTTCCCTTTCCTTGCCTTGTTCTACCATGGTGCACATGCTTCCATGCCTTGCCTGACCATGGTGTCCATGGTGCCTTGCTTTATCTTAACATGGTGCCCATGGTGACTTCCTTGCCTTGCCTTGCTTTGCCTTGCCTTGTCTTGCCCTGTCTTACCATATTGCCCATGTGCCTTGTTTTGACTTTCCTTGCCTTACAATGGTATCCAGGATGCCTTGCCTTTCCTTGAATTGACTTACAGTCATGCCCATGGTGCCTTTTCTTGCCTTTTTTTGCCTTGCTTTACCATGGTGCCCATGGTGCATTGCCTTGCCTTGCCTTGCCTTGTTTTACCATGGTTTCCATAAAGCCTTCCATACCTTCCCTTGTCTTTCCTTACAATGGTGCCCACGTTGTGTTACCTTTCCTTGCCTTGCCTTACCATTGTGCCCATGGTGCCTTGTTTCCCTTGACTTGCCTTTATCATGTTGTACATGATGCCTTGTGTTGCCATACTATGGTGCCCATGGGGCCTTGCCTTGAGTTACCATGGTGACAATTGTGCCTAACCTTGCTTTGCCTTACATTGCTGTGCATTGTGCCTTGCAGTGCTTTGCTTTGCCTTGCCGTGGTGCCCATGGTAAACTGCCTTGATTCCAATGGTGTCAATGGTGCATTTCCATGCTCTACCTTTCCTTACCATGGCGCCCATGGTGCCATACATTGCCTTTCCTTACCATGGTGCCCTGTGTGCCTTGCCTTGACTTGCCATGATGCCAATGGTGCCTTGCCTTGCCTAACCATCATGCCCATAATGCATTGCCTTGCCTTCCCATTGTGCCCATGGTGCCTTGCCTTACCTTGCATTGCCTTGCCATAGGTACCATGGTATCTTTCCTTGACTTGCATTCCCATTTTGCCCATGGTTCCATGCCTTGCCTTCCATTACCATGGTGCCCATGGTGCATGCCTTACCTTTCTTTGCCTTATTATTGTGCCTTTGCTGCCTTTCCTTTCCTCATCTTACCATGGTGCCCATTGTTCCATGATTGCCTTGCATTGTTTTGCCTTACCTTGGTACCAAGGGTACTTGTTTTGTCCTGCCTTGCTTTCTCTTAGCATGATGACCAGTGTCTTCTCTTGCCTTGCCTTACTTGGGTGCCCAATGTGACTTGCCATTCCTGCCATTCCTTGCCTTACCATGGTGTACATGCTGCCTTGCCTTTCATTGCCTTGCCCTACTATGGTGCCCATTGCTTCTTGCCCGAATCCCTTGCCTTACCATGGTGCCTAATTAGCCTTGCCTTACCTTGCCTTGCATTACCGTGGTACCCATTGCACCTTGCCTTGCCTTTCCTTGCTTTGTCTTACTGTGGTACCTAGGGTAAATTGTTTTGCCTTGCCTTGCCTTAACATGGTGCCCATACTTGCCTTACATTGGTGTTCACTGTGCCTTTTGTTGCCAGCCTTGCCTTCCCTTCCTATGGTGTCCATGATACTGTGCCCTGCCTTGCCTTGCCTAACCATGGTGCTCATATTGCCTTGCTTTGCCTTGCCATTGTGCCTGTCATGCCTTGCCTTGCTTTGCCATGACTTACTATGGTGCCCGTAGTGTCTTGCCTTGACTTCCCATTGTGTTCATGGTTGCTTGCCTTCCATTGCCTTACCTTGCCTTACCTTGGTGCCCATGGTGCCTTTCCTTGCCTTACCTTAGCATGGTGCCCATGGTGCCTTGCCTTGCCTTGCATTACCGTGGTGCTCACATGGCCTTGCCTTGCCTTGACTTACCATGGTGCCCATGGTGTCTTGACTTGCCTTACCTTGCTTTACCATGGTGTCCATAGTGCCTTGTCTTGCCTTGACATACCAGGATGCCCGTGGTGCCTTTCATTCCCTTGCCTAATCATGGTGCTCATGGTGCATTGCCTTTCATTCCTTTTCCTTGTCTTACCTTACTATGGTGCCCTTGGTGCCTTGAATTGCCTTGCTTTCTCTCTCCATATTTCCATGGTGCCTTGCTTAGCCTTGCCATGCCTCTCCATTGTGCTTACGGTATGTTGCCTTGCCGTGCCATAATGTACCATGCTATTCACAGTGCCTTGCCTTACTTGGCCTTGCTCTACCATGGTGCCCATAGTGCCTTGACTTGCCTTGCCTTATCATGGTGCCCCTGGAGCCTTGCCATAACTTGTCTTGCCTTACTAAAGTGCCCAGGGTGCCTTATTTTGCTGTACCTACCCTTACCTTACCATCCTTCTCATGGTGTGTTGCCCTGCCTTGCCTTGCCTTACTTTGGTGCTCATAGTGCCTAGGCTTGCCTTGCCTTGCCATACCATGATTCCCATGGTGCCTTGCCTTGACTTGCCCTGCATTACCCTGTTGCCCAAGGTGACTTGCCTTGCCATGTCTTGCCTTACCATGGTGCCCCTTGGGCCTTGCCTTACCATATCATGCTGCCCATGGTGCCTTGTCTTGAGTTGCCTTGTCCAACTATGGTGCCCATTGTGCTTTGCCTTTTCTTGTCTTGCCTTAATTTGGTGTCCATGGTGCATCACCTTGCCTTGACTTGACTTACCATTGTGACATGTATTGCCTTGACTTGCCTTACCATGGTGCCCAAGGTTTCTAACATTGACTGGCCTAGCCGTGTCTTACCATGGTGTTCATGGTGACTTGCATTACCTTGTCTTGCCTTACTGTGCCCTCATGCCTTTCCTTACTATGCTGCGCATGGTCCCTTCCCTTGCCTTACCTTACCATGCTCTCATGCCTTCCCTTGACTTTCCATGGGGCCCAGGGTGTCTTGCCTTGCTTGTTTTGCCTCGCCTCACCATGGTTCCCCTGATGCATTGCCTTTCCATGACTTGTCTTGCCGTGTTTAACCAGGTAGCCCATAGTGCTTTGCCTCAATTTCCTTACCTCACCATGATGCACCTGGTGCCTTGCATTTTCCTACCATCTCTTACCATGGTGCCCATGTTGCCTTTCCTTGACTTGCCTTACTGTTGTGTTCTTATTGGCTTAACTTGCCTTACCTTGCCTTTTCTGGCTCTACCATGGTGCCCATGCTTCCTTGCCTTGCCTTGCCTTACCATGGTGCCCATGGTACTTTGCCTTCCTTGCCTTACAATGGCGCCCATTGTAGCTTGCCTTGCTTTGCCTTACCATGCTGATTTGCCTTGTCTTGCCTTGTTTTGCCATACAGTGCTGCCCATGGTGCCTTGCCTTCCCTTGACCTGACTTGCCTTCCCACTTTTCCCATGGTGGCTTGCCTTTCCTTGCTTGCCTTACCATGGTGCCCTTGATGCCTTTCCTTGCCCTGTGATGTTGTCCATGGTGCCTTGCCGTGCTTTGCCTTGCCATATCATGGTGTCCATGGTGCTCTGCCTTGCCTTGCCTTGCCTTGCCTTGCCTTGCATTACTGTGGTTCCCATGGTACCTTACCTTCTCTTGTCATGCCTTGCCTTGCTGTGGTGCTTATGGTGGTTTGCCTTGGCTTGCATTGCCTTACCATGGTGCCATTGGTGTCTTTGCATTGCCTTGCCTTACAATGGTGCCCATTGTGTGTTTCCTTGCCTTGCCTTAGCATGGTGCCCATGGTGCCATGCCTTGACTTGCCTTGCCTTGGTTTGCCTTGAGTTACCATGGTGCTATGGTGATTTGCCTTGCCTTATCTTGCCTTGCTTTACCATGGTTCTTATGGTGGTTTGTCTTACCTTGCTTTGACTTATATGGTGCCCATCTTGCCTTTTTTTTACTTACCTTGCCTTGTATTACCATAGTGCAAAAGTGGCATTGTCTTACCTTGCCTTGCCTTGCATTATCATGATGTTCTGATTGCCTTGCCTTGCCTTGCCTAACCATGGTGCCTCAGGTGCCTTGCCTTTCCTTGCCTTACATTGACATGTTGCTAATGATGCCTTGCCTTATCATGCCTTGCCATGCCATTATGATGACAGTGCCTTGCCTTGTGTTGCCTTTCCTTGCCTTACTATGTTGCCTATGGTGGGCCATGCCTTGCCGAAACATGGCACCCATGGTGTCTTGCCATGCCTTGCCTTAACATGGTGGCCATGGTGCCTTGCCTTGCATTATCTTGCATTACTATGTTGCCCATAGTGCCAAGGCTTGACTTTCCTCACCTTACCATGGTGCCGATTGTGCCTTGAATTGCCTAACAATGGTGCCCATGAATGCCTTGCCTTGACTAGCCTTCCAATGCTGCCCATGGAGCCTTACCTTCCCTTGCCATGCCTTACCATGGTACCCATAGAGCCATGCCTGGCCTTGTCTTAGCATGGTGCCCATTATTACTTGCTTTGCCTTGTGCTGCCTTACCTTTCCTTGCCTTATTATTGTGCCTCTGTTGCCTTTCCTCTGGTGCCTTCTTTTGCCTTTCCTTTTCCATGCCTTATAATTTGTTGCCTTTCCTTTGGTGCCTTCTTTTGCCTTTCCTTGCCATGCCTTGCCTTACTTTACCATGATGCACCTTGCCTTACCATGGTGCCTTGCACTGCCATGCTCTGCCTTACATGGTGACCTTATTACCTTACCATGGTGCCCATGGTACCTTGCCTCGTCTTCCCTACCTTGCCTTACAATGATGCCCATGGTGCCTTGCCTTGCCTTGTCTTAACATGGTAATCATTGTGCCTTAACTTGCCTTGGTTGTTTTGACTTATCATTGTGCCCATTGTGCCTTTCCTTTCCTTGCCTTGCCTTATCATGGTGTCCATGTGCCTTGCCTTGGCTTACCATGGTGCCCATGGTGCCCGTGATGCCTTACCTTCTCTTGCCTTCCCTTGCCTTGTCTTCCCATGTTGCTGTGATTTGCCTTGCCTTGCCTTGACTTACCATGGTGCCATAGTGAGTGGTCTTGACTGGCCTTTTCATGATGCCCATGGTTCCTTACCTTGCCTTGCCTTGCCTTAAGATGGTGCCCATGGTGCCTTACCTTCCCTTGCCTTCATTGACCTTAACACGGTGACCATAGTGCCTTATCTGACTTATCTTGATGCCCATGCTCCCTTGCCTTGCCTTACCACAGTGTTCATGGTGACTTGCTATGCCTTGCTTTACCCTGCCATGATCCCCATGGTACCTTGCCTTGCCTTGCCTTGCTTTGCCTTGCCTTATCATAATGCACATCATAACTTCTCTTGCCTTGACTTGCTTTGCCTAATCATGGTGCCTATGGTGTCTTGCATTGCCTTGCATTCCTTCTTTAACCATGTTGCCCATAGTACTCTTCATTGGTTTGCCTTGCCTTGCCTTACCATGGGACACCTATTGCCCAGCCTTGCATTATCATGTTCCCCATGGTCTCATGCCTTGCCTTGCCTTGTATTACCATGGTTGCCGTGGTGTCTTGTCTTGCCTTGTGATGGTCACATGGTGCCTTGACTTTCCTTGCCTTGACTTGACATACCTTCCCATGGTGCCCATGGTGCCTTGCTTTGTCTTACCATGGTGCTGATGGTGACTTACAGTGCCTTGCCATGCCTTACCATAGTGCAAATGGTGGCTTGTCTTGCCTTGCCTTATGATGGTGTCCATGGTGCATTGCCTTGCCTTCTCTTGCTATGTCTTGCTTTGCCAAACCATGGTGTTCTTGGTGCCTTGCCTAGCCTTGCCTTGGTTTACCTTGACTTAACATTGTGCCCATGCTTCCATGACACTTTGTTTTATCCTTGCTTTGCCAACATGGTGTCAGTGCTGTGTTGCCTTCTTTACATTGGTGCCCGTGGTGTCATGCATTGCCTTGCCTGACCATGGTGCACATGGTGACTTGACTTTCCTTACCATGTTGTCAATGGTGACCTGCCGTGCCTTACCATAGTCATGGTGCCTTACCTTACCTTACCATGGTGTCCATGGTGCATTGCCTTGGCCTACAGTGGTGCCCGTGGTTTCTTGTCTCGCCTTACTGTGTTGCCCATTGTGCCTTGCCTTGTCTTACCATAGTGCCCATGGTGCCTTGCATGGCCTTGCTATGCCTTGCCATGGTGCCCATGATGCCTTGCCTTTCCTTGCCTTACTATTGTGTCCATGGTGCTTGCTTTTTTTGTTGCCTTACAATTGGGGCAATGATGCCCTGCCTGCCTTGCCTTGCCCTACCATGGTGCCCATCATAACTTGCCTTGCCTTCTTTTTGTTGCCTTACTATGGTGCCAATTGTGCACATGGTGTCTAGCCATGCCTTCCCTTGCCTTCCCTTAAAATGGTACCCATGGTGCCTTTCCTCTCCTTGACTTGAAATTCCTTACCATGGGCCAATGGTGCCTTGCCTTGCCTTGCTTTTGCCTTGCTTTACCTTACCACGTCAATGGTGCCTAGCCTTGCCTAACTTGGTGCCCATAGTGCCATGCCTTTCCAAACCAGCATGCCCACTGTGCCTTGCCTTGCCATGTTTTGTTTTAACTATGGTGCCTATGGTGCCTTGCCTTGCCATGTCTTGCCTTACCATAGTGCCCAGGGTGCCTTGCCTTGCCTTACCATGGTGCCCAGGTTGATTTGTTGTGCCCTGCTTTGCCTTACCATGATTCCCATGCTGTCTTCCCTTCTTTTACCAATGTTTTCAAAGAGTCTTGCCTAGGCTTACCAAGCTTCTCATGGTGCCTTGCCTTGCTTTACCATGCTGCCCATGGTAAAGCCTAGACTTGCCTTACCATGCAGTCCATGGTGTCATGCCTTGCCTTGCCTGACCATGGTGCCTTGCCATGACTTATCATGGTGCACATGTTGCCTTGCCATGCCTTTTCTTTCCTTTCCATGGTTCTCTGTGGCTTTGACTTGACTTCCCTGGCCTTGCCTTACCATGGTGCCCATACTGCCTTGCCTTGCCTTAACATGGTGCCCATGGTGCCTTGCCTTGCCTTACCATGTTTTCCATGGTAACTTGCCTTGCCTTACCTTGCCTTGCCTCACCATGGTGACCAAAGAGCCCAGGCTTACTTTGCCTGGCCTTACCATGGTGCCCACAGTGACTTGCCTTGTCTTGCCTTACCATTGTGCCAATGCTGCCTAGCTTGTCATGCTTTGCCTCACCTTGATGCCTATGATGCAGTGCCTTGCCTTTCCTTGTCTTGCCTACCCACGTTGCCAAGGTGCCTTGCCTTGGCTTCTTTTCCCTGACAGTGCTGCCCATGGTTTCTTACCTTGCCATGCCTTTCCATTTTGCCCATAGTTCCTTTCCTTACCTTGCCTTACCCTGGTGTCCGTGGTGTCTTGCCTTGCCTTGCTTTGCCTTACCATGGTTTCCAGGGCACTTTGTTTTGCCTTGCCTTGCCTTATCATGTTTTCCATCGTAACTTGCCTTGCTTTGCCTTGCCTTACCAGTGTGCCCAGCCTTGACTTGTCTTCCCTTACCATCATGCCCATGGTATAATTCCATGCATTGCCTTGCCTTACTGTGGGGCACACGATGCCAAACTTTGCCTTACCATGGTGCCTTGCCATGCCTTTTTTTTGCCTTGCTTTGCCTTACCATGGTTCCCATGGTACTGAGCTTTGCCTTGTTTTATCATGATGCCCATGGTGATTTGCCTTTCTTTACCATGTTGCCAATGGTGACTTGCCTTGTCTTACCATGATTTTCATGGTTCCTTCCCTGACCTTACAACAGTGTCCATGGTGCCTTGTCTTGCACTACCATGGTGCCCATGGTTACTTGCTTTGTCTTGCCTTACCATGGTGCACATGATGCCTTACTTTGTCTTACCATGGTGCCCATGGCACTTTGCATGGCCTTGCCTTTCCTTACCATGGTGTCCATAGTAACTTGCCTTACCTTGAATTACAGTGGTACCCATGGTGCCTTGCCTTTTCATGACTTTCCTTATCATGATGCCAAATATGCCTTTCCGTGTCTTGCTTTGCCTTGCCTAACCATATTGCCCATGGTGTCTTGCCTTGCCTTACCATGGTGCCAGTGATGCCTTTCCTTTTCTTGCATTTCCATGATGCCTACAGTGCCTAGGCTTCATTTGCCTTGCTTAACCATGGATCCCATGGTGCCCTGCCATTCCTTGCCTTACAATGGTGCCCATGTTTCCTTACCTTGCCTTGCCTTACATTGCTGCCCATGTTCCTTGCCTTGCATTGCCTTACCATGGTGCCCATGGTTTCCTGACTTGAATTTCTTTGCCTTGCCTTGTCTTGCCATGGTGCCCATGCTGCCTTTACTTGCCTTTCCATATTGCCCATGGTGCCTTACCTTGCGTTGCCTAACCATGGTGCCCATGATACTTTGGCCTTGCCTACTTTTCCCTACGTAGGTGCCCGTGGTGCTTTGTCTTACATTGCCTTGTCTTCTGGTGTCTCTAGTGCCTTGCCTTGCCTTTTCTTGACCAACCATGTTGTCTATGGTGCCTCGCCTTGCCTTGCCATGTCTTGCCTTACCATGGTGTACATATTGCCTTGACTTTCATTGCCTTGCCTACAATGGTGCCCATGTTGAATTGCCTTGCCTTCTCTTAAATGGTGTCCATGGTGCCTTGCCCTGTCTTGCCTTGCCTTGCCTTACAGTGTTGCCCATGGTACTTTGCAATGTTTTGCCTAGCCTTACCAAGGTGCCCATTGTGTCATAACTTATTTTGCATTCCCTTGCCATGCAAGGGAGCCCATGTTACCTTGTTTTGCTGTGAATTGCCTTGCCTTTCCCTTGCCTTGCATGGTTTGCCTTGACTTACGATGGTGCCCCTGCTGCCCATTGTGCCTTGCCTTGCCTTATCTTGCCTTACATTGGTGCCCATGGTGCCATGTCTTGCCTTGCCTTTTCTTGCCAATCCATGGTGCCCACAGTGCCTTGCCTTGCCTTATCATGATGCCCATGGTGCCTTACCTAGGGTCTCCTTTGCCTATCTTTACAAAGGTGACCATGTTGCCCATGATGCCCAGCCTTTCCTTGCCTCAAAATGGTGCCCATCGTGCTTTGCATTGCCTTGCCTTGCACTACCATTGTGCCCATGGTGCCTTCCCTTGCCTTACAGTGGTGCCCATGGTGACTTTTCTTGCCTTTCCTTGCCTTGCATTCCCATGATGCCCATGGTATGTTGCCTTTTCTTACCATGGTTCCCATGGCTCCTTACCTTACCTTCACTTGCCTTGCCTTGCCTTACCATGATGCCCATGGTGCCTTGCCATGTTTAGCTTTGCCTTACCATGCTGCCCATTGTACCTTGCCTTGACTTGCCTTGCCTCACCATGGTACCCATGGTACTATGCCTTGCCTTGTCTTTCCTTATCATGTTGTCCATGGTTCATTTCCTTGCCATTCCTTGCCATATTTTGTTTTAACTTGGTACTCATGGTGCCTTGCATTGCCTAGCCTTGTCTTGCCTTACCATGGTGTCAATGGTGCCTTGCCTTGCCTTACCATGGTGTCCATGGTGGCATTCTTACCTTGCCTTGCCTTGCCATGGTGCCCAGGGTGCCTTGCCTAACCATGGTGCTTTGCCTTGCCTTGCTCTTCCTTACCACACTGCTCATGGCATTCCCTTTCCTTACCATTTTTCCTGTGGTGCCTTGCCTTGCCTTACCATCGTGCTGATGGTGCCTTGCATTGCTGTGACTTGCCTTGCCTTACCATATTTCCCATGGTGCCCTTGTCTTTCCCTGCCTTACCCTGCTGCCCATCATGCCTTGCCTTGCCTTGACTTGCATTACCATGCTGCCCATGGTTCCTTGCCTTGTCTTACCTTGCCTTACTATATGGCCCATGTTGCCTTTAGTTGCCTTCTCTTACTATGGTTCCCATGGTGCCTTGCCTTGTCTTGCCTTATTATTTTGCCTATGGTGCCCTTGTCTTTCTTTGCCTTACCCTGCTGCCCATGATGTCTTGCCTTGCCTTACCAAGTGGCCCATGTTGCCTTTAGTTGCCTTCCCTTACCATGGTTCCCCTGGTGCCTTGCCTTGTTTTGCCTTGCTTTAACATGGTGCCCATTGTGCCTTGCCTTAACTTTCCATGGGGCCCATCATGCCTTGCCATTTCTTCCTTTGCCTTGCCCTAAAAAGGTGATCTATGTGCCTTGACTTGCGTTACCTTGCCTTACCATAGTGGCCTTTGTTCCTTGCCTTGCCTTGCCTTATCATGGTGCCTCTGGTGCATTGCTGTTCCTTGTTTTGCCTTATCATAGTGCCCATGGTGCCTTGCCTTGCCTTACCATAGTGCCCATGTTGCCTTGCCTTGTCTTGCCTCATCATGGTGCCCATGTTGCATTGCCTTTTTCTTGCCTTACCAGGTTGACCATGGTGCCTTGTCTTGCATTGGCTTGTCTTCTTGGCCTTTCCATGATGTTTTGCTTTGCCTTGCCTTACCATGGTTCTTATGTAGCCTTGCCTTTCCTTTCCATACTATGGTACCCCTTGTGCCTTGACTTGCATTGACCTGTTTACTATGGTGCCAAGGATTCTTTGTTTTGAATTGCCTTGCCTTACCATGGATCCTATGATGTCTTGCCTTGTCTTGCCTCTCCATGGTGATATATACCTTACCTTACCTTACCATAGTACCCATGGTGCCTTGCCATGCCTTGCCTTGCCTTCTGTCACCATGGTACCCATTGTGCCTTGCCTTACAATGCTTTGCCCATTGTTCCTTCCCTTGCCTTATGATGGTGCCCATGGTGACTTGCCTTTTCTTGTCTTGCCTTACCATGGTGCCCATAGTACATTGCCTTTCCTTACCATGGTTTCCATGCTGCCTTGCCTTCACTTGCTTTACCTTGACTCACCATGGTGCCCATGATAGCTTGCCTTGTTTAGCTTTGTTTTGCCATGGAGCCCATAGTAGCTTGCCTTGCCTTGCCTTATCATGGTAACCCACGGCGCTTTGCCTTGCTTTGCCTTCACTTGCCTTCCCTTCTCTTTCCTTACCATGATGCCCATGGTATATTGCCATACCTTTACTTGCTGCATTTGGGTTTAACATGGTATACATTGTGCCTTCCCTTGGTGCCCATTGTGCCTTGCTTTGCCTTATTATGACGCCCATGGTGGCATTCTTGCTTTGTCTTGCCTTCCTTTGTCTTGACAGTGTGCCTTGCCTTGCCTTGCCTTACCTTACCACGTTGCCTTTGGTGCTTTGCCTTGCCTTGCTTTTCCTTACCATGGTGTCCATGGTGTATTCCCTCACCTTACCATTGTTCCTATGGTGCCTTGATTTGTCTTACCATGGTTCCCATGGTGCCTTGCCTTGCTTTACCATGGTGCCCATGGTGCCTTGCCTTGTAATGCCTTATCATGGTGCCCATGGTGGCTTGCCTTTCCTTACCTTGCCTTACCTTGGGTCCTTGATGACTTGCCATGCCTTACCATGGTGCCCATGGTGTCTTGTTTTGCCTTGCCTTGCCTTAACAACATCCCCTGGTGCCTTGACTTGCCTTCTCTTGCCTTTTTCTTTACAATAATGCCGATTAAGCCTTGCATTGCTTGCCCTGTCTAGTTTTACCACCGTTCCTTGCCTTGCATTGCTTGGCCTTGCTTTACTATGTTGCCCATGGTGCCTTGTCTTGCCTTGCCTTCCACTACCATGGTTACCATGTTGCCTTGCCTTGCCTTACCGTGGTGCCCATGGTACATTAACTTGCCTTATCATGGTTCCCTTGGTGCCTTGCCTTGCTTTGCCTTGCCCTCTCTTGCCTTACCATGGTGCCCATGGTGCCTTGCCTTACCTTGATGCCTATCATACATTGTCTTGCCTTGTCATGCCTTAACATGGTGGCTATTGTGACTTGCCTTGCCTTGCCTTGCCTTGTCTTGCCCTACCATGGAGCTCATGGTTCCTAGCCTGGCCTTGCCTTGCCTTAGCATGGTGCCCATGGTGACATGCTTGCCTTGTTGCCCAGGGTGCCTTGCCTTGTCTTGCCTTACCATAGTGACCATGGTGTCTCACCATGCCTTGCTTTGTCTTACCATGGTGCCAGTGGTCCCTTGCCATGCCATTCTTTCCCTTTTGTTGCCTTGCCATGGTGTTATGGTGATGTTTCTTGCATTTCCTTGCATTACCATTGTGCCCATTGTGTCTTGCCATGCCTTGCCTTTAACCTTAACTTGCTGCCAGTTGTTCCCTCTCTTGCCTTGCCTTGATTGACTTACTATGGTGCCCATGGTGCCCTGCCTTGCCTTGCTTTAACATGGTGCCCAAGGTGCCTTGCCTTTTTTGCCTTGCCTTACCATGTTGCCCATTGTATCTTGCCTTGCCTTGCCACTCTTTGACTGACCATGATGCCAATGGTGCCTTGCCTTGCCTTACCGTGGCGTCTATTGTGCCTTGCATTGTTTTGCCTTGCTTTCTCTCTTCTTGCCATTCCATGGTGCCCATTGTGCCTTGCCTTGTAGTGCCTTGCCTTTCATGACCATGGTTCCCTTGGCGACTTGCCTTGCCTTTCCGTGTGGTGACTGTGGTGCCTTGCCATGCCTTGTCTTACCATGGTGCACATGGTGATTTGGCTTGCCTTGCATTACCTTGACTTAGCATGGTGCACAAGGTGCCTTGCCTTGCCTTACCATGATGCCTATGTTGTCTTGTCTTGCCTTCACTTCCCTTACCATGGTGCCCTTGTGCCATGACTTGCCATGAATTACCTAGCTTTACCAGGTTGCCCATGGTGCCTTGACTTGCATTACCTTCCCTTGCCATACCATGGTGCCCATAGTGCCTTGCCTTGTCTTGCCTGACTTTGCCTTACCTTACCATGGTGCCCATTGTGCCCTGCCTTGCTGTGCCTTGGTTTGCCATTCCTTACCATGGTGCTCATCCTGTCCATGATGCCTTCCCTTGCCATGCCTTACCATAGTGCCCATGGTGCCTTTCCAACCCTTTCTTTGCGATACCATGGTGCCCATGGTGCCTTGACTGTTTCTGGGTATCTGGGCAGGTAGAAGGATCATGGAGCTCTGGGCTTCCATCCCCATGTAGAACAGAGACACTCTCTCAGTCTCCATGTACCACTGGACAGCCGCTTCACTGGCCTTTTCCCACCCACAAGACAGTGTTGCAATTCACCTTCCCTTTCTCTCTTATTCTTGAGGGCCATCTGGCTTCTCTGTTCTTGGGGAAAGTGCCAAGAACTTTGGCTGCCATGGATGCCAGGGAATGAGCCAAAGTGATTGGGTTTTGCTGGGTTCAAGGGAGGTTGTTTCAGGGGCACCTGCCCGGTGGCAGTGTGAAGACACCACACCATGGGGCCCATGGGATCTCCCTGTGCCCCAGCATGGTCCTTCCTGCCTCTCTCCATTGTAATTCCATTTCTGCTTACCCAGGTGGGATCCAAAATGGTACCTGAGGCAGAGTCCATAGAGCCCACCAGGAGCCAAGAATCTCCTCTTCTGCTAAGAGCTGAAGCAGAAAATGGCTCCCACAAGAAGGCCCTGAGGACATGAGTCCTATGAGTTTGAACCTGGATTGGTCTCCTGCAAGCCCCTTTCCCAGGCCTCCCCAAATGTGCTACTTTTTCCATCGCTTTCTCTGCCACCACCTCTGCCCCAGCCATTTCTAAAAGGGATACAGCCTGACTTCCCGCAGTAATCTGCATGTTGAGTCTGCCTCACCAGTGCACATGCCAAAGGTACAAGCTGCTCCTTGGATCATAGTGACCTTCATCATTGCCCTGGTGATGGTTCTTGAGATGTCACAAAGTAGAAGCCCCATGTGGCGGTGTCAGGAACAGGGCTCAGGAACTTCCTTGCCAGGACTTCCACAGGATAGTCTCCAAAGGCCAGGATTCACTGAAGGTGGGCCAGGAGAAATAGAACTCAGGTGGAGGGAGTGCCAGGGAAGGAGAGTGGTATTCCAGTCTTAGGTATGTGCCAACGTGGTACAGTTGAGTCTACCCAAATGTCATGCCCCATTCATTTCCAGGACACATCTTCCTGTTTTCCCATGGGCTGCTCTCACTGGTGTGTTCTAGTGGTGGAAAACAGAACCATGCATCTTCAGGGTCTGCCTGTGGGTGAGTGATACATTGCCAGTGCTGTGTGTCTGTGTGTGTAAGGGGTGTTGTTTGCATATGCACGCCTTGATGTCTCTCTAATTTTTCTCTCTTCTTTCTGGCTCCCTCTGTTTCTCACTCTCTGTGTCTGTTTTGGGACATGTGTGCCTTGTGCACTGGAGGGCTTTTTCTTGCACAAAAGCCTCTCTTTTGCTGAGTCTCTCCCCACATCTCTGCCTTGGTCATGGGCTGGTTGTCAGTCATTTCCCTGGTGGTTCCAGCTGGTGTTTGTGAAGGCCTGAGCAACGTGGGGAAGGAGACGTGTTGGACCAGCATGAGTTTCAGTCAACTCCCAATCCTGAGCAGGCTCTTTCTTAGGACCAAGACCCACCAGTCATGGACAAAAGCCTCACCAGAGCTCACTGACTACCTCCAAGAGGGCTTCCCACCAACCTCAAAGAAGATGGTTCTCACTTCTCTCACCATTGCCCTCATTGAGAAATCTAGCCACAACTCGACACAGGGCTGGAACAGGACTCCAAGAAAGGGATGTGGCAAGCATCTTTGTCACTCCAATGCCTGCCTTTCAGGCCAAGTCAACCGTTTTGCATTCCCCTCCCCCCGCCCCACCTCAAGATGCTCATTGAAGTGGCATTTTGCTATATTCGACTTGAACTCTGTCCTAGGCTCTGTCCTCTATCTTTATCTCTCTGCCTTGTTTCTGAGAAGTCTAAAGTCTTCTTGGTCTGGCTCACTGTCTTCAACAAAAACACTCTCCAGTCCAGCAAGAGGAAACCATGTGGGGATGTGTTTCATGTCCATTTACCCCTCAAAACTTTCTGGATGATTAGACATGTGCGATGATCATAAAGCTCTGGATTTCCACCTTCCTGTGGAACAGGAATGCTCTTTTGGTCTTCATTTCCCACTGGATGGCTGCCTGATTGGCCTTTGCCCTCTCCACAAGGCGGTGTTGCAAGTCACCTGCCCTTCCTCTCTCATACTCGAGGGCCATCTGGCTCTTCTGCTCCTGGGAAAAGTGACTTCAAGGCCTGAATCTTTTGTCTGCCATGGATGCCAGGGAGAAAGCCAAAGGGATTGGGTTTTGCTTGGTGCAGGGGAGGTTGCATCTGGGGTACCTTCAGGGTGGAGGGGTGGGGACACCACATCTTGGGGACCATGGGATCTTTCTGTGCCTGAGGGAGACCCTTCCTGCCTCTCTCTTGTAATTCCATTCCCGCTTACCCAAGTGTGATCCAACATGGGATCCAAGGTGTATTCTGGAGAGTCAATTGGGAGTCCTGAATCTCCTCTTCTGCCAGGAGTGGAAGCAGAAAACCACTCACTCGTGGAGGCCCTGAAGACACCAGTCCTTTGGGTTTGACCCTCGCTTAGTCTCACATATGCCCCTTTCCAAGACCTCCCCAAACCCGATGCTTTTGCAGTTGCTTTATTCACCACTGCCTCCACTGCCGCCATTTCTTAAAAGGCTGCAGACTGTGTTCTAGAAGAAGGTGCAAGCCGAGTCAGCCTCCCCAGTGCATTTGAGCAAGGCATGAGCCACTTCTTTGGTCCAGAGGGAATGGAATTATAATGGAGAGATGTGGGAAGGACATCACTGGGGTACAGAGAGATTACATGAGCAGGAAAGAAGAGGCAGAAATTACAGAGAGACATACAAACACATGCACACAAACAAGACCCCTTCCACAAACACAGACACATAGCAGTGGCAGATTATCAATCACCCCAGGCAGATCCTTAAGTTGCAGTATTCTGTTGTCCACCACTAGGGCCCTCCGGTGAAAGAGCAGCCCAAGGGCACACATTTGTCCTGCAGATAACTAGGGCATGACATTTGGGAAGACTTACCTGTACCTTGTCAATGCAGGCCTGAGACTGTAATTCTGCCCGGTTTCCCCAGCACTCACTCCAACTGAGGTCTCTTCCACCTGGCTCAACTTCCATGAATCATGGTCCCTGGATACTATCCTATAGACATCCTCACAAGGAGGGTCCTGAGCCCTGTTCCAGACATACTGCCACAGGGGCTCCTCCTTTGTGACTTCTCAGGAGCTCATCACCGGGGAAACCGTGAATGTCACTATGACCTGAGGAGTGGCTCCAGCCTCATGCTGTGTCCTAGCAAGGCTGACTCAACTCGTGGCTGGCTCAGGGAAGTCAGGCTGCTGCCCCTTTTAAAATGTCTGCAAAAGAGTTGGTGGCAGAGAAAGCTTCGGCAGAAGCGGTAGCTTTGGAGAGGCCTGGGAAAGGGGTGTGCATGAGATCAAGCCAGCGTCAAAACCATATGTCCTCAGGGCCTCCATTGAGCAGTGGTCTTCTGCTTCAGCTCCCAGTGGAAAAGCAGATTCAGGGTGATCAATGGGCTCTCTCTATTGCACCTTGGATCCCATGTTTGATGCCACTGGGGTAGGCGGGAATGGGTTTATAATGGAGAGAAGGGAAAGGTCTCATCCGGGCATGGAGAGATCCCATGGGCCTCAAGGCATGGTTTCCCCACCATGCTACCTGTCATGTACCCTGAATGCAATCTCCCCTGCACCCAGCAAAACCCAATCCCTTTGAATAGCTCCCTGGCATCCATGGCAACCAAAAGATACATTGCTGGAAGGCACTTTCCCCAGGAGCAGAGGAGCCAGATGGCTCTTAAGAATGAGAGAAGAAAGGCAGGTGAATTACAGCACCACCTTGGGGAGATGGCAAATTCCAGCCAGGCAGCAATCCAGTGGGACATGGAGACCGAGAGAGGATGGAAGCCCAGAGCTCCACGATTATTGCACCCATCAAATCAACCAGAAACAGTTTTGGAGGGGAAAACGGACATAAAACGCATCTCCACGAAGTTTCCCCCTGCTGGACTGGAGAGTGTTCTCTGTTGAACACACTAAGCCAGACCAAGAAGACTCTAGGTTTCTCAGAAATGGGACAGACAGTTAAGAGGGAGGACAGAGCCTAGGCCAGAGTCCAGGCCAAATACAGCACATTGCCACCTCCATGGGCATCAGGGTCGGGGGAATGCCAAAAGTTTGACTTGGCCAGAAATGCCAGCATTGGAGTGACAGAGATACTTGCCACATCCCATTTGTGGCACCCTTTCTGGCTCTGTGTCCAACTGTCATTAGATTTCTCAATGAAGGCAAAGGCGAGAGAAGTGAGAACCATCTTCTTTGAGGTTGGTGGGCAGTCCTCCTGCAGGTGGACAGCAAGCTCTAGTGAGGACTTTGTCCACGGTGTGGGCTGTGATCATCTAGGTCCTAAGAAATAGGCCACTCAGGATGAAGAGATGATTGAAACCCATGCTGATCTGACTCAGCTCCTTCCCCTTGTTGCCTAGGCCTTCACAAACTCCAGGTGGAACAACCAGGAAAATGACTGAGGATTGGCCACGTGACCCAGGCAGAGACACATGGAGAGGCTCAGCAAAAGAGAGGTTGTCTTGCAGGAATCCAAACTATGTCACATAGGGCACATGTATCCAACACACACACACACGTACATGTGCACAGACACACACATGCAGAGAGGGAGAAAGAGAGGGAGTGAGAAAGAAGAGAGAGATAAATCAGAGAGAGAGATAAAGGTGCATACATACAAACAAGACCTCTTCCACACACACACACAGCTGTGTCAGAGTGTCACTCACCCCCAGGAAGTTCCTGAAGCTCCTAGAACCCTCCAGTGAGAGAGAAGCCCACTGGCACACAAGCAGAGGTGTCCTGGAGATAACCAGGGGATGACATTTGGGGAGACTCACCTGTACCCCATCGGTGCTGGCCTGAGACTGGGATTTTTCACTGCTTCCCTGGGGCTCCCTCTGCCTGGGATTTCTTCTTCTTGGACCACCTTTGGCAAATCCTGGCCTCCATAGACTATCCTGTGTACATCTGGAAGAGGATGGGCCTGAGCCCCTTTCCTGACACACTTCCATAGGGGGCTCCTCCTTTGTGACATATCAGGAACCCATCATCAGGGCAATGGTGAACATCACTATGACCAGAGGAGTGGTTTGTGCCTTGCACATGGGTACTGGTGAGGCTGACTCAACAAATGCCTGGCTCTGGGAAGTCAGGCGGCTGCCCCATTAAAAAATGGCTGCAGTGAAGCAATTGGCTGTGAAAGCAGCAGGTACTAGGAGGCCTGGGAAAGGGGCGACCCATGGCCAAACCCATAGGACTTGTGTCCTCGGGGCCTCCCCGAGTGAGCCATCTTCTTCTTCAGCTCCCAAGAGGAGAGGAGATTCAAGTCACCTGATGGGCTCTCTGAACTCCACCTTGGGTCTCATTTTGGATCCCACCTGGGTAAGCAGGAATGGGATTACAATGGAGAGAGATGGGAAGGGCATCACTCAGGCACAGAGAGATCCCATGGGCCCCAAGGTGTGGTGTTCCCAACCCACCACCAATCAGGTACAGATGCAATCTTTTCTGCCTCCAGCAAAACCCAAACCATTTTGGTTGCTCCCTGGCATCCATGGCAGCCAAAAGTGTCAGTGATTGAAGGCACTTTCCCAAGGAGCTGAGGAATTGATGGCATTCAGGAATGAGAGAGGAAGGACAGGTGAATTGCAACACTGTCTTATGGAGATGGCAAAGACCATCCAGGCAGCCATCTACTGAGACATGGAGACTGAGAGAGCCTCCCTGTCCCACCTGGGGATGGAAGCCCAGAGCTCCACGATCATCACACCTTACCAATCACCCAGAAACAACTTTGGAGGGGGAAAAAGACATGAAACGCATCCCCAAAATCTTTTCAGCCCCTGGACTGGGGAGTGTTCTCTGTTGAAGACACTGGGCAGACCAAGAAGCCTAAAGCATTGTCAAAAACTGGACAGGTAGAGAAAGAGGGAGGGCAGAGAATAGACCAGAGACCAGGTCAAAGACAGCACAGTGCCACCTTCATGGGCATCCTGGGGGGGATGACAAAAGGTTGACTTGGCCAGAAAGGCCAGTGTTGGAGTGACAGATATATTTTCCACATCCCGTTCTTGGCGCCCTGTTCTGGCCCTGAGTCTAGCTGTGGCTAGATCTCTCAACAAGGACAAAGAGAGAAGTGGGAACCCATCTTCTTTCAGGTCAGTGGGCAACTCTTTTGCAAGTGGACAGTAAGCTGTGATCAAGAATGGGGGCTGTTGTCATCTTGGTCCTAAAAAAGAGGTCACTCAGGATGGGGAGGTGACTGAAACCCACACTGGTTCAACACAGTGCCCACCCCACATTGCGCAGGCCTTCACAAATGCCAGTTGGAGTGAGTAGCCAGGGAAATGACTGATGACTAGCCATGCAACCCAGAAAGAGCGGGGGAAAGGCTCAGCAAAAGAAAGGCCATTATGCAAAAACCACCCTCTAGTGCACAGGGCACAGGCATTCCAACACACATACACACATATACATGTATGCATACACACGGACACACACACATGCACACACAGATGCAGAGAGTGAGCAAGAGAGGGCACGGGAAAGAAGAGAGAGACAAATCAGGCAGAGACATACAGGTACACAGACATACAGGCACACACACACAAACAACACCTTTGCCACACACAGAGACACAAAGCAGTGGCATAGAATCACTCACTCCCAGGCAACCCCTGAAGCGGCAGGGTTTTGTTGTCCATGTCTAGCACCCTCTGGTGAGAGAGCGGCCCATGGGCACATAGGCAGAGTTGTCCTGCAGATCACCAAGGCACATTATTTGGGGAGAGTCTCCTGTACCCCATGGGCAAAGGAATGATACTGGGATTCCACACAGCTTTCCTGGTGCTCCCTCTGCCTGAGGTCTCTTCCTCCTGTCCCACTTTCAGCTAATTCTGGCCTCCAGAGACTATCCTGTGAAAGTCCTGGTGAGGAGACACCTGAGCCCAGTTCCTGACACACTGCCACAGGGGTGTCCTCCTTTGTGACAGCTCAGGAACCCATCATTGGGGCAAAGGTGAACCTCACTGTGACCCGAGGAGCAGCTCATGCCTCATGCACGCACACTGATGATGGGACTCAACTCACTCCTGGTTCCAGGAAGTCAGGCTGTAGCCCCCTTCATGAATAGTGAGGGAGTTGGCATCAGAGAAAACAGCAGCAAAAGCAGCGGGTTTGGCTAGGCCTGGAAAAGGGGCATGGGTGAAACCAAGCCAGGGCCAAACCCATTAGCCTCATGTCTTCATGGCCTCCATGAAGCAGTCTTCCACTTCAGCTCCTGGCAGAAGAGGAGATTCAGGGTGCCCAATGGGCTCTCCGGACTTTGCTCAGATCTTATGTTAGATACCACATGGCTAAGTGGGAATGGGATTACAGTGTACAGAAGAAAAAAGGATCTCGCTGGAGAACAGAGAGATTGCATGGTCTACAAGGCATGGTGTCCCCAAACCGCCACCCAGCAGGTTCCCAGGACACAACCTCCCATGTACCCATCAAAACCTAATCCATTTGGCCTTGTCAATGGCTTCCAAGGCAACCAAAAGGTTCAGTGCTTGAAGGCACTTTCCACAGGAGCAGAGGAGCCAAAAGGTCCTCAAACATGAGAGAGGAAGCAAAGGTGAATTGCAACACTGCCTTGCATAGAGGGAAAAGGACAGAGAGGCTGCCACTGAGGGTCACATGGAGACTGCTATGGTGTCTGTTCTTTCAATAAGGGAGTTTAATCTATGTTTTCATTCAGCAGGTGAGAAACACATTTCTTACAGAAGCTAGATTTGGACATTCCAGACAGAAAGGGGGTATATAGATTACAGAAAGAGTCCACCATTACAGAAGTGGGCCACCATTGTGGAGGCAATTCTAACTACATCCATATAAACAGGACTGTAGGAAAGTTCACATGAGAGCTGGGCAGAGCCCACAGCAGCTCAGCAAAGCCCCTGCAGGCAGACAGTGACTAGGCTGCCTCCTTGCTGGGCAGGGCAGCCCTGGAAAAAAGGCAGCAGCTCAACAGAAACTCATAAATACAGCCCTAACTCCCCAGGACAGAACTCCTGAGGAAAAAAAAAGATTTATGAGTGCACTGCAGCAGACTTAAAGGTAACTGCCCAGCAGCTCAGAATGAACAATGGAGCTCACAGTTCAGCACTTGAGCTCCTATAAAGGACAGACTGTCTCCTAGAGCAGCTACCTGACCCCTGTATATACAAAGAGTCACCTCATAAAAAAGAGATCAGACTGACATTTGGTGGGTATTCTTCAGGGACAAAGACAGCAGAAGAAGAAACTGGCAGCAACCCTTACGGTCCTGCAGCTGCTTCAGGTGATCCCCAGGCAAGCAGGGCCTGGAGTGGACCTCAGAAGTCTTACAGCAGAGGGGCCAGACTGTTAGAAGGAAAACTAAGAAACCGAAATAACGTCATCATCAACAAACTGAATGTCCACTCAGAGACCCAATCTAAAGTCAGCAACTACAAAGACAACAGGTAGATAAATCCAAAAAGATGGGAACAAGCCAGCACAAAAATGTTAAAAACACCCCAAACCAGAACCTCCTACAAGGGATCACAACTCCTTACCAGCAAGGGAACAAGGTTGGATGGAGAATGAGTGTGAAGAAATGACAGAATCAGGCTTCAGAAGGTGGGTAATAAGAAATTTCTGTGAGCTCAAAGAACATGTTCTAACCCAATGCAAAAAACTAAGAACTTTGAAAAAAGATTTGACGAAATGCTAATGAGAATGGACAACTTAGAGAAAAATATAAGTGAATTGATGGAGCTGATAAACACAACACGAGAACTTCATGAAGCATGCACAAGTTTCAACAGCTGAATTGACCAAGCAGAAGAAAGGACATCAGAGGTCGAAGATCAACTCAATGAAATAAGATGAGAGGGCAAGATTAGAGAAAAAATGGTAAAAAGGTATGAACAAAGTCTCCAAGAAATATGGGGCTATGTGAAAAGACCTAATCTACATTTGATGGGTATATGTGAATGTGATGAAAAGATTGAATCCAAGCTGGAAAATACTCTTCAGGTTATTATCCAGGAAAACTTCCTCAACCTAAGAAGGCAGGCCAATATTCAAGTCCAGGAAATACAAAGAACACCACAAAGATATTCGTCAAAAAAAGCAACTCAAAGGCACATAATCGTCAGATTCACCAGGGTTGAAATGAAGGAGAAAATCCTAAGGGCAGCCAGAGAGAAATGTTAGGTTACCCACAGAGAGAAGCCCGTCAGACTCACAGCAGATCTCTCAGCAGCCAGAAGAGAGTGAAGGCTGATATTCAACACCCTTAAAGAAAAGAACTTTCAACCCAGAATTTCAAATCCAGCCAAACTAAGATCAAAAGAGAGGAAGAAGGACATTACATAATGATAAAAGGATCAATGCAACAAGAAGAACTAACAATCCTAAATATATATGCACCCAATACAGGAGCACCCAGATACATAAGGCAAGTTCTCAATGACTTACAAAGAGACTTAGACTCCCACACAATAATAGTGGAGACTTTAACACCCCATTTTCAATATTAGACAGATTAACCAGACAGAATATTAACAAGGATATCCAGAACTTGAACTCAGACCTGGAACCAGCAAACCTAATAGACATTTACAGAACGCTCCACCCAAAATCCACAGAATATACATTCTTCTCAGCACCACATCACATCTACTCTAAAATTGATCAAATAATTGGAAGTAAATCACTCCTCAGCAAAGGCAAAAGAACGGAAATCATAACAAACAGTCCCTCAGACCATGGTGCAAACAAGTTAGAACTCAGAATTCAGAAACTAACTCAGAACGGCACAGCTTCATGGAAACTGAACCACTGGCTCTTGAATGTTGACTGGATAAACAATGAAATGAAGGCAGAAATAAAGATGTTCTTCGAAACCAATGAGAACGAAGACACCAGACAAAGCAGAATCTCTGGGACACATTTAAAGTAGTCTCTAGAGGAAAATATATAGCAATAAGTGGCCACAAGAGAAGCAAGGAGAGATCTAAAATTGACACTCTATCATCAAAAATGAAAGAGCTAGAGGAGCAAGATCAAAAAATCTCAAAACCTAGCAGAAGACAAGAAATAACTAAGATCAGAGCAGAACTGAAAGAGATAGAGAAACAAAAACCCTTCAATAAATTAATAAATCCAGGAGCTGGTTTTTCGAAAAGATCAACAAAATTGAAAACCACTAGCCAGATTAATAAAAAAGAAAAGAGAGAAGAATAAAATAGACGTAATAAAAAATGACAAAGGGGATATAACCACAGACTCCACAGAAATTTAAATCATCGTCAGAGATCATTACAAACAACTATGTATATAAGCTAGTAAACCTGGAAGAAATGGACAAATTCCTGGAAACTTACATTCTCCCAAGCCTAAACCAGGAAGAAGCAGAAACCCTGAATAAACCAATAACAACGTCTGAAGTTGAGGAAGAAATTAAGAGCCTACCACAGGCCAGGCATGGTGGCTCAAGCCTGCAATCCCAGCACTTTGGGAGGCTGAGGCGGGTGGATCATGAGGTCGAGAGATCGAGACCAACCTGGTCAACATGGTGAAACCCCGTCTCTACTAAAAACACAAAAAATTAGCTGGGCACGGTGGTGTGTGCCTGTAATCCCAGCTACTCAGGAGGCTGAGGCAGGAGAATTGCCTGAACCCAGGAGGTGGAGGTTGCAGTGAGCTGAGATCACACCATTGCACTCCAGCCTGGGTAAAAAGCGTGAAACTCTGTCTCAAAAAAAATTTAAAAAAAAGAGCCTACCACACAAAAAAAGCCCAGGTCCGGATGGGTTCACACCCAAATTCTACCAAACATACAAAGAGGAGCTGGAACCATTTCTTCAGAAACTATTCCAAATAATCCAAAAAGAGAGAATCCTTCCCAAATCATTTTATGAGACCAGCATCACCAAAACCCGGCAGAGACTCAACAAGAAAAGAAAACTTCAAGCCAATATCCATGATGAATATAGATGCAAAAATCTTCAATAAAATACTGGCAAGCTGATTGCAACAGCACATCAAAAAGCTTATCCACAATGATCAAGTAAGATTCATCCCAGGGATGCAAGGCTGGTTCAACATACAGAAGTCTATAAATGTAATTCACCACATAAACAGAAAGAAAGACAAAAACCACGTGATTATCTCAAGTGAAGCAGAGAAGGCGTTTGACATAATTCAGCAGCCCTTTATGCTAAAAACCCTCAATAAACTAGGTACAGATGGAATGTATCTCAAAATAATAAAAGCTATTTATGACAAACCAACAGCCAATATCATACTGAATAGGCAAAAACTGGAAGCATTCCCTTTGAAATCTGGCACTAGACAAGGATACACTCTCTCACCACTCCTATTCAATGTAGTATTGGAAGTTCTAGCCAGAGCAATCAGGCAAAAAATAATAATAATAAAGGGTATTCAAATAGGAAAAGAGGAAGTCAAATTGTCCCTATTTGCAGATGACATGATAGTATATCTAGAAGACCCCATCGTCTCAGCCCAAAATCTCCTGAAACTGATAAGCAACTTCAGCAAAGTCTCACGATACAAAATCAAAGTGCAAAAATCACAGGCATTCCTATACACCAATAACAGACTTGAAGAGAGCCAAATCAAGAATGACTTGCCATTCACAATTGCTACAAAGAGAATAAAATACCTAGAAATACAACTAACAAGGAACATAAAGGACCTCTTCAAGGAGAACTACAAACCACTGCTCAACGAAATAAGAGAGGACACACACAGATGGAGAAACATTCCATGTTCATGGTTAAAAAGAATCAGCATCATAAAAATGGCCATACTGCCCAAAGTAATTGACAGAATCAATGCTATCCCCATCAAGCTACCAAAGACCTTCTTCACAGAACTGGAAAAAAGCACCTTAAACTTCATAAGGAACCAAAAGAGAACCCATGTAGACAAGCCAATTCTAAGCAAAAAGAACACAGCGGGAGGCATCACACTACTGGCTTTCAAACTATACTACAAGGCTACAGTAATCAAAACAACATGGTACTGGTACTAAAACAGAGATACAGACCAATGGAACAGAACAGAGGCCTTGGAGGCAACATGACACATCTACAACCATCCGATCTTTGACAAACCTGACAAAAACAAGCAATGAGAAAAGGATTCCCTGTTTAATAAATGGTGTTGGGAAAACTGGCTATCCATGTGCAGAAAGTAGAAACTGGAACCCTTCCTGACACATTACACCAAAGTTAACTACAGATGGATTAAAGACTTAAACCTAAGACCTAACACCATAAAAACCCTAGAACAAAATCTAGGCAAAACCATTCAGGACATAGGCACAGGCAAGGACTTCATGACCAAAACACCAAAAGCATTGGCAACAAAAGCCAAAATAGACAAATGGGACCTAATCAAACTCCACAGCTTCTGCATGGCAAAAGAAATAGTCATTAGAGTGAATTGGCTACCAATAGAATGGGAAAAAATTTTTGCAGTTTACCCATCTGACAAAGGGCTGATATCCAGAATTTACGAAGAACTAAAACATATTTACAAGAAATAAACAAACAAGCTCATTCAACAGTAGGCAAAGGATATGAACAGGCACTTTACAAAAGAAGACATACATGAGGCCAGCAAATATATGACAAAATGCTCATCATCACTGGTCATTAGAGAAATGCAAATCAAAACTACATTGACCGACTCATGCCAGTTAGAATGGCGATCATTAAAAAATCTGGAGACAACAGATGCTGGAGAGGAGGTGGAGAAATAGGAACACTTTTAAACTGCTGGTGGGAGTGTAAATTAGTTCAACCATTGTGGAAGACAGTGTGGCCATTCCTCAAGGACCTAGAAATAGAAATTCCATTTGACCCAGCAATCCCATTACTAGGTATATATCCAAAGGATTATAAATCATTCTACTGTAAGGACACATGCACACAAATGTTCATTGCAGCACAGTTTACAGTAGCAAAGACCTGGAACCAACCCAAATGCCCATCAATGATATACTGGACAGGGAAAATGTGGCACATATACACCATGGAATATTATGCAGCCATCAAAAATGATGAGTTCACGTCCTTTGTAGGAACATGGATGAGCCTGGAAACCATCATTCTCAGCAAACTGACACAAGAACAGAAAACCAAACATCGCCTGTTCTCACTCATAGGTGGGTGTTAAACAATGAGAACAAATGGACACAGGGAGGAGAGCACTACACACTGGGGTCCGTTGAGGGAAGTAGGGGAGGGACAGCTGTGGGGGGTAGTTGGGGAGAGATAGCATGGGGAGAAATGCCAGATGTAGGTGAAGGGGAGGAAGGCAGCAAATCACACTGCCATGTGTGTACCTATGCAACAACCTTGCATGTTCTTCACATGTACCCCAAAACCTAAAATGCAATGAAAACATAATGATAAATAAATAATAAATAAAAATACAGAAAAGGGAACATGCCATGCAGGGCTCCTCTGGGGAAGGGCAGGCCATGCTTAGGGGCCTGATCAAATGTGCACCACTTGGCGGTCCCTGTCCCTCTCCTCCTTCTTCCTCACCATCTCCTACCTCCCTTCTGCCACCATGGACACGCAGTAGTAGGGGCTCCTTGCCAGCCATGCTATGCACCCAGGGGTCCCAAAAGAGAAGGCAGGGACAGTCTCTCTGCCAGCATCCTTTGCCTGCTGACCTCTGACCTCCAGCCCCACTTTTTGTAGGGTTTCTCCTCTCCTGTGGCTCAATGGTGTGGTTTACTGACACAGATCCTGGGAAGCCTGAAACCCCAGATTGGCAAATTTACACAGAAGTGGAGTCCTTGGTGTGAATCCCTGGTGTCCTTTCTAAAGTGCACCCTGTTATGTCAGCTCTGTCCCTTTACTCAGTTTGACTGCTTCAAATAATTTATCAAGCTGACATTTTATTATGTATTTATTTGTTTCTTATGTTTCCATTACATGAATGCAAAGCCTATGACTTCAGTTATTTTCCTGCTCAGAGAGCAATGCCTGGCATGTAGTAAGAACTCAATAAACAGTTCTGAATGGATGGAGGAATGATTGGATGAACTCATGAATGTTCCCCAGTGGATCTACCTCTCTGACACAAAACAATGGGGGTAAGAATGCTTATTTGTTTTGCTCTCTGCTTTTCAGTCTTCATTTCTAACAGGGATTTTCACATTTATTTATTATACGTGTTTTTCTTAACTCTGCTATCTGTTGGCTGTGTGACTCAAGCTAAGTTACTTTACCTCTGTATCTCAGCTTTTTCATCCATAAAATGCAGATAGCAGGGCTGTTGCCAATGAAAGTGCCTAGAACAGTGCTTAGAATGTGGCAACTATTTTAGCAAGTGATAACGAGTTGTTTTCCAAATGATTACTATTATATTATTCAATTTAAAGTTAAAATTTAAATACTTAAAAGTATTTTTTTAATCTGAAGGATTATAAATCATTCTATTATAAAAACATATGCACACAAATGTTCATTGCAACACTGTTTACAATAGCAAAGCTTTGGAAGCAACCGAAATGCCCATTGATGATAGACTGGACAGGGACAATGTGGCACATATATCCCATGGAATACTACGTAGCCATAAAAAACGAGTTTGTGTCCATTTTAGGAACATGGATGAACCTGGAAATCATTATTCTCAACAAACTGATACAAGAAAAGAAAACCAAACACTTCATGTTCTCACTCATAGGTGGGTGTTGAACAATAAGAATACATGGACACAGGGAGGGGAGCATCACACACTCTGGGGTCTGTGGGGGGGAACTAGGGGAGGGACAGCAGAGGGTGGGGAGTTGGGGAGGGACAACATGGGGATAAATACCAGATATAGGTGATGGGGAGGAAGGCAGCATACCACACTGCCATGTGTGTACCTATGCAACAAACTTACATGTTCTTCGCATGTACCCCCAAACCTAAAATGCAATAAAAAATAAATAAATAATTTAATTAATTTAAGAAAACTAAAAGGATAGGTTGCAAAAATTTCTTCCCATTCTGTTGGTTTCTGATTGACTCTAATGACTGTTTCTTTTGCCATGCAGAAGGTGTGGAGTTTGATTAGGTCCCATATGTCTATTTTGGCTTTTGTTGCCAATGCTTTTGGTGTTTTGGTCATGAAGTCCTTGTCTATGCCTATGTCCTGAATGGTTTTGCCTAGGTTTTCTTCTAGAGTTTTTATGGTGTTAGGTCTTATGTTTAAGTCTTTAATTCATCTGGAGTTAATTTTAGTATAAGCTGTCAGGAAGGGGTCCAGTTTCTGCACATGGCTAGCCAGTTTTCCCAACACCATTTATTAAACAGGGAATCGTTTTCTCATTGCTTTTTTTTGTCAGGTTTGTCAAAGATCGGATGGTTGTAGATGTGTTGTGTTGCCTCCGAGGCCTCTGTTCTGTTCCATTGGTCTATGTCTCTGTTTTGGTACTAGTACCATGCTGTTTTGATTACTGTAGCCTTGTAGTATAGTTTGAAGTCCAGTAGTGTCATGCTTCATGCTTTGTCTTTTTGCTTAGAATTGACTTGGCTACACGGGCTCTCTTTTGGTTCCATACGAAGTTGAAAGTGGTTTTTATTGTGGAAGACGGTGTGGCAATTTCTCAAGGACCTCGACATAAAAATTCCATTTGACCCAGCAATCCCATTACTGGGTATATATCCAAGGATTATAAATCATTCTGCTATAAGGACACGTGCACACGAATGTTCATTGCAGCACTGTTTACAATAGCAAAGAACTGGAACCAACCCAAATGCCCATCGATGATTGATTGGACAGGGAAAATGTGGCACATATACACCATGGAATACTATGCAGCCATAAAAAACAATGAGTTTGTGTCCTTTGTAGGTACCTGGATGAACCTGCAAACCATCATTTTCAGCAAATTGACACAAGAACAGAAAATCAAACACCACATGTTCTCACTCATAGGTGGTTGTTGAACAATGAGAACACATGGACAGAGGGAGGGGAACATCACACACTGGTGTCTGTAGGGGGGAAATAAGGGAGGGACAGTGGGAGCTGGGTAGTTGGGGAGAGATTGCATGGGGAGAAATGCCAGATATAGGTGATGGGGAGGAAGGCAGCACCACACACTGCCATGTGTGTACCTATGCAACAATCTTGCATGTTCTTCACATATACCCCAAAACCTAAAATGAAATTTAAAAATCGAAAAAAAATACTGAAAGGAAGCTATCTGGGAAAATTATTGTCAATATGTGCATTCAACTTACAGAGTTAAACCCTTGTGTGTATGCAGCAAATTGAAAACGCTTTTCATGGAGAAACACAAAGCTGACATTTCCTGCAAAATCCAGTCTCATTCAAAATAGCAGTAAGACTGCCAGGAAAACACAGAGGAAATATATCAGTGAAACTGCTATAGTGTGTTTTTCTTCAACTTAGGGAGTTGAATTTGTTTTCATTCAGCAGGCTAGAAACACATTTCCTACAGAAGCTAGATTTGGACATTCCAGATCTAAAGTGGATATATACTGTAATGAGAAATATCTCACCTTAAAAACTAAAAGGAAGCTATGTGAAACAATGCTTGTCAATGCGTGCATTCAACATACAGAACTAAACTGATGTGTGTATGCAGCAGCTTGAAAATGCTTTCTGTAGAGAATCTCAAAACTGACATTTCCTGCAAAAAAACCATCTTATATGAAATACCGGTAAGACTGCTACTGAAACACAGAAGTAATGAATATTTGAAATGGCTATGGTGTGTGTTGCCTCAACTAAGGGAGATCAATCTATGTTTTGATTCTTCAGGTTAGAAAGACATTTATTACAGAAGCTAAATTTAGACATTCCAGATATAAACTGGACATATGTTGTAATGAAAAATATGTCACCTTAAAAATTAAAAGGAAGCTAACTGGGAGAATGCTTGTCGAGGTGTGCATTCAACTTACAAATATAAACTGTTGTGTGTATACAGTGGCTTTACGAGGATTTCTGTGGAGAATGTCAAAACTTACTTTCCAGAAAAAACCCATCTTATAAGAAACACCAGTAAGACTGCCAGGAAAAACACGAGAAACGTATCTGTGACACTGCTATGGTGCGTGTTTGTTCAACTAAAGGAGTTGAATCTTTGCTTTTATTCAGCAGCTTAGAAACACACTTCCCACAGAACATAGATTTGGACATTCCAGACGGAAAGTGGGTATATGCTGTAATGAGAAATATCTCACCATAAAAAATAAAAGGAAGCTATCTGGGAGAATGATTGTCAATGTGTGCATTCAACTTACAGAGTTAAACTGATGTGTGTATGCAGCAGCTTGAAAATACTTTCTGTGGAGAATCTCAAAACTGACATGTTCAGCAAAATCCCAATTTTTACCAAAACGGAGTAAGACTGCCTGGAAAACACAGAAGAAACATATTTCTGAAACAGCTATGGTGTGTGTTCATTCAACTAAGGAAGCTGAATCTATGTTTTGATTCAGCAGGTTAGAAGCACATATCCTACAGTAGCTAGATTTGGACATTCCTGCTGGAAAGTGGGTATATGTTTTAATGAAAAATATCTCACCTTAAAAATTAAAAGGAATAAAAAGTAAAACTAATATCTGGGAGAATGCTTGGCATGGTGTGTGTTCAACTTACAGAGATAAACTGATGTGTGTATACAGCAGCTTTACAAGGCTTTCTGTGTAGAATGTCAAAACTGACTTTCCAGAAAAAAAACCGTCTTAAAAGAAATAAAGCATATTCAAATAGGAAAGGAGGAAGCCAAATTGTCTCTATTTGCAGATGACATGATAGTATATCTAGAAGACCCTATCGTCTCAGCCCAAAAACTCCCGAAACTGATAAGCAACTTCAGCAAAGTCTCAGAATATAAAATCAATGTGCAAAAATCACAAGCATTCCTATACACCAATAACAGACTGAAAGAGAGCCAAATCAAGAAC
>CM052651.1:25811516-25822737 GCA_028533165.1 Leontopithecus rosalia | reverse complement strand
CTGCTGAATCAAAAGAGAGATTCAATCCTCTTAGTTGAACGGACACAGTGGAGCAGTTTGAAAGATACCTTTCTTCAGTGTTTCAAAGGCAGGCTTACTGCTATTTTGTATAAATGAGGGTTATGCTGGAAATATATGTTTTTAGATTCTCCACAGAAATCTTGTTTAAACTGCTGCATACACATCAATTTAACTCTGTAATTTGAATGCACACATTGACAAACTTTCTCCCAGAGTGCTTCATTTCAATTTTTAAGGTGAGATATGTCCCTTTACATCATGTACACACTTTCACCCCTGGAATGTCCAAATATAGCTCCTAGAGGAACTGGGTTTCTAAACTGCTGAATTAAAAGGTAGATTCAATTGTCTTAGTTGAACGGATACAAAGCAGAGCAGGTTCAAATATTTCTTTGTTCTGTGTTTGAAAGCCAGTCTTACTGCTATTTTGTATAAGCTGGGATTTTGCTGGAAATATCTATTTTTAGATTCTCTGCAAATAGGGTGTTTAAACTGCTGCATACACACATCTGCTTAACTCTGTAAGTTAAATGCACATTTTCACAAGCTTTCTTCCAGATAGATTTGGTTTAGTTTTTAAGATCAGATATTTTACTTTACAGCATATACTCCCATTCACTCTGGAATGTCCAAATCTAGCTCCTATAAGTAATGTGTTTCTAAACTGCTGAATCAAAAGATAGATTCAATTCTCTTAGTTGAATGGACACAAAGCAGAGTAGTTTCAAAGATGTCTCTCTTCTGTGTTTGAAAGGCAGTCTACTGCTATTTTGCATAAGCTGAATTTTTGCTGGAAATAGCTGATTTTAGATTCTCCACAGAAAGAGTTTTTAAACTGCTAAATACATACACCAGTTTATCTCTCTAAGTTAAATGCACATATTGACAACCTTTCCCCAAGGTAGCTTCATTTTAGTTTTTAATGTTAGATATTTCCCTTACAGTGTATATGCTCATTCATTTTGGAATGTCCAAATATAGCTCATACTAGAAATGTATTTCCAAACTTCTGAATCAAAAGAAAGATTCAATTTCTCTTAGTTGAACAAACACACACCAGAGCAGTTTAAAAGATATCTTTTTCCAGCTTTTAAAGGCAGTCTTACTGCTCTTTTGTATAAGCTGGGATGTTGCTGGAAATATCTGTTATTAGATTCTCCACAGAAAAGGTTTTTAAACTGTGCATACACATGTCAGTTTACCTCTTTAAGTTAAAGGCACACATTGAAAAGCTTTCTCCCTGATATCTTTGTTTTAGTTTTTAAGGTGAGATATCTTCCTTTCAGCGTATATTCCCATTCACTCAGGAAGGTCCACTTCTTGGCCTATAAGAAATGTGTTTCTAAATTGCTGAACCAAAAGATGGATTCAATTCTCTTAGTTGAATGAACACAAAGCAGAGCAGTTTCAAAGATATCTCTCTTCTGTGTTTAAAGGCAGTCTTACTGCTATTTCTTACAAGCCAGGATTTTCCTGCAAATATCTGTTTTCAGATTCTCCATAGAAATTATTTTTCAATGGCTGCATACACACATCAGTTTAACTCTGTAAGCTGAATGCAAAAATTGACAAGCTTTTTCCCAGATAGCTTTGTTATGGTTTTTAAGGTGAGATATTTCCCTTTACGGCCTACACACACTTTCACTCTTGAATGTCCAAATCTAGCTCCTATGAGAAATGTGGTTCTAAACTGCTGAATCAAAAGATAGATTGAATTCTCTTAGTTGAATGAACACACAGGAGAGCAGTTTCAAAGACATATTTTTTCTGTGTTTTAAAGGCAGTCTTACAGCTATTTTGTATAAGGTGGGATTTTGCTGAAAATGTCTGTTTTTAGATTTCCCACAGAAAGAGTTCTTAAACTGCTGCGTACACATATCAGTTTACCTCTGTAAGTTGAATGCACACATTCAGAAGCTTTCTTACAGATAGCTTCATTTTAGTTTTAGGGTGAGGTATCTCCCTTTACAGCATACATACATTCATTCTGGAATGTCCAAATCTGGCTCCCTTAAGAAATGTGTTTCTAAACAGCTGAATCAAAAGATAGATTCAATCCACTTAGTTGAATTGACACACAGGAGAATGGTTTCAAGACATATTTTTTCTGAGTTTTAAAGGCAGTCTTTTTTTTTCTTTTCTTCTATTTTTTTTAAATTGTGTTTTAGGTTTTGGGGTACATGTGCAGAACATGTAAGATAGTTGCATAGGTACACATGTGGCAGTATGTTTTGCTGCCTTCTGCCCCTTCACCCACATTTGGCATTTCTCCCAATGCCATCCCTCCCCCGCTACCCCCCACTGTCTTTCCCCTATTTCTCCCAGTAGACCTCAGTGTGTAGTACTCCCTTCCCTGTGTCCATGTGTTCTCATTGTTCATCACCCACCTATGAGTGAGAATATACGGTGTTTCCTTTTCTGTTCTTGTGTCAATTTGCTGAGAATGATGTTCTCCAGATTCATCCATGTCCCTACAAAGGACATGAACTCATCATTTTTGATTGCTGCATAATATTCCATGGTGTATATGTGACACATTTATTGCTATTTCATATAAGATGGGATTTTGCTGAAAATATCTGTTTTTAGATTATCCACAGGAAGGATTTTTAAACTATTGCATACCTACATCAGTTCATCTCATAAGTTGAAGGCACACATTGACAAGCTTTCTCCCAGATAGCTTCATTTTAGTTTTTACAGTCAGACATTGCCATTTACAGCATGGACTCCCAGTCTCTCTGGAATGTCCAAATCTAGCTCCTATAAGAAATGTGTTTCTAAGCTACTGAATCAAAAGATAGATTCAATTCTCTAAGTTGAAAGAACACACATCAGAGCAGTTTCAAAAATATCTTTCTTCTGTGTTTTAAGGGCAGTCTTACTGTTATTTCCTATAAGCCAGAATTTTGCTCTAAATTTCTGTCTTTAGATTCTCCACAGAAAGGGTTTTTAAACTGCTGCATACACATATCAGTTTACCTCTGTAATTTGAATGCAAACATTGGCAATGTTTCTCCCAGATAGCTTCATAATTGTTTTTATGGTGAGATAATTCCCTTTACAGCATATACTCCTATTCCACCTGGAATGTCCAAATCTAGCTCTTATAAGTAATATGTTTCAAAACTACTGAATCAAAAGATAGATTCAATTCTTAAAGTTCAACAGAAACACAGCAGAGCAGTTTTAAACATATCCTTCTTCTTTGTTATAAAGGCAGTCTTAATGCAATTTCGTATAAGCTGGGATTTGGCTGCAAATATCTGTTTTTAGATTCTTCACAGAAAGGGATTTTAAACTACTGAATACAAACATCAGTTTAAATCTGTAAGTTGAATGCGCACATTGAGAAAGTTTCTCCCAGATAGCTTCGTTATACTTTTAAAGGTGAGATATTTCCCTTTATAGCATATACTCCCATTAACTCTGGAATGCAAAAATTTAACTCCTATAAGAAACTTGTTTCCAAACTGCAAAATGACAACATAGATTTGATTCTTTTAGATAAACGGACACAATCCAAAGCAGTTTCAAAGATATCTTTCTTCTGTGTTTTAAAGGCAGTCAAATAGCTATTTCGTACAGGCTGAGATTTTGCTGCAAATCTCTTTTTTAAAATTCTCCACAGAAAGGGTTTTTAAACTGCTGCATACACACATCAGTTTAACATTGTAAGTTGAGTGCACACATTGGAAAGCTTTCTCCCAGATAGTTTATGTTAGTTTTGAAGGTGAGATATTTCCCTTTACAGAATATACCCCCATTCACTCTGGAATGTATCAATCTAGCTGCTATAAGAAATGTGTTTCCAAACTGCAGAATGAAAACAGAGATCCAATTCTCTTAGATGAATGGACACTCAACAGAGCAGTTTCAAAGATATCTTTCCTCAGTGTTTTAAATTAGTCTTACTGCTATTGCATGTAAGCCTGGATTTTGCTAGAAATATCTGTTTCTAGATTCTACACAGAAAGAGTTTCTGAAGTGCTGCATACAGACATCTGTTTAACTCTGTAAGTTGAATGCGCACATCGACAAGCTTTGTCTCAGATAGCTTCATTTCAGTTTTTAAAGTGAGATAGTTCTCTTTACAGCATATACTCCCATTCACTCTGGAATGTTCAAATCTAGCTCCTATAAGAAATATGTTTCTAACCTGAAAAATGAAAACATAGATTCAATTCTCTTAGAAGAATGGACACACACCAGAGCAATTTCAAAGATATCTTTCTTCTCTGTTTTACAGGTAGTCTTACTGCTACTTCGTATAGGCTGGGATTTTGCAGGAAATGTCTGTTTTTAGATTCTCCACAAAAAGGATTTTTAAACTGCTACATACACACATCAGTTTACCTCGTATGTTGAATGCACCCATTGGAAAGAATTCTCCTACATAGTTTCATTTAAGTTTTTAAGGTGAGAAATGTATCTTTATAGCACATACTCATTCACTCTGGAATGTCCAAATTTAGCTCCTATAAGAAATGGTTTTCTAAACCTCTGATTCAAAACATATGTTCAATTCTCTTAGCTGAACAAAAACACAGCAGAGCAGTTTCAAAGATATGTTTCTTATGTGATTTACAGGCACTCTTACTGCTGTTTCATATAAACCGGAATTTTGGTGGAAATATCTGTTTTTAGATTCTCAATGGAAATAATTTTTAGTTGCTGCATACACACATCAGTTTGTCTCTGTAAACTGCATGCACACATTAAAAAGCATTCTCCCAGCTAGCTTCATTTTATTTCTTATTGTGAGATATTTGTTTTACACCATATAATCACAGTCAGTCTGGAATTGCCAGATCTAGCTCCTATAAGAAATGTGTTTCTAAACCGCAGAATCAATAGATAGATTCAGTTCTCATATTGAATGGAGAGACAGCAGAGTTTAAAAGATATTCTTCTTTTTTGTTTTAAAGGCAGTCTTACTGCTATTTTGAATAAGATAAGATTTTGCTGGACATATCTCTTTTTAGATTTTCCAGAGAAAGGGTTTTTATACTGAGTCAAACACACAACAGTTTAACAGTGTAAGTTGAGTACACACATTGACAAGCTTTCTCCCAGACAGCTTTATTTTAGTTTTTAAGGTGAGATATTTCCCTTTAAAGCGTATACACACATTCACTCTGTAATGTGTAATTTTAGTCCTAAACGAAATGTGTTTCTAATCTCCCAAAATCAAAAGATAGATTCAATACTCCTAGTTGAGTGGACATACAGCAGAGCAGTTTCAAAGATATTTTTCTTCTGTATTTTAAAGGCAATCTTAAGGCGCTTTCATATAAGTCAGGAATTTGGCTGGAAATGTCTACTTTTAGATTCTCCACAGAAAGGGTTTTTCAACTGCCGCATACACACATCACTTTAACTCTGTAAGTTGAATGCACACATTGACAAGCTTTCTCCCAGATAGCCTCATTTTAGTTTTTAAGGTGAGCTATTTCCTTTTACAGCATATACACACATCAACTCTGGAATATCCAAAATCTATGTCCAAAATAAATGTGTTTCCAAACTGCTGAATCAAAAGATTCAATCCTCTTAGTTGAACGTCCACACAGCAGAGCAGTCTCAAATATTTCTTACTTCTGTGTTATAAAGGCACTCTTATTGCTATTTTGTACAAGCCAGGATTTTGCTGGCAATATCTTATTTTAGATTCTCCATAGATAGGGTTTTCAAGTTGCCTCATAAACACATCAGTTTACCTCCATATGATGAATGGACATATTGACAAGCTTTCTCCCAGATAGCTTCATTTTAGTTTTTAAGGGCATATAATTCCATTTACAGTATATACACACATTCACTCTGGGATGTCCAAACCTAGGTCCTAAATGGAATGTATTTCCAAACTGCTGAATCAAAAGATAGATTCATTCCTCTTAGTTGAACAAACACACAGCAGAGAAGTTTTAAAGATATCTTTATTCTGTGATATAAGGCAGTCCTACTGCCATTTCATATAAGCTGGGATTTTGCTGGAAATATCTGTTTTTATATTTTCCACAGAAATTGTTTTAAACTGCTGCATACACACCTCAGTTTAACTCTGTAAGTTAAATGCACACATTGACAAACTTTCTTTCAGATAGCTTTGTTTTAGTTTTTAGGTGGGATATTTCCCTTAAGAAAATATACAAACATTCACTCTGGAATGTCCAAATCTAGCTTCAATACAAAATGTGTTTCTAAACTGCTGAATCAAAAGATAAAGTCAATGCTCTTAGTTGAATGGACACGCAGCAGAGTAGTTTCAAAGATATCTTTCTTCTGTATTCTAAGGCAGTCCTACTGCTATTTCATATAATCTGGGATTTTGCTGGAAATATCTGTTTTTAGATTCTCCACAGAAAGGATTTTTCAACTGCTGCATAAACACATCATTTTAACTCTGTAAGTTGAATGCATACATTGACAAGCTTTCTCCAAGATAGCTTCATTTTAGTTTTTAAGGTGAAATCTTTCCCTTTACACCTCATACAAACATTCACTCTGAAATGGCCAAATCTAGTTCCTATATGAAATGTGTTTCTAAACAGCTGAATCTAAAGATAAATTCAATGTTCTTAGTTGAACAAACACACAGCAGAGCTGTTTCAAAGATATCTTTCTTCTGTGTTGTGAAGGCCAACTTCTTCCTATTTTGTATAAGCTGGGATTTGGTGAAAATATCTGTTTATAGATTCTCCACAGAAAGGGTTTTTAAACTGCTACATACACACCTCAGTTGAACACACACATTGACAAGCTTCCCGCAAATAGCTCCGTTAATGTTTTTAAGGTGAGATATTTCCGTTTATAGCATATACTAGCAATCACTCTTGAATGTTCTTATCTACTTTTTATAAGAAATGTCTCTAAAATCCAGAATCAAAAGATATATTCAATCCTCTTAGTTCAACTGACACACAGCAGAGCAGTTTCAAAGACATCTTTTTTTTTTTTTTTTTTTTGAGACGTAGTTTCCCTCTTGTTACCCAGGCTGGAGTGCAATGGCGCGATCTCGGCTCACCGCAACCTCCACCTCCTGGGTTCAGGCAATTCTCCTGCCTCAGCCTCCTGAGTAGCTGGGATTACTGGCATGCGCCACCATGCCCAGCTAATATTTTGTATTTTTAGTAGAGACGGGGTTTCACCAAATTGACCAGGATGGTCTCGATCTCTTGACCTCGTGATCCACCCGCCATGGCCTCCCAAAGTGCTGGGATTACAGGCTTGATCCACTGCACCTGGCCTCAAAGACATCTTTCTTTTGTGTTTTAAAGGCAGTCTTACTGCTATTTTGTATAAGCTGGGATTTTGCTGGAAATGCCTATTTCTAGATTCTCCACATAAAGGGTTATTAAACTGCTGCATATATAAATCAGTTTAATTCTGTAAGATGAATGCACACATTGCAAGCTTTCTCCAAATAGGTTCATTTCAGTTTTAAGGTGAAATCTTTCCCTTTATAGCATATACACGCATTCACTCTGGTATGTCAAAATCTAGCTCCTATAAGAAATGTGTTTCTAAACTGCAGATTCAAAAGATAGATTGAATTCTCTTAGTTTAATGAAAACAAAACAGAGCAGCCTCAATGATATCTTTCTTCTTTTTTTAAAGGCAATCTTACTGTTATTTCATATAAGCCAGGATTTTGCTTGAAATATCCATGTTTAGCAAGGGCTTTTAAACTGCTGCAAACACACATCAGTTTAACTCTGTAAGTTGAATGCACAGATGGACAAGCATTCTCCCAGATAGCTTCCTTTTAGTTTTTTAGGTGAGACATTTCTCATTACTGCATATACCCACTTTCCATCTGAAATGTCCAAATCTTGCTTTAGGAAATGTGTTTCTAACCTGCTGAATCAAAGCATAGATTCAACTCAGTTAGTTGAATGAACACACACCATAGCAGTTTCACAGCTACGTTTCTTCCATGTTTTCTTATAGTCTTACTGGTATTTCGTATAAGACAGAATTTTGCAGGAAATGTCAGTTTTGAGATTCTCCACGGAAAGCCTTTTCAAGCTCCTGCATACACTCATCAGTTTAACTATGTAAGCTGAATGCTCACATTGACAAACATTCTCCCAGATAGCTTCCTTTTAGTTTTTAAGGTGAGAGATTTGTCATTATAGCATATACCCACTTTCTGTCTAAATGTCCAAATCTAGCATCTGTAGGAAATATATTTCTAACCTGCTGAATCAAAACATAGATTTAACTCCCTTAGTTGAATGAACACAGATCATAGCAATTTCTCAAATACGTTTCTTCTGTGTTTTCCTCACAGTCTTACTGTTATCTCATATAAGATGGGATTTTGCTGGAAATGTCAGTTTTTAAATTCTCCAGAGAAAGCGTTTTGAAGCTGCTGTACACACACATCAGTTTAGCTGTCTAAGTTGAATGCACGCATTGACAATCATTATCGGAGATAGCTTCCTTTTAGTTTTTAAGGTGAGATATTACTCATTGCAGCATATACCCACTTTCTGTCTGGAATGTCCAAGTCTAGCTTCTGTAGGAAATGTTTCTATCCTGCTGAATCACACCATAGATTGAACTCACTTAGTTGAATGAACACACACCATAGCAGTTTCACAGAGACGTTTCTTCTGTGTTTTACTGATAGTCTTACTGGTATATCATGGAAGACAGGTTTCTGCAGGAAATGTCAGTTTTAAGATTCTCTATAGAAAGCATTTTCAAGCTGCTGCATACACATATCAGCCTCACTCTGTATGGTGAATACAAACATTGACAAGCATTCTCCCAGATAGCTTCCTTTTTGTGTTTAAAGTAAGATATTTCTCATTAAAGTGTATACCTAGTTTCCTTCTGAGAAGTCCAAATCTAGCTTCTGTAGGAAATGTGTTTCTAACATGCTGAATCAAAACATAGATTCAACTCCCTTAGTTGAAGAAACACACACCATAGCAGTTTCACAGATATGTTTCCTCTGTATTTCCTGGCAGTCTTACTGCTATTTATTTTTTTATTTTTATTTTTTAAAATTTTTATTTTTATTGCATTTTAGGTTTTGGGGTACATGTGCAGAACATGCAAGATAGTTGCATAGGTACACATGTGGCAGTGTGTTTTGCTGCCTTCTGCCCCTTCACCCATATTTGGCATTTCTCCCCATGCCATCCTTCCCCCACTCCTCCCCCCCGGCTGTCCCTCCCCTATTTCCCCCAATAGACCTCAGTGTGTGGTACTCCCTTCCCTGTGTCCATGTGTTCTCATTGTTCATCACCCGCCTATGAGTGAGTATATACGGTGTTTCATTTTCTGCTCTTGTGTCAATTTTCTGAGAATGATGTTCTCCAGATTCATCCATGTCCCTACAAAGGACACGAACTCATCATTTTTGATTGCTATTTCTTATAAGTAGAGATTTTTTTTGGAAATATCTGTTTTGAGATTCTCCATAGAAAGCATTTTCAAGCTGCTGCATACATACATCAGTTTAATTCTGTAAGCTGAATGCAAACATTGACAATCATTCTTCCAGATAGCTTCCTTTTAGTTTTTAAGGTGAGATATTTTCTCATTGCAGCATATACCCACTTTCTGTCTGGAATGTAAAAATATAGCTTCTGTAGGAAATTTGTTTCTAACCTGCTGATTCACAATGTAGATTCAACTTTCTTAGTTGAAGGAACACTCAGCATAGCAATTTCAGAGATACGTTTCTTCTGTGTTTTCCTGGCAGTCTTAATGCTATTTTGTATAAGACAGGATTTTGCTGGAAATGTCAGTTTTGAGATCCTCCATAGAAAGCATTTTCATGCTGCTGCATACACACATCAGTTTAACTCTGTAAGTTGAATGCACACATTGACAATCATTCTCTCAGATGGCTTCCTTTTATTATTTAAGGTGACATATTTCTCATTACAACATATACCCACTTTCTGTCTGGAATGTCCGAATTTAGCCTCTGTAGGAAATGTGCTTCTAACCTGCTGACTCAATACATAGATTCAAGTCCCTTAGTTGAACAATCACACACCGTAGCAGCTTCACAGATATGTTTCTTCTGTGTTTTATTGGAGTCTTACCGCTATTTCATACATGTCAGGATTTTGATAGAAATGTCAGTTTTGAAATTCGCCACAGAAAGCGTTTTCAAGCTGTTGCATACACAAACAAGTTTAAGTCTGTAAGTTGAATGCAAACTTTGACAGTCATTCTACCAGATAGCTTCCTTTAATTTTTAAGATGAGTTATTTCTCATTACAACATATACCTACTTTCTGTCTGGAATGTCCAAATTTAGCTTCTGTAGGAAATGTGCTTCTAACCTGTTGAATCACAACATAGATTCAACTCCCTTAGTTGAACGAACACACACTATAGCAGTTTCAGAGATACATTTCTTCTGTGTTTTCCTGGCAGTCTTACTGGTATTTCTTTTTTTTCTTTTTATTGCATTTTAGGTTTTGGGGTACATGTGCAGAACATGTAAGATAGTTGCATAGGTACACACGTGGCAATGTGTTTTGCTGCCTTCTGCCCCTTCACACATATTTGGCATTTCTCCCAATGCCATCCCTCCCCCACTCCCCCCCACTGTCCCTCCCCTATTTCCCCCAAAAGACCCCAGTGTGTAGTACTCCCTTCCCTGTGTCCATGTGTTCTCATTGTTCATCATCCGCCTATGAGTGAGAATATACGGAGTCTCATTTTCTGCTCCTGTGTCAATTTGCTGAGAATGATGTTCTCCAGATTCATCCATGTCCCTACAAAGGACACGAACTCGTCATTTTTGATTGCCGCATAATATTCCATGGTGTATATGTGCCACATTTTCCCAGTCCAGTCTATCATCGATGGGCATTTGGGTTGGTTCCACGTCTTTGCTATTGTAAACAGTGCTGCAATGAACATTCGTGTGCATGTGTCCTTATAGTACAACGATTCACAGTCCTTTGGATATATACCCAGTAATGGGATTGCTGGGTCAAATGGAATTTCAATCTCTAGGTCCTGGAGGAATCGCCACACTGTCTTCCACAATGGTTGAACTAATTTACACTCCCACCAGCAGTGTAAAAGTGTACCTATTTCTCCACATCCTCTCCAGCATCTGTTGTCTCCAGATTTTTTAATGAACGCCATTCTAACTGGCATGAGATGGTATCTCAATGTGGTTTTGATTTGCATCTCTCTAATGACCAGTGATGATGAG
>CM052651.1:25785815-25811016 GCA_028533165.1 Leontopithecus rosalia | reverse complement strand
CTTTATAGGAGCTCAAGTGCTGTTCTGTGAGCTCCGTTGTTCATTCAGTGTTGCTAGGCACGTACATTTAAGTCTGTTGTGGCAGAACTCATGAAACCAGTTTTTTTCCTCAGATGCTCTGTCTCAGGGAGTTAGGGCTTTATTTGTGAGTATCCGTTGTGCTGTCCTGCCCAGCTATTAGGCAGTCTAGTCACTATTTGGCTGCCAAGGCTCCGCCCTGCTGGCGTGAGGTTCGCCCTTTTGCTGTGGGCTCCGTCCTGCTGTTTTGGGATCCGCCCTACTGACATAGGCTCCGCCCTGCTGATATGGGCTCTGTCCTGTCGGTGGATTCTCACTGTTATTGCGGGTTGCCTTGACTACGGCTGACTGCGTCAGCAGTGGGCGGGTACCTCAGTAGGGGCCGAAGCTCTCTGTAATGGCAGATGCCCCTCCCCCACTGAGCTGCACAGTCATGTGTTCAGCTCTTCCCGCAGTGGAACTCTCAACCCCTGGCACTCTGAATGGACTTATTGCTTGTCCCTGTGGGGGTGGGACCCGTCGAGCCTGATCACTTGGCTCCCTGCCTCCGAGCCTTTTTGCTTTTTTTTCTTTTTAAGTTGTAGGGTTGACTCTCTCCCAGGTGCCTCAGCTGCTGGCTGAAAGAGCACTGGGGTCTGTGTGATTTCCTGTGCAGCCACCCACTGCGCTGGTTCACAATTCACCTCCCAGAAATCTCCTGGTCTAGTTCACCGTCCGAAACCCGTTCAATCAGATGAACATAGCAATCTACCCTCCCAAGTCTCAAATTGCCGGTTTAACAGGGCATCCAGACCCGTGTGTTTTGTGTGCAGTGCCACTGCAGCACCGCTGGCTGCCTGGCCGCACCAGCGGAGAGCGCTGCACTTGAGTCCTGTGTGCCTTTTACACCTGGGCTTTTCTCCTGCTCTGTGGGCTATAAGGATCCGTCTGAAAATGCGGTGTTTGCTTACCCTCTGAGTCTTGACTGAGAGCTGCAGTGGTGAGTTGCTTCTAGAGCGCCATCTTCCTCCCCCCCGTGAGGTACTGTTTTATTTATCATATTAGTTGTTGCCTAGATACTTAGTTTTTTCATTGTGTTATTGTGTTATAGGCCCTGTGAAATTTATGCTTTGGAAAGTTCTATTTTGAGGCACATCGAATTTTTATTTCAAGATTTAGAAGTCCTTTTAGCATCTCTTATGTTGCTGGTTTGGTAGCAACAAATTCCTTCAGCATTTGTTTGTCTGAAAAAGACCATCTCTCTTTCATTTATGAAGCCGACTTTTGCTAGATGCAAAATTCTTGAGTGATAATTACGTTATTTAATGAGGCTTGAGAGTGATGTAGACTGAGATTCCTCGGTTGTAGATAAGCTTAGTATGCTGGCTTTCATGAATTCTGGTTATAGTTGTGATGAACTTGTCATGTGAATAGGTGCAGGACCTCTGGTTAGCCAGGGTGTAGTACCCAGTGGTAATAGCTGAGATCACGTAGCCTTTGTCTCCTTCCTTGGTGCAGTGTAATTCTACTAGAGGTACTGTAATGGATTGTATTGGTTGGCCTCCAGCCAGGAGGTGGCACTTGCAAAAGAGCACCAGCTGTGGTAGTAGCAGTGGAATTCGAGCTTGCCCTAAGTTTCTCAGGGGAAATATTCTTATTTATCAGGTGATGGGGATGGGTACTAAGCTCCCAAAGTTTGCATCCTTTGTGTTATGCTACTAGGGTGGGTGGAGGGCTTTCACCACGTGGGGTCAGACTTAGGTGGGTCTGTCCTCTGACTCTCCTTGGACAGGGCAGGACACCTCCCCTGTGATGGTTGAGGTGTGGTTCTCAGGCTGCTAGGGCAATGTTCCAGAGGGGAGTAATACTGTGTCTTCTGCACTGAAGAGTTGGCAAAGGGAGTGGGGAGTAGTGGGTGGCAGCCAGCTTCACTCAGTTCCCATGCAGTTGGTGAAGCTGATCCCATTCCCACAGTGCTCTGATAATTATGCAGGGTTTAGATCCAGGTAGTCTGTGCACAGAACTCAGACCTGCCACAGGCCATAAGCTTTCCCACAGAGATAGAAAGCATGGCTTTTAGGCCCTGCCCCTCCCCATCTGCCCACGTAGCCAGGTGCCTAGCTCCTGCACTAGTATCTTCAGCTTACTACCCACCCCTTTTGCTGCTTTCTGATCATGGAAATTTAACCCTCTTAGAGATTATATCACAAAATTTAGTTGGAAGCTTGTTTCACCTTGTGACCCTTCCCTGAGCTTCTTGGTTAATTTCCCTGGGGGCCACTGTTAGATAAAATCAGGAACAGCTTTTATATCTTGTAATTTTGATATATTCTCTTAGTAGTTCTGGTAGTTGCTCTGTAGATTCTTGTATATTTTCTATGGTTTTTTTCATTATAAAATAACAAACTCTTTTTAGTATTTATGCTTTTGGTTTGCCTTATTGACTGATAAGAACCTTCAATACAACCACATACGGTGGCTCATACTTGTAATGCCAGCACTTTGGAAGGCCTAGACTGGCAGAAAACCTGAGGTTGGGAGTTTAAGACCAGCCTGACCAACATGGAGAAAACCTGTCTCTACTAAAAATACAAAATTAGCTGGGGACTAATTAATAAAAATTTATTAATTTTTTTTAATTTTTAATTTTTTTTTGAGTCAGGGTTTTACTCTGTTACCCAGGCTGCAGTGCAGTGACACAATCATTGCTCACTGCAAACTCTAATGCCTGGGCTGAAGTAAACCTCCTACCTCAGCCTCCAGAGTAGCCTGAACTACAAGCATACACCACCACACCAAGCTATTTTTAATTTTTATTTTCAGTAGAGACAGGGTTTCATTATTTTGCCTAGGCTGGTCTCAAACTCTACTAAAAATACAAAATTAGCTGGCAGGCACCTGTAATCTCAGCTACTTGGGAGGCTGAGGCAGGAGGATTGCTAGAATTCAGAAGGCAGATGTTGTGGTGAGCTAGGATTATGCCATTGCACTCCAGCCTGGGAAACAAGAGCAAAACTCCATCTCAGAAAAAAAAGAGAACAAAAAGAAACTCCAGTACAATGTATAAAAATGGCAAGATATGACATCTCTGCTTTATTTTAAATCTTGTGAGGAAAGCACTCAGATGTTTACTAGCAAGTATGGTGTTAGATTTAAAATTTTTGTAATATAGTTTTTATCAGATTGAGAAAGTTCTCTTGAATTCTTATTTTACTAATAGACTTTAAAAATCACAAAGGGATATTCAATTCAATTTGTTAAATATAATATTTTTTGGTGACTGAGTCAGTCATATGGTGATTTTCCTTTATATTACTAATATGGTGAAATACATTTATTAATTTTTTTAATTTTTAATTTTTTTTGAGTCAGGGTTTTACTCTGTTACCCAGACTGCAGTGCAGTGACACAATCATTGCTCACTGCAAACTCTAATGCCTGGGCTGAAGTAAACCTCCTACCTCAGCCTCCAGAGTAGCCTGAACTACAAGCATACACCACCACACCAAGCTATTTTTTAATTTTTATTTTCAGTAGAGACAGGGTTTCATTATTTTGCCTAGGCTGGTCTCAAACTCCTGAGTTCAAGCAATCTTCCAGTCTCAGCCTACCAAAGTTCTGGGATTATAGGCATGAGCCACCATGCTCAGCCCTTAATTTTTAATTGTCATGGGTACATAGTAGGTTTATATACTTATGAGGCACCTGAGATATTTTGTTATAGGCATATAAAAAAACAATGTGTAATAATCATATCAGGCTAAATGGGGTATCCACTACCTTAAGCATTTTTAATTTCTTTGTGTTAGAAACATTTCACTTGTACTCTTCATTCTTCTGTAATGTACAATTTGTTGTTGACTATAGTCATCACTCTATTGTGCTGTCAAAGACAGGGCATTATTAATTCTATCTAACTGTATTCTTGTACCCATTAACCATCCTCTCACCACCCCCACTATCCTCCTTAGCCTCTGGTAACCATTCTTCCACTGTCTGTCTCCATGTGTGCAATTGTTTTAATTTTTAGCTCCCACAAGTAAGTGAGGCCATGTGAAGTTTGTCTTTCCACGCCTTGCTTATTTCACTTAACGTGATGTTAGGTTCCATCCACGCTGTTGGAAATGACAGGATCTCATTCTTTTTGATGGCTGAATAGTATTCTATTAGGTATATATACCACATTTTCTTTGTCCATTCATTTGCTGATGGACTCTCAGGTTGCTTCCAAATCTTGTCCATTGTGAATGGAGCTGTAATAAGCATGGGAGGGTAGATATCTCTTCAATGTACTAATGTCTTCCTTTTGGGTATATACCTAGTAGTAGGATTGCTGGATCATACAGTAGTTCCATTCTTAGTTTTTTGAGGTAACTCCGTACTGTTCTCCATACTAATTCACATTCCCACAAACAGTGTAAGAAAGTTCTCTTTTTTCTACATTTTTACCAGCATTTATTATTGCCTGTCTTTTAGGTAAAAACCACTTTAACTTGGGTGACATAATATATCACTGTAGGTTTGATTGGAATTTCTCTGATGGTCAGTGATATTGAGCATCTTTTTATATACCTGTTTGCCATTTGTATGTCTTCTTTTGAGAAAGGTCTATTCTGATCACTTGCCAGGTTTTATATTGATTGCTATTTTTCCTGTTGAGCTATTTGAGCTTCTTACATATTCTAGTTATTAATCCCTTATCAGGTGAATAGTTTGCAAATGTTTTCTCCCATTCCATGGGTTGTTTCCTCACTTTGTTGATTGCTTTCTTTGCTGTGCAAAAGCTTTTTAATTTGATATGATGCCATCTGTCCATTTTTGCTTTGGTTTCCTGTGCTTGTGGGACATTATCCAAGAAATATTTGCCCAGGTCAATGTCCTGGAGAGTTTCCCCAATGTTTTCTTTTACTGGGTTCATAGTTTCATGACTTAGATTTATGTCTTTAACCCATTTTTGTTTGATATTTATATATGGTGAGAGATAAGAGTCTGTTTTCATTCTTCTTCTTTTTGCTGTTGTTTTTTCTTTTTGTCATGAACCCATGCAGCGCTGAAGAAATGTTTTCATTCTTCTACATATGGGTATCTAATTTTCCCAGCACCATTTATTGAAGAGACTCTTCTTTCCCCACTGGATACTCTTGGCAACTTTGTCAGAAATGAGTTCAATGTACATGTCTGAATTTATTTCGGGGCCAGTACCATCCTTTTTTTGTTACTGTAGTTCTGTATTATCATTTGAAGTCAAGTAATGTGATTCCTTCAGTGTACCCAGAATACTCAGCATCACTTTGAGTATTCTGGGTATTTTGTGGGTACATGTAAATTTTAGAATTTTTTTCTGTTTCTGTGGAGAATGTCATTGGTATTTTGATACAGATTGAGTTGAATATGTAGGTTGCTTTCAGCGATATGAACATTTTAACGATTCTTTCAATCCATGAACATAAAATATCTTTTCTTTTTTTGTGTCCTCTTCAGTTTCTTGCATCAGTATTTTATAGTTTATCATTTATTAATTTTTGAATGCTGAACTAACCTTGCATTCCTAGAAAATGCCACTTGGTTTAATCTATTATATTTTTTATATACAAATGAATTGTATATGGTAATATTTTTGTTAAGATTTAAAACAAAAAGAAAACTCCATGCAGTATGATTTCTTCTAAGTAAAATTCTAGAAAAAGTAAAACTATAGCAACTGAAAACAGATGAGAGGTGGCCAGGACTGATGGGTGAAAGTCATAAATTGACTGCATAACATTAAGGAGAAAAGGCTTAGGAATGTCAGAAATGTTCTATGTGGTGATCATGATAGTGATCACAATACTAGACACATTTGTTAAAATTCATCAAATTGGGCGCATAAAGTTGGTGAATTTTATTATATATAAAATATTCCTCAATAAAACTAGATAATTAACATATATAGATTTTTAGTAGGAAAAAAGCAAGTTGCAGAATGTTTGTGTTTTGTTTTTTTTTTTTTTGGTATTTTTGACATGGAATTTCACTCTTGTCACCCAAGCTGGAGTGCAACAGTGCCATTCTGGCTCACTGCAACCTCCTCCTCCTAGTTTCAAGCTTTTCTCCTGCCTCAGCCTCCCAAGTAGCTGTGATTACAGGTGCCCACCATCATACCTGGCTAATTTTTTATTTTTTTGTATTTTTAGTAGAGACGGGATATCACCACATTGGCCATACTGGTCTTGAACTCCTGACCCCCTCCTGCCTTAGCCTCCCAAAGGGCTGAGATTACAAGTGTGAGCCACCGTACCCTGCTATGTATTTGTTTTTAAAATTTAATAGGTCTATATTTGTGTATATAAAAGTTTTCTTAACATCTAGAATCATAAAATTATAAAAATAGAAAAAAGAGGAAGGGGATGGGATATAGGGAATAGTTAAATGGAATATTATCTTTTATTTCTATATTTCAGTTAAGAAAAATTTATTTGCACTCACTAACTGTACAATTAAAATTAAATTTAATTATGATAGTAAAGAAGAATTTTTACAGCTATGCACATGACAGAAACTGATGTATATTTTTCTCTTTTTGTGATGTCTTTGCCAGGTTTTGTTTGTTTGTTTTTTCTTTTGAGATGGAATCTCACTCTGTCACCCAAACTGGAGTACCTGGAGCAATCTCAGCTCATGCAACCTCTGCCTCCTGGGTTCAAGGGATTCTCTTGCCTCAGTCTCCCATGTGGCTTGGTTTACAAGCACATGTCATCACACTCTGCTAATTTTGTGTATTTAGTAGAGACAGGGTTTCACCATGTTGATCAGGCTGGTCTCAAATTCCTGACCTCAGATCCACCCACCTCGACCTTACAAAGTGCTGTTTTGCAGGCATGAGCCACCACATCCGGCCTGTCAGGTGTTTATACTGATATTGTATTTGCCTTCATAAAATACATTGGAAAAAATCCCCCCTCTTCTGTTTTCTAGCAAGTTTATGGACATTTTGCCTGAACTGTTTATGTGTAGAATTCAGTAATGAAACCAACATGGACTGAAGATTTCTTTGTGGAAAGCTTTTTGACTACAATTTCTTCAAGAGATATATGACTATTTAGATTTCCTATTTCTGATTGTGTCATTTTTATAATTTTTTTTCAATAAAATTTATTTGTTTTCAAGTTTGTTGGCCAAAGAATTATTTCAAATTCATTGGCAAAATGTGTTTACAACTGTGTTTATAGTATTCTATTATAATTTTGATATTTGTGTGGTCCTTAGTGATAGTCCGTCATTTCTGCTATAAGCAATTTGTGTTTTGGGTGTTTTTGTTAGTCTAGCTGGGTGTCTGTCAATCTTACCAATCCTTTCAAAGCAGCAAATTTTTGCTTATTTAATTTTCACTAAGACCCGATTTTTTCCTATTTCTTTGCTTTCTACTTTTTTTCTTTTTTCTTTTTTTTTTTTTTTTTGAGATGGAATCTTGTTCTGTCACCCAAGCTGGATTACAGTGGCACAATTTCAGCTCACTGCAACCTCTGCCTCCCTGGTTTAAGGAATTCTCTTGCCTCAGCCTCCCAAGAAGTTAGGTTTACAGGCACCCACCACCATGTCCAGCTAATTTGTGTGTATTTAGTAAAGACAGGGTTTCACTATGTTGGCCAGGCTGGTCTCAAACTGCTGACCTCAGGTGACCCACCCACCTCAACCTCCCAAAGTGCTGAGATTACAGGCATGAGCCAATGTGCTGGGACATTCTTTCTGCTTTTATCATAATTTTATAATATTTGTTTTTCTCCTGGGATTTTTGTCTTTTTACTCATTGTGCATGCACGTTTTCCTTTTTGTCTCTGCACGTTTACAATAGCTGTTTTAAAATCTCGGTTAGTAGATTGGGCTCAGTGGCTCACACCTGTAACCCCAGCCCTTTGGAGGCTAAGGCAGGAAGATCGTTTGGGTTCAGGACCTAAGCAACATGGAGCAACCCAGTCTCTACCAAAATACAAAAATTAGCCAGATGAGGTGGATAATATGATGAGTTCCTTGGGACGTAGCCTCATCGTAAATTGAGATGAATTAACATGTGTGACATTTTCTCAATATATTAACATGTTGGAGCAGAATGAAATAATGTTAAAGTTTTTGCTTTTTTCTTACGGAGAAAATAATTTATTCTGTTAGAGTAATACATTAGAGGTTTTCTTTTCTTTGAGATGGAGTCATGCTCTGTCACCATGCTGGAGTGCAGTGGCACAATCTCAGTTCTCTGCAACCTCCGCCTCACAGGTTCAAGAAATTCTTGTGTCTCAGCCTCTTGAGTAGCTTGGATCACAGGCATGTACCACCATGTCCAGCTAATTTTTGTTTTTTTCAGTAGAGATGGAATTTCATCATGTTGCCTGTGATGATCTCAATCTCTTGACCTTGTGATCAGCCTGCCACAGCCTCCTAAAGTGTTGGGATTACAGGTGGGAGCCACTGTGCCCAGGCACATTAGAGTTTCTTGTAGTATTTCCTTAATCTTCTATTTCTTTTATTTTTATTTTTTAATTAATTTTTGAGACAGAGTTTCACTCTGTCACCCAGGCTGGCATGCAGTGGCACTTTCTTGGCTCATTGCAACCTCTGCATCCTGGGTTCAAGCAATTTTCATGCCTCAGCCTCACAAGTAGCTGAGACTATTGGGGTGCACCACCACGCCTGGCTAACTTTTGCATTTTTAGTAGAGACAGGTTTTTTTAAGTTGGTCAGGCTTGTCTCGAACTGCTGATCCCAAGCTATCCACCCACCTCTGCCTTCCAACGTGCTGGGGTTACAGGCATGAGCCACTGTGCCTGGCTGCTATTTTTTTTTTTAATGTAGAAACAGAGCCTCTTTAAGTGTGCTGAGAGATAGTTTCACTTCTTTTATAAAAATAATAGACAATTCTATGTGTTTCAACACAGACTTCTCTCCACAAACGAACCGCCAGGGGAGGGGATCCACCTGAGAAGCAGGTTGCTATGGGAGGGGTGCCTCCCGAGGCCACACTTCCTTTTCTTTCTACTCTGGCTGGTCTAGGGGGGTTCAGCTCTTTTGGAGGCATCAAGATCTCTGGCACTGGAATGGGGGGCCTCTCCTCCAGGCAAGGAGGAGGTATTATTGGAAGGGGGTCCTCTAGTGCTGAGTAAGCCAAGATCTAAGGAGCCTGCATCCTCTGGTGGGTGGAGCAAGATTTTTCCCTAATTGCCTGTCCCTTTGCTACTAACACAGCTACTGCTTGGCCCCTCAACCACTGTGGGGGGTTTAAAACTAACTGTAACCAAGAGTCTATGTGCAGAAATTGGTCAGGGTGTCCTGGCTTGCCTGCAACCTTGTGCCACACTTTGGAGACAAGGGACCTGTCCAGGCTCCCTTCTGTGGGCCAATCTACTTCTAATGCTGGCCAGGATAATTCACACAGAGTTCTAGGTTTCTTTGGCATAATGGTGGTGCCATCATCTCCACTAAATCCCTTCTTGAAATTCTTCAGCATAGTTCCCAATGGACCGGATTTACTGTGTCTTACCCATCTCCCTTTGTTAGGGTAAGAAGAGCACTCCCCAAAAGGTCATGGGGCTGCTCACTGACTTTGCCCAGTGTTACAACTCAGGACTCTGCCCTTCATCCTTAGTCTCCCACTCGTTACAGTGCGATACTTTTTCTGTGCACTTTCATACACTTTTACTTTCCTCCCTCCAATCAAGTCAGAAACAGAAACAAGTTTAAAGCACCAAGACTGGCTTACAGAGTAAGGGAATAAAACCAAAGTGCCAAGATTGACACACACAGGAACAAAATCAAAACCAAGGTGCCTACATTGGCACACCATGGTTGAGCAGGTCACACCTCCACCCAACGTGGTGGGCAAGTAAAGCTTCCCAGCATTAATACTACCAAGTTTCTAACATCCGGACTCCAAGTGCACCAGTTCCTTCTAGGTGTTCAGCCTTTGCACTGGATCCCCACAGGCCTGCCTGGTCGTGCTGTGGGGAAGGATCATCTGGGGCCGATGCCTACCTGGGAGCACTCTCAGAATCCTGGTGCCCAAGCAGGCTGGAGTCCCCCATGGAGATGCCCTGCAAGGGCAAGGCAAAGCTGCCTGGGAGGCTGTCCTGGCCATCCGCCAACTGAAACTCATTTCCCAGTCAGGGAACCAAAATGAAGCAGGAACGGTGAGAAATAAACCTCTGGAACACTGAACTGAGGAAGGAAATGCTTTTTATTCAGCCAGGAGCTCTGGGAGGGCTACAGCTTCATTTACCAAGCTCCCAAGAAGCAGCTTCTCTCCCATAGGCTTACAACGCTAACAGGGAAACTGAGGCAAAACTATGTCATTGTCCGTTTGCTGGATGTCCAACCTTACAATCTTTTGGCCTCATTGATTTGCTAATTTATATGCAGCCAAAGTGGGGACCAGCAGGGGAGGGGGCTTACAGAGACAAGACAAAGGCAGTAAATTATTAGTTGGCAGAGGTGTTTCCAGGAGGGAGCCTGGTCCCTGCAGATGTGGGGGTGTGACCCAGTGCTGTGCTCCAGCTGATAGGAATAACATTCATTTGCAACTCTTTCAAGGTTTACAGATAGCAGAGACACTGGGAACTGAAAAGGACAGCTCTTTGGTATTTATTGTTCACTTTTTCACCCTCCTTCCCATCTGGAGGGGAGGGGAGGGAGGAGGTGGAGACTGGAAAACAGAAGGAGGTGAGGGGGTCTTCCTTCTCAGTTAGGTGTGGGGAGCGAGTCGGAGTGGGGTGCTAGTAGGAGTGGGGTGATAGTGGGATGGGGTGCAGGTAGGATCAGGGTGCTGGTGGGGCGTGGGTGGGGCATGGGTAGCACGGGGTGCTGGCAGGGCAGTGCGTGGGTGGGAGCAGGGTTTGGGTAGGGGCTGGCGCTGGAGTGCTGGGGCATGGGTAGGAGCAGGGTGTGAGTAGGGTCGGGTTTCAGGTAGGAGTAGGGTGATTGCTAGGCCAGGCATGTGTAGGATGGGGTGGTGCTAGGGCTGGATGCAGGTAGGAGAGGGTGCAGGTAGGAGCATGGTGACAGCTGGGCTGGGTCCAGGAAGGAGCAGGGCGTGGGTTGGAGTAGGATGCTGGGGGCACAGGGCCTGAGTAGAAGTGAGGTCCAGGTGAAGCAGGATGCTAACAGGGTGGGGTGTTGGTGGGGAGAAACGTGGGTAGGAGCGGGGTGCTGGAGGGGTGTGGGAAGGTAGGACAAGGTGCAGTAGGGACAGGGTGATTGTGGGGTGGGGCATCAGTAGGATGTGGCTGGCAGGGCAGGTGTGGGTAGGGCAGAGTGTGAGTAGGAGCAGGGTGCTGGCGGGGTGGGGTGCGGTTAGGACCAGGGTGGGGAGGTGGAGGGTGATGGCAGGGCAGGGCTTTTGGTGGGAGCTGGGTACCAGCAGGAGTAGGGTGCAGGGTACAGGCAAGATCAGAACCTGGATCTGGAAAGGCCACCAGTAGCCTAGGTCCCAGCACCTCTACAGGTGCAGCCACTCTCTTCACTTTGTGCTCCAGCTTGCTGTTCCTGCATTTGCCCCTTTTAGCTGCACAGAGAGGGCAGGGAAGCAGAGGGGGATGCAACTGGGGAATGGCTGAGGGTGCAACTAAGGAAACTCGGAGAACCGCCTGCATCCCCAGGTCCCTGAGAGTGAACTCCCCCCACCCCAGCTATTTTTCAGTGGCCCAGGCCCAGTGGACGGGGGAGCCTCAGCAGAAGGGGTGGGGGCAGGGCAAAAGCAGGAGAAGGGAAAAAGCTTGGCAGGGAAGGGAGCCAAGAGAGCCTTTCTCAATATCGAGGTTAATGGATAGGGTGGCCATACTGCAGGGCTAGCCAGGAAGAAATGTAACCATGTGTGGAAAAACAGGAGCTGGGGAGTGGGGAGGAAGAGGAGTTGGTTACTAGGCAGCAGGTGGTCCCTTAGGCAATCGTGGGGGCTGAGGACCTGAGGGGCTGGCTGGTCTCTCATTGTCAAGCCCCGGGCTGGTCAGTTTCAGGGAAATCAGATGAAACAAATGTAACTTTCTTTAGGACTAGCAGTATCAATTTCTCTGTTTATTCAAGGAAGCTGTACATATTCGGTGTATGGGAGAATTGGTCCCCTTTCAGCCTCATGGGGGGAGCTATAAGGGTGGGCATCCTTCCCCCCACACACACAGGGGGCACTCAGATTGTGGGACTGGCAGTAGGGGAGAGCAGGCAGCAGAGGAGGGCAAGCAGCAGAGAGGAAGTGGGACCCCAAAGAATCTAATTTCCCCCAAAGAAATGATGGCCACAAACATACTCACCTCTCGGAGAAGCCAGTAGGCCTGCACTGGGAGGCTTGTGGGCTGGTTGGATGGGTGTTATAGGCCTCTTTGGGGAAAGTCCTCTGTTCTGTCCCCATCCCCCAGCTGCCTCTTAAGGTCTGGCCTGCACCTAGGCACAGAGGAATGGAGGAAGGGAAGCCCATGGGGCATTGGGGTGGGACGGCTCAGGAACCTGAGCCTGGAGTGCCCTTGGGCCAGCTGCTCCTGTTCCTGCTGTGTCCTGATGGGTCTCAGGGCTTGAATCTGTGATCTGTACATCTTTCTGTTAATTTGAAGCCAAAGTGAAGTCACCCTCACAGGCAGGAGAGAGAGCTGCCAAGATAGGGGCTGGCTCAGACTTAGCCAGCTGCTATGTACACAGCCAGCCTGCTGAGGGGAAGGTGATGGAGGGAGTCAGGGAGCAGGGGGCGGCCCATGCAGGAACATTAACCTGGACCACAGAACCGGGTGCTGCCTGTCACCCACCCTCGCCAGGGTTGACAAAGCTGGAGTTAGGCACTGGGAGCTCCCCAGTGTGCAGACAGGTCCCATCTCTGGGGCTAGCAGCTACTCAGGCTGCACACTCAGGCCTATGACCAGAGAAGGGACCTGATAAGGAGAGAGACTGGGGGTGGGGGATGCATGGAACTTTTGGTGGCAAGCAAGCTCCTGTGACTATCTTCCAGGAGAATAAAGAGGTAAGTGGATGGATCTGAATGGCCCCTCCCCACACTTCCCCGGGACCATTCTGGCCAGACCTTGGGTGATGCTGCACAGGCTGGATGTCTGGCTTGGCTCTGTGACAGCCTCGGGGCCCATCTGAGACAGTGGTTCTGCCTGGCATCCCAACCACTTCTCCCCTGGGGGGCTGAGTGGACACCTGACACCCTGGGGGATATAGCCATCTCCTGGGAAAAAGGGGGCCTCACAAGGTGTTCCCCTACACACGTGTAAACATGCACACATGCATATACCTGTGTTCACATATGTGAACACACATGCACATGGTTGCATATCTTTTCCCACGTGTGCTTCCAGGGACCTGACCAGAGGGCCATCCAGTAGAGGACAGAGTTGAAGCCCAAGACCTCCTGGCCTTGGAGACTGCAGGGGGAGAGACTCAGAACTGCTGGGCCTGGGTGTAACCTCAAGATCCAGAACATCAGACTGCAGGAAGCAGTTCCTCACCCAGCAGAGTAAAACTGGGGCCACCCTGAGGTCCCATAAGGGGAGTTCAAGGCCAGGTGGGTGCAAGGTAGACATGCCAGCCTGCAACTGCCCAGGAGGCCTGGCCTTGGCTTCTCTTGTCCCCAGGGAGAGGAGGGCCTGCACGGGGCTCTGCCTTTCTTTCTTGATTCCCATTAGTCATCTCTCTCTAATTTAAAGTTTTTTTATGCTATTAATTTTTCAGCACAAAATCTTAAACACATACATGAAGAAAGTGTACTATCATAATGCCATGTGAAAATTCTACCAGCAAAAGATTGTGTAAAAATATTATGGCTGGGTGAGGTGGCTTATGACTGTAATCCCAGAACTTTGGGAGGCCTAGGTGGGCAGATCACCTGAGGTGAGGAGTTTGAGACCAGGCTGACCAACATGGTGAAACTCTGTCTCTACTAAAAATACAAAAATTAGCCAGGCATGATGTGGGTGCCTGTAATCCCAGCTACTCAGGAGGCTGAAGCGGGAGAATTGCTTGACCCTGGGAGGCAAGATAGCAGTAAGCAGAGATCGCGCCACTACATTCCAGCCTGGGTGACAGAGCAAGACTCCATCTCAAAAAATACATATATTATGCTAGCTGGCCAGGTACTGTGGCTCATGCCTGCAATCCCAGCACTTTGGGAGACCAAGGTGGGCAGATCCCCTGAAGTCAGGAGTTCGAGACCAGCCTGGCCAACATGGTGAAACTCCGTCTCTTCTAAAAATATAAAAATTAGCCAGGCTTGGTGGCACATGCCAGTAATCCTAGCTACTAAGGACGCTAAGGCAGAAGAATTGCTTGAACTCAGGAGGCAGAGGTAGCAGTGAGTCGAGATTGCCCCACTGCACTCCAGTCTGGGCAACAGATATATGTGTGTGTGTGTGTGTGTGTGTGTGTGCGCGCGCGTGTGTGTGTATTTACATAAATATATATGTTTTTATATATAAATATATAATAAATGTTATATATTTATTTTATAATATAAATAATATATATTATATATAATATACATTTTAATATAAAATATAGGAAAGTCCTCTGTTCTCTCCACAATCCAGCACTTTGGGAAGTCTAGGAGGGCAGATCACCTGAGGTCAAGAGTTGAGTCAGCCTGGCAAACATGGTGAAACCTCGTCTCTACTAAAAATACAAAAATTAGCTGAGCATTGTGGAAGCCGCCTGTAATCCCAGATACTCCAGAGGCTTAGGCAGGAGAATTGCTTGTGCCCTGGAGGCAGAAGTTTCTGTGAGCGGAGATAGTGCCACTGCATTTCAGCCTGGGCAACAAAAGCAAAACTCCATTTCAAAAAAAACAAAAACAAAAATTCAAACATGTTCTTGATTTAACTATTTAGAGCTGTTGTCTAGCAATAGACACCTTTTACAAAAATTGAGACAAACTGTTGTAAATACAATAGTAATTAAGGATTTCTTACATTAGAAAATCACAAAACTTACTTTAAAGATAAATTAATGTTTTTTAATGTCCCACAATTATTTAACTTATAAAAAGTGTTTACCTTGGATTCCTTTAAATAAGTAGCATCCATATTTGGTTAAGTGTTTGGATGCCAGTCATTCACACATGATTACGAATGGAAAACTTTAAAAGTGCAATGAACCACAGCCAAATTAAAATAAGTTAGAAACTAAACTAAAGCATCTCAAAACATATCTTTAGTTATTAGGCAATAATATTCCATTTCTAAAATCTAATTTAAATGCAGGTTTTAAATAAATTTAAAATGTGTCCTTTCTTCATTAACATAATAAAGATAATTGCTATCTTTATGTTAATTACCTTTATTAACAATAAAGATGATTATGTTATCTTTATGTTATTAATTATGTTATCTAAAACAGATAATTCTGACCTTTACTTAACATGCATAAATTAATTAAGTAACTCAATAAAAATAGAATACAGGAATTATATCAGAAATTCGAAAGCCAAAGGCCAAAAAATAATATAACTAACCTCTGTGCTGTTATTTAAAGTTCGTGAGCTTGAGATGGGATCTTTATGTTTTCTCTTGGAATATGATTTCTTTTGAGACCTAATTATTATTAAGATTTCCAGCAAAAGGTGATGGAAGGCCTGGCGCATAGTGTGAGCAGTGAATAAAGATCTGGTCTGCTCTTTCTCCAGATCATAACTAACTTCTGCTAGCCTCTCCTGAGTTCCATGAAGAGTATAAAAGACAAATGCTTAGTGTTCCATGTTTTCCAAAATTATTCCTCAATGAATTGCATGTTTTAAAAAGAAGTTACCATAATTGTAAATGGAATTCCCATAAAGTGTTTTAACTTTGAAAATGTGTCAGAGTATGCCTATTGTATGCAATTACAGTTTTTAAATTGGTCTAAAGAAGGACATGTGTTTCTAGGGGGATTTTTAACAAACAGGTAATTCAAACAAAGTAGGGAGGGGAGAGAAATGGCTATCAATGATGTATGGCTTAAGTAAGGTAACATTTGCTGCCTTCTGGAATGGCTCTCCATTGGAAGTACTCGTATTTAAAGGATAACTATGTGAGATGATGAATATGTTAGTTTGCTTCACTATAAGAACCATCTCACTATATGTAAATACATCAAAAGATCATGTAGTACTCAAATACACACAATAAAATTAAGTGTAAAAAAAGCTAAAAATATTTGTATTTAGTAAACCAGTTTAGAGATTGTTTTAAAAAACCATTCCCTCAAAGACATTTTCAAGCATTTGCTTTCACCATGCTTGTACATTTTACCTATTACGTGGGAAAAGTTAAGCATTTAGCACAGAGGAATCATTCAGAGCAACAACTCCTGGGGAGAATGGCTGAGTTGGTGATGAGAGAGCTAAAGCAGATCCTAAGACAGTTCCCTCCTAAGTTTGTAACCAAGGCACTGGAGGTGGGACCTGCCCTTTCTGTCTTACACACAGCCTCTCAAGATGACCAAGGTGTTACTTTTCACCACTTTGTGAATTATTCTTCCCTTCACCCCTGTATTAATCTTTTTCTATTTCACAAGCATGAGTTTACATAGATTGGGAAACTAATAGGATAACTTTTCTCAAGGCACCCTCTAGTGATAATACCAAAGACCACAGTCAAGGACAGGGAATGTGTACTAAGCGCCAGGATGTGCCAAGAGTAATGATGGTATGGGATCCTTCCGGTGTAAGTTGCAATCATGTGAAAAAAACAGTTAAAATCATTATTTGTTTTTGGGGAATTCTGACATGCAATTTTGTAACAGTAATACTGTCTAAATTATAAAGCTTCAAAAAATACTTAAAGACTAGCAGATCAGGTAAACTATGTAAGAATGTAAGAAAAAAAAAAAAAACGTCTAAAACCCAAATCTAGGGGAGAGACATAAGCTGTCCTGGACTAATATGTGAAAGGTAAGTTCATTTAAGGACATAATTGTCCAAAATTAGCTTTCACTTCCCACTAATCTCATAAACGTGTCTTGCTACAAACTGTGCTTCTCTATACTTTTTTAAGTTCATTTGACAAAGATTCTCTAACTTTTAATTTTTCTAAATAAAGTTGCTGATATTTGCCTAGTTCAGCTTTATAAAAATCTTGAGTTTTCATTCTGGAGAGTTTGGATTCCAGATTTTAAATTCCAAGTTCTATCTGCCATTTTATTGAAGCAACATTATCCTCTCTTAATGACTCTAACTTTTCTTGCGATACTCTTTGTGTCTAAGACAAACTAAAAGGATACATTTTAAAAATAATTATAACCTGAATAATTATTGTATATTTGTTTCTTTTAGTTTTGAGTCAGTGATCCCAAGAGCACTTTTAAGTATGTTTTACAAAAAAGCTTGAAGATATTTATCAATATCAACTACATGGATCATTTAACCTACTTTATACACATCTGAATCATTCTTACATTAGTACTCATGTAATCTGATCATCCAAAGATTAACAGAATCATTTTAAATTTTTAAAAAACTGAATGTGACTTAACAATACAGGAGTATGGGATAATTTCTCAATCACAATTTTTTTTCTTTTCCTAGTGCCATGATGATCTGAAGAATTTGAGACAATGAATTTTGAGGTAGTTTGTTATACAGCAATAGATAACTAATACATATATTGATACTCAATATGGGTTTCTGCCATTAAAAAAACAATAATACAAACTACTCAAACATGTAGGATGCCTTTGGACCAGCAGGTAGGTGGAAGCTGAAAAGACCTAGAGAAGAATGGGTATGAAAATCAAAAGGGCTTCAAAGAGACTGTTAGTCAGAGCCTGGTGTATCTGCAAAGGCTGACAAGAAGACTTTCAAAGCCGGTGAAGAAAACAATAGGCCAGGCACAGTGGCTCATGACTGTAATCCCAGCAATTTGGGAGGCCAAGGCAGGTGGACCACTTGAGGTCAGGAGTTCAAAACCAGCCTAGCCAACATGGTGAAACCCCATCTCCACTAAAAAAAATAAAATAAAATAAACAATTGAATTTAAAATGTTATAATATCATTTATAACTCCATAAAAAGGAAATACAGATAAATCTCATAAAATAAGGAAAGACTATATACTAAAAATTACAGAATATTACTGAGAAAATTAAATACAAACTATGTAAATGGAGAGATTAATTTTTTCAGGAATTGAAAGATTTATTATTATCAATTCTCCCCCAGATTAATCTGTAGGTCCAAGGCAATCCCAATATAGCCAGTTTTTTAATTGCAATCTGATTCTAAAATTCATGTGGAAATGCAGAGAATCTGTGATACCCGAAATAACACTGAAAAAAAGAAACTGGAGGGTTCAAGGATTATTATAAACCTATAGTAATCAAAAAAGCATAATACTGGTCCAGGTTGAGTATCCTTATCCAAAATGCTTGGGACCAAAAGTGTGTTGAATTTTGGATGTTTTCAGATTTTGAAAGTTTGCATATACATGAGGAGATATGTTGGGGGTGTGACCCAAGTGTAAGTACAAAATACGTTTATGTTTCATATGTACTTTATACAAATGGCTTGAAGGTAATTTTATACAATACTATTAATAATTTTGTACATGAAACAAAGTTTGTATACATGAGGTCAAGTGTGAAATTTTCCATGTGGCATCATGTTGGAACTCAAAAGAGTTTCCGATTTGGGAATTTTCTATTGGAGATGCTGTCCTGTATAAAGAAAGCCAAAAACAGATGGTCCCCAACTTCAGATGATTCAACTGAAGATTTTTCACCTTTCTGGTAGGTTTATCAGGGTACTACATGAATTTTCAACTTCTGATGGGTTTATGAGGATGTAACCCTACTGTAATTCAAGTAACATATATATGCTGATACAATGCAATAGAGTCCAGAAAGAGTCCCACACATATAAAGGCAACTTTTTTTTTTGAGACAGAGTCTCACTCTGTTGCCCAGGCTGGAGTGCAGTGGTGCGATCTTGGCTCACTGCAACTTCTGCCTCCCAGGTACAAGTAGTTCTCACACCTCAGCCTCTCAAGTTGTTGGAATTACAGGCATGCTCCACCACCACAAAAATTACAGGCTATTTTTTGTATTTTTAGTAGAGATGGCATTTCACTATGTTGGCCAGGCTGGTCTCAAACTCCCAACCTCAGATGATCTTCCCACCTCGGCCACCCAAAGTGAAAGTGAACTTACTTTTGAGAAAGGGATAATGGCAATGCCTGGAGAAAGGATAGCCTTTTCAGCACATGGTGCTGGAGCAACTGGATATTCATGTTTGAAAAATAAACTTGAATCTATCCATCCACAAAAATGAACTCTATATGCAAAATGGACTCAAAATGGATCAATCATAGATCTAGATGTAAGGCCTAATACAATAAAACTTCTAGAAGAGAGCATTGGAGAAAATCTTTGTGACCTTGTGATAGGCAAATATTTCTTAGATATTACATAAAAAGCAAAGTCCATTAAAATGAACAAACAGATAAATTAGACCTTATCAAAATTAAAAATTTCTGCTCTTGAAAAGATACTATTAAAAGAATTTTTTAAAAAGCCACTTCTACATGGTTGAACTAATTGCATTTCCACCAACTGTAAAAGCGTTCCTCTTTCTCCACAACCTCATCAACATCTGTTTTTTCTTGACTTTTTAACGATTGCCATTCTGACTGGCATGTGATGGTATCTCATTGTGGTTTTGATTTGCACAGTGATGTTGAGCTTTTTGTTTATTGGCTGCATGAATGTCTTCTTTGGAGAAGTGTCTGCTCATGTCCTTTCCCCACTTTTTAATGGGGCTGGGTTTTTTTCTTGTACATTTCTTTGTGTTCCTTGTAGATTCTAGATATTAGACCTTTGTCAGATGGATTGATTGTAAAAAATTTCTCCTACTTTGTAGGCTGCCTTGTTCACTCTGTTGATAGTTTCCTCAAAGATGTAGAACCAGAAATATCATTTGACCCAGCAATCCCATTATTGGGTATATACCAAAGGATTACAAATCATTCTATTACAAAATATGTGCCCCCGTCTGTTTACTGCAGCACTATTCACAATAGCAAAGACAGTGAATTAACCCAAATGCCCATCAATGATAGACTGGATAAAGAAAATGAAATACATATACACCATGGAATACTATGTAGCTATAAAAAGAATGAGATCATGTCCTTTGCAGGGACATGAAAGAAGCTGGAAGCCATTATCCTCAGCAAACCCATGTAGGAATGGAAAACTAAACACTGCATGTTCTCACATAAAAGTGGGAGCTGAACAATGAAAATACATGAACTCAGGAAGGGGAACAACACACACTGGGGCCTGTCAGAAGTTAGAGTGGTGGGAGGGAGAGCATTAGGAAAATAACTAATGCATGCTGGGTGTAATTTCTAGGTGATGGGTTGACAGGTGCAGCAAACCACCATGGCACACATTTACCTATGTGACAAACCTGCACATGTAACCCAGAACTAAAAATTTAAAAAGCAAGCCACAAACTACTTTTTGCAATAAACATAGCAAATCAAGAACTAGTATCCAGAATACATAAAGAACTCTTGAAACTCAACAAATAAGAAAACGACAATCTAGGCAGTGCGCAGTGGCTCATGCCTGTAATCCCACCACTTTGGGAGGCCAAGGTGGTGGATTATGAGGTCAGAAGTTCGAGACCAGCCTGACCAACATGGTGAAACTCCATCTCTACGGAAAACTTTAAAAAAATTGGCCAGGTATGGTGGTGCACACCTATAATCCCAGCTGCTCAGGAGGCTGAGGCAGAAAAATCACTTGAACCTAGGAGGTGGCGGTTGCAGTGAGCTGAGATCAAGCCGCAGCACTCCAGCCCGGGCAACAGGGTGAGACCCCATCTCAAAAGAAAACAAAATGACAATCTAATATTTCAAATGGCAAAAGATTTGAAAAAGCAGTTCTCCACAGATATAGATGGCCCATGAAAAGATCCTCAACACTGTTAGGGTAGTGCACATTACAAACATAATGCTATACCCAGTACCCACCCATCAGAGTGACTAAAAATAAAGAAAAGCACAATACTCAGGGTATGTAATAATACAGAGCAATTGGAACTGACATACACTGCTGACGGGCTGCAGAATGGTACAAATACTCTGAAAAACAATTCAGCAGTTTTTTAATAAGGGAATATAAAACAGCATGAGGACACTGCAATGAGTGATGAATATGTAACTATCTTGATTATGGTGATGACCTCACATGTGTGTACATATGTCCAAACTTCTCAATTGTCCATTTTACATATGTGCACTGTACTACATATCAGGATACAGGCTGGGAGCAGTGGCTCACACCTGTAGTCCCGACACTTTGGAAGGCAAAGGTGGGCAGATCACCTTAGGTCAGGAGTTTGAGACCAGCCTGGCCAATATGGTGAAACCCCATCTCTACTAAAAATACAAAAATTAGCCAGATGCAGTGGTGTGCACCAGTAGTACCAGCTACTCAGGAGGCTGAGGCTGGAGAATCACTTGAACCCAGGAGGTGGAGGTTGCAGTGAGCCAAGATCACGCCATTGCACTCCAACCTGGGAGACAGAGACACTGTCTCAAAAAAAAAAAATTAAACTTCGCTAAAGCTTCTGAGAGTAGGCCCAAATAATGAAACTTCGCTAAAGCTTCTGAGAGTAGGCCTAAGATAATGGCTGGGACACAGAGAGAAAGGTATGAAGATGAAGGATAATGCTGGAGGATTGAGATCTTTATCCTTATTGCCATGAGAAGTAATAGCTGTGTTTTAAGCAAGAAGGTAAGACGATAATATTTGGATTTTTTTAATATATAATTATGGTTGCAGAGCAGACCATATTTTTAGGAGGCAGTAATAAGGAAAATAGTTGTAAGGTCACTGTAATATTCCAGGTGGCAGATAATAGTAACCTGCCCTTGGGTAAAGGCATATGAGAGAAGCAGAGTGAAAATAAAATACTGGTAGTGCCATTCACACCAAGAAAAGTACAGAGGAATTATCATAGCTCTCTGACTGAGAGTGGACAATACACGATAGTTCTCATTCTGTTTTAACCTAAGGCATATTTCTGAGATGAATGAACATCATTATAACACAGCAGTGCTCTATGATGCAGTGCTGAGCTACAGGTCAAGTCATCAAGGTCATCCACAGAATTGATTTTTTGACCTGTAAAATAAATAACATTTCAAAATGTTCCCAAATATTTATCACATATATTAAATGTACAGAAGTGATAATTATCTGTCTTATTATAAGAGCAAAAAGATTAAAAAAGAAACCTTGTATTAATGGCTACTGTTTCTTTTTTTTTTCAACTTTTCTTTTAGATTCAAAGAGTACATGTGCATGTTTGTTACATGGGCAAATCACATGTTTCTGAGGCTTGGTGTACAACCAATTCTATCACCCAGCTAGTGAGCATAGCACCCAAGAGGAAGCATTCCAACCCACAAGCCCCTCTCACTATTTATATAAAATTTACATTGTATTATTATAAATAATTTAGAGATGATTTAAAGAATACATGAGAATGTATGTAGGTTATATGCAAATACTATGCTTTTTAATTTTTAATTTTTAATTTTTGTTGGTGCATAGTATATGTACATGTTTATGAGGTACATGAGATGTTTTGATACAAGCATGCAATATGAGATAATCACATCATGGAGAATGGGGTATCCATCCCCTCAAGCAATTATCCTTTGTGCCACCATCTGATTACATTCTCTTAGTTATTCTAAAATGTACAATTAAATTATTATTGCTGACAGTCACCCTATTGTGCTATCAAATAGTAGAAGGTCTTATTCATTCTTTCTATTTTTAACCCAGCCTCCATCCCAGCCCCCACTTCCCTTTCCATCCTCTGGTAACCATCCTTCTACTCTCTATGTTCAAGAGTTTATTTGCTTCAATTTTTAGATTCCACAAATAAGTGAGAACATGTGATGCTTGTCTTTCTGTGTCTGGCTTATTTCATTTAACATAAAAATCTTCAGTTTCATCCATGTTGTTGCAAATGGTAAGATCACATTCTTTTTTTGGCTGAATAGTATTCCACTGTGTATAAGTACCATATTTTCTTTATCCATTCATCTGTTGATGGACACTGAGGTTGCTTCCAAATCTTGGTTATTGTGAGCAGAGCTGCAACAGACATGGGAGTGCAGACATCTCTTTGATGTACTGACTTCTTTTCTTGTGGGTATATATCCAGCAGTGGGATTGCTAGATTATATAGTAGCTCTATTTGTAGTTTTTTGAGGAACCTCCAAACTGTCATCCATCATGGTTGTACTAAGTTATATTCCCATCAACAGTATATAAGGATTCCCTTTTCTCCATAATTTCTCCAGCATTTGTTTTTGTCTGTCTTTTGGATATAAGCCATTTTAACTGGAGTGAAGTGATATCTTATACTATACCTTTTTATATAAAGGACTTAAGTATTTACAGATTATGGCATATAGTGGGGGTTCTGAAACTGCCCATGGATACTGATGGATGCCTGTATTAGAAATGAACAGGCAAACATCACATGAAAAATTCAATTACTGAGAAAAAATTAAACAACTAATCTAAGAAGACATGTACAGGACTTAAATGTTGAAAACCATATAACACTGATGGAATAATTCAGGGAAGATCTAAATAAATAAAAAGACATGCCAGGTTTATATATCAGAAGACTCAACATAGTAAATATGGCAATTCTCCCTAAATTGATACATAGGTTCAAGGTGATTCCTTCTAAATACCAGCAAGATTTTTTGTAGATATAGACAAGATTATTCTAAAATGTATATGAAAAGACCAAGGAACTAGAATACCCCAATACATCTTGAAAAAAAATAGAAAAATATTAGGAGGAATTTGTCTACTGTATCTCAAGACTTATCTAGTCACGAAGGATAAGACTGAGGAATAAACACATAGCTCAGTGGACAGGGAGAACCCAGAAATCGACCCATGCAAATATTCCCAACTGACTTTGATAATGGATGAAGAAAAGATCAACTTTCAGCAAATGGTGCTGAAGCAATTGTACATTCACCAGCAAAAAAAAAAAAAAGCCTCAATCTCAATCTCACACTTTATACAAAAGTTAATGCCAAATGTATCATGTACTTAAATGTAAAATATAAAACTGTAGAAAACCTGTAGAAAAAATTGTAGAAGAAAATCTTTTGGATCTAAGACTAAGCAAAATGTTCTTTTCATAGAAACCAAAAGCATGATTCATAAAAAAGAAAATTGATAAACTTGACTTCACCAAAATGAAAACCTTTTGCTCTATGAAAGACCTTGTTACAAAGATGAAAAAACAAGTTTCAAACATATTGTCAAACCTCATATAAAACCAACGATTGGCATCTAAAATATACAAAGAACTCTGAAAACTAAACAGTAAAAAGTCAAAAACCCAATTAGAACATGAACAAAAGGCATGGGGAGATACTTCAACCAAAGATGGTATACAGGTGGCCAGGAAAAGGTGTTTGACATCATTAGCCATTAAGAAAATGCAAATGAAACTGTTGTGGGGGGAGGAAGATGGCGCTCTAGAAGCAACTCACCACTGCAGCTCTCAGTCAAGACGCAGAGGGTAAGCAAACACTGCATTTTCAGACGGATCTTTATAGCCCACAGAGCCGGGGAAAAGCCCAGGCGTAAAAGGCACGCAGGACTCAAGCGCAGCGCTCTCCGCTGGCGCAGCCAGGCAGCCAGCGCTGCGGCAGCGGCAAGGCGCATAAAACACACGGGTCTGGGCGCCCTGTTAAACCGACAATTTGAGACTTGGGAGGGCAGATTGCTATGTACATCTGACTGAACGGGTTTTGGACGGTGAACTAGACCAGGAGATTTCTGGGAGGTGAATTGTGAACTAGCGCAGCAGGTGGCTGCACAGGAAATCACACAGATCCCGGTGCCCTTTCGGCCAGCGACTGAGGCACCTGGGAGAGAGTCAACCCTACAACTTAAAAAGAAAAAAAAGCAAAAAGGCTCGGAGGCAGGGAACCAATTGATCAGGCTTGACGGGTCCCACTGCCACAGGGACAAGCAATAAGTCGATTTGGAGTGCTGGGGGTTGAGAGTTCCACTGCGGGAAGAGCTGAACACATGACTGTGCAGCTCGGTGGGGGAGGGGCATCTGCCATTGCCGAGAGCTTCGGCCCCTACTGAGGTCCCGCCCACTGCTGTCGCACTCAGCCGTTGCCAAGGCAACCCGCAATAACAGAGAGACTCCACCTACAGGGCAG
>CM052651.1:25769140-25785315 GCA_028533165.1 Leontopithecus rosalia | reverse complement strand
TCTAGCCCCTCTGCTGTAAGACTGCTGAGGTGCACTCTGGGCCCTACTTGTTTGAGGTACACCTGTAGCAGCTGCAGAACAGTGAGGGATGCTACCAGTTTCTTCTATCTTTGTCCCAGAATGATGCCCGCCAAATGTCAGTCTGATCAGTCCTTTTTGAGGTGATTCTTTGGGTATACCGGGATCAGGGAGCTGTTTGAGGAGACGATCTATACTTTATAGGAGCTCAAGTGCTGTTCTGTGAGCTCCATTCTTCATTCGGTGTTGCTAGGCAAGTACGTTTAAGTCTGTTGTGGCAGAACTCATGAAACTTTTTTTTTTCCTCAGATGTTCTGTCTCGTGGAGTTAGGGCTTTATTTGTGAGTATTGGTTGCACTGTCATGCCCAGCTAGGAGGCAGTCTAGTCTCTATTTGGCTGCCAAGGCTCCGCCCTGCTGGCGTGAGGTTTGCCCTTTTGCTGTGGGCTCCGTCCTGCTGTTTTGGGCTCCGCCCTACTGATGTAGGCTCTGCCCTGCTGATGTGGGTTCTGCCCTGTATGTGGAGTCTCTGTTACTGCGGGTTGCTTTGGCAATGGCTGACTGCCTCAGCAGTGGGCGGGTACCTCAGTAGGAGTCGAAGCTCTTGGCAATGGCAGACGCTCCTCCCCCACCGAGCTGCACAGTCATGTGTTCAGCTCTTCCCGCAGTGGAACTCTCAACCCCCAGCACTCCGAATCGACTTATTGCTTGTCCCTGTGGGGGTGGGTCCCATCGAGCCTGATCACTTGGCTCCCTGCCTCCGAGCCTTTTTGCTTTTTTTTCTTTTTAAGTTGTAGGCTTGACTCTCTCCCAAGTGCCTCAGTCACTGGCCAAAAGGGCACTGGGGTCTGTGTGATTTCCCGTGCAGCCACCCGCTGTGCTGGTTCACAGTTCACCTCCCCGAAATCTCCTTGTCTAGTTCACCATCCAAAACCTGTTCAATCAGATGAACATAGCAGTCTGCCCTCCCAAGTCTCAAATTGTTGGTTTAACAGGGCACCCAGACCAGTGTGTTTCATGCGCTGTGCTGCTGCGGCGGCGCTGGCTGCCTGGCCACACCAGCGGAGAGCGCTGCGCTTGAGTCCTGCATGCCTTTTACACCTGGGCTTTTTCCCCGCTCTGTGGGCTATAAGGATCCGTCTGAAAATGCGGTGTTTGCTTACCCTCTGCGTCTTGACTGAGAGCTGCAGTGGTGAGTTGCTTTTAGAGCACCATCTTCCTCTCCCCCTCCAATTTTTGTCTTTTTATCAACAATCCCATTATTGGATCTATACCCAAAGGATTATAAATTTTTCTATTATAAAGGCACATGCACATGTAGGTTCACAGTAGCAAAGATCTAGAACCAACCCAAATGCTCATCAAGTATAGAGTAGATGAAGAAAATGTCACACATATACACCACAGAGTACTTTGAAGCCATGGAAAAGGGTGAGTTTATTTCCTTCACCAGAACACGGATGAATCTGGAAACTATCATTCTCAGCAAACTGACACAAGAACAGAAAACCAAACATCACATGTTCTCACTCTTAAGTGGTTGTTGAGCAGGGAGAACACATGGATATGGGGAGGGAAACATCACACACTGGGGTGTGTTGGGGGTGGAGGGTTAGGGGAGGGATAATATTGGGAGATTACCTAATATAGGTTACAGGTGCATAGTGGCAGCAAACCACCATGACATGGTATACTTTGTAATAATTTTGCAAGATCTGCATACGTATCCCAGAACTTAAATTATAATAATTTTTAAAACCCTGATATCGTCTGTTGTGCAATGTCTCAGACTAGTTGATTTATACTTTTTGTCTAGATTCACAAATGTTTATGGTAGGAAGATTATTCCCATATCCAATCATCTGTCCTAGCCAAGACCAGAAGTCCTATCCATTGGTTTACACACTCGCAATGTTTTTGGTGACCAGCATAGTTTCAGCATCATAGAATGGCAAATGTCTGTGCTTCACCTTAGTTCCTGAGTTCCTTTCTTTCTTGCCCCAGTCCTCTAGTTTCTGAGAACGTTATGGAGATGTATTGTAATTAAATTATATAAAAGACAGTGCTTATTCATTAGCTCTCTTTTTGAATAGTTGTTGATGTTGTTTGCATTAGTATTTGATAATCCATTTTAGCACATATTTCTCTAAGTCACAACTTTTGGTTAATCAGATAGCATTTTGGGATTATTTAGAGCAAAGGCAGAAAAGAAACAAATATTTTAATGGTAGAGTCAGCCAAAGCTAAATCTAAAATTTGGGTCATTTTCATGGTCATCAAATCATTTCATGATCATCAAACCATCAAAATTTGGGTCATTTTCTTTATCATCAGTCACTCGTTACATTTTTTTTCACTTGCAGGTTATTTGGGGGTTTTCAAATAGACAATATGTATTCACCAGTTGTTTTAGAGTCACACGCAGCTTTAGGTTATGCTTAACAGTGCACCCTGCCAAATAACTACACAGCTGGAGGGTTCACTGGGAGTAGTAGCTGGGTGAGGATCCTCAAAAGATGGGTGTGGACTGAAGGATTTCCCTCCTGCTTTTGTAGCCAGAAGGCTCACTATTAGCATCTTGAAAACACAAGAGGTTATAGTTTATTGTTCATGTTTCCTCCATGGGGAAGCGATGTATGTTTATGCCCTAAAGATTGCACATTTGAAAGAAAAAGCCACTTTCACTGTGGAATTTACCAAATTGACTATCCTCACAGTTTGAATTCACTGGAAAACTGTTAATCCCCACTTCACTTGTGCTTTAAAGTCTCAGCCAAAGGCTTGTAAAAGCCTGAATTTCCAGGTTTTCTCATCTAATACAAATAGCAGTTAAAGACATAATATCATGTTGTGCTTCTCTCAAAGGGCATGTAGCAAAACTGGCTAGCACTACTGCAACATTTTAATTACTAGTGCTTACCACAATTTGTAATAATTACAGTTCATTTTGTAAGCTGGTTCTTAATTGCAAACACTGCTAAAGTAATTGAATAAAAAAGTGCCCTTGTGTGTGTGTGTGTGTGTGTGTGTGTGTGTGTGTGTAGATAAACTATGACTAAGAAAGATGTGGGCTTATAAAGAAATAAAAAAGGTTAGTGCCTTCTACTAGACCAATTTGGAAAACAAGAGATATTAAAAACTGTTTTCTAAACCGAAGACTTAGAACTAAATTCAATCATTTGGACAAGTTATTTCATCATTTATCTATTTTTTCTTTAGTGTAATTCCTAATTTCTATGGTTGTTTACATTAAAGAAAGCTCAGTGAGTGAAATCTACTACAAATGTAAGTAAACTCTCAACTTCTATTTATTATCAGGTAGCAAATCTCAAATATAGAGATAACTCCTGTATAAAAATAATTTTGACCACAAAAAAAAAACCTCTGGAAAACTCTGCTCTTGTTCATGCTTCATCTTAGTAAACACCATTATACCCTATGTAAAGTTAGATGATGTGAGGGAGAAGAATGTTTGGAGGGTGATGGAGATGTGAAGGAGATACTAGGAAAAGCTAAAGTGACATGAAGGGAATGTTCAACAAGAGGGTACACACTCTTGATAAGAAAGCACCTTAGGTTCTAATTTGTTGAAATGAACACAAAGATGTTAGCTCTCTTTCAAAAGCATTGATTCTTCCCCTAACACATATTTTATTATTAACATTATGAATCTTTAGCAAATTTGTAAAGTTTAAGTTTTGGTATTCTTGAAGAGAACATTTTAATTCAAGGCAGTAAAACCAAACAAACAAAATAGCACCCTATTTCCCCCAAGAAGAGTTCAATCTTCTTTGTAGGTGGTTTTGATTACAGGGAGCAGAAATTTGAAAAGTGATGCATCTCATAAAGTGAAAGAGGAATTTTCCCACATTAAGGCAACACTGTGGTGCTTTAAGAAAGGACGAAGAAAAGGACATGTTTTCCCTTAGAATCGTTATATTCCCAGTTCTTAGCACTTCATCGAGCATTCATAGTATGAATGAGGGAGGTTGACCCAGTGATAAGGAGTAAGGCTGTGTAATCATGGGCAACTTATTTGTGGGTAAGATTTCTATTTGTTGAAATGCTTTAATATTTCATAGTTGATTTTTTCTTTTTGGCAAGTATTAAATACACATATATGAATAACAACAGTGTTATTTAGAGTAAATATGTAATAAGTCATAAAGCAATGGAAGTGGTCTAAAACAGGAAGGGAATTACATAGCTGGGAACAGTAATATAGTCTGTCACTGTTTTCAAAGAGCCTTTCTGTTCCTTGGAGTTGTTAAAGTGTCATCTTTTTCTGAAGATAATTGAAATATTTACTTTTCCACAATTACTTTCTTGATTTCTCCATTCAGGTTCATTGCTAACATCATTCATGTTCGTACAGCATGTCATTACTTTCTGATGACACATATACAATGTGCTATAATTAGATTCAATATTGTTCTGTTAACTGTCTAACATACATAACTGAAGGGAAATGCACGTGAGTTTTCCATGTTTGCCAATTTCCATGGTGTAAGTAATCTAACATGGCTGCTTTCAAGCAACCACTCTGATATAATAAAATATAGAACTGGAAAGAGATGTGCAGTAGGAAGTAAAATAGTATTTTTCTTAGTATTATAAACCTGACTGCCTGCTGAGTTAAGGACACAAAGCTAAAATTAATATGATAACAAATATGGTTGGATCTTCCCAAGTGAAAAACTTTTCCATATTAACAATGGGAAATCTGTTGTATATTGGCTTCTATACTGCCACACAATTTATTTTGCCCCAACACCATGTGAAATAGCACTATATCTTATAGCACCTAGTGAATTGCCTTGCTCAAACTAGCTGTTCTGTAACTATTTCTTGAGTTAAATGACTAAATTGGAACTGGGCTTTTATAAATAGCTTTTATTTATAGTAAATTATATTAAGAATCATATTAAAATGAAGAGCAAACAACATAGCTTAAATCAAATACTAGTTTGGCACATTTTAGTCTTGCATACTTCTGAACAAAACAGGTCATAAGGTTGGTTTCAAAACTTAACCATGGTTTTTTTATTCTGAGTAACAGAGTAAGCACACTTCATCCTTATCTATCATTGAAGGCAGCTATTAATTTTTTAGAGAATGCACTGAGCAGCTGTCTAAGGCCTATGAAATATAAAGAGCAGTCAAATTGGAGAAAATCAGAATTTGAAGTCAAGCCACACTAGTGGTGAGTTTACCATGCTGTGTTTTTCCCTTCCAGTAACTCCCTGGCCTGGACCCAACACATCCTGAAACTTGGAAGTGGGCATTAGCATGAATAGATAAAGCTTCAGAGGACTCTCTGGTGGCTGGGCATGGTGGCTGACACCCATAATCCTAGCACTTTGGGAGGCTGGGGCAAGCAGATCACGAGGTCAGGAGATCAAGACCCTACTGGCCAACATAATGAAACCCTGTCCCTACTAAAATAGAAAAAATTAGCCTGGCATAGTGGTGCATACATCTAATTCCAGGTACGCAGGAGGCTGATACAGGAGAATTGCTTGAACCGGAAAGGCGGAGGTTGCAGTGAGCCAAGATTGCACCACTGCACTCCAGCCTAATGACAGAGCAAGACTCTGTCTCAAAACAACAACAACAAACCCTTTGGTTCTGACTTGTGGGGTAGGAGTGTCCTATAAGTAACAGCATCACAGCAAGGGACACACTTTATATCTCTGAGGAAGGATAACCTTTATCTCCAGCCATAGGAGCTGTAGTTTTCAGGGGATAGGCAAATCCCTGTTTCATTTTTCTCTTCCCTCCTGCTTCTTGGCCTTGGATGAAGCTGCAGTAATAGCACACAATGGAGAAGGATCATGAAATCTTCAGTTTTCTGGACAGAAAATACTGGGGATATCAACAGAGAGAAAGAAATTTAGGAAAACAACTGATGAAGTTGCTTATAAACTCTTGGCCTCACTTCTGAGCTTTGTATTTATGAAGCTGACCCTAAATATTATACTAAGTACTCTTAAAACAAAAATAAGACATAGACCACCACCAAAATCTCAGGCCAGCCAATGGGTGTAGAAAACATAGAAAGATATAAATAGCATTTTAGACTTTGAAAACAGAACTAACACTAAAACCACAACCCTCGAAAGGCTAAGCAGAACTTGGGGCCTGAGTTTACCACGTTGATTGCCTGCTAAACTAGATATCAACATTTCTCATAGGTTTTAACCAAGACTCAGACAATCATACCGTAATATTTAAAATGTCTAGAACACAATTCAGGATTTCTTCGCATAGAAGCAGGAAAATACTTAATGTCATGGGAGAAAATAATCAGCATGTACCAAAACCCAGATGACACAGAAATCAGAATTATCTCACAAGGACTTTAAAACCGCTATTATAAAAGTGATACAATAGTAAAGGTAAACACTCTTTTTGAAATGAATAGGATGATAGAAATTCTCAACAAAGTCATAGATATAAAGAATAACAAAATATATTTTACCACTAAAAATTAAAATATGGGAATTAGAAAAACCTCATTATTATTGAAAAGTTTCAATAGCAAAATAGAGAAGACAAAGTAGAAGATAACTGAACATGAAGTTAGAGAATTAGAAATTCATTTCAAACAGTATAGAGGAAATTAATTGGAAAAAATTAGTCTAATCCCAAGGACTTGTGTGACAGTACCAAAAGTTTTAAGAGTCATACACTTGGTGATCTAGGAGAAGCAAAATAGTGTGGTGAGAAAAAGTATTTGAGAAATATAATGACCAAAAGCATCTCAAATTTGGTAAAACAAAAATCAATACTTCAATACACTCAGTAACTAATAATAGCTTTAGTATACTCAGTAACCCCCAAAAAGGATAAATGTAGATAAATCAGGAGATCAAGACCTTACTGGCCAACATAGTGAAACCCTGTCTCTACTAAAAGAGAAAAAATTAGCCTGGCATGGTGGTGCACACATCTAATTCCAGGTGCTCGGGAAGCTGATGTGGGAGAATTGCTTGAACCTAATTGCTTGATTATGATTAAGATCAGACACATCATAATCAAATAGCTAAAAACCAAACACAAAGAAAAGTATGTGAAATTAGAGAAATATGGTATACTACTTAGAGCAGAATGATGATTTGAATGATTGCAAAAATCTCATCTGAAGCCATGGTGTCTAGGGGAAGTGTAAATGCTGAAAAGAAAAGGACCATCTCCGTACAATTCTATATCCCATGAAAATATTCTTTAAGAATTAAGATCAAATAAGTATATGTAAAGTGTAGGAAAACTAAGATAATTCATTATCTGAAGACCTGCTCAAAAATAATTGTGAAAGGTAATTTTCACAAAAAAGGAAAACTTGATCAGAAGCTCAAAACAACTTGAAAAAAATTCAAAAAACAGAAATGATAAATACGGCCAGGTGCAGTGGCTCACGCCTGTAATTCCAGCATTTTGGGAGGCCGAGGTGGGTGGATCACGAGGTCAAGAGATCAAGACCATCCTGGTCAACATGGTGAAACCCTGTCTCTACTAAAAATACAAAAAAAAAAAAATAGCTGGGCATGGTGGCGTGTGCCTGTAATCCCAGCTACTCAGGAGGCTGAGGTAGGAGAATTGCCTGAACCCAGCAGGTGGAGGTTGTGGTGAGCCGAGATCACGCCATTGCACTCCAGCTTGGGTAACAAGAGTGAAACTCCATCTCAAAAAAAAAAGAAATGATAAATACGTGAATAAATATAATAGACTATACCTCTCCTCTTCAGTATTTAAAATATTTTTCACAGTTGAAAGAGAAGTGAAAACTTTTTGAAAAGGTTCTCAATGTAGGTATAATACATAAGTCAGTATAACATAGGCTGTGCATGGTGGCTCATGCCTCTAAGTAATCTCAGCACTTTGAAAGGCTGAGGCAGGTGGATCACTTGAGGTCAAGAGTTTGAAACCAGCTTAACCAACATGGCTAAACCTTCCATCTACAAAAACTACTATATATATGTTGGCTGGGCATGGTGGCACATGCCTGTAGTTTCAGCTGTTCAGGAGGCTGAGGCAGGAAAATTACTTGAACCAGGAAGCATAGGCTGCAGTGAGCCAAGATTATGCCACCGTACTCCAGCCTGTGTGACACATTGGGACTCCATCTCAAAAAAAGAAAAAAGAAGTCAACATAACATAAAGAGAGGACAATAAAGGGACATTGAAGCAGGTAAGGCTTCTTAAAATCTACTTGCAGTAGTTAAAAGTTAATTGTAAGTAAATTTAAAAGTTAAGTGTGTATAGTATAACACCTAGAACAATGACGAAAATAAAGATAAGTATGTATGTTCTCCAGAAAAAATAAATATATGAAAATGGGATACTAGAGGGAAAGAGAGAAGATCAAATAGTACAAAAGAAATATGGAAATAGGGAAGGGGAAAAGAAAAATAAACAGAAGAAACATAGAAAAGAAAGTTAAACCTATATTTGCACATATAATCACACTCTATGTAAATTGTCTGCACATACTTAAATGACAGAGACGTCAGAATAGATTTTAAAAACTGTCCCAACTGTGGTGGTTAATTTTATATGTTACCTTGAGTGAACCACAGGATGCACGGATATTCTGAGTGCTTCTGAATGAGATTAACATTTGGATTGGTAGACTCAGTAAATTGCCCCCAATGTAGGTGGGTCTCATCTAAATGGGAGAAAGGTCATCAATATGTGCATTCAACTTCCAGAGATACACTGTTGCGTGTATTCACCAGTTTGCAAACTCTTTCTGAGGAGAATCTGAAAACTAACATTTCCAGCAAAATCCTGTGTTATATGAAATAGCAGTAAGACTGACTCTAAAACACAGGAGAAACATATCATATTTGTGAAACTGCTCCAGTGTGTGTGCGATCAGCTAAGAGAATTTCATCTATGTTTTGATTCAGTAGGATAGAAACACTTTTCTTACAGAAGATGGATTTGTTCATTTCAGGTGGAAAGTGGGCATATGCTTGAATGAGTAATCTCTCACCTTCAAAACTCAAAGGAAGATTCCTGGGAGAAAGATGGTCATCATGTGCATTCAACTTACAGAGATACACTGTTGCATGTATTCAGCAGTTTGCAAACTCTTTCTGAGGAGAATCTGAAAACTAACATTTCCAGCAAAATCCCATGTTATACAAAATAGCAGTAAGACTGCCTGTACAACACAGAAAAAATGTACCTGTATAACTGCTCTTGTGTGTGTGTGTTCAACTAAGAGGGTTGCATCTATATTTCGATTCAGCAAGTTAAAAACAGTTTTCTTACAGAAGCTAGATTTATTCATGACAGACAGATGGGGGTATATGCTGGAATGAAAAATCTCACCTTCAACACTCAAAGGAAGCTATCTGTGGGAAAGGTTGTTAATGTGTGCATTCACATACAGAGTTACACTGTTGTGTGTATTCAGCAGTTTGCAAATGCTTTCTGTCTAGAATCTGAAAACTGACATTTCCAGCAAAATCCCGTGTTATAAGAAATAGCAGTAAGGCTGCCTGTAGGACGCAGAAGAAAAGTATCCATGAAACTGCTCTGGTGTGTTTGTGTTCAACTAAGAGGGATGCATCTATATTTCAATTCAGCGGGTTAGAAACACTTACAGAAGCTATTTTTTTTTATTCCAGACGTAAAGTGCACAGATGATGGAATGAGAAATCTCTCACCTTCAAAACTCAAAGGAAGCTGTCTGGGAGAAAGGTTGTCAAGTGTGTATTCAACTTACAGAAATACACTGTTTTGTGTATTCAGAAATTTGCAATGCTTTCTGTGGAGACTCTGAAAACTGACATTTACAGGAAAAATCTCATGTTATACGAAATAGTAGTAAGATTCCCTGTAAAACACAAAAGAAACGTATCTGTGATAATGCCCTGGTGTGTGTGTGTTCAAATAAAAGATTTGCATCCATGTTTCAATTCAGCAGTTTAGAAACACTTTTCTTACTGATGTTAGATTTGTTCATTCCAGATGGAAAGTTGGTGTATGCTGGAATGAAAAATAGCTCACTTTCAAAACTCAAAGGAGCTGTCTGGAAGAAAGGTGGTCAGTGTGTGTGTTCAACTCACAGAGTAATACTGTTGTGTGTATTCAGCAGTTTGCTAACACTTTCTGTGGAAAATCTGAAAACTGTCATTTCCAGCAAAATCCCGTGTTACATGAAATAGCAGTAAGACTGCTTGTAAAACCCAGAAGAATCCTATCTGTAAAACTGTTGAGGTGTGTTTCGTTCTAAGAAAGTTGCATCTATTTTTCAATTCAGAAGGTTACAAACACTTTTCTTACAGAAGACAGACTTGTTCATTCCAGACAAAGAGCGGGCATATGCCATAATGAGAAATCTTTCACCTTCAAATTTTAAAGGAAGCTATCTTGAGAAAGGTTCTCAATGTGCCCATTAAACTTACAGAGTTACACTTTTGTGTGTATTTGGCAGTTTGAAACGCTTTTGTGGAGAATCTGAAATATGGCATTTCTGGCAGAATCCCGTGTTGCATGGAATAGCAGTAAGATTGCCTGAAAAACAGAAAAAATGTAAGTATAAAACTGCTCGGGTGTTGTGTGTTCAACTAAGAGAGTTGCGACTATGTTTTGATTCAGCGGGTTAAAAACGCTTTTCTTACAGAAGCTAGATTTGTTCATTCCATATGTAAAATGCTCATGTGGTGGAATGAGAAATCTCTCACCTTCAAAACTCAAAAGCTGTCTGGGAGAAAGGTTGTCAATGTGTGCTTTCAACTTAGAATTGTGTGTATTCAGCACTTTGCAAAGGCTTTCTGTGGAGAATCTGAAAACTGTCATTTTCAGCAAAATCTCATGTTATATAAAATAGCAGTAAGATTGTCTGCAAGAAACAGAAGTAACATATCTCTGAAGCTGTTCTGGTGTGTGTGCATTCAACTAAGAGAGTTGCATCTATGTTTCAGTTCAGCAGGTTAGAAACACTTTTCTTACGGAAGCTAGATTTCTTCATTCCAGACATAAAGTGCACATCTGTTAAAAGGAGAAATATCTCAACTTCAAAACTCAAGAGAAGCTATCTGAGAGAAAGGTTATTAATGTTTGCATTCAACTTACAGATTTACAGTGTTGTGTGTATTCAGTCATTTGCAAATGCTTTCTGTGGAGAAGCTGAAAACTTACATATCCAGCAAAATCCCATCTTATACAACACAGCAGTAGGACTGCCTGTAAAGTACAGAAGAGACGTGTCATTGAAACTGCTCTGGTTTGTGTGCATTCAACTAAGAGAGTTGCATCTATGTTTCAATTCAGCAGGTTAGAAATACTTTAACTTTAGAAAATGATTTTAAAAATTTTATTTTTTATTTTTACTTTTATTTTACTTTTATTTTTATTTATTTTATTTTTTGTTGCATTTTACGTTTTGGGGTACATGTGCAGAACTTGCAAGATAGTTGCATAGGTACACACATGGCAGTGGGTTTTGCTGCCTTCCTCCCCTTCATGCACATTTGGCATTTCTCCCCAGGCTATCCCTCCCCAGCTCCCCCTCCCCACCATCCCTCCCCTGTTCCCCCCAATAGACCCCAGTGTGTAGTACTCCCTTCCCTGTGTCCATGTGTTCTCTTTTTTCATCACCCGCCTATGAGCCAGAATATGTGGTATTTAATTTTCTGTTCTTGTGTCAGTTTGCTGAGAATGATGTTCTCCAGATTCATTCATATCCCTACAAAAAACATGAACTCATCATTTTTGATTGCTGTATAATATTCCATGGTGTATATGTGCCACATTTTTTCAGTCCAGTCTATCATTGATGGGCATTTGGGTTGGTTCCCTGTCTTTGCTGCTGTAAACAGTGCTGCAATGAATATTCGTGTGCATGTGTTTTTATAGTAGAACAATTTATATTTCTTTGTATATATACCCAGTAATGGGATTGCTGGGTCAAATGGAATTGCTATTTCTAGGTCCTTGAGGAATCGCCACACTGTCTTCCACAATGGTTGAACTAATTTACACTGCCACCAGCAGTGTAGAAGTGTTTCTATTTCTCCACATCCTCTCCAGCATCTGTTGTCTCCAGATTTTTTAATAATCACCATTCTAACTGGCATGAGGTGGTATCTCAATGTGGTTATGATTTGCATCTCTCTAATGACCAGTGATGATGAGCATTTTGTCATATGTTTGTTGGCCTCATGTATGTCTTTTTTGTAAAGTGTATGTTCATATCCTTTACCCATTTTTGAATGGGCTTGTTTTTTCTCTGTAAATCTGTTTGAGTTCTTTGTAAATTCTGAATATCAGCCCTTTGTCAGATGGGTAAACTGCAAAAATTTTTTCCCATTCTGTTGGTTGCTGATTCCCTCTAGTGACTGTTTCTTTTGCTGTGCAGAAGCTGTGGAGTTTAATGAGATCCCATTTGTCTATTTTGGCTTTTGTTGCCAATGCTTTTGGTGGTTTGGTCATGAAGTAGGATCATAGGCCTATGCCTATGTACTGAATGGTTTTTCCTAGATTTTCTTCTAGGGTTTTTCTGGTGCCAGGTCTTATGTTTAAGTCTTTAATCCATCTGGAGTTAATTTTAGTGTAAGGTGTCAGGAAGGGGTCCAGTTTCTGCTTTATGCACATGGCTAGCCAGTTTTCCTGACACTATTTATTAAACAGGGAATCCTTTCCCCATTGCTTGTTTTTGTCAGGTTTATCAAAGATTGTATGGTTGTATGTATGTTGTGTTGCCTCCAATGCCTCTGTTCTATTCCATTGGTCTATATCTCTGTTTTGGTACCAGTACCGTGCTGTTTTGATTATTGTAGCCTTGTACTATAGTTTGAAGTCTGGTAGTGTGATGCCTCCTGCTGTATTCTTTTTGCTTAGAATTGACTTGACTATGCAGGCTTTCTTTCGGTTCCATATGAAGTTCATGGTGGTTTTTTCCAGTTCTGTGAAGAAAGTTGATGGTAGCTTGATGGGGATAGCGTTGATTCTGTAAATTACTTTGGGCACTATAGCCATTTTCACAATATTGATTCTTCCTAACCATAAACGTGGAATGTTTCTCCATCTGTTTGTGTCCTCTCTTATTTCGTTGAGCAGTAGTTAGTAGTTTTCCTTGAAGGGGTCCCTTCTGTTCCTTGTAAGTTGTATTCCTAGGTATTTTATTCTTTTTGTAGCAATTGTGAATGAAACATCATTTTTTATTTGGCTCCCTTTCAATCTGTTATTGGTGTATAGGAATGCTTGTGATTTTTGCACATTGACTTTGTATCCTGAGACTTTGCTGAAGTTGCTTATTAGTTTCAGGAGTTTTTGGGCTGAGGTGATGGGGTGTTTTAGGTATACTATCATGTCGTGGGCAAATAGAGACAATTTGGCTTCCTCCTTTCTTTTTGAATACATTTTATTTCTTTTTCTTGCCTGATTGCTCTGGCTAGAACTTCCAGTACTATATTGAATAGGAGTGGTGAGAGAGGGCATCCTTGTATCGTGCTGGATTTCAAAGGGAATGCTTCCAGCTTTTGCCCATTCAGTATGATATTGGCTGTTGCTTTGTTGTAAATAGCTTTTATTACATTGAGATACGTTCCATCAATACCGAGTTTATTGAGGGTTTTTAGCATAAAGGGCTGTTGAATTTTGTCAAAGGCCTTCTCTGCGTCAATTGAGATAATCGTATGGTTTTTGTTTTTGGTTCTATTTATGTGGTCAATTACGTTTACTTTTTTTCTTTTTATTACATTTTAAGTTTTGGGGTGCATGTGCAGAACACGCAAGATAGTTGCATAGGTAAACACGTGGCAGTATGTTTTGCTGCCTTCTGCCCCTTCACCCACATTTGGCATTTCTCCCCATGCCATCCCTCCCTCACTCCCCCCCCCGCTGTCCCTCTCCTGTTTTCCCCAATAGACTTCAGTGTTTAGTACTCCCTTCCCTGTGTCCATGCGTTCTCATTGTTCATCACCCACCTATGAGTGAGAATATAAAATTTCATTTTCTGTTCTTGTGTCAGTTTACTGAGAATGATGTTCTCCAGATTCATCCATGTTCCTACAAAGGACATGAACTCATTTTTGATTGCTGCATAATATTATGTAGTGTATATATGCCGCATTTTCCCAGTCCAGTCTATCATGAATGGGCATTTGGTTTGGTTCCAGGTCTTTGCTATTGTAAACAGTGCTGCAGTGAACATTCGTGTGCATGTGTCCTTATAGTAGAACGATTTATAGTCCTTTGGATATATACCCAGTAATGGGATTGCTGGGTCTAATGGAATTGCTATTTCTAGATCCTTGAGGAATCGCCACACTGTCTTCCACAATAGTTGAACTAATTTATACTCCCACCAGCAGTGTAAACGTGTTCCTATTTCTCCGCATCCTCTCTAGCATCTGTTGTCTCCAGATTTTTTAATGAATGCCATTCTAACTGGCCTGAGATGGTATCTCAATGTGGTTTTGATTTGCATCTCTATAATGACCAGTGATGATGAGCATTTTTTCATATGATTGTTGGCCTCTTGTATATCTTCTTTTGTAAAGTGTCTGTTCATTTTTAAATGGGCTTGTTTGCTTTTTTCTTGTAAATCTGTTTGAGTTCTTTGTAAATTCTGGATATCAGCCCTTTGTCAGATGGGTAAACTGCAAAAATTTTTTCCCATTCTGTTGGTTGCTGATTCCCTCTAGTGACTGTTTCTTTTGCCATGGAGAAGCTGTGGAGTTTGATGAGATCCCATTTGTCTATTTTAGCTTTTGTTGCCAATGCTTTTGGTGGTTTGGTCATGAAGTAGGACCATAGGCCTAGGCCTATGTACTGAATGGTTTTACCTAGATTTTCTTCTAGGGTTTTTCTGGTGCCAGGTCTTATGTTTAAGTCCTTAATCCACCTGGAGTTAATTTTAGTGTAAAGTGTCAGGAAGGGGTCCAGTTTCTGCTTTCTGCACAAGGCTAGCCAGTTTTCCCGACACTATTTATTAAACAGGGAATCCTTTCCTTATTGCTTGTTTTTGTCAGGTTTATCAAAGATTGTATGGTTTTAGGTATGTTGTGTTGTCTCCAATGCCTCTGTTCTGTTTCATTGGTCTATATCTCTGTTTTGGTACCAGTACCATGCTGTTTTGATTATTGTAGCCTTGTACTATAGTTTGAAGTCTGGTAGTGTAATGCCTTTTGCTGTGTTCTTTTTGCTTAGAATTGACTTGGCTATGCGGGCTCTCTTTCGATTTCATATGAAGTTCATGGTGGTTTTTTCCAGTTCTGTGAAGAAAGTCTATGGTACCTTGATAGGGGTAGCATTGATTTTGTAAATTACTTTGGGCACTATAGCCATTTTCACGATATTGATTTTTCCTAACCATAAATGTGGAATGTTTCTCCATCTGTTTGTGTCCTCTCATTTCATTGAGCAGTGGTTTGTAGTTTTCCCTGAAGAGTTCCCTTACGTTCCTTGTAAGTTGTATTCCTAGGTATCTTATTCTTTTTGTAGCAATTGTGAATGGCAGTTCGTTCTTGATTTGGCTCTTTTTCAGTCTATTGTTGGTGTATTGGAATGCTTGTGATTTTTACACATTGACTTTATATCCTGAGACTTTGCTGAAGTTGCTTATTAGTTTCAGGAGGTTTTGGGCTGAGACGATAGGGTCTTCTAGATATACTATGATGTCATCTGCAAATAGAGGCAATTTGGCTTCCTCCTTTCCAATTTGAATACCCTTTATTTCTTTTTCTTGCCTGATTGCTCTGGCTGGAACTTCCAGTACTATATTGAATAGGAGTGGTGAGAGAGGGCATCCTTGTATCGTGCTGGATTTCAAAGGGAATGCTTCCAGTTTTTGGCCATTCAGTTAGATATTGGCTGTTGGTTTGTCGTAAATAGCTTTTATTATAATGAGGTACGTTCCATTGATACCGAGTTTATTGAGGGTTTTTAGCATAAAGAGCTATTGAATTTTGTCAAAGGCCTTCGCTGCCTCTATTGAGATGATCATGTGGTTTTTGTTCTTGGTTCTGTTTATGTGGTGAATTACGTTTATAGACTTGCGTATGTTGAACCAGCCTTGCATCCCCGGGATGAATCCTACTTGATCATGATGGATAAGCTTTTTGATGTGCTGTTGCAATCGGCTTGCCAGTATTTTATTGAAGATTTTTGCATCTATGTTCATCATGGATATTGGCCTGA
>CM052651.1:25727901-25768640 GCA_028533165.1 Leontopithecus rosalia | reverse complement strand
AGAACAGAAAAGGAAACACCGTATATACTCACTCACAGGCAGGTGATGAACAATGAGAACACATGGACACAGGGAAGGGAGTACCACACACTGAGGTCTATTGGGGGAAATAGGGGAGGGACAGTGGGGGGGGAGCGGGGGAGGGATGGTATGGGGAGAAATGCCAAATATGGGTGAAGGGGCAGAAGGCAGCAAAACACACTGCCACGTGTGTACCTATGCAACTATCTTGCATGTTCTGCACATGTACCCCAAAACCTAAAATGCAATAAAAATTTAAAAAGAAAGAAAACAATCTTCAGCTTCGACCACCACAGGAAAACAGCTAAAACAATCAAGTAAAGGGCTCTGTGATTCACAGAACCAAAGAGAATACAGCTGAAAGCAGACTGTGCTTTTAAGATTGGGTTCATATTGAATAGCTTGTTGAACAAGCAGGCAAAAATGTAGTCATCCAAACAGATCATGCTATTCACAAGCCTTTGTTGGACTCACATCTGCAGGCTGGGAATTCTAGGAATTTTGGTCAGACTGGGCCGTGTTTGCTGTTTTTCAACATGTCAAGAAACACGGTAGAAAAAAAGCAGACTGTGAAAAAATACTTACAACAAAGGGTTAAGATCCTTAACATAAACGAGCTCCTAAAAGTCATCATGAAAAACAAAAACAATTTGGCTAAAAAAAAAGAAGGCAAAGATATTGTTACCCACACAATGGGTAGGTTTGGTCACTTGGTGGAGGACAACCATTCACGGAGGATTTAGCAGGGGGATTTTACTACTTGCAACAAGTAAGGAGAACACCAGGGATAGCTCCCAAAGGAGTGCCTGCCCAAGCTGAGGGCCAGGTCAGGTTTTATAAGCATAGAGTAATGACGTGTGATCTTATTGGCTATTGCAATGAGGTGATGCCTGGTGGCACAATCTGACTGGATTCTGCCATGGGATGATACCAAAGCTCCATCTGATTAGATCCTGAATTCTGGCATGTCGTGTCCTCTTCTTTTTTTTTTTTTTTTTGAGACGGAGTTTCACTCTTGTTGCCCAGGCTGGAGTGCAATGGCGCAATCTCAGCTCACCGCAACCTCTGCCTCCTGGGTTCAGGCAATTCTCCTGCCTCCGCCTCCTGAGTAGCTGGGATTACAGGCATGTGCCACCACGCCCAGCTGATTTTTTGTATTTTTAGTAGAGACGTGGTTTCACCATGTTGACCAGGATGGTCTCGATCTCTTGACCTCGTGATCCACCTGCCTTGGCCTCCCAAAGTGCTGGGATTACAGGCTTGAGCCACGGCGCCCGGACATGTCCTCTTCTTAATTCAGTCCCTGCCTCTCAGTCTGAGCACTTACATTCCCCCTCTGGCCACACACTTGGTTTATCTGGATTTGCTCAGGTTATGTGACCTGAGGGTCCATGGCAACTGAACAACTCACAACTTTGCTACATAAAAGTCTAACCAGATTGGTCTGGTGTAGCTACCACAAGAGTAGGCAATTCAAAGAAGAATCATAAATGGCAACAAGTATTTTTAAAAATTATCAACCCTCCTGATGGTCAGAAATTTGCAAATCTGATAATAAGAGACCATTCCCACTGATGAGATCAGCCAAAGTTAAAAGCATTCACATTTGTGGAGAACCTGGGGGACTTTGTAATCTGGGACCATTTGCATCCGAATCATCTGGTGGACTTATTTAAAGGCAGATTCCAATTGCTAAAACCTTGAAGGACCCAGATGTCCTTCAACAGAGTAACTGACAAACTGTCGTACATCCATATGGTGGAATACTACTCGGCACTAAAAAGGAACAAACCACTGATACAGACAGTAACTTAGATGAATCTCAAAGGCATTATTCTGAGTGAATAAAGCCAGGCTCAAATTCTGGACTTGAAAAGAACAAAACAATAGTGACAGAAAAAAGCCCTATGTTTACCAAGGGAGTGAGATGCAGTCAGCTGTGGGTAGAAATTGGTAGCTAAGGGAGCTTGTTGGGCTGGTGGAACTTTTCTGTATGCATTGTGGTGGTTACACAAATCCACCACCTGTGCTAGAATTCATAGAACTCACACACTCCACTATTGCCTCCCCAAAGTCAAATTTACTGTGTGAAAATTAAACAAAGACGACCCATATGAATCCACCTCAGGCCTAAACATCACAATCTCACAATCTCTGGGGAGGTGGGTCTGAGCTGATGGCTTTTCCTAACAATCTCTCGGTAGTTCTCATGGACACTACGTTTTGAGGACCACTGGCTGGCATCCACCGTGAGATGAGAGTAAGTGTAATTAGGAGATTCTATCAAAACACAGGCTGTGCCTACCCTCCCACTCAGTGCTTGAACATCCCTTCCCTTCATCACTCTGGGAAAGGATCCTGCTCAACACTCTACTCATTCAAACCTGGAATGCGAAACTTTAATGAAGGTTGCTCTACTGAAATTTTTCTCCCCACCAAACATGTCTGTGATCCATGAAAGAAAGTGCCCAGAGAAACCAGGACTGTGGAATTCTGGCTCCACTGTGCCCCTCACTGCCCCTGAGAAAACAGATCCCCTTCCTGTCTGCCCACCTCTTTCCCTGACACCTCCCCAGCAGCAGTACTGTATTCCCAGTTCCTCTCAAGACATGTTCTGAATGGCCTTCTGGTATCCCTCATTGCCTCCAACTCAAGATGTCTAAAAACAAAACTCACTGTCTTCCCACTCAAACATCCTCCCCTTTCTGCCTGCCTACCCCAGTCAATATTGTCTTCAGCCTTCCTGGCTTCGATCCTTGATTCACCGGCTCCCAGGCTTCTTTTCCCCATGTGTGATTAGTCACTAAGTCTTAGTAGTGATGAGGGTTTCCTGCACCATGACTGTCCGGCTGCTTTTCCCTCTCCCATTTCCTCAGCCACCAGCAATTCCAGACCCCTCTTTACTGCATATGTATTCTGGCGAGATCAACTACCAAGACAAAGCTCAGATGACACCTACAAAAGGTTTTCATGGCTTGTGATCCTCTGGCTTCACCTGTATTATACTTCATAAGGCAACTGACTATCTTGTGACCTCTTCCCCATGGGCTCTACCTCTCTTTGCAGCCCCAGTGCCTGGCACATGCTTAGCACACAGCTCACTGCAGCAGCTCAATGAGTTTTGTGGACTGGATGTTTGCTTGTGGGAAGTGGAAGCAGGGACCAGAGAGATGGAGGGGCAGGACGGTCCTATTCAAATATGCACTGATCATCCTGTCTTACGTGCGGGCACCAGATGAATCCAAGAGCTCTCAACTTGTGAAGGGTTGGATGAAAGCTATGGAATCCCTCCTCAGAAAAGCAAACAAACTCACACAATGATGGCCAGTTTCAGGGTCATTGGCCTCCTGAGGCGTATCCACAATCACCATGTCAGAAAACCCTGCTCCTTCCTTGCATTCAACTGGGCACATCACTGTCAAACTAATTTTTATGAAACATGATAAACTCTCATCAGAAATGTACTACAGGTTATGTATTCGTTGTCCAAGATACTTGCCACCAGAAGTGTTTCAGATTTCAGATTTTTTGGACTTTGGAAGGTTTGCATTATACTTACCTAGGGATACCTTTGGCATCCCTAATCGGAAACTCTGAAGTCAGATTAGTGATACTCAACTTGTATTGAGGAGAGCAATTCTGAATGTTTTGGCTTGGCAGTCATGCTATTTTTGTGCCCATCTAAATATACTTACTACCTACTATCCCCAGTGTGTCCTCAGGCTATGGAGGCCAGAGAGAGGTGTGAGTAGAATGGCCACCAGTGGTGCCTTCCCTGAGCATGTGGCCACTGGTGCTCAGAAAAGAGTTGTCTGGGGGCCAGCCAAAGGCTGATGGGGAAGCTCATGTAAGAGCTCACCTGTGTTGACCAGCTCTCTCGCTTGCTCCAGTTCCTATGCTGTTCCCTTTACTCAGCATGTGGTCCTCAGCATGCTGACTTTTCCCTGCAGGGAACAAGTATTCATGTCTGGACGCACGTCACAACTAGGGAAGGAGTGCCACTGACGTTGAGTAGGTGGAGGATAGGGATGCTGCTGAGCCTCCTGCAATGCACAGGACAGCCCCCACCATGAAGAACTTCTGGCCTCAAACGTGGATAGAAAAGATCCTGGTCTGCAGAGCCCTGTCCACCCATGGTCAATCCTGAAACGCTCCCCTGCCTCACTGAGACTTTCCTGGGCCCTCTGGTCTTCTAGGATCTTCCCTTTCTCTCACACCTGTCCTGCCTGGGCAGCATTTCACCCAGCAACCCAGTGCCTGACCCTTGAACTGGCCTCACCCAATCCTGCGCTTCTTTGACGCATATCCTCAGTGAGGTTCTAAGCTCATTGTAGGCAGGGAGGCTCGTTTTCCTATGGGCCTGAGTACAAGGTCACTGTGTGACAAATACGTGTTGGCCCTCATAGTTTCCTGAAGCACAGAATAAAAAGTAAAATTGCCTAAATTTATAGATTTCAAGATACGGGAACAAAGGAATTGTGTTTAAATGTAAAAGAGAAGTTCTAGATTTTCCACAGAATTTACATTCTTCTTATTGTAAGGAATACACCTGGTAATGGAACTCAAATATCAGCTTGGATCACCCTGTCCTTTGAAATTTAAGGTAAAGTTAGACTCAACTCTTATCCAGCACACGACGGAAACCGTGTTTCCCACCCAGGGACTGTGTGGGAGGTTGTGTGCTCAGATGTCACTTACATCCCCCCATCTGCTCCTGAGTTTCCTCTCTTCAGCCTCCCCTCTCAAGGCCTCCTTCCTATCCTGGCACTGGCTCCTAGAATCCCCGGCACAGGGTCTTTGTCTGTGTAGAGTCTTCACAGAGGTTAGAAACATAGAGTTAAAAATTAAGTAGTAGACAGCTTTGATTTCTTGATGGCCTTATTTCTAAAACCTTTCAGCCACCCCAGTCACGGAACTTCTCCCTCTAGACTTCAGCCTCCTGCTTGGTCTCTTTGCACCATCTTTGCCTTCCTTCCCTTCCTCACATCCTCCCTGGCCCCATCTTCCAATTCCTCTGAACTCTGCAGAGCAGCCAGCTCTTCCTCAGGCTTCGTCTTCCCCTCCCCAAGCAGGCGGGACATCCTGACCCTAAACAAAGGCAGTTCTCTCCCTAAGAAACACTGGTACCTTTTTTTCTTGGCACTCCATGGACACAAAGCTCTGAGTTCTGGTGAACAGAGACTCAGCCATGAGTGCCGTTACTATCAGTTGAGATGGGAAGGAGAGCTCAGCAGAAGAAAAGGCCGGTGTGGATGCACACTGGCTCCTGAGAAGCCGGGAAGTCTGCTGTAATGGGTTTCTGTTTCTAAGTGGCGTTCACTGCCGGCTGTGTGTTGTCTACGTGTTTTTCTTTCTTACCAAACCTCGGAGGTCTGGGGGCACCATATAAGTCACACATGTGGGCAGGGCTGGCCATCGGTGCCAATGGGAGCTGCCTCTGTCAAGGCACACAAGGCTGGTGCGCGAGTCCCTGGGGATGACCATAAGTGCCTCACTTTGGCGCTGAAGAAAGGCACAGACAGCGCGCCACTTTGGGGAAGGCTTTTTGTTGCTGGTTTTACGCATATATATACACACATATATATACATACATATATATGTATACAATGTGCTATAAAGTGATTTTTATTTTGTGAGTGATACAGGCTTATGATTTAAAAATTAAGAAGAAAGTTAAAAAGAGGATAAAACATGTACTCTCTTTAGAAGAAATGATCATAATGACTATTTCAGCATACTTCCTGTGGCTCTGAGAAGAATTTTTAGGAAATAAGGGGCTTTTCATCTCCAGGGAGATGCTGGAGTCAGTTCTACCCCAAGGCAAAACCCTTCTCATCTTAGGGGCCAGACACCGAAGATCAGAAACAGTTCGACTCCTGCCCTGAGAAAGTGTCTGTCTCCTCCTTGGAGTTAATGTGGATGCTTCCTAGACAACTTGGAGGTTTTATGGGTCCTCTCGCCTCTTAAGATTAATTGAGTTATTCAGTAAATACAGGTTGAGCATCCCTAATCCAAAAACGCAAAATGCTCCAAAATCTAAAATGTTTTTATCACCACCATGACCCTAAAAGGAAATGCTCACTGGAGTATTTTGGATGTTGGATCTCAGATGAGGGATGTTCCACCAGCATGGATTCTGCAAATATTCCAAAATAAAAATAACAACATTTGAAATCTGAAACACTTCCAGTTCCAAGTATTTCACATAAGGGACACTCAACCTGCACTTAGGGAGTGGTGCTAGGAGTGGTGCCAGGCACTGTTCTAAGCACCGAGGGTGCCTGCAACAGCAACGTCCATGCTTCTCCCTCGCAGAGGACAGAGCCATGAACAGGGAGAGTCTCTTCACTTTTCTGGGCCTTAGTTTCCTCCCCAGGCAAGTAAACTGAGGAGGCTGTACCCAATTAAACATCGTCAGAGCTTAGTGGAATCACGTGGATGCCTGTTTGTCTTAAGTAGGAGCATTTATTTAAAGAATCTTAAAACACTAAAAATTTTAATGACCTCTGCATCATTTTATTTTTTGTTATGTCCGGGTTTGTCTGTTTTTTGTTTTGTTTTTCGGTTTGGTTTGGTTTTGAGACAGTCTCATTCTGTTGCCCAGGCTGGACAGATCACACATGATCTTGGCTCACTATAACCTCCACCTCCCAGGTTAAGTAATTCTCCTGCCTCAGCCTCCCGAGTAGCTGAGATTACAGCCACTCACCATCACAGCTGGCTAATTTTTGTATTTTCAGTAGAGATGAGTTTTCACCATGTTGTCCAGGCTGGTCTCGAACTGCTGACCTCAAATGATCTGTCTGCCTTGGCCTCCCAAAGTGCTGAGATTACAGGCATGAGCCACCATACCCAGCCAGATGTCCAGATATGTTTAAATATAAAAATAAAATCTGGTGTTGGGAAAACTGGCTAGCAATATGCAGAAAGCCGAAACTGGACCCCTTCCTGATACCTTACACTAAAATTACTCCAGATGGATTAAAGATCTAAGCATAAGACCTAACAACATAAAAACCCTAGAAGAAAACCCAGACAAAACCATTCATGACATAAGCATAGGCAAAGACTTCATGACTAAAACACCAAAAGCAATGGCAACAAAAGCCAAAATAGACCAATGGGACCTAATTAAACTTCAGAGCTTCTGTACAGCAAAAGAAAAAATCCTTAGAGTGAACCAGCAACCAACAGACTGGGAAAAAATATTTTGCAATCTACCCATCTGACAAAGAGCTAATATTCAGAATCTACAAATAACTGAAACAGGTTTACAAGAAAAAAGTAAACAAACCCATTCAAAAGTGGGTGATGGATATGAACAGACACTTTTCAAAAGAAGACATATACAAGGCCAACAAACATATGTAAAAATGCTCATCATCACTGGTCATTAAAGAAATGCAAATCAAAAGCACATTGAGATACCATCTCACACCAGTTAGAATGGCGATCATTAAAAAATCAGGAGACAACAGATGCTGGAGAGGATTTGGAGAAATAGGACCATTTTACACTGTTGGTGGGAGTGTAAATTTGTGCAACCATTGTGGAAGACTGTGTGGCAATTCCTCAAGGATCTAGAAATAGAAATACCACCAGCAATCCCATTACTGAGTATACACCCAAAGGATTATAAATTGTTCTGTTATAAAGACACATGCACACGTATGTTCACTGCAGCACTGTTTACAATACCAAAGACTTGGAACCAACCCAAATGCCCATCAACGATAGACTGGATAAAGAAAATATCCATCAATGAGAGACTGGTGGCACATATACACCGTGGAATACTATGCAGTATAAAAACTGATGGATTTGTGTCCTTCATAGGGACATTAATGAATCTGGAAACCATCACTCTCAGCAAACTGACACAAGACCAGAAAACCAAACACCGCATGTTATCACTCATAGGCAGGTATTGAGCAATGAGAACACATGAACACAGGAAGGGGAGCATCACACACTGGGGTCTGTTGGGGGGTGCTAGGGTAGGGACAATGGGGGATGGGGAGGTGGGGAGGGATAACGTGGGGAGAAATACCAGCTATAGGTGATGGGGGGATGGAGGCAGCAAACCACATTGCCATGTATGTACCTATGCAACAATCCTGTATGATCTGCACATGTACCCCAGAACCTAAAATACAATTTTAAAAAATAATCTGGCCAGGTGCAGTGGCTCACACCTGTAATCCCAGCACTTTGGGAGGCTGAGGCAGGCAGATCACGAGGTCAGGAGTTTGAGATCATCCTAACCAACATGGTGTAACCCTGTCTCTACTAAAAACACAAAAATTAGATGGGAGTGGGGGCGCACACCTGTAATCCCAGCTATTTGGGAGGCTGAGGCAGGAGAATTGCTTGAACTCAGGAGGCAGAGGTTGAAGTGAGCTGAGATTGCGCCACTGCACTCCATCGCAAAAAACAGGCAAACAAACAAACCCCACAAAACTTTAAATTTTTTGTTGTTGAGTAGAAATGACACTTGGGAAAATACCCCCTGAACATGTGGTGGCCACATCTCCACCCGGGAAAGACCCTTCAGCTTGAAGATGGAGACTCTCTTTTACTGCTGTCATACAACATGGGGATAACATTGACACTTTCTTGGCAGGCAGTGCAGTAGGCAAGATATTCAGATGCTGGGTGCCAGGGGTTGGCAGGAGAAACCACCAAGAGGAGCAGATTTTCAGAAAAGGGAAGCTAGAGGAGAACTTCCCAGCCCCGCCTCAGACAGGCCCTGCGGTGTGAGCTCCCATCCTTGACAAATGAGATTACTGAATGCCTGCTTAGCAGCTCCAAACTCTATTCATTATCCAATGTGACCCTGTAGTCACTCAGAGAGAGTGTGGCCCTGATGCACAGGTGTGGAAATGGAAGGAAAGAGGGAAGGTAACTTCCCAAAGGTCACACAAGCAGGGCCCCAAACCATGGTCCCTAATGCCAGTTGGGTACTTCCTCCCCTGTTCTGTATCTCCTCTCTGGGACCTAAAATCCCTAAAAATTCCCTAAAAGTGGAGTTGTGCTGAAAGAATCAGATGGCTCTGTTTTGTTTGTCAGGAAACTGAGCAAGGTACCTAACAGAAACCAAAAGGCCAGCAGGGCAGGTGCACATGCCCTGACTTTGTTTCTGTCTTTGGCTAGGGTAACTGCTGCCACATGGACAGTGGGGTTCACTGATCATGTCACAGGACTGACTGCTAAGCACCCCAGCGTGGCAGGCGCTGCGGTGCCTGCACCTCTGTTTCCCACACTCACTTGCAGGCACAGGTTGCTGCCTGGCTGGTTCTATGTCACCGGGTCTCTACCCTGAGCCCGTTGCAACATAGTTATGGCTCCCATTGTAAACTATTCTGGGAGTCCCCTAGGAAGAAGAAAGGGGAAGGGCTGATTTCTAAAGAAAGCCCAAGAGCTCTTCCTGAAGTACATCTCTTTCTCTGCTTTAGAGATTGCTCCAGGGCTGGCGGGGGCAGAGCACCACCTCCCCATCAAGGCCCTGGTGAGGTGCCAGCAGCTTTCTCTCCTGTCTGCAGACCCTTGGTTCCTCCTGATTCATCATCCTTGGCAGAAGGAACCTCCGTTTCCCTGTCTGGAAGGTGCCAATAATCATAAGCTACCTCAATGGTGCTTCCCTTTGAAATTTGAGAATGGAGCCTTGACTCTCTTTTTTTTTAATTTTTTTTTATTTTTATTTTTATTGCATTTTAGGTTTTGGGGTACATGTGCAGAACATGCAAGATAGTTGCATAGGTACACACGTGGCAGTGTGTTTTGCTGCCTTCTGGCCCTTCACCCATATTTGGCATTTCTCCCCATGCCATCCCTCCTCTGCTCCCCCCCGCCACTGTCCCTCCCCTATTAGCCCCAATAGACCTCAATGTGTGGTACTTGACTCTCTTTAGCCCTATTCTCTCTTCCCATACCCACCCATTGACACCTGAGTCAGCATTTCTCAGAATACTTCAGGTTTGGAGTGTGGGTGGCTGAGGAGGGCAGAGCACCTCAGAAGAAGGAGAGGTGGGCGCAGTCTGGGATGTCAGTGGGGCAGTGGGCGTTGGAGGTGTGCTCTTGGCCTCAGCTGCAGAGCTGTTCTGGAGCCCTGCGTGGGTGAGGCCAGTGCGGCCCATGACAGTGCCCCTCAGAGAAGCACTGGGACCACTGAGAAAGGCTGCAGGAGTGCAGGAAAAGGGAAGAGAGCAGGGGAATTGCTTTTTGACTTACAAGGGAACCTTTCTCGGTGGACGGGAAAATCAGAAAATTGACCACGGTGTAGTCAGCTACATTGCATACCAATTTTCAAATACTGGTGAGATCAGTAAAAAGAGAAAGGGCAAGGAGATAACATATAGCACGAAACCAAGCCATCAATAATGAAAGTACCAGTGGCTCCCGATGAGTGTGTGTTTCTAACTGACTTTGCCGGGGGAGGGGAGAGACAGGTACAAGCGAAAACAGCAACGACAGCGAAGCAGTTGCTTCATGTGAGTAATAAGTGAATGGTACGAGACTCTTCCACATTAATGTATTGAAGGCTCAAGTGCTGGCCCAGGTCTGCCTGGCCTTGAGGTTTGTTTCATGCTGGATTCCTTTATACCTCAGATGTCTGAGGGTTTCTTGGAGGCCTGGATGCCCCATACCTGTGCTCCCTGTATGACAAACTTCCTGTGGTCTTGGCTAGCAATCTGTTCTCATCCTTCTCTCCTACACACACCTAAGTGTGGAAGTCACCCACCTTGAGTGAATCCCACACCTTCAAACCATTGACCATGTTATTAGGTGTGCAAAATAGCAAGGATTCAGCTGAGAGGGACTGGCAGTGGATGGCTCAGAGACCGACTTACACTCTACCCAGGCTTTCCTGGGGGTCTCTGGCCCGAAGCCCTCTCCCTTGAAGATGCCCTTTCTCTCCTCCTGCAACTTCCCAATGTCTTCAACTCAGGCCCTTTCTCTGCTTATCAAAGACCTCAAAATGCCTCTGCTCAAACAAATGGCTTGACCGGTTAGTGACATAGAAAGACACGCAGATCTTTTGAACATGTTTGCTTCTCCTTTTCTCCAACCCCCCCACCCCATTCCCCATTTCTCTTAAATGCCTGGAAAGTATGAAGATTCTCCTGTTGGTATGATGCCCACTGTGCCCAGTTCTCTGGAACAGAAGATAGGAAATTAACCAATTTGTTCTCTTTCTTCGGTGAGTGAAAATGAGTACTACTTAATAATGTAGTGACACAGGATTTGTTCCTAAAGTAGCACTGCCATGGCCACGCTCACCTTCATGCCATGTGGAGGCTAAAGGCATTGTCCCCTCAACTGCAGCCCCTCCCCCTCAGCAGCCCTGGCCATTCCACTGCAGGGTGGTCCTTCTGCCCTTCTCCATCCATCTGAATCCCATCTTGCCAACCCCAGCCTGCATCAGTGGGAAAGATGTGGAAATGAGTTCATATTTGCCAATTTCACCGTGAAATCTACAATGCCCCTAAGGCAATGGCTTTCTTGAATTGTGACGGCAACTGATGATGCTGAAAAATCTTTGTCTCTCACTTAGGCTTTTTGCACAACTGGTTTCATAATTCAGTGTGTTTTTTTGATACAAAAGCGTTATATACTCTAATTAGTATAAAAAGACAAGGCAATATGTCTGCCTCTTTGCTAGGTTGCTGCCCTGTCCGTGCCTTTCATATCTGGAGTAGGTGCCCAGGAAATGTTTACTGAGTTGCACCAATGAACAAGCTCATCATGCTGAGATTAGAAGGGGAAGCCTCCTTGGATGGTCCTTCTGCCTCAGTTCTTGGCTACCCTGGTATTCAGTAAGTATTAACTGGTCAGTGGAGCACTGAGAATCTTTCTTCCTCTGGTCTGTCATTCAGGTGATGGAAATTTTGCAGATTGGGGTGTGGGGGAGCTCAGGAATTGCGTGTAGAGCTGCTCTTGTTTCCACTGGAGCAAACTCCCCGGGCAGAATAGTCAGGGCAACCCTCACTAGACAGTCTAGCAGATCTAAAGGCTCTTAGCTGCGAAGGACCCCTGTTAGTGGGCAGGGGGCTAAGGGGCAGCACTCCAACAGGAGGGTCCCATGATGCCTGTCCTGCATGGCAGTGTTGCTGCTTTACCCCTAAACACTTCTGCATGTGCTTCTCAAAACAAAGACATTCTCCTGCATGAGTCCAATACCATTTCACACCAGAGGGTTGTGCGTGCAGCTGTTTTTGGCAGAGGAGGCCATCTTCATGCAAAGCTACATGTCCTTCCCCATTCAGGCAGTTCCAGGCAGGCAGCACTCACTGTCTGTGGGGCTAGATGAAGAGCTGGGGCTCCCTAAATCCCTGGGCTCCCAAGATACCAATGATGTGGCTGGTTTCCCAGTGACCCACAGTTTTCTGCCTTACAGAAAACAGCTATTTAAAGAATGGGTGAAGAAGATCATGTAAAATGGTGCAGCTACTGTGGTGAAGAGTATGGCAAAAAAAGGAAAGGAAATTACTGTAGGGCCCAGCAATTCCACTTCTGGGCATCACACAAAAGAATGGGAAGCACAGTCTCAAAGAGATACTTGCACACCTGTCTTCACAGCAGTTCTGTTCACAATAGCCAAGAGGCAGAAGCAGCCGAACACCCATCAACAGATGAATGGTCAACAATATGCGGTCTGAAGTTAGGAGTTCAAAACCAGCCTGGCCAATATGGTGAAACCCCATCTCTACTAAAAATACGAAAAAAAAAAAAAACTTAGCTGGGCACGCACCTGTAATCCTCAGGAGACTGAGGCAGAAGAATTGCTTGAACCTGGGAGGCGAGGTTGCAGTGAGCCAAAATGGCACCACTGCACTCCAGCCCGGGTGACAGAGTGATACTCTGTCTCAAAAAAAAAAAAGAGAGAGAGAAAGAAAGAAGAAAAAAATAGTTAAAATGGTAAATTTTATGTCATGTAAATTTTACCATGATTTTTTTGTTTTTTGAGACAGTTTTGCTCTCGTTGCCCAGGCTGGAGTGCAATAGCACAATCTTGGCTCACTGCAACCTCCGCCTCCCAGGTTCAAGTGATTCTCCTGCCTCAGTCTCCCGTGTAGCTGGGATTACAGGTGCTTCCGACCACACCTGGCCAATTTTTGGTATATTCAGTAGAGACAGGGTTTCACCATGTTGGCCAGGCTGGTCTTGAACTCCTGACCTCAGGTGATCCACCCACCTCAGTCTCCCAAAGTGCTGGGATTATGGGCTTGAGCCACCACACCCTGCCCCACAACTTTCTTAGAAGAAAAAATACATGTGGAAAGCATTGAGAATTCATTTAATAATGACACTTGATGTTTTCACAGTATGTTTTCCCCTAAAAGTCCCAACTGTTTTATCTGATATCACCCACCAATCTCTGCTTGAACTAAGCTATCTACAAACATGAGAAGCAGCTTCCTATGGAAAAAATAACATAAGAAAAAAATTGTGTCTCTGTCACATCATACCCACGTTACTTGGCCTCTCTGAACCTGCGTCTTCACCAAGAATATGGCACCTTATAATCTCTTCCTGAGAAAACACTGGGAATGTTCCACAGCCCAGTGCCTACCACACAGGCATCAGATGAGCAAAGCCCTCTCTCACTCCCATCCTGCACACACCTTGCACACACCTCCTACTTGTCAGAGTCTTTTAAGTATTCTCACGTTATTTCAGAGTAACTTTGCAATAATAGCATTTGTAGGTCAATTATATTTGTTTCTTCTGGATTCAATTTATTCTGACCAAGTAGGCCATCATACACAGATACAGACAGGAGACAGGGAAATATGGGTACAAGAGGGCAGTTTCCTGGCAAAGGCCCCACCCTCAAACCTGGAAACCTGTGGCCTTACATGAAAACAAGCATTCCTGTTTTCACGCCCAAAAGCTGCCTTTTGGCCCACCTTGGCCCTCTATCCTGTACCCATATAATCCCCAACCCCCAGGCTCCACTAGCAGATAAAGAGATAAATTGAAGAGCAGAAGATCAGCAGAATGGCTCAGCAGAGAGAAGAGAAGGAGCATCTGAATGTGAAGAGGTGTTTGGGGACAGAGGAGATTGGCCTCTGGATGGCCAAATTCCAGGGAAGATCATCTTCCCACTCCATCCTCCTTCCAGCTCCCCATCCATCCAGTGAGCGCCACCTCCACCACTCAATAAAATCCCTGCATTCATCCTTCAAGTCCGTATGTGAGCTGATTCTTCCTGGACACTGGACAAGAACCTGGGTACTAAGAGGGCACTGAGCTGGTAACAGTTAAGCTGTCTGTAGATGGTAAAGCTAAAAGAGTGCACTGTAACACACATCCACTTGGGCTTTGGGAGCCTCAGGCACACACTCCTGGATGCTATTGTGGGACTGGGCCCAGAGGTATTCACCTCAGCTTCTGCACCTGCCCATCTGCATGCTCCCCTTCCCATAAGGGGTTTCGGCAAATACCACATGAACAGACAAGCCACACTCCTTTCGCTCCTCCTGTGAGATGGTTCAGGGAGCTCTCCTGTTTCAACATCATCTAGCAAAATAAGTCAAATCTACAGGTTTCCTCCACAGTCCACATTGGAAGTCTTAATGGCAGACCAGCCCACATGAAGGTGCTTCAGATGCACCTCTTCTCTCTCTGGCCATCCTCATTGTCCTCAGCTCACCTGTGCTGAGGTGGACTCTGGGGAGAGAGCTGGAGATGGATTCCATCTTGAGGAATTTTGGCTGGGAGCCAAGAAGGGAGAAGGTGAATAGGAAGGTCCATGGAAGGACAGCACAGCAGGACTCATGGAGCAGTGAGGGCTGACATCCTCTTTTCTACACTGCAATCTTCACATCATGCCCTCCAGCCTGAAGAGGTGCATTAATCATGGGGACTTAATTTGAGCTGTGCTTAAGGAACAAAGGGAAAGGTGAGGCACAATGTCTTCTGGGCACTATGGCAATATGGGGGGAAGGCTGGCAACCAGGGCCAGGACACAGGATAGGAATCACCAGAGGACATGCAAAGACCCACACTGCAGGTCTAGGGATGGGGTCTCAGGTGGACTGATTCATCTCTGTGGCACCAACATGACTTAGAGTGCTCAGAAGAGAGATTCAAATCATCTTCAAGAATTTTAAGTCCTCAAGCCACCTCCAAACACACACACCAGTAGTAGCATGGTCTTGGGAAAATGACCCCATTGATCTCAAGTATCAGTTTGCTCACCTGCAAAATGGGAATGAAAATAGTATCTCTCTCCTCAGTGACGCTGTGAGGACTAAATGAGATCATGCTTCTTTTTTTTTTTGAGACAGAGTCTCGCACTGTTGCCCAGGCTGGGGTGCAGTGGCGCTATCTTGGCTCACTTCAATCTTCACCTACCGGGTTCAAGCAATTCTCCTGCCTCAGTCTCCCACGTAGCTAGGACTATGGGTGTGCGCCACCACGCCCAGCTAATTTTTTTGTATTTTTAGTTGAGACGGGGTTTCACCATGTTGGCCAGGATGGTCTCAATCTCCTGACCTCATGATCCGCCCACTTCAGCCTCCCAAAGTGCTGGGATTATAGGCGTGAGCCACTGTGCCCGGCAGAGATCATGCTTCAAAGAGTTAAATGCACCATTGACACTCAGGAAGGCCCCTCTAAATAAGGGTCAGTTTTTCTGATGCTGTGGGTAATGGTCAAGACTCAGGATATGGGCTGCCTGAAAAGATGAAAATTAGTCAAATTAGAAAAATAACTGACTGGCCAAGCAAGGGGACATAGGTCAGCCTAGGAATTTGTTTAAATACTTAGATCAGAAAGAAGCCTGGCTGTTAGGCTGACTTCTCATCTTTTCAGACTGCAGTGGAAGGTTAGGCAGCCCACTGGTCTCTTGGGAGATTGCTGTAGGCACCAGGAAGAGCATACAGTGTCCCCTCTGCCAAGACCAGTCTTGGCCAACAGTGGGAATAAGAAGTGATGACCAGGGCCCAGACAGGCTGCCATAAAAGAAGGATTTTCCCAGCAATCATTGCAATTCCCCAAAGTGGAAACTTGGTCAAGTAGCCAGAAGGTGTGAAAGGCACCTTTGCTTGCCAGCCCATGGCAGCCAGCTTAGATCTCACTCTGAGCGTCCGCGGTGGCACAGGCTGGCGGGCTGGTCCTGTACTGACTCAAGGAGCCACTGACAACCTTCTGACTCACCAGCACCTCTTCCTGCAGCTTCTCTGTATAATGAGTCCCCCTCCCCAAGAGCTAACCAATGATAAAGATCACGACTAACAGTTGTTAAATGCATACTAGGTGTCAGGCACCTAGTAGGTGCCAAGTGCTGTTATTTCTTCATCACAAGAGCACTGTGAAGTGTGTGCACCTGTCATACCCTTGCTATACAGGAGGAGCCCAGAGTACCACTGGGTAAACGGCCTGAGACCACAGTTTCTACGTAGCAGCTAGTGTGCAAACCCAAGCTTATGGCCAAGTCCTCATTCTCAACAACTGGACAATGGAGACTGAGCAGCTCTCAGCCCACGTAATTTAGGGTTAGGATAAAAATCGTAGTAAATAGATTAAACAAGTGCCCATCTGGTATGATTTGAAAGGCAGCAAATGGCTATTTATTTAAAACAAACCAGCAACAACTAATATACAATTCATATTTTCTGAAATTTCTATATGGCTCACGTCTTTAGATTAAGATCTGAAGACTGTATGCAAATGTTATCTGCTAGAGAAGGAAACTGTGCTCATTAAATATATCCTCCTGCCAGGGGAACGGCACTGGGCCTCCCTGTCCATTGTGAAGCACATGAAATTCTGAGAGCCTCTGCCCTGGGGGTCTCCATGCTGCTGGATTCAACCACCCTGTATGGATGCCCCACAGGTCTCTGTTGTGTTTCCTGAGCTCTACATATTAAAATACTTTAATACATGTATAAATGTATTTTTATAGAGATATAGAAATGTAAATGTATATTTTGTATAAATATAAATGTGTATATATATATATTTACATAATTTTGGTCCTTTTCTTTCTCCTAAGATAGACACACTATTCATGTAGTTTGATGATGTCTTCGCCCACCTAGCCCTCTGGCTCTTGGCAACCTGAAAATCAAACTTGTTTTCTCTTACCCTATCCAGGCTCTCTTCTGACTTACCTGTTTTAGTCCATGTCTGGACCATTTTCTCTATCACCCAGACTGGAAAACTCAGTCACTTGGGGTTCTCCCTTCAGCTGCGCTCCCCACATCCAGGCAGTTGTGAGTGCTATAGCTTCTGTCTTTGGAAGGTCCCTTGGTTCCACCCCTGTGGTTTCATCCTCTTTCAAGCTCTTTTACCAGTGCCATCCTTCCCATCCCTCCCACCACCACCAGGGGGCTTGGCCTGGGCTGATGGTACCTGCCTGGGCGCCAGCCTCCCTCCACTTGCATGCCCCCCACAGCTCTGCTCACATCCTTCCCCTGAACAGGCAGGAATCATCCACAGGTGCCTCTGACTTACCCCACAGTGTCTTCTCCCAGCCACATGGGCCAGGTGCTGTTTCCCAGAGAAGCCTGAGTCTTCCTGTTCTCACTGCAGCCCATGCAGTTCTCTCCTTCCAAACGTTCTCTCCATCCTTTCCACATAAACACCCCTTCATTAATCCTCTTCAGGACCTCCCAGAGACTCACATTCACCAGAGCCTTGGCCAGCCACTCTTGAACAGCTCTGTGCCAGGGTCTAAGAGAGGCTTCGGGACAGGGCCCCTGAGCCTGAACCTGAACCCTTCACTTAGGAGCAGGGTGGTTACAGAGACGTCTGCTCTGAAAGAAGGTTGGGCTGCACTGAGGGGAGGATCTGGAATGGTGGGAATCAGGCTGACATGGAAGCAGGATGGACGTGTGTTGGAAATTTGGTAGTGCCCATGGCTAGCTACACGGCCATCGTCAAAGTCACCAGGCTGTAACTTGATGTTCTCATCTGCAGAAAGTGGGAGCAATCATGGCCCCTTTGAAGGACCACTGTGAAGGCTGGAGTGAAATGTGGCATGTGTGGCGCAGCCCCCTCCACAGCAGCTCTGCTCCCAGGCTCTAAAGCATGGAACACATGGGTGGTGCTGACCTCCTCAGTCCCTCAGACCCCCTTACTGTATTTAAAGACATTTGCCATGCTTCCTCCGGTTCAAGATGGTGCTCTCCAAGACCAAGTTGTGAGTTCCCTGCCATGGGGACTGTTACCCTAGTACAGTGCCCAGAACACATAAACAGCTCAGGAGCTGTAGGATTTAGTTAAATTCAATCAGGAAAGAGGCACCCCAGGCAGGTGTGAAGCGTGGGAGGGGTGCCTTTGGAGGCCCTGCTGGGGAGCCCCGGGGGACAGCCAGGGGGCAGATTGAGAACAACAAGGCCTGAGGGACTGAAGCAGCTGGTGATCAGGGGTTTTTAGAATTTGCCACCCTCTTGACTGGCGCAGTTGGGCTAGATGCTGAGAGGCTGTGAGCCTCTCTGTGGTGGAAGTCCCGGAGCAGCAGGGTCTGCAGCCAGCTTACTGGAGTTCAAGTTCAGGCCCTGCTCCTAGCTAGCTCCCTAAGCCTGGGCTTACTCACCCATAAGGCTAAGTGAGAATGACATGGAGCCTTGGAGATAATGCTTTCTCTTTGCATTGCCTGGCATGAAGCTCCTCATCTTGGAAGGTCATGACTGAAAGGTTTGAGGGGAAATTTTCTAAGGGCAGGATTAACCTAATCTCTAATGCCTTAGGAACCCCACCATATTACATTACCTCTTTGGTTACAGGAAACTCCCCTAAGGGCCCCTGTACTCTCAAGGGCCATTAATGCAGATATCAACTACTGGAAGTGATGCTCAAGAGAAGGCTGGTGACCACCTGCATTTGGGTCCCTGTGGACTGGAGGGACAGTAAGAGGTCACGGCTGGGCCATGCTACTCAGAGTTCCGCACATTCCAAACATCCCACAGCCACCGAGTTGCTGCCCAAGTGAACACCTGAAAGAAGCCTCAGTCCAGGTTTGTGTGACTCCAAAACCCATTCACTCTCCTCAAGGCCAGATTCACTCAAAAATGGGAAGGACCTCATTGTCCCAGTTCTTGGGAAGCTTGAAGGCTAATCTGTTTTCAGAGAAGAAATGAACTCATGAATTGACATGATCAGAAGGAAGAATGACCCAAAATTTAAAGCTAAAAAGCTCCAAATTCCTTACTGATAGAGTGCCTCTTACCAGCTTCTATCAAGTGAGACAATATTTCTTCCACCCACTGCTTTTTTCTCCCTTCTGAAAAGAGGAACAGAGCAAAGACCTGAAAAAAATCTCTCCCCATAGCTGTTGCTCAGGCACCTGTATTTTGAAGAAATAGCAGAAATGGGTCTGAAAGTCTCCTGGTGTCTAACTGAGGCTGGAATTCACATTACAGAAGCAGAACTGGAGCCAAGGGAGAGGCGTGGAGATTTCTAGATCCCACGGTGCACAGTAGGTGTGTGTGCTCCGCTGCATGGGGACTGGATCTCCTGAGGGAAAGTGCCCTCCAGCACCAGCTTGCATGTGGAAGGGCGGGGCTGCAAAGGGCCAGGAGAGGCCAAGGCTTCTCTTTGGTGGGGTGGGCCCACAATTTGGTACTGATCTGTTGGCTTCAGATATAGTTCATGTGTGACCTCAACACTCATCATGTAAGGAGCTTAATAACCTCCCTGTAGCACCCAGTTAGATCCTAGTAAGTTTAATCTACAAGAAATGACCAGTCCGGAAGAAACAGGGCAGCCCATCATAGAACGTCAGCACTGGAGGCACCTGGGAGATGTAGTTTGTCCCAGTCACCTCTTGTTGCAGGTGGAGAGACTGAGGCCAGAGACACGAAGAGATGTGCCTAAGGCCAAACTGCCACAGCACACAGGAGGACCAGGCCACATTCTCCTGCTCCATCACTAGGAACAGTGCAGCATGCGCCAGCAGGAAGTCCTGTGTGATCCTGAAGCAGCCTTGCAGATAAGGTTTTCTCTGGAGTCACAGCCCTCCCAGCCCTCTCCCCAGCTTCTGAATTTGTCCCTTCTTAGCTTGGAGTAGTGAGATGGATGCACCAGCATCTTTGAAGAGAACCACGATTGTTCTTAATCATGTCCCCCACCGCCGCCCTGCTCGCTTCCCCATTCTCTCCTGCCCAGCACTAAGCACCATGCCTTGCACAGAGCAGAGAATGGGGAACTGCTGCTGGGGTAAGGGGCTGGGCCACCATGCCAGCCCTTGTGATGAGTCAGTGTTTATTGAGCAAATGGAGAGAGGCAGAATGAATGAGTGAATGGTCTGTATTTTCTTTGTTACAATTTAGTGTCCTAATGCATAAAAGTGTGTGAGATTTTTAAAATATGAACACCAGAAAAAATTACTTCTTATCATTTCTATAATCATATATAATTTTTTCATGAATTTAGGTTGTATTTTAGACCCTTAAATATTATATTTTACACTGATTCATATAAGTCCTGTATTTTTGTTACAGTTATTCCTAAGTATTTTCCCTAATTTTTAAATATTTCAAACTCACAAAAAGCTAAAAGAATAGTGCAAAGAACCCCTGTTTGCCATTCACCGTTGATTGAGGAATTATTAACATTGGCCATATTTGCACTCTCTCTCCCTCTCTCTCTCTCTGTTTTATAAACCATTTGAAGGTAAGTTGTACAGGTCATATCTAAAAATTTCTGGATGTTTCCTAACAACAAGGACATTCTCCTACAAAACCACAATGTTATAATCATACCCAGGGACTTTAACATACGTTTTAAAATATAGCTTAAAGTAGTTTTAAATATAGCTCAATTCAGAGTAGAATGGAATGTGTTGAGAGAAACTGAATGCACATTGCTTAGTTCCAGTTGCTGAAGAAATTTAGCCTTCCCCTTCCCTAACCTTGTGGACTTGAATCAGCAAAGTTTTAAGTTTGCATATTTGCAAGTCCTAGGCGCTGCCGTCCCCCAGCCTCTCACTTTGGGGCTCTGCAGATGCTGAAATTCTCATACTGTAGGCACCCAGACCCTTAAAAAACAAGCCCAAGCCAAGCTACATGCTTTCTCATCTCTGAGGCTCACCTCTGGCTTCCCCAGACAGTGTCATGATATACTAACATCAGACTAACTTTGGAGAATACTGGGAACTGAAGGGAAGCGAGTCAACTCTTGTCACTCTGAAAAATATATATAGCTTATTATATTTCAGGGAAGCCTTTTTTTTAACTCAAATGAAAAGCAGACAGTGGTACAGGGATATTTTTCACATGAATGCTGTGCACGGATTTGCTCTGCCTCCCTGTATGCCATTTCTAACTTCAGGACCGAGTCATGCTCCTCGTTTCCTGTAAATGACCCCACGAGCTCTACTTATCTCATTGTATGAAACTACAGCTGAGCAGTAAGGAGAGGAGTGATACCAAAAGAAGAGAAAGAGCAGTTCGCCCAGATGACTGACCATGAAAATGGCCACAAACATGAAACAAAGACTGTTCATTAAGAAAAAGAGACTAGCAACTTAAACACAATTAAACAAAGTTACCAAAGACATGAAGAAGTCATATGTCGCCACTCCTAGATTATTCCTATTCAAAGATTACTCCCATCTTTGAACTTCCATAAAAAGACAGCCATGGTGAATTCAGAAAGCACAATACCCTGCCATTCACAATTGCTACAAAGAGAATAAAATATCTGGGAATACAACTAACAAAGGATGTAAAGGACCTCTTCAAGGAGCACTACAAACCACTACTCAATGAAATAAAAGAGGAAACAAACAGATGGAGAAACATTCCATGTTCATGGTTAGGAAGAATCACTATCGTGAAAATGGCCATACTGCCCAAAGTAATTTACAGATTCAACACTATCCCCATCAAGCTAACAATGACCTTCTTCACAGAACTGGAAAAAGCCACCTTAAACTTCATATGGAACCAAAAGAGAGCCCACACAGCCAAGTCAATTCTAAGCAAAAAAACAAAGCAGGAGGCATCACACTACCACACTTCAAACTATGCTACAAGGCCACAGTAATCAAAACAGCATGGTACTGGTACCAAAACAGAAATATAGACCAATGGAACAGAACAGAGGCCTCAGAGGCAACACCACACATCTTCAACCAACTGATCTTTAACAAACCTGACAAAAACAAGCAATAGGGAAAGGAGTCCCTGTTTAATAAATGGTGTTGGCAATACTGGCTAGCCATGTGCAGAAAAGCAGAAACTGGACCCCTTCCTGACACCTTACACTAAAATTTACTCCAGATGGATTAAAGACTTAAACGTAAGACCTAACACCATAAAAACCCTAGAAGAAAACCTAGACAAAACCATCAGGACACAGGAATAAGTAAGGACTTCACAACCAAAACACCAAAAGCATTGGCAACAAAAGCCAAAATAGACAAAAGGGACCTAATCAAACCCCACAGCTTCTGCACAGCAAAAGAAACAGTCATTAGAGTGAATCGGCAACTGACAGAATGGGAAAAAATTTTTGCAATCCACCCATCTGACAAAGGGCTGATATCCAGAATCTACAAAGAACTAAAACAGATTTACAAGAAAAAAAAACAAACAATCCCATTCAAAAGTGGGCAAAGGACATGAACTTTACAAAAGAAGACATACATGAGGCCAACAAACATATGAAAAAATGCTCATCATCACTGGTCATTAGAGAAATGCAAATCAAACTACACTGAGATACCACCTCATGCCAGTTAGAATGGCAATCATTAAAAAATCTGGAGACAACAGATGCTGGAGAGGACATGGAGAAATAGGAACACTTTCACACTGTTGGTGAGAGTGTAAATTAGCTCAACCATTGTGGAAGACAGTGTGGCGATTCCTCAAGGACCTAGAAATCAAAATTCCATTTGAACCAGCAATCCCAGTACTGGGTGTATATCCAAAGGATTATAAATCATTCTACTATAAGGACACATGCATAAGAATATTCATTGCAGCACTGTTTACAATAGCAAAGACCTGGAACCAACCCAAATGCCCATCGATGATAGACCGGACAGGGAAAATGTGGCACATATACACCGTGGAATACTATGCATCCATCAAAAAGGATGAGTTTCTGTCCTTTGTAGGGACATGGATGAACCTAGAAACCATCATTCTCAGCAAACCGACACAAGAACAGAAAAATCAAACACCGCATGTTCTCACTCATAGGTGGGTGTTGAATAATGAGAACACATGGACACAGGGAGGGGAGCATCACACACTGGGGTCTGTAGGTGGGAAATAGGGGAGGGACAGCAGGGGGTGGGGAGTTGGGAGAGACAGCATGGGGAGAAATGCCAGATATAGGTGATGGGGAGGAAGGCAGCACATCACACTGCCATGTATGTACCTATGCAACAATCTTGCATGTTCTTCACATGTACCCCAAAACCTAAAATGCAATTTTTAAAAATAATAATTTTAAGAGATTTTTGCTCTTTAAGGTATTAAGATAATTTGTCTATGTTAAAAAAATGCATATTTATATTTTGGCTAAATCTAATTTGTCATTTAAGTATTTGCTAAAATGTTACTTCATAAATAAATCATTTAATGACCACTAAAATTGATTGAGTAGCCAGAGTAGATGGTCTCAGAGTGTGATGGTTAATAAAGAGTATTAACTTGATTGGATTGAAGGATGCAAAGTATTGTTCCTGGGTGTGTCTGTGAGGGCATTGCCGAAGGAGATTAACATTTGAGTCAATGGATTGGGAGAGGCAGACTCACACCTAATCTGGGTGGGTACCATCTAATCAGCTGCGAAAATGGCTAGAATAAAGCAGGCAGAAGAACGTGGAAGGACTAGACTGGCTGAGTCTTCCAACCTTCATCTTTTTTCCGTGCTGGATGCTTCCTATCCTCAAACATGAGACTCTGCGTTCTTCAGTTTTTGGACTCTTGGCCTTACACCAGTAGCTTCCCAAGTGCTCTCAGGCTTTTCTGCCACAATCTGAAGGCTGCACTGTTGGCTTCCTGACTTTTGAGGTTTGGGGATTTGGACTGGCTTCCTTGCTCTTCAGTTTGCAGATGGCCTATTGTGGGACTTCATCTTGTGATCATGTGAGTCAATACTCTTTAATAAACTTCCTTTTATAGATTAAAAAAAGGGTTGGGATGCTCAAATGGTATTAAGGTGCATTCGAGTGGACTGCGCAGTCAATACAGAGCTTTGATGTTTGTGGTATCAAAGGCCTCAATTTCAGTTATTTAAATGCAAAGAGTGACAACTGGGGAGAGAACACAGTTTCTGATAAGAAACCTGTTTGTTTTCTGAAAGTGGTAAAATTGTAAAGGGTTTGTAATTCCCAGAGCTGAAAGAGGTATATACTACGAAGGAAGTGAAGAATTTGTGGTTCTGTATTTTTAAGATGACTAACAAAAATAAGAAAAAATGAATGAACTGCACATTCACACTGACAATGCGAAACTTCTATTCTGGCTTGCTAATAATTGTTTTTATTTGTCCCAGTATTTTCCTCAAAAAAAAAATGCAAGTGAGCTGTGATAAAAGAAAACTTCAGTCAAATTAAATCTAAGGGAGTTTAATTGAGCAATGAACGATCTGTGAATCAGACAGCCTTCCAATTCCAGAGTAGGCTCAGAGACTCCAGCACAGCCACGTGGAGGAAGATTTATGGATAGGAGAAGGAAAGTGACGTACAGAAAATGGAAGTGAAGTGCAGAAAGAGCTAGATTGACTACAGCTCCCCGCTTGCGGTATTTGAACGTCGTTTGCATTGTTTGAACATGATTCGAACAGTTGGCTGCATTTGATTGGCCCAAACTCAGTGATTGGCACAAGAGTAAGATACGGTTCATGTACACCTCCACTTGTTATAGTTCATGACACACTGAAAAACCTTCAGGCTAAACTTAAAAGATGGCAGCTTAGTCTAAACTTGATTTAACAACTGTAAAAGGCTAGGCATGGTGGCTCACGCCTGTAATCCCAGCACTTTGGGAGGCTGAGGCGGGTGGATCGTGAAGTCAAGAGATCGAGACCAACCTGGCCAAGATGGTAAAACCCCATCTCTACTAACAATACAAAAATTAGTTGGGTGCGGTGGCATGCACCTGTAGTCCCAGCTACTCGGGAAGTTAAGCAGGAGAATCGCTTGAACCCAGGAGGTGGAGGTCGCAGCGAGCCAAGATGGCACCACTGCACTCCAGCCTGGTAACAAAGTAAGGGTCTGTCTCAAAATATAAAAATAAAAAAGGTAAAGATAGACAGCTGGCATGACCATAAACTACTGCAAAGGATATTTTATAATAGCCAGAAATAAAGCATTCCATTTTCCAGTAGAGAAGCAAAGTTTTCAGAGCTTTTAAACCTATGGATCTGTGGAGAGTAAAAATTCAGATAGCTGCATTATCATAATAATTAAATGGGCATTGGCCACAGGAGGAGTGTGTTTGTGATACTTTCTTTGCACGTTTGAAGAGTCAGTGTCTTTTTCTTTTGCTGACAGTGGAAAATATCATGATACATCCAATTATACAGTTTCTTATCTGTGACTCTTTAATGTATTCGCCTGAAATCACGTTTGGCTTTCCGTGTCCCCAGGTGGTTTAGGGAGTAGAAATTCTGAGAAGGCCTCACATGGGGAGGCCCCTTCCCTCCCACTATCTCACGCATCAATCTCACAAATCAATTGAATATCTGCAGCTTGACAACTTTAGCTCTAAAAGGAGACCATTTTATTTATTTGCATCTTTTCTTATAAATGTTGATATATAATTTATTTTTGGTAAAAAGTCACACAAAGTGGTTTAGGCTTTCTTTTTTTTTTTTTTTTTTTTTTTGAGATGGAGTTTTGCTCTTGTTACCCAGGCTGGAGTGCAATGGCGCCATCTCGGCTCACCGAAACCTCCGCCTCCTGGGTTCAGGCAATTCTCCTGCCTCAGCCTCCTGGGTAGCTGGGATTACAGGCACGCGCCACCATGCCCAGCTAATGTTTTGTATTTTTAGTAGAGACGTGGTTTCACCATGTTGACCAGGATGGTCTCGATCTCTTGACCTCGTGATCCACCCGATTCGGCCTCCCAAAGTGCTGGGATTACAGGCTTGAGTCACCGCGCCCGGCCTAGGCTTTCTTATTAGGAATTAAGCTGCTCCTGCTCTTCATACTTGTAGCTTAACTCCTAACTTCAGGTTATTGCAACTGCAGTTGGATTTTGCAACAAAAGTAACAAAAGCCTTCCCTGTCAAGTAGCTGGTGATTCTGGAGGAGAGGGCTTGGGCCTGAGTTGCTCTAACCTCTCCTTCAGTCCTCTGCTTCGTGGAGGTCTCCCTGTAGAGGTCTGAGCCACTCAGTTCCCTATACAAACCACCTTTCCAGCTTCACACACGCCCTCTTGTATATGCTTCCTTTGTCGGGAGACCATTCTACTGGAAGCAATTCTGAAGAAAGCCTCTGAACCCATGTGGCCGGTGTGGGGATTACTCGGCTTTCAACTGTCTTCTCCCACATGTCACCATGTCCTGTCTCCAGGACACATGTTTGATCCTCTCGGGGGCATCAGAGCTTCCTCAGCATCTAGTGAGGCAATCTGTATAAGCAGTGGTGACCCCCACTTCAATGCGAATTACTACCACTCTCCACCACTGCTACCCAGGATATTCCCTGGACTGTTTACGTGTGTGAGGTGCAGAGTCACCAACTGGAAAGAAATACTCTCAGCCACTTTTAATGCTCCACCTCCCTCTTTCAAAATTTCCTAAACCAGTTGAAAATGAACACCTTTTCTGAGAAGCACAAGCTGTCTCTTGCCCTTTTTACAAATAACAGTCCTGTGCTGCTTAAGGATGAGGATACATTCTGAGAAATGGGTCCTTCAGCTATTTTGTTGTGTGAACATGACAGAGTGAACTTCCACACACCCACATGGTATAAGCTGCTCTGCACACAGCGACATGGGACATTTGCCCAGGCTGAAACCTGCATGTGACTGCACTGAGTGCTGTCAGCAGTTGTAACACAGTTGTATCTGTGTATCTAAACAGAGAAAAGGTACAGTGACAATACAATAGGAAAGATTAAAAACAGTATGCCTGTACAAGGCACTTACCATGAATGGAGCTTGCTCGACTGGACGTTGCTCTTGTGAGTCAGTGAGTGAGCAGGGAGGGAATGTGAAGACCTAGGACATTACTGTGAGTACTAAAGACTTTTTTTTTTTTAGATGGAGTTTTTTGCTCTTGTTGCCCAGGGTGGACTGCAGTGGCACGATCTCGGCTCACTGCAACCTCCACCTCCTGGGTTCAAGTGATTCTCCTGCTTCATCCTCCTGAGCAGCTGGGATTACAGGCATGTGCCACCATGCCCAGCTAATTTTATATTTTTAGTAGAAACAGCGTTTCTCCATGTTGGTCAGGCTGGTCTCCAACTCCTGACTTCAGGTGATCTGCCAGCCTCGCCCTCCCAACTTGCTGGAGTTACAGGCGTGAGCCACGGTGGCAGGCCTGCTGCGGATTTTATAAACACTGCACACTTAGGCTATACTCCTTCTCCTCTCTTCTCTCTCTCTCTCTCTCCGTATATATATAATATATATGTGTGTATATATATAGACACATACATATATAATTGTGCTAAGACGTTAAGACAGCTGCAATGTCATTAAGTGGTAGGAATTTTCAGCTCCCCTATAATCTTATGGGCCACCGTAGTATACACTGTGTGTTGTTGTCGAAAATGTTGCTATGCAGCACAGGACTGCATGGAAGGACAGGGAGGACCATTCAGAGCTGAACTGGAGGCAGTCGTGACTGCAGGACCCCTGCATCAGCTTCAGCCCAACCAGACATCCCTGACCCTGTCCACCAGACAGACCCTGACCTCCCCGGCAGATAACCTGGGAGCCTGTGGGGTGGTCAGCAGGGGGCATCGTCAGCACAGGGCGTGGAGCCTGAGGCACATGACTTTCTTGCTGGGACCCAGTGGTGCCCACACCTTTCTTAGAATTGCCTGGAAGTGGCTTTGCTCTGAATGCCTGCACTGGCCTCACAAAAACAAAAGATTCATCCTAGGAAGGGATGGGAACAGCAGGGGCAGGTGGAGGAGTGCCAGTCATAGAACTATGCTCCCCTCCAGGTGGAGGGCAAAGCTTCACCTCTGCACAGCAATTCAGGGAAGCATCTTCAACAGGATACGAGCTGCTTCCTCCCAGCGGTGTGAGTCTCAGTCGTGGCGGTGCCTCTTCAACATCAATTTTGCCCTGAGTTTCCTTCTGACCACAGCATGCTCCTGTGGGGGCTAGGAGGTTCTGATGCTCAGGTTCTATAGGAGATCCACTGAACCTGAATCTCTGGAAGTGGGGGCCAGGCCTCTCCTTTTTAGTGGCCCAGTGTGTGCTTCTAATGTACAGCCAGAGTTTAGAGCAACCAGGCTTACCCAATCACGGTAATGCCAACTCTAAGTCTCTTGTCAGTGATCGTTTTTGGAACATGGAGATCACTCTATTCTAGACATGAGGCATGAGGAGAAGTCTGCAGGAAGCTTCTGGAAAGGAGTCCATCACTCCTAAGGGGAAGTTAGGACCTCTCTGTCTTGTCCAGCTGTGGACCTGGCAGCTGTGGACTTGGCAGAGCTTCCCAGAAGACACCAGTGCCCCAGGCACCGGGGATGTAGAGTCACACCCCTTCGTGCCGTGTCTGGAGTCTGCCCTTGCTCTGGGCTTCCAGTGGTAGGTGATGACACAATGCCTGACTCCCTAAGCCTACTTGAGGCTTGGGTGTGAGTTATTTGTAGAGAAAAACATTCTTACTCATTCCTGGGGTTGTTCCTTCGGCACCTAGGGAAGAAGCCTAGGAGCCAGGTTCCTGGTTCAGGCCCCCACTTCCTGTTAAGCCCTTTAGCTCATTTCATCTGTTCCTAACCAGATTCTAGAAGGTTTGTGAATTCTCTTCATGTAAAGTCTGGCTGCAGGGGCAGTGGGAGTTGCTGGAAGTTAGACTCGAATGCCACACTTCTTCAGGAAACCAAGGGGCTTTCCTCCGTGCGCAGCCAGCCAGTAGGTCACCAGGTCCCAAATTAGACTCTGTGGATCCACATGCTAGTTAGATCTTTACATCAGCCCTGTGAGGTGAGATGATCTTTACATCATCGTATTTCAGAAGAGGAAGGTGAGACCCAGAGAGGATGCAGAGTGGTGAGGCTGGGGTGGGAATGCTGTTCTCAGGACAGTGTGGCAAGTGCACGTTTGCTGGGTGCCTGTGGGTGTGGCTCTTTGGGAAGCAGCTGTGAAGCCATGCAGTGCACTGGATGAGGAGATGCTGCCTGCCTATGGTGTCGAGCAGAGATCTCACCCTGCCTTGTGAGTTTCTGAGTTTCTATCTGAGTGACCTCAGCAAAGTAGCTTAACCTTTGAGCTCAGCTTTCTCAGATGAAAACGGGGGTTGAAAAATCTTCCCCACATTTATTATGCAAAAGCAACTGATGGAGGAGCTTCATCTGCTGATGCTCAGCAAAATGTCATCTGTGTGCTGCTCATCATTCCATGCCTTCACCCTGAATGCCCAGCTTTTTACTCAGAGTCTAGGGGAGCAGCAGATGGTTACTGAATATGCACATGGGCCCACACTGCTGCCACAGGGAGGTGGAGGGAGGGGATCCCTGCCATGCTGGTGGCCTGGAGCCTGGACAGAACCAACTGGGGAAAGTGCCTTGGAACAGACCAACCTGGGGAGGGAGGTGGGAGGAGAACCTGAGGCCACACACCCTCCCAACCACTCACATTGCAAAGCCTCAGAAATTCCTGGGTGTAACTTTTCCATCCCCACCCACCCTGTGCCTTCGTGGCTTCAGGCGCAAGATTGTGGGGCAGAGCTGGGGCCAATAGGCAGAGCTGGGGACACTTGGAGCGGGTTCACAGCAAAGCAGAGGGCAAGATGCTAGACACAGGCCTTTACCAAGCTGTGTGTCACTTGTAGAAAGAGATATTAGGGACACCAGGTAAAAAAACAAAACTAACTTGGCATCTTTCCCATATCATTCATTAGATGATAATTATGATTCTCTCTGCCTGTGTTAGTATTTACTCTGAAATGACTGATTTAGGCCAGAACATTTGCAGTCTGGCTGTGTAAGGCATCACAACAGTATTAATAAGCTGCCACACTCGGGATGATTTGGTTCTCTCATTTTCTGAGATCTCTCCACCTCCAACCCTGAGGTCCCTTTTGCCCAAAGGTTAGCATACTTCACAAAGTAATCTGTAGACTAGGGGTGAAGTGAAGCCGTTCCATTGCTGGGTCTGGAGACCCCATTGCCAAGACCTCCACAGCTCAGGCCTGGGCCATGCAGACTTTTCATGCAAGGTGAGGGCATGGCCTTCTGACAGAGACCCTGAGTTGGGGCCAAAATTCGCAGGTGAAGGGCACCGTCCCCAGCAAGATTTCCCCCACTTCAGATGCCTGCTACAGGTCCATGGTCCCCAGGCCACCTGAACTTCTGACCAAGTCAGAGGTTCCCCTGATCCCTTCAGACTCAATAATTCACTAGAATGACTCCCAGAACTCAGGACACTGTTAATATGAAGGACACAGCTCAGGACCAGCCAAAGGAAGGGACAGCAGGACACAGTCCAGAAGGGCCCAGAGGCATAGCTTCCATGACCTTAAGGCCCGTTACCCTCTCACTACATCCATGCAGTCACCACCTGCAAGCTCCACCAAGCTCTGGGGCCAGAGCTTTCACTGGAGTTTCATGACATAGTCATGATTGATTGAACCACTGGCCTGATGATTGAACTTCACCTCCAGTCCCCTCCCTTCCTTGGTCATTCCTGTATGACCATCACCTATCCCAAAGCCATCTAGGCTCCCACCATGAGTCACCTGCTAGCATAAGCTATCAGAGCCCACTATGAATAATAGACACACCCATCACTCGGGAAATTATAAGGCTTTAGAGAGCCTCTCCCAGAAGAGGGAGACGAAGGCTAACAAGAGTCCTCATTACACAGGAGGGGTGTGGTTGTCATGAGTGTGAGCATTCTTGCTCACACAGGCACATGGCTGTGTTCTCTAGAGGACAAAAACCGCAGCTCCTTAGCATTTCATGTGAAGCCTGCCATCCACTGGCCTCATCCCTCATTTCCTGACATTGGGCCTTTTTCTGCAAGGCTCTCCTCAGGGAAATTCTCTCCAGCTCCCTGGAGCAGGGCCGTCATTTGACTTTTGGAACCAGAGCTCGAAATGCTTCTGTAATCATCATTATCATGACTTAATTGTAACTTTTCTATTCAATACAGTCCTTTTCTCCACTCAGTTAAAGTAATACTTTGGCTACAAGTAACAAAAACTGGCTTAAAGCACAAGGACATTTCTAGTTTACTTAAGAAGTCCAGGGATAGCTGTTCAAAAGATTTCAGCTGCTCAAAGAGGCCACTGAGAATCAGGTTCTCTTTCTTTCTTTCTTTCTTTCTTTCTTTCTTTCTTTCTTTCTTTCTTTCTCTCTTTTCCTTTTTTTTTTTTTTTTTGAGACAGAGTCTCGCTTTGTCGCCCAGGCTGGAGTGCAGTGGTGTAATCTTGGCTCGTTGCAACCTCCGCCTCCCAGGTTCAAGCAGTTCTTCTGCCTCAGCCTCCTGAGTGGCTGGGATTATGGGCATGTACCACCACGCCTGGCTAATTTTTATATTTTTATTAGAGATGGGGTTTCACCATGTTGGTCAGGCTGGTCTTGAACTCCTGACTTTGTGATCTGCCTGCCTCTGCCTCCCAAATTGCTGAGATTACAGGCATGAGCCACCACGCCCGGCTGAACCAGGTTATTTCTGTTCTGTCACCCCTAGAGAGTTGGGCTGTCTACCGAGCAGTCACCGTTTAACGTGGGCATAAGCAGGAGCTGCCTAGGAAAACACCATGTGCTTTCACAATAGGGTTCCAGGTTCTCAGGAGAACTTTCTGCTCTTGCACCTTTCTCTTATGTCAGGGAGAATGTTTCTGGGAAGACCCAGCAGACTTCCTCTTGTATCTCACTGGCTGGGGCCAGATGGCAGGTTCTCTCCTGGCATTCTCCCCTGGCAAGGGGAGTGTGGCTGCCTCTGTTTGGGCCGTTCCTCAGAGCTGCTTTATTGTGCCCCAAACATCATGAGGCTCTTCCGCAGGATAATGGTGGGAATGGGTGGTGAGCCTTTGACACAGCGAGGGTGTAGAATGTGTTCCAAAACAACAGAAAGGCATCAGGGCCTGAGGAGGCAAGGAGGGAAGAAGCAGGCCATGTCAGCAAGGAGGAGCAAAGGAAACAAGAAAGAAAGATTTAAACTGGGCAGGAACACCAGGTCCTAGCATGTAGGTAACTTTATAAAATACAGTGTACTTTACAACTAAACCCTACGTCAGATTCATGTTCATTTATCATCATAAGCTGTAGTAGCTTTGTAGTTTTGAAAACTTTTTCCTTTGGAGACAGAGGCTTGCTCTGGAGTGTAGTAGCGCCATCCTGGCTGACTGCAACCTCTGCTTCCTGGGTTCAAGCAATTCTCCTGTCTCAGCCTCCTGAGTAGCTGGAACTACAGGCGCCTGATACCACACCCAGCTAATTTTTGTATTTTGAGTAGAGATGGGTTTCGCCATATTGGTCAGGCTGATCTCAAACTCCTGACCTCAGATGAGCCACCCTCCTCCGCCACCCAAAGTGGAGGGGTTACAGGCATGAGCCACTGCACCTGGCAATTTTCTACCTTTTTGAAGCAAGCAAATTTTATACTAAAAAAAAAAAAAAAAAAAAAACCTTGGTTTTTCAATGTGTTTTTTTTTTTCTCATTTGTTGGATTGATATAAAACAAAGGCAATCCATTTTCCACCCAGAAGTGACTAATATCACATGCTTTGTTGAAGCCTTCATTTGCTCTCCGGAAAAAGGCTCCTCACTTTTCTAGAATGAAGAGAAGTACTTTCTTTGGAGATTGATGGGATTAAATAATGTACTCCTGAAAATGCAGTTTCAGGAGTTAATAGAGGGCTAAGTAACCCAGAACAGAGTTAAATAATGTGCTCCTGAAAAATGCAGTTTTGTCAAAGGAGTAACTTCTCTCCATCCTCAATGTGTGCAGTCATTATGGAAGTGCTCAGCCGTGTCAGGGAATCTCAGCACCATTCTAGAAAGCCTGGATTGACAGCCTTCCTTCCACTATGCCTGGACTGGCGGGAGGGCAAGACTAAGTTGTGGGATTGCACCCCTCCCCGCAATGTCTAAAAGTGGAGCCAGGCTCCACCAGGCAGTGGGTGGGAGCATGTGGGTCTCAGCCAGTTTCAATGGTTTTGACAATGAAACTCACCTGGATGTGTGTTATTTGGCTTTGTTCTTCAGATTTAGAGCCTCCCCTAAGTCAAACTGAAACTCTACGAACCGATGTCCCACAAGAGCTGACCCTTTAGTAATGTCTGCTTCGCATCATGTGAACTGAAACCTGTGGACTTCTCACAGCCCAGCAGGACCCACCTTCCCAAGCAGCAGGCCCTGGAAACTCATGCTGACAAGTCAGCCCTTGAGCTTAGTAGGGACTCAGAAGAAAGGGCACCCAGAACCCCAGACAAACTTTATTCGCTTCAAACCCTGTCCCTTTACCCTATTTCCAGTATCCAGAAGTAAAGCAAATCCTTCAATGTGATGCCCAAATAAAATGGTAAATAAATATACATATGTAATATATACAAATGTAGAAATATATCTACACATATATGCATATATGTGCACACATGTTTATATGTTTGCATATATGTATATGATCTTGAATCATGCTTTTTTAATAGCATGACTTGCAGAACCTTTCACCTGCATGTTTAGTTCATATCACTTTATTCTATTTTATAGCTGCAAAACATCATCTAGTCTCTTCCATTTGTAGATACAAAGGCTTAGTCCCCCTCCACCCCTCATTTTTGGCCTTGTAAATGATGATGCAGTTAACATCGATAGATAGATAGATAGATAGATAGATAGATAGATGTAGAAAGATATCTATGCATCTCTATGTATCTATTTTTATCTATACTTAAAAACAAATATTTATAGAGTGAGTTTCCTGAAAAAGGATATGTGCGTTTTCACAGGAATTCCCTATTGCCCACCAAAATTGTTGTACAATTTACCCTCTCACCAGCAGTGCAGGAAACTGGTAAACCTCCCCAATGCTGGGCTTTATTAAGCTTTATTTATTGCCAATGCTATGTAACGCCAGTTATATAGCCCTGTTATTTTGCTTTCCATTTCCTTGATCATAAGTGTAACTGAGAAATCTGTCTCATGTTCGATGGTCATGAACTGGCTTTTGATAGTCCCTATTTTTCAATAGAATATTTCCTCTTTTCTTTACTGATATGACAAAGCTCTCTTTACAATAAAGGAAGACACCCATGGTTGGTCACCTGCCTTGCAAAACACCTAAGTGTATTGTTTCTCTTTTGGTTTTATGTTTTTATGTGTAAAAGGTTAAACTTTCTGTGAAATTTGTTAATCAATGTTATTCCTTCTGGCATTCCTGACCTCCTTCATCATGATTATTTTTTAAGTCACCCATCTTTTTTAGCACTTATGACTCCAGTTCCTTTTAATATGATACTGCTTTTGAAAGATGGTGGTTGCTAATTTGTGAAGCCATTGACTCCCCAGATGACATTTTTTCCTCTTATTCAACTGCAGTGTCATTGCCTTTTTGTTTAATTGGGGTAATATTCCTTTCACTGAAATACTCTGGAGGAGTGTTATAAAAGTTGCTAAGAAAATTTCTGTGAAAACTTTTAAAGATATTGAAGAACTGTCTGCCACATAGCTTCTTCTCTGATGCCCTGGGCCCAGCCTTCTGTTTCTGCTTTCATCTACAATTTGTGGTTTGAGAATGTTTCAAGTCATGCTAAAGATCACTATGATGGGAATATTCATCTCCCCAATCACACCAGATGCTACATTTTTTGGGGGGAGGGGTTTATTTTTTGTTTTTTGTGTTTTTTTTTTTTTTTTTTTTTTTTGCTCATTGCCCAGGCTAGAGTGCAGTGGCACAATCTCTGCTCATTGCAACCTCTGCCTTCCAGGTTCAAACAATTCTCAGCTTGCTTGAATTCAAGCAATGCCTCAGCTTCCCAAGTAGCTGGGATTACAGGCACCTGCCACCATGCCTAGCTAATTTTTTTATAGTTTTAGTAGAGATGGGATTTCACCATCTTGGCTAGGCTGCTCTTGAACTCCTGACCTCATGATCCACACGCCTCAGGCCTCCCAAAGTGCTGAGATTACAAGTGTGAACTACTATGTCCGGCCTACTTTTTAAAATTGACTTTTCTATAATTCCCATTCTTATGTAATGAACTTGTAATAATCTTACATTTTAAAAGAACAATGGATATAAGAAAAGATTAAATAACAAAATGTAAAAATTTAACTTTTGTTGAGCAACCAGGAAAGATCCCTGGGTTTGTTGATTTTGAATCCAGTGTGGGAGAGTGAGAATATGAGCAATACCCTGTGCAGAATCATGAACTGACCAGGGACCCTAGAGAGATCATTTGGTCTGATACCTTTTCTCTATTCATGTGAAACAAAGGCCTGGATCCTTGACCAAGGTCACTCAGTAAATTAGTGAGCAACTCCCAGTGAAAGCCCAGGTCCTCCCATTTTCAGTAGGGTGTTCCCTAGTCTACCACATTCCTCCCCTTGTGTAAACTAATACTCTGCTTTCAGTATGTTTAGAAACCTGTAGTCTACAGCAGCGGTCCTCAACCTTTTTGGCACCAGGGACCCATTTCATGGGAGACAACTTTTCCATGGACTGGGACAGGGGACAGGGATGGTTTCCAGATTATTCAAGTACATTCCATTTAGTGTGCACTTTATTGCCACTGGTTATTATATTGTAATATATAATGAAATAATTATACAACTCACCGTAACGTAGAATCACCGGGAGCCCCGAGCTTGTTTTCCTGCAACTAGATGGTCCCATTTGGGGGTGACACGAGACAGGGACACATCATCAGGCATTAGATTCTCATAAGGAAGGGGCAACCTAGATTCCTCGCATGGGCAGTTCACAATAGGGTTTCCACTCCTATGAGACTCTAATGCTGATGCTGATCTGACAGGAACTAAGGCAGTAATGTGAGTGACGGGGAGTGACTATAAATACAGATGAACCACTCACCTCCTGCTGTGCAGCCTGGTCCCTAACAAGTCACAAACCACTACCATCCATGGCCCGGGGATTGGGGATGCCTGATTTATAATGATCAAGGGATCTAGGTAAATATCCTAGATCCCTTGAGAAGGAGGCTTCATTAATGTGGAGCCAAGGAGCTTTTTGAAGGAGCTGAGGACCCACCCCTCAGTTCCACCTACACAGCTGCTCAGGGCCTGTCTGGCTCTTGTTACACTCCTGTCCCAGAACAGGAGCCCACAATGTTAACAAAGGCTGCTATTCATGGAGCACCAACTATGTGTGTTGGGCACGGAGCTCTGTTGCTTTTAATCCTCACAACAATGCTGCAGAGGAGGGATTGCTCACGCCATTTTTGATGAGGATATCGTATGGGTTATGATGTGACCCCTAAAAAGGGAAGTAAGTCCTAATGCTCAATACCTCCGAATGCGACCTTATCTGGAAATAGAGTTGTTGATGATGTAACTAGTGAAGCTAAGATGAGGTCATGCTGGAGGAGAGTGGGCTTTACTCCATAGGGCTGGTGTCCTTATAAGGAGAGGACACAGACCCACAGAGGGAAGTCCTTGTGATGACAGAGGCAGAGATGCAATGATGCGTCTGCAAGTCGGGAGCACTGAGGATGACCAGCCAGGACCACAAGCGAGGTGAGAAGATGACTGCCAGTGCCGTGGTCCAGGACTGCTGGCCTCCAGGATGTGGAACAATACAAGTCTGTTGCTTTAAGCACCCAGTGTGGCAGTTTGCTGAGGACAACCGTGGGAAACAGATTCAGACACTGAAGCTCATGAAGTAGAAGGCACGCCCAGAGCCACTCTGCCAATGGGCGGTTCAGCCAGGACTCAAATGGAGGTCTTCCTGGTTCCAAAAGAATTGCGGGGCCCATCTCATCCCAGATGACCAGGGGAGACACTTGATGGCAACACTGGCCCTTGCTTTCCCAGCAAAGAGAACATAGAGGTGCGGAGGGAGGAGAGAGCCTAGGAGAGCACCCTTCCTTTTCCAAGCTTGGTGGCTGTGCAGGCTGCCTGGCCCAAGGCAATTATTATCACATAGCATAACCACAGCTCCATTGTACAGCCAAGAAATATGCATCTTAGGAATACAAAGTGAGCGAGACAAGGCTTAATAATAATATTAGTGATAACAGTAAGATCAGAATAACCCTTCAATGTGTACTTTGCAAACATCACTTTTTTTTTTTGAGACAGAGTCTCACTCTATTGCCCAGGCTGGAGTGCATTGGAGTGATCTTGGCTCACTGCAACCTCCACCTCCCAGGTTCAAGCAATTCTCTGCCTCAGCCTCCCGAGTAGCTGGGATTACAGTTGGCCGCCACCACACCTGGATGATTCTTTTGTACTTTTAGTAGAAACAGGGTTTCACCATTTTGGCCAGGCTGCTCCTTGAACTCCTGACCTCGTGATTCACCTGCCTTGGCCTCCCAAAGTGCTGGGATTATGAGTGTGAGCTACCACATCTGGGCCTTTTTTTTTTTTTTTGGAAGAGTCTTGCTCTGTCACCCAGGCTGGAATGAAGTAGCATGATCTCAGCTCAATGCAACCTCCACCTTCTGGGTTCAAGCAGTTCTTCTGCCCCAGCCTCCCAAGTAGGTGGGATTACAGGCACACGCCACCACACGTGGATAATTTTTATAATTTTTGGAGAGATGGTATTTCACCATATTGGCCAGGATGGTCTTGAACTCCTGACCTTGTGATATGCCCACCTCAGCCTCCCAAAGTGCTGGGGTTACAGGAGTGAGCCACCATACTCAGCCTCAAACATTATCTTGATTTAAGAGTTGTTGCTGGGCCGGGCATGCTGGCTCACACCTGTAATCCCAGCACTTTGGGAGGCCAAGTCAGGTGGATCACAAGGTCAAAAGATTGAGACCATCCTGGTCAACTTGGTGAAACTCCATTTCTACTAAAAATACAAAAAATTATCTGGGCATAGTGGCGCATGCCTGTAATCCCAGCTACCCAGGAGGCTGAGGCAGGAGAATTGCCTGAACCCATGAGGTGGAGTTTGCGGTGAGCCGAGATTGCGCCATTGCACTCCAGCCTGGGTAACAAGAGCGAAACTCTGTCACAAAAAAAAAAAAAGAGTTGTTGCTTTGGCTGAGTGTGGTGGCTCACACGTGTAATCCCAGAATTTTGGGAGGCCGAGGTGGGAGGATCACAAGGTCAGGAGTTCAAGACCACCCTGGCCAATATGGTGAAACACCATCTCCACTAAAAATACAAAAATTAGCCAGGTGTGGTGGTGGGTGCCTATCGTCCCAGCTACTCGGGAGGCTAAGGCAGGAGAATTGCTTGAACTCAGGAGGCAGAGGTTGTCATAAACCAAGATTGTGCCACTGCACTCCAGCCTGGGCCACAGAGCAAGACTCCATCTCAGAGTTGTCACTTTTTGAGACAGTAACAGAGAATGTCACTGAGCCTGAGCAAATTCTGCTCCTTGCCAGGCTTTCTCATACGCAGAGCCTGAGGCTTAAGGCTAAGGGACTTTCCAAAAGATGCACAGCAGAGGAGTGAAGATCTGGATGCCGACCTATAGGACTGACTGCATACCTCGTGCTGTCCTAACAGAAAGTCTTGGGAAGGGCTGAGCTTGGGATATGAGCTTTACTGTGTGCAATAAAGAGGTCACTGCTGGGCTGGCTCTGCGGAGGTCTCACCATCACCTTTGGAGAAGATGCTTTTATTATTTCTGACTTTTAACCAAGGAATTTCTATTAACTACTGTGATCAGGAGAAAGAGCCTGTGACAAATTGGAGGGTTGCCTAGGGGGCTTCTAGGTTGCAGGGGCAGAGAGATGCCTAGAGACTGAGGGAAGCAAAGGAGCATGGGAGTGAAGGCCGCATCTCCCCCTCTGCTGGTAAACAAGAGCAGCCCCTCCACAACAGCCTCCCTTCCAGATGCCTAGGGTTTGCTGCTTGGAACCAAGCGCCCTAGTCATCTCCTCTCCCCTGCCCTTCCTGTTTCTCTGAAGCTGAAGCCACATCCCTAGATGATGCCTGGATGGAAGCAGGTGAGAGGAGAAGGTGCCTTGGGTGGAGGGAAGCTTGTGAAATGAAAGACACCTCCTGAGGAGCTGGCAATCCTGAGGGCAAGCTTTAGCCTTTTCCAAGGTCAGTGAGTTGTACTCAAATCCCTCCTCAGAAACCCATGACCTCTTCCTAAGAAGGCTCTATTTCATTCCCATGTCCCCAATCCATTCCTCAGTGAGCCCAGATAGACATGGAATTGTGAGTCAGGATTTCTTCCAAAAGGATGAGAGTTTTGATGAGTCAAGTACATATTTTCCCAATCAAAATGAAAAGAAAGAAAGGAAGGGAAGGGAAGGGGAAGGGGAAGGGGGGAGGAAGGAGGAAGGAAGGAAGGAAGGAGGAAGGAAGGAAGGAAGGAAAGAAGGAAGGAAGGAAGGAAAGAAGGAAGGAAGGAAGGAAGGAAGGAAGGGAGGGAGGGAGGGAGGGAGGGAGGGAGGGAGGGAGGGAGGGCGAGGAAGAAAAAGGAAAGCAGGGAGGGGAGGGAGGGAAAGGAAAAAGTTGTGGAAACTTCCTAGGATGAGCTGACTTCCCTCTAGCTGTCCTGCCCCTTCTCCCTCTCCCTCTTCCTTCCGTGATCTCTCTCTGTCTGTCACTCTGAATTTTGTTATTGTGCTCCTCCCCCCCCTTTCACGCTATCTCTCTCTTTTGTTCTTGCTCTCTCTCTCTTTCTCTCTCCACCTCATTTTCCACTTTTTCATATACCATGAAGCAGAACAGAAACTTATCTTGAAAAGACTCATCCAGGACCAGGTGTCACCCACAAACTGATGACTGTGGGGAGTGGGTGGTTAATCTTCATAGAGAGAAACGTCTCTCTGGGGAAAGCACAGAGAGAAGAGGTGGAATTCTTTACTCACAGAGACTGACAAGATAACATTAGAGAACTGGGGTCTAGAAGGCCAAACAGGAAAAAGAAATATGGAAAGAACATCCCCATAGTGTACTCCACAACCTGTGTCCTTCCCAAACCTACTGCTTCTCTCCATTGCCCCTGGGACCTCATGTCTAGAAGGAGTTTTATCTGGGGCAGTAATGGGGAAAAAGAGGTTCTAAAAACAACTTACAATCAAATAGGAGTTCTGTATTTCTGACCTCAAATCTGTATGGACAATAACTGGAACCTTTTTGATATTCACTAAGTGAAATTGGTTTCTTCCCAAGTGCCCATTTCACCGTTGGCAGAAGCTTGTTTTCAGCCACATCAGGCCCTCCAGCTCTCCCAACACAGGACTGTGCTGATTCACAGGCCAGATTGCTCTTTCCAGAGCCTCCACCACCCCCAACTCCCTCTCTTGCTGGAGCTATGCTGGGTACCCAGAAACTTCATGCCCTGTCTTGATCCATCTTCCCAAATATACTATTTACATTTTTTTTCTTTTTATTGCGTTTTAGGTTTTGGGGTACATGTGCAGAACATGTAAGATAGTTGCATAGGTACACACGTGGCAGTGTGTTTTGCTGCCTTCTGCCCCTTCACCCACATTTGGCATTTCTCCCAATGCCATCCCTC
>CM052651.1:25625288-25727401 GCA_028533165.1 Leontopithecus rosalia | reverse complement strand
ATATTCCTCTCTATATTGTCTATTCTTGTTAGCATTTTGTCAAACCTTTTTTCAAAGTTCATAGTTTCTTTACATTGTGTTAGAACAAGTTCTTTTAACTCCCAGAAGTTTCTTATCATCCACCTTCTGAAGCCTACTTCTGTTAATGGGACACGGTCCTTTTCCATCAGGGCTTGTTCTGTTGCTGATGATGAACTGTAATCCCCTGTAGAGGGAGAGGGACTCTGATTTTGGGCATTCTCAGCCTTCTTAGGCTGGTTTCTTCCCTTTATTACAAATTTATCCATTTGTTGTCTCTACAATTACTGCCTTTGTAGTTGGGTTGCTGAGTGGATGCCCAGTTCATTGACTCCCAGCACTGAAATCTGAGCAACCCACTGCACTGGCCAAAACAGCAGCAATAAGACTGATGGTGCTCTTCTGCCCAGGAATCTCCTCCCGTTTACTCTACACAAAGAGCTGCCATGCCTAGGCACCAGCAAAACCACTGCGCCTGCCACAAGAGTCGCCCTGGTGACCCGTGGGGCCCCTCCACTGGGAATCCTCTGGTCCGTGAGCAACGAAAATTCGTCTGAAAGTGTGGTGTCCTCTCGTTCTCTGCACTTTCACTGGGAGCTACTATCCTGAACTGTTAGTGATCAGCCATCTTGGATCTCTCCAATTAGTAGCATTTCTATATGCCAACAGTGAACAATCTGGAAAATAAATCAAGATAGTAATCTCATTTACAATAGCTACAAATAAAATAAAATACAAAGAAATGAACTTAACCAAATAGGTAAAAGATTACTACAATGAAAACTATCATGCATTGATTAAATAAACTGAAGAGGCCATGAAACAATGGAAAGATATTCCATGTTCATGGATTGGAAGAATTAATATTGTTAAAATGTCCATATTGCCTAAAGCAATCTACAGATTTGATGTAATACCTATCAAAATACCAATTACATTATTCACAAAAATAGAAAAACCAATTATAAAATTTGTATGGAATCACAAAATACCCAGAATAGCCATAGCTATCCTAAGCAAAAAGAACAAAACTGGAGGAACCACATTAACTGACTTCAAATTATACTACAAAGCTAAAGGAACCGAAACAGCATAGTACTGGCATAAAAACAGACACGTAGCCCAACAGAACAGAATAGAAAACACAGAAACAAATCCACACATCTACAGTTAACTCATTTTCAACAAAGTTGCCAAGAACATACATTGGGGAAAGGATAGTCTCTTCAATAAATGGTGCTGGAAAAACTGGATATCCATATGCAGAAGAGTGAATCTATACCCCATCTCTTGCCATATGGAAAAATCAAACTGAATTAAAGACTTAAATCTAAGGTTTCAAACTATGAAATTACTAAAAGAAAACACTGAGGAAACTCTCCAGGACATGGGTCTGGACAAAGATTTCTTGAGTAATACCCACAAGCCCAGGCCATCAAAGCAAAAATGGACAAAGAAGATCACATCAAGTTAAAAGGCTTTTGCACAGCAAAGGAAACAATCAACAAAGTGAAGAGACAACCCACAGGATGGGAGAAAATATTTGAAACTATCCATCTTAGAAGGGATTAATAACCAGAATACATAAGGAGCTCAAACAACTGTATAGAAAAAAAATTTAATAATCTAATTTTTTAAATGGGCAAAAATCTGAGTAGATGCTTTTCAAAAGAAGATATTCAAATGGCAAACAGGCATATGAAAAGGTCCTCAACATCACTGATCATCAGATAAATGCAGATCAAAACTACAAGGAGATATTATCTCACTCCAGTTAGAATAGCTTCTATCCAAAAGACAGGTAATAATGAATGTTGTTGAGGATGTGGAGAAAAAAGAACCCTCATACACTGTTGGTAGGAATGTAAATTAGAACAACCCCTATTGAGAACCATCGGAAGGTTCCTCAAAACACTAATAATAGAGCTACCACAGGATCCAGCAATCCAATCGCACTGCTAGATATATATCCAAAAGAAAGGAAATCACTATACTGAGGAGATGTCAGTACTCCCATGTTTATTTCAGCATTATTCACAATAGCCAAGACTTGGAAGCAACAAAACTGTCCATTAATAGATGAATAGATAAAGAAAATGTGGTGCATATACACAGTGAAGTACTATTCAGCCATAAAAAAAGAATGAGATCCTGCAATTTGCAACAACATGGATAATACTGGAGGTCAAAGGTTAAGTGAAATAAGCCAGGCACAGAAAGACAAAGTTTGTATATTCTCACTTATTTGTGACAAACAAAACAATTGAACTCATGGAGATAGAGAGTAGAAGGATGGTTCCCAGAGGCTGGGAAGGGTACTGGGGGTGAGGGGAGTAGGAGGGATGGTTAATGGCCACAAAAATATAGTTAGGATAAATAAGCTAGCATTTGGTAGCACAAAAGGGTGACTATAGTCAACGATAACTTATTGTATATTTTAAAATAACTAAAAGATTATAATTGAATTGTTTGTAACACAAAGATATGATAAATACTTGAGGAGATGGATGCCTTATTTACCCTGACATAATTGTTACACATTGTATGTTTGTATAAAAATATCTCATACACTCCGTAAATACATACACCTATTATGTACCCACAAAAATTAAACATTATACAAACAAAACAAAATATTTCGAGGGAGTCAGAAGTTATAGGCAGATTTTTCACTGCACAGGGATCTGCACTCTGACCCTTGCATTACTCCAGGATCAACTGTACATCTATATAAGCATATCTTGCCCACTGACTCTATCCTCGCTACTCTTTTACAATTCTATAAGTTGTAGAAAATGGATAATAATGCAAATTACTCTTGTTCATATAAATGCAAATTAATTATGTCCTTATTTGAATGAGCTTGACCACTGCCCTATGGAAGAGCAGTCTTCTTTTTTTTTTTTTTTTTTTTTTGAGACGGAGTCTCGCTCTTGTTACCCAGGCTGGAGTGCAATGGCGCGATCTCAGCTCACTGCAACCTCCGCCTCCTGGGTTCAGGCAATTCTCCTGCCTCAGCCTCCTGAGTAGCTGGAATTACAGGCACACGCCACCATGCCCAGCGAATTTTTTGTATTTTTAGTAGAGACGGGGTTTCACCATGTTAAACAGGATGGTCTTGATCTGTTGACCTCATGATCCACCCGCCTCAGCCTCCCAAAGTGCTGGGATTACAGACGTGAGCCACCGCGCCTGGCCGGAAGAGCAGTTTTATGGCTTCGTAAATTTATTTCATAATTCCTTATTCCATGCACATTAAACCTGTGGTTCTCAGAATTCTCCATTGAACACATTGTAACATTTTAGAGGTTCCTTTATTTAATTAATAAGTGAAATAACATCTTTGACATGTATTCATTTTATAGTTGCATGAGAGTCCTCAAATTACCCTTTAACACATTTCATCACTACTCTTGAGTTCATGCTTCCCTCCTTCATAAAGCTGCATCACCTTCTGACACGAAGCAAAGCCTGAAACAAGGTCTGCAAATCACAGGCTCATGATGGGCCCAGACTCTCTGGCAAAAAAGAAAGGACATCGAATAAGATAGATGTCATAAAGTGAATACCTTCATTATGAGCAGTCTGGAAACCCAGTCTTGGTCATGGTTTGAAGTCATCAGATGTATATATTCCCCTTATATAAATTTTACAGTTGTGTAGATGTGTTAGTTTGAACCATATGAAATTGCTCTTCTGTAAGTTAAAGTGTTCAATATCAGCAAATCCACATGGTTTGACCTAATAGATATGTATGCACTTATGACACTCATATGCATGTGTATGTACAGATACACGCAGTGCACATTCATACAGAATAAAACCACATGATGAGTGAAAGTTCTGGGCTAATTTAGAGGTAAGTAGAAACTCATGTTTCTTGGTGTATGTGTTTCTGTTCCTTTAAATTCTAATTTCTGTAACTTTATGTGAAATGAGGAGAAGAATCTGTGCTGTATTGTGGGAAGCTTATGAGGCCAAGAATTAGGGAACTACAGCCTAAGTTGCTCTAAGGCATATTCATCCCTTTAGTGGACATTCCCTTAGTACCTTTTTTTAATTATTATTATTCTGAAGGGTTTTACATTGTCTCACCTGTCTTTTCCTGAGGATTCAGAATGGATGGAGATTAGGTTGAGTTGAAGCTTAAAATGATCTGTTTTCCTTTTGTTTGGTTTCTTTACGTTTTGAAGAAAAACATTTCCTGATACACCCTTTTTTTTCCTGATTGGCCTCTTTCTACCAAACTAAGAGAGCAGAAAACACAAAATGTGACTCGGATTCCATTTGGCAGGAATCCAGAGATGCTGAGTTTGGCTCTCCACATTTTGCAGAACACATCATCCTGACTCACAAACCTACATGTCCATCATGGTGAAGGTGTCACCATGATGCTAATGACTCACATGCATTAGGGGAGGGTGACACTACATGTGTTCATGGAACCACTCGTGCTTAGTTTTCTAATTATGGGAAAGACTGGTGTTGAGTCATCTTCATGTTCTCACCTTCTCCTCTGAAATGTGTGTGACCTTCAAGCACAGACCCCAGCCATTAGAAATATGTCAGCCCACCTGGCCAATATGGTGAAACCCCGACTCTACTAAAAACACAAAAATTAGCCGGGCTTGGTGGCGGGTGCGTACAGTCCCAGCTACTCAGGAGACTGAGGCAGAAGAATCACTTGAACCTGGGAGGCGAAGGTTGCAGTGAACTAAGATCGCGCCACTGTACTCCAGTCTGGGCGACAGAGCAAGACTCTGTCTCAAAAAAAAAAAAAAAAAAGAAACAAAGAAAAAGAAAAGAAAGAAAGAAATAGGTCAGCCCATAAAATCTGTCTGCTGTGGAGAAAGGGATGAGAAGGAATTACCATGTCTTGGCATGGGTTATAGTTGGTGAAGTTTACTACTGGGTACAGAGGAACCTGAATTTTCTCCAATCATTAGAAGTAAAACATGCTTCTTAATGGAGACTCACAGTTGTGGAGACATACAGAAATACAGAAAATATACGGGACAGGGTGAGGGAGAGACAAAAGAGAAATAAAACTCACTTTTTTACACAATAGCTTTATACGGGTATAATTCATACTATAAAATCACTCTTTTAAAGTGTTAAATTCAGTGGTTTTCAATACGCTTGAAGTGTTGTGTTACCATTATGACTATGTAATTTAGAACATTATTATCACCCCTCAAAAAGAAAAATCCCACAACTGTTAGCAGTTACTCCCTGTTTTGTCTTCCTCCCAGCCCCTGGCAATCACTAATTTAGTTTCTTGCTCTGTGGATTTTCCTGTTTCAGATGTTTCACATCCATGGTCTGATACAGCATGTGGCCTTTTGTGCCTGGCTTCTTTCACTTCACATTTTCAAGGTCTTTGAGGGTCATCAGTGTTATGCCATGGAAAAGAACGTCATTTGCTTTTGCGGCTAATCGTCTCTTGTATGGATAGTCCCACATTTCGTTTAGTCACTGATCAATTGATAGACATTTGGGTTGTTTCTAATCTTTGGCTATTACAAAAATATGTGGCTACTATGAACATTTATGTACAAGTACTTTGTAGATATATGTTTTGATTTCTCTAGGGTATACACCCAGGAGTAGAATTTTTAGGTCATGTAAGAACTCTGCTTAATATTGCGACTAACTGACAAACTTTTCCAAAGTGGCTGCACCATTTTACATTCCCATGGTATACTAGGAGGGTTCCAATTTTTCGGTGTCCTTGCCAATATTTACTTTTTTTTTTGAGGCGGAGTCTCATTCTGTAGCTCAAGCTGGAGTGCAGTGGCATGATCTCGGCTCACTGCAACTTCTGCCTCCCAGGTTCAAGCAATTCTCCTGCCTCAGCCTCCTGAGTAGCTGGGATTACAGGTGCACACCACCATGCCTGGCTAATTTTTATATTTTGGTAGAGATGGGGTTTCATGATACTGGCCAGGCTGGTCTCCAACTTCTGATCTCAGGTGATCTGCCTGCCTTGGCCTCCCAAAGTACCGAGATTACAGGCGTGAGCCACCACACCCGGCCAGTACTTACTATTATTTCTCTAATTATAGCCCTCCTCATGGGTGTGAAGTGATATCGCATTGTGGTTTTGATTTTCAGTTCCCTAATGGCAGATAATTTTTAAGCATCTTTTCATATTCTTATTGGCCATTTATATATCTTCCTTAGAGAAATGTCCATTCAGAGCCTTTGTGCATTTTTTTAAAAAAATAGGCTATTTTTCTTTTTATTATTGAGTTGTAGAGCTTCTGTACTTACTATAGAAGCAAGTTCCTTCTATTCTAGATATATTAAATTTGCAAATTTTATCCCATTTTGTGGATTTTCTTTCATTTAATGGTGTCATTTGCAGAAAACGTTTTAAATTTTGCTCAAGTCCAGTTGATCTAATTTTTTCTTTTGCCACTTGTGCTTTGTTATTTTATCTAGGAAGACTTTACCTAACTCGAGGATATTAAAATTTACTCTTATTCCTTCTTCTAAGAGTGTATAGTTAACATTTTTTTGCTTTTGTTTTTTGAGATGGAGTCTTACTCTGTCTCCAGGCTGGAGAACAGTGGCGCAATCACACTTACTGCAACCTCCACTTCCCCAGTTCAAGTGATTCTCCTGCCTCAGCCTCCCGAGTAGCTAGGACTACAGGCACAGGCCATCACGCTGGCTAATTTTTTGTATTTTAGTAGAGATGGGGTTTCACCGTGGTCAGGATGGTCTTGATCTCTTGACCTCGTGATCCACCCGCGTAGGCCTCCCGTGAGCCACCACGCCTGGCCCACATTAAGGTTTATGACTCATATGGGTTTAATTTTTGTGTATGTAGGAAAGGAGTCCAACTTTATTTTTTTGCATGTTGATAATTCAGTTTTCCCAGCACCATTTGTTAAAGAGATCTAAAGAGAGGAGGGTGATACTGGACCCACTCATAAAATCACCCCGCTTGATTTTCTAATTTAAAATTAAATCTATGAATTTAATAATTTCCTAATTTAATTTTTTATTTTAATTTTTAATTTTGTGGGTACATAGTAGGTGTACGCATTTATGGAGTACGTGAGACATTTTGATACAGGCATACAATGCATAACAAACCCATCAGGGTAAATGGGGTATCCATCTCCTAAAGTATTTGTCATAGCTTTGTGTTACAAACAATCCAATTAAAATCTGTTATTTTAAAATGTACAATAAATTATTGTTGATTGTAGTCACCCTGTTGTGATAATACTAGAACTTATTCATTCTAACACACACACACACACACACACACACACACACACACATTTTAGATGGAGTTTCACTGTGTCACCCAGGCTGGAGTGCAGTGGTTTGATCTTGGCTCACTGCAACCTCCATCTCCTGGGTTCAAGCAATTCTCCTGCCTCAGACTCCCATGTAGCTAGGACTACAGACACACACCACCATGCCTGGCTAATTTTTGTATTTTTAGTACAGACGGGGTTTCACCATGTTGGTCAGGCTGGTTTCAAACTCCTGACCTCAAGTGATCCACCTGCCTCAGCCTCCCAAATCCTCCTGTGCTGGGATTACAGGCATGAGCCACTGCACCTGGCCACTCAAAGTATATTTTTGTGCCCATTAATCATTCTTCTACCCTTCCCACCCCAACCACTACTACCTTCTAGGAACCATCGTTCTATTCTGTGTCTCCATGAATTCAATTGTTTTAATTTTTAACTTTCACAAATGAGTGAGAACGTGCATAGTTTGTCAGTCAGTTTCAGGCTTATTTTAGTTAACATAATAACCTCCAGTCCCATCCACGTTGTAGGATCTAATTCTTTTCTATAGCTGAATAGTACTTTATTGTGTATGTGTACCACATACTCTTTATCCATTCATCCATTGATGGACACTTAGGTTGCTTCCAGATCTCAGCTATTGTGAATAGCGCTGCAATAAATATGGCAGTGGTGACATCTCTTCAGTGTAGTGATTTCTTTTCTTTTGGGTATATACCTAGCAGTGGGATTGCTGAATTCTAGGTTAGCTCTATTTGTCAAAATCGATTGGCCATGAACATAAGGTTTTATTTCTGGACTCTCAATTCTGTACTGCTGATTTACACATCTGGCTAGTACCTCAATGTCTTGCTTACTGTCACTTTGTAGGAAGCTTTAAAATCAGGAAGCGTGAGTTTTCCAACTTTGTTTTTATTTTTTGAGATTATTCTGGTTATTCTTGGTGCCTTGCCTTTCCATTTGAATTGTATAATAAGCTTGTCAGTTTCTGCCAAAAAAACAGCTGGGCTAATGATAGGGATTATAATGAATCTGTAGATCAGTTGGGGGAGTATTGCCATCTTAAGTGTCGAGTATTTCAGTCTATGCTCATGAGATGTCTTTCCATTAATTTAGATCCTCTGTAATTCTTCCAATGATGTTTTGTACTATAGTTTTCATTGTAGAAGTCTTGAATTTTTTGGTAAAATATAGCCTTAAGATATTTTATTCTTTTTGATACTACTATAAACGGAACTATTTTCTTACTTTTATTTTCAAGTTGTTCATTGCTAGTGTACAGAACCAGCTGACTTTTGTATATTGATCTTATAACCTGCAACCTTAATGAACTCATTTTGTAGTCCTGATAGTTTATTTTGTGGCTTGCTTAGAATTTTTAATGTTAGATCATGTCACCTATAAACAGAAATAGTTTTACTTCTTTCTTCCCCATCTGATGTCTTTCACCTCTCTTTCTTGTCTAATTGTCCTGGCTTGATCCTTCACTATAATGTTGAATAGAAGTGGTGAGAGTGGCCTTTCTTGTCTTGACCTTAGGGCGAAAACATTCTTTTACCACATATGTAATGTTAGGTGTAGATTGTTTGTAGATTCCCTTGATCAGATGGAGGAAGTTCCCTTCTATTTTTGGTTTTTGCGTGTTTGTATTATGAAACATCGTTACATTTTGTAAAATGCTTTTTTCTCCATCTCTTCAGATGACCATGTGGTTTTTTGTTATGCTAGTAATACAGTGCATTAGACTGATGGATTTTTCAAAGTTAAAGCGTCCTTATATTCCTTGGATGAATCTCACTGGATTCAGCTTGTGTTTTGTTGAGGACATTTATGTTTATGTTTATAAGGGATATTGGTTTGTACTTTTCTCATGATATCTTCTTCTGGTTTTGATATCTAGGTAATACTGGTGATGTAGAATAACATGAAAAGTGTTTCCTACTCTTCTCTTTTTAAGAGTTTATGAGAGATTAGTGCCAATTCTGCATTTGATAGAATTCACCAATAAAGCCATGTGAGTCTGAGCCTTTTGGTAGTTAGCTTTTCTTAATTACTAATTAAATCTCCTTACCTGCTACATGTCTATTCGAATTTTTATTTTACTCTTCTCTCAGTTTCAATAGTTTGTGTCTGGTACACACATGTTAAAAATGTTAATTTAAAATTTCTCTCCATCCCTGTCATCTACCTATCCTCTTTATTACTTGGATTCATCTCCTTGACAGCAACTATAGGAAAATCAAGAAAGCAAAAATGTTTTCTGTTTACATGTTACAGATTCCTTTGGATTTTGCTCCCCCATGGGTTCCTTTGATATATTTGGTCTCCTAGTCCCTCCTCTTTAAAACTTTTCAACTCCAGAAAAACACAAAAGAAAAAGACTAAGGGGGAGAAAGAGAAAGATTGCTCTAGTGAGATTTGAATCCATTTTGCAATGTCACATGGATAAAAAGTAGGCCTACCTAATGTCACAAATGGGCTTGACCCTTACAGCATGTAACTGCTAGCAAAGGTGTGATGATTCATAACTTCAGCAGAATTGAGAATATGAAATTCTACATCGCCTTCCTTCTTAGAATTGTTGAAAGGAAATGCTATTTCTTCCCTGAAAGTTAATTGCAAATTTCTTTCCTTTCTTTCTGAATCAAATGCCACATATATTGATAGACAACCACTTTCATACAGAACTAGGTAAATAAGATTATGATTCTTATATGAATTACAGAGTGATTTGATAAAGAGAGGAGATAATCCATCATTTCGTCCTTACAACAGAGGTCTCAATTTTGTTGTTATTAGGAGATGAATAATTTTCTCTTAATATACTTCAAAAACAAAGCTAACCACCATCAACAACAAAAATGCTCTCTAAACTTGTGTTTAAGCTGCAGTGGAAAGAAATATTTTAGGGAAGTTAGCATTTTCCTAGTATTACCTCACCTTAGGATTTGAGTTTCCAATGAATGTGGCAGTGCTTTGTCATTTTTAGGGATTTGACAGCCTTTTCTGCAAACCATTCCCTTGAACTCTTCCCTCATCTACACCTGCACTGTGATATTTTATGTGTCAAAAAGTTTGTTTCTGTAAGATTAAACTGGCTTATCTTTATTCAGTCTAGGAAATTAATTGCACAGAAATAATCTAAAGGTTCCCCACTGAAGGATTTCACTGCAGTTGAACTCATTCAAAATGCATCTTACCCTTGCACCACTATTGGCTTGTGAAAGGAAGACCAACAGTCTCTCCACAGACTGGACTTGACTTGTCATTTTGCAATTAACTGTCTGTGGAACCCTGAGGTAATAATTTGATCTCAGTTCTAGACTTTTTCGTATCTTCTCATAAAAGCTGATGTTCTTTCTCTCTATAAAAATAACACTTGATTACTGATAGAAATGTTTTTGAATGAGATTTTCAAACATTGCCAGTCTTGTTCCACTGGCATTTTGATGCCTATATTGATTTTCTTGCTCTATTTATTTAATTATAAATTTGTTATTTTGAAATATTTTCAGACTTATAGAAAAGTTGTAGAAATAATACATAGGATCCTTACATTTCCTTTGCCCAGAATTGCCAGATGTTAATATTTTACCAGATTTGCCTTCGCTAGATTAAAGTTTTTAATAAAGCAGTGATCTCTACGAGGGATTATAGAGCACAGATTCCCATTCCATCAAGGGGCAGGCAGTCAGCCAACTAAAATATAAGCTCTAAGGAGGCAGGCTTTGTAGCTATTCAAAACCCATCTGTAACTTTCTTAGTCAATTTGTCCTTGTTTTCCTTATAAGTTTCACATGCTTTTTAAACCTTGTTTCAGAAAGTCAAAGAAACATACCTTCTCATTCATTTAAACAATACTGAAAGACCTGAAAAAACCTGTTCTTAATTATTTCATAACTGAAACTAAAACAAATTTTAGCATGTGAGTCTGATATTGTAAGCCATACACAGGAAGCCCAAGGTCAATGTAAAGCATCTTATTCTAGAATGGTAAGCCAGGCATTGTTTCTATTATTCTATAAATTACAGCTGACACATGTGTATGACAGCTTAACACAGACACTAAACAGACTAGACTTTCAACTTCTACCTGACAGTGACAGACTATTTATCTCAACAGTTAAAATCATAATAAATCAAAAAATCTTTGAAATGCTATGAAATGTTTACTTTCTCATTGGAGAAGACATTATGTTGACACCATAATCATGCTTTATTCTCCTTTTTTATTCATGAACCTGGGTTGCACAGAGTCGGATGATTCATAATTCTTGTTTCAGCACAAACTTTCTCCACTGGTCCATGCATGGCCCTTTTCTACTAATTTACTCATTTATTTATTTCTAATAATGTAAAAAATACCCATGAACCCCTATCACCACTGATCCATAAGCCAGGACTATGATTTTTTTTTTCTTCTGAGACGAGTCTCACTCTGTCAGCCAGGCTGGAGTGTAGAGGCATGATCTCAGCTCACTGCAACCTCCGCCCTCTGGGCTCAAGCAATTCTCCTGCCTCGGCCTCCTAAGTAGCTGGGATTACAGGCCCCTGCCACCACACCCAGCTGGTTTTTGTATTTTTGGTAGAAACAGGGTTTCACCATGCTGGCCAGGCTGGTCTTCAACTCCTGACCTCACGTGATCCACCCGCCTCAGCCTCCCAAAGTGCTGGGATTACAGGCATGAGCCACTGCGCCCGGCCTGACTATGACAACTTAACTCAGGTTTTCTGCTCCTTTGCGATCTTTTATCCCTGCTTCGCCCCACTTGACTCACAGGCTGGTAGCTCTTACCGTAAATCCTTGTCTATCATTCCTTTGCCTCTTTTTTTAACATGGGGTTTTCACTTTGTGTCTCCCGATTTAACAAGCTGATTTATTTTGTTTTATTTTTAAGTCCTTCCCAGGTCCCACTCAGATATACGTTTCATATCATTGTATTTGAGGGAATGGCTTGGCTCATCCATTTTGGAGAACTTAATTCTTCATTTATTCATATGACCAGCAAAGGCAGAGAACAATCCCATCTCAAGGGACAATAAAACCAAGAAGTCCTTTTGTGGGCTGTCTCGCTTGCCTCATGTTGGTCTCTTCATGACACGCCAGCGCTGGGCGGCTCCTCCTCCACGGCTGGATCATGTCTGTGGCTGGCCAACCTCATGGTGAACAACACCAGGAGTTTCCTTTCTGAGAACTTTTCTGCATGATGGCTGAATTATGAACCTATATTAGGGAGGTTTTAAAATAGGAGGTTGACTTTGGGGGCTTTTTGCTTTCTTGAGGTCAATGAAAGTTGGTACATCAGGAAGGGGGCATCCCAGTATAGTGGAAAGGACATTGGATTTAGAACTGGAGACGTGAATTGTAGTTTCAGTTCTGCTGAAAGTAGCTGGGTGACCTTGAGCAAATGGTTTCTACCTCTCAGGACTCAGCTTCCTCTTCTGTAGTATATACATTTGAACCAAATGATTTCTTTCTCTCTTTCTCACTCTCTTTCTTTCTCTCTCTCTCTCTCTTTCTTTCTTTTCTTGCTCTATTGCCCACGTTTGTCCTTCCACCATGAGAATGGGATGCGAGAGCCAGGCCTGGGAAGGTTTCACATCCTCCAGCTCTGGTAGGGCCTGTGATCAGTGCTGATTTGCTCATCTCTCTGTACCTGGTGCTAAGTCTACAGTGGATATTCAGAACCTCCATTCTGAATGAATGAATGTGTGAATACAATCTACCGAGTGAAATTATAGGTAAAGAAAAACATACTGAGTGAACCCCACTCTTGGCTTTAAAAGGAAATTAAAAGAATAGGCAGAAGCTGTGGCTTACACCTGTAATCCTAGCACTTTGGGAGACTGAGACAGGCAGATCACGAGGTCAGGAGATCGAGACCATCCTGGCTAACATGGTGAAACCTCGTCTCTACTAAAAATACAAAAAAATTAGCCAGGCATGGTAGTATGCACCTGTAATCCCAGCTACTTGGGAGGCTGAGGCAGGAGAATCACTTGAACCTGGGAGATGGAGGTTGCAGTGAGCTGAGATCACACCACTGCACACTGCACTTCAGCCTGGGTGACAGAGCAAGACCCTGTCTCAAAAAAAAAAAGAAAAGAATATTAGCAGAAGAGAGTAAGCCACACCATTTTGAAACAGATCTTCCTGGAAGGTGTGAAACTCGACACGTGACACTGCACATTCACTGTTTACAGCCATGTGTTAGTATCATGCAATAGAGAGAACACATGTGTTTTCCTATGAGGTATCAAACCAGTAGGAAGTGAGGATGGAATGACAGCTCTTTTTTTTTTTGAGATGGAGTTTTGCTCTTGTTACCCAGGCTGGAGTGCAATCGCACCATCTTGGCTCACCGCAACCTCCGCCTCCTGGGTTCAGGCAATTCTCCTGCCTCAGCCTCCTGAGTAGCTGGGATTACAGGCAAGCGCCACTGTGCCCAGCTAATTTTTTGTATTTTTTAGTAGAGACGGGGTTTCACCATGTTGACCAGGATGGTCTTGATCTGTTGACCTCGTGATCCACCCGCCTCGGCCTCCCAAAGTGCTGGGATTACAGACTTGAGCCACCGTGAGTTTTCAGTGACTTAGAAGTCTTTCTTAGAGCTTTTCATGTCTGTTTCAAAATACTGATATCAATAAGGAACAACCAATGTGGACAGAGAGACCTATTTGCATTCTCATAGCCATGACCCTAAAATCCAAAGAAAGTTTCTAATGGGGAGTTGTGGCATTTTAGCGCTAAGGTGAGCCTGTCCCAACATCTCATTCTTTGCCCTAATTTTACAAAAGAGGTTCAACTACTTGCTGCCAGCTAGAGACAGAGGGGACCCTCAGCTCAGTGTTTTGATGAATCTTGAGCTTCAGTTGTCACCAAAGCCATGTGTGGATGACATAGAAAGCTGCACGCTCCTTCCAAGCTGAAGAGGAACACTGAGCAGACTCAGAAATGCGGACCATTCGTGGTCAGATTATCTGCTGAGTGTCTGTGATCTGGGCAAGCCCACAGCAGAACCTTGTGTATTTGCTGTTTTGTGTAATATAAGTGACTTTTACTGTGATGGTATTTTGACCTGATTTGTGCTAGAACACCTCACTCTCCCAGGTCTGGCTAACACGTGCTATGTCAAAGCTAGATGCATGGGTCTGAGCCTTGCCAGCCCAGGGTCAGGGCCTCAAAGAGGTCGCAGGTTTATATTGACATTGTCTGCCAGGCAGGCAGCATATGGAGACACAGTGGTGGGAGAGATGTCTTTTTTATTTTCTTTTTTCTTTTTGAGACACAGACTATCTCTGTCCCCCAGGCCAGAGTGCAATGGCTTGATCTCGGCTCACTGCAACCTCTGCCTCCTGGTTTCAACTGATTCTCCTGCCTCAGCCTCCCAAGTAGCTGCAGTTATGGGCACCAACCACCACCATGCCCAGCTAATTTTTGTGTTTTAGTAGAGACCGAATGTGTTTTGTATTTTAGCAGAGATGGGGGCCATATTGGCCAGGTTGGTCTTGAACTCCTGACTTCAGGTGATCCTCCAACTCAACCTCCTAAAGTGCTGGGATTACAGGTGTGAGCCACTGCACTTGGGCGAGAGTTGTTATATTTTATGTCAAATTGTATTTATTTGATATATACCTCTATAAGTTTATTACATATTAATTTTATTTAATATTAAATTGTATTTAACATACATCATACATGTATTTGTGATAGCATTATACTTTCCATAGTTTATCTATTTCATATCTCAGGCCTCTTTAAGAAAAGGAATCTTTGACATTAAAAAAAAAGTGAGCTGATCATGATCTTAAATCAATAAAATCAATAATCTAAAATTTTAACTTAGATCTAAAATTCCTTGAAGAATAAAGTTTATAAGAAATTTCTCTGCATGACAGTTCCACTTGTGTTATTGAAGAACAACATATACATTTACAAACTCAACACATTTTCCTCTAAAAGACTAAGTGTGTGCTAGAAAAAAAATACTTCCTGGAGAAGCTGTTTCCTTTTTTGAAATAATTTTATCTTTCTCTGTCTTTGGTTGACTAATCATGAGAAATCTCCCCTTGATGTGGTAATTCTAATTCTGACACTGTCTCCATGGGGAAAAGAAAACTTCCAATTTCTCTTTATGAGGAAGTCAGTGCCTCAAACAGATAATCACTTCCCTGGAAGAACATCTCCTCAGAAGTGGATTTTTTTAAGTTTAAACAGTTAACTTTGTAATATTTAAAAATGGAAACTGCAACTAGATTTGATATACTTAGGCGGGAAACCCAGTTACACCTTCATCACCATTCATTGGGCTGACTTCTTAGTTCAAGTCTCAGGAAGGAATAGGAAGTGCTAATAATTTGGCCTCCAGGAAGATCCCCCCACTGACCAACACACATCCAAGTCCTCCGCTTCTCCAAAACTAAACCTGGCATACCTTGCTTTCAGCCTTGCCAAAGCCCTGCAGAACTATTATGTAAGGTTATTGACTAATCTTTATTTGCTCACTTTTAAATGTCTTTGATGCCTAAGGAAGATCAAACCCACTGTTCTTGGGGTTTGAGAAGGTAAGTTTACCACACCTCTGCCAGTTACAGTTTTAGGACCAGGTACAGAAAGCAGATACAAGTTAGCGTTATTCGCTTTATTTCTGGTAAGGCTGGCTTAAAAAATCTCCAGCTGGACCCAAGGTCCCAGTGGTCTTGCACTGAACTTACCCAGGCCCGCCCACCCCCAGGCGGGACAGCTGTGGGCCTCCCCCTCCAAAAGGGCTGCACCTGGCTTCTTGGGCTTACCCCATGGAGGGGAGGAGGGCAGGAGGGCAGGTGCATCCTGTGACCCGGCTGTTCTGAAAAATGATGAGAGAGAGAAAAAGCACAACAAGGGGAGGGGAGTGTCGAACCTTTACACAGTGATCCCAACCCTTCAGAGAAGCAGAATTAGTCATCTCTACTGAAGAGGTAGAAAGAAGTAAGGAGAAGGAAAAAGTTATTTCCAATGTCTGAATTGTCAGGCATTTCATTTTCCCTGGCGGAGGCAGGAGCAGGTGGAGACAAGGAGGCTAAGTCTCCCTTTGGGTGGTCACTCCAGTGGGTCACTGCAAATGCTGCTGTGCACACTAGACTTTGCCGAGTATAGCTTTGTCCATAGGCCATCAAACTTTGAAAACCCAGAAAATATTGTATTTGATTTTATTTTATAATTTCAATATGTATTTTAGATTCAAGACGTACATGTGCATGTTTGTTACATGGGATTATTGCGCGATGCTGAGGCTTGGGTGTGAATGATCCCATCACCCAGGTAGTGAGCATAGTACCCTTTTTACAGTACCTTTTCAGCCTTGTCCCCTCCCTCTCTCCTGCTTCTAGGAGTCCTCAGTGTCTGTTGTTCCCATCTTTATGTTCATGTGTATCCAATGCCCAGTGCTTAGTTCCCACTTATAAGTGAGAACATGAGGTATTTGGTTTTCTATTCCTGCATTAATTAATTCACTTAGGATAATGACCTCCAACTGCAAAGAACTTTTTTTTTTTTGGTGTGGGCGGGGTAAAGGTAGGATTGTGCTCTGTTGCTTACTACAGCCTTGACCTCCTGGGCTCAAACAACCCTCTTGTGTCAGCCTCTTGAGTAGCTGAGACTACAAGTGCATGCTGCCACACCTGCTTAAGTTTTTATTTTTTACTTTTGTAGTGACAGGGTCTTGCTATGTTGTCTAGGCTGGTGTCAAACTCTTGGCCTAAAATGGTCCTCCAGTCTCAGCCTGCCAAAGTACTGGGATTACAGGTGTGAGCCATTGCACCTGGCCAAGTTCATTCTTTTTAATGGTTGCATAGTATTCCATGAGGTATATGTACCACATTTTAAAAATCTGCTTCACAGTTGATGGGCATCATTTAAAACTTCAGTGATGATTTGAAAACTCTGTGCAAGCTGTTACATCTCACCTCTTCAATAAACACTCTGTTCCCAGTACTGCCAGCATGGTGTGACCAACAGAGGCAATGAACTGAGATCCAGCCTCAGACCAGACTAGGCACCAGCAAAGATGAACAGGACTGGGGACCCAGTACCCATCTGTGGACATGAGGGCAGGCTGTCGCTTCTTCCTCTCCCCTTCCTTTTCCCTGATGTTGACACTGGTGCCTGTTTTGTTTTGGGAGTTTTTCCATGTTGCTTGTCCCTAACATCAAAATTACAAGCTAAGAAGCTGAAGACAGAAGAATTTCTTTCAAATTGGTGTTAGAATTCTTTCGACAATTATTTCTTGAGCACTTACCATATGCTATTCTAGTAGCTAGACATGCAACACTAAACAAAATAGAATTTACACTCTGATGGAAGAAAACTGTGGTGACCAAGTAATTAATCTTTGGAGAGAATTTCATGTATGTATACATTTACCTTTTATGTGCTTCCACATAAATCAAGCTTGTCCAACCCATGGCCCATGGGCCACACCTTGGCCCAGGATGGCTTTGAATATCACCCAACACAAACTTGTAAACTTCCTTAAAATATTTTGAGGTTTTTTAATCTTTTTGCAATTTTATTTTTTAGCTCATCAGCTATAGTTAGTATTAGTGTATTTCATGTGTGGTCCATGACAATTCTTCTTCCAGTGTGGCCTAGGGAAGCCTAAATAAAGATTGGACACCCCTCCATAAATCATAAATCAACATATTAACAAGGCACATTACAGTTAATTTGAGGATTCTTCATTGAGACAGTTCTTCAAGGGACAATTACTATAAGAAGGCATAGGTCACAGACACCAACAAGAGTTACACATGGATTTATTGACCATCTAGGCTGTGCGACAGACACTTTCATTTTAAGTCTTTTTTTTTTTTTTTTTTGAGACGGAGTTTCGCTCTTGTTACCCAGGCTGGAGTGCAATGGCGCCATCTCGGCTCACTGCAACCTCCGCCTCCCGGGTTCAGTCAATTCTCCTGCCTCAGCCTCCTGAGTAGCTGGGATTACAGCCACGCGCCACTGTGCCCAGCTAATTTTTTGTATTTTTAGTAGAGACTGGGTTTCACCATGTTGACCAGGATGGTCTCGATCTCTTGACCTCTTGATCCACCCGCCTCGGCCTCCCAAAGTGCTGGGATTACAGGCTTGAGCTACCGCGCCCGGCCCATTTTAAGTCTTACTACATTGCCGGAAGAATATTATAACCAGAGACAGATTGCTCTTTAATGGTCAAAAATAAACTCCAAACTCACATCTTGGTTTTGTTTAAACCAGGTAGCTAAAAAGCAAAAATTAAAGTTTAGACAAATATTATTGAGGTGAAAGACACGTAACATAAAATACACCATTTTAACAATTTGTAAGTGTACAGTTCAGCAGCATTAATTACATTCATATTTTTGTGCAACCATCACCACTTGCCATTGCCAGGACTTTTTTCATCTTTCTGAACTGAAACTCTAATAAACAATAACTCCTCCTTCCCTCCATATTAGAGCCCCTAACAAGGACCATTCTGCTTTCCGTCTCCATGAATTTGCCTGATCCAGGTACCCCACGTAAGTGGAATTGCATATTTGTCTTTTTGTGACTAGTTTATTTCACTTAGCATAATGTCTTCAAAGTTCATCCATATGTAGCATGTATCAGAATTGTATTCTTCTTTAAGGCCGAATGATATTCCATTGTATGCATATACCACATTTTGTTTATCCATTCATATACTGATAGACATGGGATATTTCCATCTTTTGGCTATTGAGAATAAATCTGCAATAAACACCAGATACAAGTAGCTGAGTCTCTGCTTTCAATTCTTGGGTTATATATGTAACAATGGAATTGCTGGGTAATGTGGCAGTTTTACACTTAACCTTTGAAGGAACCACCAAACCGTTTTCCCCAATGACTGCATCATTTTAAATACCTGCCATCAATGTACAAATGTTTCAGTTTCTCTACATTTGTAAACGTTTATTTTGTAATACTTGTAAACATTTATTTTGTGTTTTTAAAATTATATTCATCCTAGTAGCTGTAAAGTGATATCTCGTTGTGGTTTTGATTGGCTTTTTATAATGATTAATAATATTGAGATTAATGTGCTATTTGCAAATCTTCTCGGAGAAATGCCTATTCAGGTCCTTTATCCTTCTTTTATTAGGTTATACGTCTTGCATTTTTGTTGTTGAGTGCTAGGAGTTATTTATATATTCTGGATATTAATCCCATTCCAGATATATAATTTGCAAATATTTTCTCCCATTCTGTAGTTGTCTTTTACTTTATGGATAATGTCCTTTGATATACAAAAATATTGATGAAATCTAATTTATCTACTTTTTCTTTTGTTTCTTGTGCTTTTGGTGTCCTGAGAATCTACTACTGAACTTGAGATTATAACGGCTTATTCCTATGTTGTCTTCTAAGAGTTTTTTTTAAGACTTTATTATTTTAGAGAAATTTTAGGTTCACAGCAAAATTAGGTGGATGATACAAAAATTTCCCATGTGCCTTTTGTCCTATGTATGCACAACCTCTCTCATTATATTAAAATCACTCATGAGAGTGGTACATACAATTGATGAACCTACCTTGTCACACCATAATCACCCAAGGTTCATAGCTTACCTTAGAATTCATGCTTTTTGTTATATATTCTACAGATTTGAGCAAATGTATCCATCATTGCAGTATTATACAGAATCTTTTCACTGCCCTAAAAAAATATGCTGTGTCTTCAAAACAAACAAAAAAAATTAAGGTAAGCATTTACAGCTGTAAATTTACCTTTGAGCACTGCTTTTGTTGCGTTCATAAGTTTGGGCATGTAATACTTTAGTTTTTAATCCTTTCAGAGTATTTGCTAATTTTCATTGTAATTACTTATCTGATCCATTGGTTGTTTAAAAGTATGTAATTTAATGTCCACATATTTGTGACTTTTCCATTTTTCCTTCTGTTCCTGGTCTCTAGTTTAAATTTCATTGTGGTTGAAGGAGATACTTTGTTACTTTCTTTCTTTTTTTTTTTTAATTGCATTTTAGGTTACTTTCTTTTAAAATTTGTTGAAACTTGTTTTGACTCAACATATAATCTATCCTAGAAAATGTTCCACCAGCAATTGAGAAGAATGTGTATTCTGTTTATGTTGGGTGGAATGTTCTATACATGTCGATTAGATCTAATGTTTATTATGTTGTTCAAATTTTCTATTTCTTACTTATCTTTTGGTAAGTTGTTCTATTAAAAAAAGTGGGTATTCAAATTTCCAACTATTATTGTAGAACTCTGTCTCTCCTCAATTCTATTAGTTTACTTCATATATTTTGAGGCCCTGTTGTTTTATGCATATATGTTTATAATTGTTATGTCTTTCTAAATAAATTTATGCCTACACTTTTGCCAACACAAGTCTTGCTATCAAACATTTTCATCTCTGCTAATGTTCTTGATTCTTGAATTTTCATTATTTTGAGTGCTATTGAGCATCTTTTCACATGATTAAAAGTCATTTTTTTCCTTTTCCTATAAACTTTCTGCTCATAGCCTTAGCTCGTTTTTTTAATTTTAAAATTATTGTTACACATCACAATAATGTTATTGTTTTAATAACATAATTATGTTATCTTAATTTACTAGAAAAGTTACTCCTTAATTCCAATGTACTTTGTAAATATTAATCTCCCCATATGCCATTTGGTCCTTGACTTGTTCTTAATAGCTTTGCCATGCAGACATACTTGATTTTCATGTATTTGAATTTATAAAAATTTTCTGAGTTTTGTATAACAACCGAGGATTCTTCATTCAAAGGTTTTGAAACACTTTTCCTTAAATGATTTTAGCACGTTTCTTTTTTTAACCTATTATTAATTTCTTCTGAATGTATAAAGGAGGGATCTAAATTTACTCACCTTTCTGGATGGCTTTCTAGTTATCCCAAATTATATGGTAACAAGTATATTCAATTAGCTTTGATATGATCTACTACTCAGGACGTTGAGGTGGGGGTAGCTTTGATATGATCTAATCGTGAAAACAATGTGTTGTTTCTGCTAAAGTCGACTTCCACACACCAGAGCATTTTCTAATGTAAGACAATGAAGCTGTGTTTTATATTTTGTTCCCAAATCTGTCCTTAGTAGAAAAGACATCTAAGGATTCCTAGGTCAGCAAGGTAGATAATTTGTCAAAAGGTCAATATTCCTGTTTATTCAGTTGTAACCTTTTGTTCTGGGTTAGGAAATGGGCTTGCTCTAAACTGGACTCTATCTGCACTTCATTTCAATGATTGTGTCTTTATTTTTACAGCTTTGAGTGGGCCCTGCCTTGAAAACCTGTTAGGTACCATTAGGTTTTGTGTTTTTTTTAATGAATGAGGAATGCATCCCATCATAATCTACTGTGAGACTACCCCAAGATCAACCATTTGTTTACTGAGTTGTGTCTCTGAATGTTTTCTATTCCTAATGCACTACCCATCTAGAAGAAAATATTTATAAGTCACATATCTGGTAAAGAACCTGTATCTGGTATATAAAGAACTCTTAAAGTTAAGGAAACAAACATCCCCATTGAAAATGGTAAATGTTTACAGACATTTGAACAAAGATGATCATATGAATGGCAATAAGCACAGAAAAGATACTCAACATTATATGTCATTAGGGAATAAGACACCACTTGACACCTACTTAGGATATCTCAAATTATAGATGCTGACCAGAAGTATTGGCGAGGATGTAGAATAGCTGGGAGTCTCATTAATTACTAGGAGGAATGTAAGTTGAACATAGTCAAATACAAACTTGCTATGTGATCCAGGCATTCAACTTCTAGTTATTTACCCAAGAGAAACAAAAGCATAAGATATGTGCAAAAATATTTATGGCAACTTTATATGTAATCATCATAAATTTGAAACTACTTAAATGTCCATTAACAGCTGCATGGATAAATAAATTGTAGTTTATTCATACATCCAAAGGAGTATTCATACTGCTCAACAGTAACAATGAATACGTGCAGCAACATAAATAAATCTCAAAATAACTATGCTAACTAAAATCAGGTAGACAGAAAGAGTGAACAAAGTACATTATTCCATTTATATAAACTCCAGAAAATACAAATTACTCCAGAGTTGGTACTGAGTCAGCTGGGCACGGTGGCTCATGCCTGTAATCCCAGCACTTTGGGAGGACAAGACGGGTGGATCACTTGAGCTCAGGAGTTCCAGACCAGCCTGGGTAACATGGTGAAATCCTGTCTCTACTAAAAATACCAAAAAGAATTAGCTGGGCATGGTGGCCCATACCTGTAATCCCATCTACTTGGATGGCTGAGGCAGGAGAATTACTTGAACCCAGGAGGCGGAGGCTGCAGTGCCTGGAGACTGCACCACCATACTCCAGCCAGGACAACAGAGTGAGATCCTATCTCAAACAAAAAAAATGAGTTGGTACTGAGTCTATATGTAACGGGGGAACCACTGGAAGGTGTTGCCCATGGTGCTATGTTTTAGGGCTCTGTAGAATTAAATGTAAAACTGCATTCATAAAACTGTTATTTCTGGGGAAAAATCTTTTTTATTATATTTTAAGTTCTTATACATTTTTTAAATTATACTCTAAGGGGTACATGTGCAGATCGTCCAGGATTGTTACATAGGTACACACATGCCATGATGGTTTGCTGCATCCATCCCCCCGTCATCTACGTTGGGTATTTCTCTTAATGTTATCCCTCCCCAATCCCCTACCCCTGCTATCCCACCCCTAAGCCCCCCACTCCCCAACAAACCCCAGTATGTGATGTTCCCCTCCCTGCGTCCATGTGCTCTCATTGTTCAACATCCACTTATGAGTGAGAACGTGCGCTGTTGGATTTTCTGTTCTTGTGTCAGTTTGCTGAGAATGATGGTTTCCAGCTTTATCCATGTGCCTGAAAAGGATGTGAACTCACCCTTTTTTATGGTGGCATAGTACTCTATGGTGTATATGTGCCATATTTTCTTTATCCAGTCTATCATTGATGGGCATTTGGGTTGGTTCCAAGTCTTTGCTATTGTAAACGGTGCTGCAGTGAACATACATGTGCATGTGTCTTTATAACAGAACAATTTATAATCCTTTGGGTATATAACCAGTAATGGGATTGCTGGGTCAAATGATATTTCTATTTCTAGATCCTTGAGGAATCACCACACTGTCTTCCACAATGGTTTCACTAATTTACACTCCCAGCAACAGTGTAGAAATGTTTCTATTTCTCCACATCCTCTCCAGCATCTGTTGTCTCCAGATTTTTTAATGATCACCATTCTAACTGACATGAGATGGTATCTCAATGTAGTTTTGATTTGAATTTCCCTAATAACAAGTAATGATGAGCTTTTTTTCATATGTCTGTTGGTGCATAAACGTCTTCTTTTGAAAAGTGTCTGTTCATATCCTTTGCCCACTTTTTGATGGGGTTGTTTTTTAATTGTAAATTTGTTTAAGTTCTTTGTAGATTCTGGATGTTAGCCCTTTGTCAGATGGGTAGATTGCAAAAATTTTGTCCCATTATGTTGGTTACTGGTTTCTTTTGCTGTGCAGAAGTCCTTAAGTTTAATTAGATCCCATTTGTCTATTTTGGCTTTTGTTGCCATTGCTTTTGGTGTTTTAGTCATAAGGTCCTTGCCTAAGCCTATGTCCTGAATGGTATTGCCATTCCTCTTTGGGAAAATAGAATGAACTCTGTGTACTGTTAGTACTGTATCAGACTTGGAGACATCAGTATGAACTCAGGTTAGCTTAATGCAGATGAACAGATGTAGAATAATTATAGCCATGTGTGTGTACATGAGTTAGTATACAATTTACATCCTAGGTCTGCCTGTTTAGAGGACCTTGTGGCAATGAGCCCCCAGTAGCAATGGGCATACCCAGTGCCAAGGGCTTAATTTCTTTAATCATTCTTCAGCAAAAGGAATCAGGGCTTCTTGGAGAAATGACTGACTATGGGACTGACATGGAAAATACAAGGTAGACCCGGAGTATCTTGTAGTGGCAGCAAGAAAAGAAGTATCAAGAATCAAAGCAATTGGGGTGTGACCAAGGGACACAGGAGCCAGTTTGGAAGAGCTCCCAACCACCAAAGCTGAAACCATTTCAACAAGAAAATAGAGAACATAGTATTGAATTATAACTAAAGTATAAAATAAACATCGTGAGTCCATACTAATATAAATAAACTACATAAACAAATAAATACATAAGACAAATCTTTCATATAAAAGGATTACAGATAATTATGTAATACCTTGCCCTCCCCATGTTTGCCCGCTTTTGCATGTAGAGCTTTGCTGGATGACTGCTTCCAGCAAAGCAGTGTCATATCTAAGACTAGAGTATGCCGCATTTTGTTTCCTCATGTAGTCATCAGTGTGCCTTTGGGTTCTTTCTATTTTTGACTAATTTTGAATAATACTGCTATGAATATGGTTATAAAAATATCTATTTGTGTCCCAGCTTTTCAGTTCTTTTGTGTATCAATGCAGAAGTACAATTTCCGGATCATATGGTAATTCTATGAGTAATTTTTTTAGAAATGGCCATGCTGTTTCCTACAGCGCCTGCATCATTTTATATTCCCACCAGCAATGCGCAAGAATCCCCATTTCTCTGCCTCCTTGCCAACACTTGCTTTTGTTTTCTATTGCTTTTATATTTTTTACAAAAGCCATCCTAATGAGTGGGAAGTAGTGTCTCATTGTGATTTTCATGTGAAATTCTCTAATAATTAGTGATGCTGAACATCTTTTTATGTGCTTATCAGTCATCTGCATATCTTCTTTGGATAAGTATCTGTTCAAATCTTTGGCTCATTTTGAAATTGTGTTGTGTGATTTTTGTTATTGTTCTTTCTATAGTCTGGGTATTAAACCCCATTAGATATGTGATTTGCAAATATTTTCTCTCATTAAATGGGTGGCCCTTTTAATTGTAATTATAGTGTTTTTAGGTTAAAAAAAAGTTTTTAATTTTGATAGAGTACAATTTGTCTATTTTTTTCTTTTGTTGCCTGTGATTTTGGTGTCATATCTAAGAAATATTTACCAAATCAAATGTCATGAAAACTTTCCCCTATGTTTTCTTAATTTTATAGTTTCAGTTTTTATATTTAGGACTTTGATTCATTTGGAGTTAATTTTTGCATATGATGTTAGGTAAGAGTGTAACTTCTTTTTTTTTTTTTTAACATGGATGTTCAGGTTCCCAACACCATTTGTTGAAAAGATTTATTTTCCCCTTGAATGCTTTTGGCATCCATGATAAAAATCATATGTCCATATGTGTCAGGGTTTGTTTCTGGTCTTTCTATTGTAGTCCAAGGGCCTATGTGTCAGGTTTTTGTTTTGTTTTGTTTTGTTTTTTTGTTTTTGAGACGGAGTTTCACTCTTGTTACCCAGGCTGGAGTGCAGTGGCACGATCTCGGCTCACCGCAACCTCCGCATCCTGGGTTCAGGCAATTCTCCTGCCCTCAGCCTCCTGAGTAGCTGGGATTACAGGCACGCGCCACCATGCCCAGCTAATTTTTTGTATTTTTAGTAGAGACGGAGTTTCACCGTGTTGACCAGGATGGTCTTGATCTCTTGACTCGTGATCCACCCACCTCGGCCTCTCAAAGTGCTGGGATTACAGGCTTGAGCCACCGCGCCCGGCCTATGTGTCAGTTTTTATGTCACTACTTATTACCTTAGCTTTGTAGTCAGTTTTGAAATCAGAAAGTGTGAGTGCTCCAACTTGATATTTCACTTTATGAGAATTTTGTTGGCTATTCAGGGTCCCTTAAGTTTTGTATGAATTTTAGGAGTTTTCTATTTCTTAACATAAAACAATGTTAGGATTTTGATAGAGATGTCATTCAATCTGTGGATCATCACTTGGGGATAGTATTGATATCTTAACAATATTAAGTCACAATCCATAAATATGGGATGTCTTTCCATTTATTTAGCCCTAATTTCTTTTTAACGAAGTTTTTTAGCTTTTGGTGTACACATCTTTCACCTCCTTGGTTAAGTTAATTCCTAAGGATTTTATTTTTTTAATGCTATTATAAATGGAATTGTTTTTTAATATTCATTTTGAATTGCTCATTTTAAGTGTATAGAACAGCAAATAATTTTCATGGTCGATTTTGCATTCTGCAACTTTGCTGAATTTTTATATTAGTTGTGTGTGTGTATTGTGTATGTGTGTGTAATCTTTAAGGTTTTATATAATATAAGATCATGTCATCTGTAAATAGGAAGAATTTTACCTATTCCTTTCCAAATTAAATGCTTTTTATTTCTTTTTCTTGCCTGAGTTCTGTGGCTATGGTGTGGATTAAGTGTTGTGTCCTCCCCAAATGTATTTGTTGAGGCCTAATCTGTATTTTGATGGTAATTAGAGATGTTGTTTAGCCATGAAAAAGTGTTAAACTTTGTCAAATGTTTTTTCTGCATCCATGGAAATTATTATGTAGGATTATTTCCTTTATTCTGTTAATGTCATATATTTCATGATTGATTGTCATATGTCAAAGCATGTTTGCTTTGCAGGACTAAATTTCATTTGCTCACTGTGTATGATCCTTGTAATATGGTGCTGAATTTGATTTGGTAGTATTTTATTGATGAGTCTTACATCGCTGTATATAATGACAATTCATCTATAATTTTCTTCTCACATTCTTGCCTGGTTTTGGTATCAGAGCAATGCTGTCCTCCGAATAAGCTAGGAAGTATTTCTTGCTTCTAAATTTTTTTAGAGTCAGAAAAGGATTGGTGTTTTTTTCTCCTCTTAATATTTGGTAGAATCTGTCAGTAAAGCCATCAGGTCCTGGGCTTTTCTTTAATTGGAATTTTTTAATTTATTTATTTTTAAGTTTTTTATTATTGATTCAATCTACTCACAAGTTATAGGTTGGAAGGGAGTACCACACACTGAGGTCTATTGGGGGAAATAGGGGAGGGACAGCGGGGGAGGGGAGCGGGGGAGGGATGGCATGGGGAGAAATGTCAAATATGGGTGAAGGGGCAGAAGGCAGCAAAACACACTGCCACGTGTGTGCCTATGCAACTATCTTGCATGTTCTGCACATGTACCCCAAAACCTAAAATGCAATAAAAATTTAAAAAATAAATAAATAAAAAATAAAATGTTTTATTTCTTTATGACTCAGTCTTGGTAGATTTTCCATCTCTAGAATTTTGGCCATTTGGTCTAAGTTGTCTAATTTACTGGTGTACAAGTGTTCATGGTACTCTCTTATAATTCTTCGTATTTCTGAAAAATCGGTAGTAATGCCTCCACTTTCATTTCTGATTGTAGTAATCTGAGTATCTCTTTTTTTCTCAGTTAGTCTTGCTCAAGTTGGTCAATTTTGTCATCTTTTTGAAGAACCAACTTTTGGCTTCACTGAGTTTCTCTATTGTTTTTCTATTCTCTATTTCATTTATCTCTGCTCTAATCTTTATGATTTCCTTCCTTCTGCTAGCTTTGGGGTTCGTTTGTTCTTCTTTTTCAAGTTCCTTCAAGTGTAAATTTTTAGGTTGTTGATTTGAGATCTTTCTTCTTTTTAATGTAAGCAATTACAGCTTTAAATTTCTCTATTAGCAGTGTTTTCACTGCATCCTATAAACTTGGATACACTGTTTAAATTTTCACTTATCTATAAGTAATTTCTAATTTCTCTCGTGATATCTTCTTTAATCTGTTGATTGTTTAAGAGCATGTTGTTTAATTATCATATATTTGTGAAATTTTTAGTTTTCTCTCTATTATTGATTTCTAACTTTAACTAGTTATATTCAGAGAAGATACTTTTATAATATCAATATTTTTAAATGTATTGACACTAGTTTCATAGCTTAACATCTGTTCTATCCCTGAGAATGTTCCATCTGCATTTGAGAAGAATGTATATTCCGTTTTTATGAGGTAAGACATTTTACATGTGTCTGTTGGATCCAGCTGGTTTATTATGCTCTTCAGGTCATCCTTTCCCTGCTTATTTTCTGTCTGATTGTTCTACTGATTATGGAAGTCTCCAACTATCATTGTAGAACTGTGCATTTCTTTCTTTACTTCTGTCTGTGTTTGCTTCATATATCTTATGGGTCTGTTATTAGGTGAGTAAATGTTTATGACTGTTACATCACCTTGCTGTATAGAAATTTTTATTACTATCTAATATTTTTCCTTGTCTCTTTTCAACTTTTTATAAATTAAGTCTCTTTTGTGTAATATTTCTACCCCTTTCTCAGCTCTCTTTTGGTTAATATTTGCCTGAAATATCTTTAATCATTCTTTTACTTTCAACCTTTTTATGTCTTTGGATCTAAAGTGAATCTCTTGTAGACAGCACATAGTTGAATTATTTTTAAAAATTCATTCATCAATCTCTGTCTTTTTGTTTTAGAACTTAATTCATTTATATTTAAAACATTTACTAGTAAGGAGAAACTTACTTCTGCCATTTGCTATTTGCTTTCCATTTTGCCTTTTGTTTTCATCCTTTGCATTATTGTCTTACTTTGTGTTTGAGTTTTTGTAGTGAAACTTTTTTTTTTTTTGAGACAGTCTTGCACTGTCACCAGGCTGAAATGCAGTGGCATAATCTTGGCTTACTGCAATCTCTGACTCCTTAGCTCAAGTGATTCTCCTGCCTCAGCCTCCCAAGTAGCTGAGATTACAAGCATGTGCCACCACACCCAGTGAATTTTTCTATTTTTTGGTAGAGACAGGTTTCACCATGTTGGCCAGGATGGTCTCCATCTCCTGACTTTGTGATCTGCCTGCCTCAGCCTCCCAAAGTGCTGAGATTACAGGCATGAGCCACTGTGCTTGGTCTAGTGAAACATTTTAATTGCTTTCTCATTTCTTTTGGTGTATATGTTATAGCTATTTTCTTTGTGGTTTCCATGGGAATTACATTTAACATCTCAAATTTAAAACAGTCTAATTTGAACTTATACTAGCTTATAGCTCTGTATTCACCTTTACTTATAGTAGCTTATAGCTCTGTTTTCACCTTTTAGTTGTTAATGTCATAAATTGTACATGATCAAAAATAATGACTAAAAATTGTTTCTCTATGTATTGTCTTTTAAATCATAGAAAATAAAAGGGGAGTTACAACACAAAATAACAATTATATTAACTTTTATAATTGCCCATGTAAATCCTCTATTGGAGATCTTTATTTCTTCATATGGCTTTGAATTTCTGTCTAGCATCCTTTCAAGGCAGGTCTGGTAATAATGAACTTCTTCAGCTTTTGTTCATCTATAATGAGTTAATTTCACCACCATTTTTTAAACGTTTTTGCCAAATATAGAATCTTAGTCAACAGTTTCTTCTTACAGCATTTTGAATATACCAATTCACTGCCTTCTGGTCTCCTTCACTGTTGATGAGAAATATGCTGTTAATTCTTATTAAGAGTCCCTTGGCCGGGCACGGTGGCTCAAGCCTGTAATCCCAGCACTTTGGGAGGCCAAGGTGAGTGGATCACGAGGTCAAGATATCGAGACCATCCTGGTCAACATGGTGAAACCCCGTCTCTACTAAAGATACAAAAAATTAGCTGGGCATGGTGGCGCATGCCTGTAATCCCAGCTACTCAGGAGGCTGAGGCAGGAGAACTGCCTCAACCCAGGAGGCGGAGGTTGCGGTGAGCTGAGATCACACCATTGCAACTCCAGCCTGGGTAATAAGTGCAAAACTCCATCTCAAAAAAAAAAAAAAAAAGAGTCCCTTGTACGTAATGAGTCATTTCTCTCTTATTATTTTCAAGTTTCTTTGTTTTCAGTTCTCAACAGTTTAATTATAAAATGTCTTGATGTGAGTTTCTTTGAATTCCTCCTACTTAGAATTCACTGAGTTCATCTTGGATTTGTAGATTAATACCTTGCTTCCAATTTGATATATTTATAACCATTATATATTTAAATCTCTTTCTCTCTTCTTGAACTGATGTAATGCATATGTTTGCCTGCTTAACAGTGTCCCACTGGTCCCTTAGACTCTGCTAACTTTTCTTTAATCTTTTTCTGTTCCTCTGACTCATAATTTCCATTGTGCTATCTTCAAGTCTGCTGATTCTTTCTTCTGTCTGCTCAAATCTTCTTTTGAAACTAAAGAGTTTCAAACATTCACTACAGTGAATGTTATATTTGTTATTGTACTTTTCAATTCCAGAATTTGTTTTCTGTCTTTATTGATATTTCCATTTGTTCATACATAATTTTCATCAATTTGTCCATGTCTTCCTTTAGCTCTTAAAGCATCTTTAAAACAGCTGTTTTAAAGTCTTTGTGTAGTAAAAGCCTCTTGTCTTTGACCTCTGGTCTTCCTCAGGTATGGTTCCTATTCTTTTATTTTGTTACTCTGAACAAGCAATTCTTTCCTCTTTGTATGCTTTGTGATTTTTTGGTTGTTGTTGTTATTGAAAACCGGACATTTGGATCTTACAATGTAGTAGCTTTGGAAATCAAATTCTCTGTTTACAAGAGTTTGCTGTTTCAAAAATATATACATATATATTTTTTCTTTTAAAAAGATATATATATATATATACATATATATATATTCTTTTATAGTTTAAATATATATATTCTATGCTGGAGATCAGCCTCAGATGTATACTTAAGGTTACCTCAGGTCTTTTCTGAGTATCTTTCCCTAGATATGCATACTGACTTTCTAAATTTCCTCATACAAACAATTTCTTTTGAATGTCTTAATCCTTAAATCTCAGCCAAGCCTCCTTCTGGAAGCTAGATAACTTCAAATAGACTCCAGAGTTCCAAAACTCATTACATTAGTCAGGTTCTAGCAGTATCATTGTTGTCTAGGCAGAGAGAACAATTCTTGGAGCTGCCTACTTGGCCATCTTCCTTGACATTACTCTACAGGTATTTAAATATATATATATGGTATATGTAGGTATTGCACATATATGTAATATATATAATGCTATACATATACATACATATATACATATATGCAATATGCCCACTCAGACTAAAGATGAATCCTTAAAAGCAGAAAACAATGAAAGAAGAGTGAGTCAGAGTGATGCAATGTGTGAAGGATTCAAGCCACTATTGTTTGAAGATTGGGAAGAGGGCCATGAGCCAAGGAAACCTGTGACCTCTGGCCTCAATTTACAGCAAACAAGAAAATACGGATCTACGTTCTACAGCTGCAAGGAATGGATTTCTTCCAACAAATCATATGAGGAGGAAACATTCTCTCCCATAATCTCCAGAAAGGAACGAGTGTTCTGAAACCTTGAGTTTAGTCCAGCAAAACCCATGTCTGACTTTTTTTTTTGTCACCTGGACTGGAGTGCAATGGCGCAATCTCACCTCACTGCAACCTCTTCCTCTTGGTTCAAGTGATTCTTCTGCCTCAGCCTCCAGAGTAGCTGGGATTACAGGTGTGTGCCACCATGCATGGCTAATTTTTGTATTTTCAGTAGAGATGGGGTTTCACAACTTTTGGCCAGGCTGGTCTGAAACTCCTGACCTCAGGTGATATGCCTGCCTTGGTCTCCCAAAGTCCTGGAATTACAGGGGTGAGTCACTGCATCCAGCCCCTGTCTGACTTCTGACAGATGTTACAGTTACAGAAATATAAGCTAATAAATTTGTGTTGTTTTAAGCCACTAAAATTGTGGTAATTTGTTACAGCATCAATAGAAAACTAATATATGCATCTTGTATTATTCCAGTAAATTCAATTTCTTTCCTCTAAAACCAAAAGCATCTTTGGTTATTTAAGAAGTTAAGATTAAACCCATATCTTCTCTGAATTAGAAAGGAAATGTGTTTTCCTAAAAGCTGTGATGTGTACCTAGATGTGCTCAGTGTTATGTTTCCGTTGTTAGTCCATGCTCTAAGAAGACAAAGACATCTCTACACTGCCATTGATTGTTCTTCAGAATTAGATTTGAAGTTTTGTTTTGTGTTTGTTATTGTTGTTGCTTCTTCCTAACTTGGATAAACTCAGCCAAGCAAAGACAAATAGTTAGCAGATGTTCTTCTTTTAGCAGAATTAGAATCATAGCAGTTAAGAAAAATAAGTATATGAAATAAAAATGAAAAGTTCTAACTTGTGAGTCTACTAATCAACTTAATCTATGGATATTTTAATGATACTATTAAAATTAAAACAACTTTTTTATTTATTTTACAAATAATGATTAGAATTTTGGGTAGGGTTGTTCTGTGATTATCTCTAATGGAATACAACATAGTAAAGGAGTGTGCATAAAAAATATGGAGGGACTTCATATAGTAGAGTAGTAGGTAAGCGCTTCTCCTCTGAAATCACCTACCTGGGTGAAAATACCACTCCTTCCACTTACTTAGCACATAATTTTGAGGGCTTACCACCTCTTAATTTCAGTTTTTGATCCATTAAAATGAAGAAGAATATAGTACCTAATCAATATAACTGTAAGTATCAAATAAGTTAATATGTGTAGATTACTTAGATGAGTTCTGGACCATATAAAATGCTTAATAAGTTCTATTATTATCATAATAATAATTATTATTATTCAACAAACAAGAACATTTAAAGTGAATATTTCAAGTATTTTCAATGGGCTGATTCATTATTCTGAATTGTCAAGATTATTTTATTTTACCTTTAGATATCAAGTAATGTTGCAAAAACAGTTGATTTCTTATTGGTTAGGATGCTTTTAGCTGCAACGTAAAACTCAACTAAATGTGACTTAAAACATAGGATATTTATTATTTACCTAACAATTATAATTTCTTTGTTTTTCCATATAAATTTTAGAACAAGCTTACTGATTTCTACAAGAATCCTTCAGGGATTATCACTGGAATAGCACTGAATCCATAGATCAACTTGGGAGAAAAGTGGCACTTCAGAAATACTGAATATTGAGTCTTTCAATGCATGAACATGGCATAAAGGGCATATATCCATTTATTTAGATCTTGGATTTCTCATCTCAGTGTTTTGTTATTTTCAAACATACAGACTTCAAACATACTTTCTTAGGTTTATATCTAAGTATTTTCTGTTTATTGGCACAATTGTAAATAATAGTTTTTTATTTCAATTATTACCTTTTTGTTGCTATTACATAATAAAACTACTGATTTTTTAATATTGACCTTGTATCCTGTGGCCTTACTAAATTCATTGACTAGTGTTAGCCATTTTTGTGTGTTATCTGAGATTTTCTATGTAGGTAATCATGTCATACACAAATAGAGATAGTTTTATCTCTTTCTCTTTCTTTCAATGCATATTATTTTCCCCACGCCACTTTAGAGTTTTGGCTAGGAACTCCAATATAAGGTTGAATAGAGTTAGTGAAAGTGGGCATCCTTGTCTTGTTCCTGATCATAAGGGGAAAATACTTAGTTTTTCACCATTAAGTGTGATGTTAGCAGATTTTTGGTAGATGTTTATTTTGAGGCAGTTCCCTCATATTCCTAGTTTACTGAGAGTTTTTATCAAAATGGATTTTGGATTTTGTCAAATTGTTTTTTCTGAATCTCAAATGATTATTTTCTTTAGTCTATTGATATGGTAAATTACATTGTTTAATTTTCTAATATTTGAACCAGCATTGCATTCATGAAATAAATTCCCATGATTTGGTCATAATTTATTATACTTTTATATATCATTTATTTGACTTGCTAATCTTTTGTTGAGGATTTTTGCATCTATATTCATGAGGGGAATTGGCCTGTAGCATTCTCTTTTTTATTGTTTTCATCTGATTTTGGTGCCAAGGCAATGCTAAAGTCACAGACTTAATTGATAAGCGTTCTCTCTCAATTATCTGAAAGCTTTGAAAAGGAATAAAATTTTGATATGTGCGTGAACCTTGAAAGTATTATGCTAAATTAAAGAAAATTAGTATGCTAAGTTTGTGTAAAATTGGTACTATTTTTTTCTTAAATGTTTGATAAATCTGCCAATGAAGCTATCTGAGCTTGGGGATTTTTATGAACTCTTTAAAATTTTTTATTTAAAAATTGTAAAACATATATATAATATAAAACTTATCATTTTAACTATTTTATTTTTAGTTTTAGTTTTTTGAGATGGAGTCTCACTTTGTCACCCAGGCTGGAGTGCGGTGGTGTGATTTCAGCTCCACCTCCTGGGTTCAAGCGATTCTCCTGTCTCAGCTTCTCAAGTAGCTGAGATTAGAGGTGCCTACCACCATGCCTGGCTAATTTTTGTATTTTTAGTAGAGACAAGGTTTCACCATGTTGGCCAGGCTGGTCTCAAAGTCCTGACCTCAAATGATCCACCCACCTCTGCCTCCCAAAGTGCTGGGATTACAGGTGTGAGCCACTCCACCTGGCCCATTTTAACTATTTTTAAGTGTCCGATTCTTTGGCATCAAGTACATTCACTATACATGCAACCATAAGCACCATCCATTTCTATAACTTTTTATCACCCCAAATAATAATTCCTCACCTTCACCTCCCCAAGCCCTTGGTAACCTCTATTTTACTTCTGTCTCTATGAGTTTGACAAATCTTAGAACCTCTTGGATAATTACTGTGGAATTATACAATAATTATCCTTTTGTTCTAGCTTACTTTACTTAGCATAATGTTTTCAAGATTCATTCAAGTATTAGAACTTCGTTACTTTTTAAAGTTGATTCATATGCCATTGTATGTAGAAGCCATGTATTGTCTATCCATGCATCTGTTGATAGACATTTGGGTGGCTTCCATCTTTTTTTTCCCATGAGGATCTGGTGGAAGTCTGTGGGGAGATCCTGGAAGTGGCTCTTTCTCATACTAGCTCATTCTTGGCCTCTGGAAATCTGTCTCTAAGGTTTATCATCTTACTAGGTGTATCTTCTTATCTACTTGTATGGTAGCTGGGGTTGTTTCTCCCATTTGCCACTGGTGGACAAATGCACAGATCCTTTCTATCCTTGGAAAGAATTGTCTTTCCTTGGATTTGGAACTATTTGGTTACCCTGTGACCTCGGGTCTTTGATGAGCTCAGGAAAAGTTATATTTCTATGATATATTTAGTTTTTACTTGTTAGAGTAGGGGCAATACTCCTGCCTTTCTATATATTTTCAACTCCTCATCTTTCTCTATGAGTGGAAATCTCAATAAAGTCATAATGAAACAGAGTTTTAAATGTGAACATTAGAATCTTCTTTAATTGGCCTTGCAAAGCACATAGTTTTCTCTGTTATAATAAATAATATAGTGCCTTATCTTTATTATTCTCTAAATATATATTAGGGACATTATTTGACCAACAGTGTAACTGCATGGATGTTATTGCAAGCAACTTTCAGGAGGACGGAGAGTCATCTCTCGATGAGGCTGTCTCTCTTTCATACTACTTCATTCCTAAGGCTATCTGCTGAGCACAGTTGGGGTTGTCAGAACTACCGAACTACTGGAAATGAGGTGCATGATAAAATAAATTATTTCAAATTAAGATCTTAGAAAACCATCTTTTTTTTTTTGAGACGGAGTTTCGCTCGTTACCCAGGCTGGAGTGCAATGGTGCGATCTTGGCTCACCGCAACCTCCGCCTCCTGGGTTCAGGCAATTCTCCTGCCTCAGCCTCCTGAGTAGCGGGGATTACAGGCATGTGCCACCATACCCAGCTATTTTTTTTTTTTGTATTTTTAGTAGAGACGGGGTTTCCCATGTTGACCAGGATGGTCTCGATCTCTTGACCTCGTGATCCACCCGCCTCGGCCTCCCAAAGTGCTGGGACTACAGGCTTGAGCCACCGCGCCCGGCCAGAAAACCATCTTTGAGGTTATAATTTAGCATACATTGACATTTAAAAATTACCTTTACAATTTAGGACATTGCATAATTCACTTCCTCAATATCTGTTGCCTGTTTAAGCAGACAAATTTGAAATGATAGATTAGAAAGAGGCCTACTGCATGACATGTATAATTCACTCTGCCAGTCAAATGTAAGAGTTGTTGCCTTCATCTGGCCTTTACGCCTAACATTACTTTCCACTCTGACAGCAGGACTGGAATGAGAGCCAGAAGTAGCCGTCATTGTCATATGGGTGTTCAGGTGGGAACCTCAGTATCCAGCATGTCTGCATTGATGCTGCACTCAGCACTCCATTCTCTTTAGCACCCTCTGTTTCAGTTTTGTGACTCCACTATCAGGTTTTCCTGGAAGACTGTCTTACTCATCTTTCACTCTTACCTGTTTATCTTCCAATGCTTATTTAAGTACTTTTTGCAAAATTAGAACTCAGCCTTTTCTTTAAAAACAATTTTTTTTGAGATGGAGTCTCCCTCTGTTGCTAGGCTGGAGTATAGTGGCGTGATCTCAGCTCACTGCAACCTCCACCCGCTGGGTTTAAGCGATTCTCCTGCCTCAGCCTCCTGAGTAGCTTGGGTTACAGGCATGCACCACCACACCCAGCTAATTTTTGTATTTTTAGTAGAGTCAGGGTTTCACCATGTTGGCCAGGATGATCTTGATCTCTTGACCTCGTGAACTGCCCACCTTGGCCTCAGAAAATACCAGGATTACAGGCGTGAGCCATCACACCTGGCCTACTTAAAAATTATTAAAATAACATGCTTATAGCGATGACCTACTCATGGTGGCATATGCTTTCACTGCTACCAAAGGTGGGACAAATCATCATTTTTAGAGCAATCAAAATATTGTGATTGTGCTGTAAGATCCTTAACAAAATTTAAGTTGTTGTTGGGCTTGCTGTGTTTTCTCATGGAACTTGGCGCTATCTTTTCTGCTTGGGTAACCCAGAGGCACCTGAAACTCACATGTCCAGGCAGCAATCATTTTCCCACAGCACAGGTTCCTCCTCCTCTGCTCCCAGCCTTTGGGAAAGGCACAAGCATCCGTGAAGTTTCCCAAGCCAGGAACCCAGAATTAGCCTTTGCTTCTTCCTCCTCCCCATTTCCCAAATCCAGTGAGTTTCAAGTCCTGCACAGCTCCCAGTCTGTGGCTTCTCCCACCAGCACCCTTCACTTCCCCCTTCCCCACGGCCCATCTTTGGTAAGGGCCCTCATTGTTTTTCACCCGGCTTTGTGAAAAGGTCTTCTAACTGATCTCCCTGCCTTCAGTCTTACTTGCTAGAATATGACATCCTCTTAAACTGCCCTCCACATGTTCAACCTAAAATCTGAATCCCTGGAAGTCTTCCCAAGCTCCCTGGGAGGAGTGTCAGCTTCTGGCAAGGCAAGAGAGGACGTTCTGTATCTGGCCCTGCCTCCGTTACCCTGACTTACTGCCTCTCCCCTTCCCCTGATGCACTCTTGAGACCCACCTTGGTGCCCCACCTCGGGTCCCCAGAGGTGCCCATGTCTCTCGCCAGCACATCTTTGCTTCTGCAGCACCCTGCCCTGGAACTGCCCTTCACCCAGGCATCCTCCTCTGTCTGAGGGCTTTTTCCTCATGGGATACAGCCTGGACCTGTGGCTCTGGGGCCAGGCAGGCCTGAGAGAATACTGGCTTAGCCATTGGCTCAGCCTCCCTGAGCCTAATGTTCTTATCTGTAAAAATGAGAACATAATACCAACCTTCCAGTATTTCTAGGAGGAATTAGACATAGGAATCAGTATCAATATGTGATGAAAACGACAAAGGTACTTCATGGTAGGCCAAGTAGCTTTCTAAGTGCCTTACTCATATTAACTCACGTGTTACTCCAGGCTCTGTTCTTGATTTACCTCCTCCATAGAGCCTGTCTTGATTTCTCAATACCTGTCTGGATGCCTTTGCTGATTATTTTTTTCCCCTGGCTGTTCATGTTCCCTCTCTCTTTGCCCCGCAGGTGTCCTGGGACATTGGAGCACATGGAACACGTTGGTTGAATTCCTTTGCTGACTTCCAGGTGGGTTTGGCATTTGGATAAGATTGGGAAAGGCCAGGGTGTTTCTTCCCCATGCCATCCATGATCAAGCTGTATTTCTGGGAGGGGAGGCATCTCTCCCTGGATTAGTTTGCTGGAGCTGCTATGATGAAACACTACAGACTCAGTGGTGTAAACAAGTATTTACTCACAGTCTGTGAGGCGGGAGGTTGGAAGTTGAAGATGCAGGTGTGGGCAGAGTGCGTTTCCTCTGAGGCCTCCCTCCTTGCCCCATTCTCCCTGTGTCCTCACATGAGCTTCCCTCTGTGTCTCTGTGTCCCCATCACCTCTTCTTGTAAGGACATTAGTCAGATTGGATCCAGGCCACCCTGGCCTCTTTTTACCTGACTAACCTTTTTCAAGGACTGATCTCCAAATACACTCACTTCTGAGGTGCTGGGAGTCAGAGCTTTATAAGAATTTAGGGACGGGGTCCCAACTCAGCCCCAAGTGCTCCCCACCTATTCAGCAGGTGGCCCCTTAGCTGTGGTTCCAGTGGCCATTGGACTCCAACCAGGCTGTTCTTCCTTTACCCCTTCAGGCCTACAATGGTTGCAGCTTCCTACTATCAGGTTTCTAAACCCAGGGCTCCTCTGGGTTCTCTATACCCTGCCATGCTGTTCATGAAGTGACTCCTCAATGAAGATGCTTCAACTGTCTGTAGAGCAGGTGCCAGGTGTTTGGTTCAATGCCATCACTGACAATGCTCCCTGGCACCATGCTCCCCAGCACTCTCTCCAACCTCCCGAGCACTGAGTGTGGACTGGTAAGCAGCTCCTGGGGATCTCCTGTTCCACCTCTTCCCCTACAGTCCTGAGACCTATACGTGGGAAGCAAGGCATCCTCACTTGGCCTCAACCTACCTTCAATTTCTCCTGCTCCCACTGTGCCCACGATGACTGCCTCCTGCTTTCCAGAACATCTCCCAACTCCAATCTTTGTGTGGCTGCTCACATCCCTCCTCCCACCAGAAGCTGTGGTCACTCTCCTTACCTCCTGTTGGAATTGTACTCAGCCTTCCACGGGAGATGCTCAAAATATCGTGATACCATGGGTACTGACCAAACACAAAGCAGCTTGGAACAGGAGTGGGGTTTAAAGTCCTGAAGGCTCCCAGGTTATGCCTGATAGGGGAAAAGTAGGGGGAACCCCAGAGGAGGGGCCTTTGTAATGAGGAAAATAATACTTGCTAGACAGCAAATATTTTCTGATTCTGTTGATCTGTGTGGCTATGAAAGATCACTTAATGCCTCAGTTGCCAAGTGGCTTAGACTAGAATCTGATGATCTTCATGAGCCTTTCAAGCTCTACAATTTGATTTTCTTCAATACATGTCAAATTTGATTTGCTGATTTAGCTCATTATCTAGATAGATGGTTATCTATCTCTTGAGGCTGGGTTTTCCTCAAGAAAAGGTTTCCTTTCACAGGCAAAAAGTTTCCCAAACCTGTATTCATAGAATTCTGCCACTTTTAAGAATTTGTAGCCTTTCTGAATTCAAAGGCTTTTCTCAGAAATGGTACTTGTGAGAATATAAAGGGAGAAGGGAACAGGGTGGGACAGTGAAAGGTGGAAAGTCACCAAATCAGTTGTGGCTTAGAAGCAGGAGCACAGTCACATGACTCTAATCAACACGTGGTATCAGACACCTGCATCACTCCCTACATGTGGCCCCTTTGGAAGTGATATTTCATAAACCAAGAGCTCCACAATTGACCAAGACAGGCCAATCTTAAATTCTCTGCCCCAGATAACCAAAGTTGTTCAGCTGGAAACATATATATGTAGGTATGTTTGAAAGAACTTCACAGAAGCATAGAAAGGTAAGGATGACTGTTTTCACAGAAAGGAAGAGCCAGCTGAGGCAGCTCCAAACATGCCTTCCTCTAAGTTTCCAAAGCAAGTTTTACAAACTTGAGTGTATACCTCATGACATGGAAATCACCCCATGACATGGAAATCATTCATAAGTAGGTCTCTCTTTCCCATGGACTTAGAAAGCAACATCGAGTTAAGAGTGGGGCAGGTTTTTATTTCTGTATCTCCAGTTACTAGCACAATGCCTAGAACACAGAAGGTTCTCAATAAATGTTGGTTGAATGAATTTAAAAGGCCCATTAATGCGTGGAGATAGAGAATGTGTGCAGGGTTGTGAAATCCAGTTACCTGGAGAGTCACCTGGGCTAGTGCCAATATGGAGGAGAAGACTTATGAGAGGGAATTAAAAATAATTATCAACACACTGATGCATTCAACATCTCCATATTATGAAAATCTAACAACTTTTAGGAGGCTGTACATATACTTTTAAATGAATACTGTTTCAAGCATTGTGACTGCCTCAATTAAATGTTAAAAGAAGAAGTTATTAGACACTCATAGTTACTGTTAGATGTTTTCCAGGGAAAAATATTCAAATATAACCTAATACCTTTTTAACTTGTTTTAAAAAAGATCAAAATATGTTTTTCTCCATAAAGAAATATTGATGTTGACTTTTCCTCAGCCAGTATTTACCTTCTGGAAAGCATCAATTGCCCGGTCCAAACCTTGAGTAGAAATTCGTTCTTGCCATGTGTTCCAAGCAACTGAGCATGTCTGGCCCTGCCCAGCAATGGGAGACAGCTGCTCTCCTTCAATATCTCACATGGGAATTCTTTGTACATATAGAGGATGGTACTTAAATGCTCACTGTCTTTTTCTTATTAAAGCTAAAGTATATTTCACCAAAATATACCACAGTTGTAGGGTAACAAGCTGTCCCAGATTTCTCACCATTAAAGGGGTTCCTGGGACACAGAAGTTTCAGTTTCAAAATCAGGAAAATCCTGGGCAAACCACGACAAGGTATTCATCCTATAGCATAGAGACTTTTATACCAAATCGAAAACTAAATTATGCCCCCTTATACTGTGGTGATTAAACATTTTAGAAATAAGAAATTCTACCAAATTAAATAGAAAGTAACTGATACAACTAAAACCATCTACCTCTTTAAGAGAACAGAACAAGAAGGACCAGGGATGATTAATGTTAAGTCTGTGAAACAGTTGCACTTAATCCACGACCAGAAGAGAACATGTTCTGTTTTCAAGGAGTTTTTCTGCCAAGCACTTGATTAGATGTCTTACTTCCGCTGCCCTGTGATAGATGCTCAGATATATAATGCTACCAATTAGAATCAACACATACACTAATCTGAAGTTCTAGAGTTGCTATTACTAAAATAATAATAATAATAATAATAATAATAATAATAATAATAATACTTTTACACCAAAAAGAAGCTTCACATTTCACACCAAAAAGAAGCTTCATAGCATGGCTTGAGTAAAATGCCAACAATGCTGAGAGCTTCCTGCTTCTTTGGCTTGGTGGTTATCACTGCAACAAAAATAGTGAAAATTTAAAAGCAAAAGTTTATCTTAAATTGTACACATTTTTAAAAGCACTACAGTAAGAAAATATGTCCTCGTATCTCTCTGTCCTCTAAATCAGTTCTCTCTCTGCCCACCCACTGCACCTGCCCACCTGTTAAGCTGCCCTGTAACCCTCAACAAGCAGGAGGGGAACTGCCATTTAAAAGTGACATTTTCTGTTTGTAGGGATAAGGATCTCATCTCACCTTTAAGACAGACTGTGCCTTTGCTTGGGAAATATTACCATCATGGACACTTTAATTACATTAGAGGTAAGATAAGTACTGCTTTGTATTTTGGGGAGGGAGGACAGATAAACTGTTGTCACTTAAGCCAAATATAAATGTTTTTAGATTGAGACATCATTCCAGTCTGTTCAGTAATGTAAACTGTGCACTGATGAAACAGGGTGAGCTGAGCCCCAGACTTTTCTGCCCCACTGTTTTTTGCAAGAGGCATACGACAGATGAGAATGAAATCTATCCCAACCCTATGTGACGATGCTGCAATTGCTTAAGCCTCTTCCCAGCAGATGGCCTTATGGTAGTTGTTGCTTACACAGGCACAGTGGCTCATACCTGTAATCCTAGTACTTTGGGAGGGTGAGGAGGGTTGGTTGCCTGAGCTCAGGAGTTCCAGACCAGCCTGGGCAACATGGCAAAACCCCATCTCTACTAAAAATATTAAAAATTAGCAGGGAGTGTTGGCATGTGCCTGTAATCCCAGCTACTGGGGATATAGAGGCACGAGAATCACTTGAACCCAAGAGACAGAGGTTGCAGTGAGCCAAGATCACACCACTTCACTCCAGCCTGGGGGACAGAGTAAGACTCTGTCTTAAAAAAAAAAAAAAGCATAGGTGAAACTTTATTTGAAGGTCGATGGTGTTCTCATAAGTAAACATGGTATCCTGGTACCAGGTTGTTGCTTCAGAATAGAATGTCTCATCTGGGCAAGGATAGCTCTTCTCCTGCAGACCAAATGGGGTTTGTTTTAAAAAAAAATGCAAGCTCTCTCTGTTGTGAAGAATAAAGAAAAAGATCCTGGGTCCATCATCTAGCCTGAGGAACCCTTGATATGTGATGATTTTCTCAGAATTCACAGGGTTTTCTTGATGAATAACTAATTAAAAGAATGAAAAATATTAACACATGTAAACCCCAATAGAGAGTTCATAATGACAGTGTGATATCATGTCATATGAAACGGACTTCCCCTCTCATGGTAAGTGACATTTCTCATGGGACATTCCATTCTCTCAGGAAACCCCCTGCTCCCTGCAGCCCCCTACCCAGACATTTTTTTAGTGTCTTCACATCCAGTTCAATTTCAGTTATGCATGAAAGAGTGAATAACAAAAATCAAAGAAAACCAGTGCAAAGCTCTGTACTAGAGAAGAGGTCACCAGTGACACTCAGTAGGCAGGCAGGAGCATCTTTAAGGAGGGCTGCCTTAGCCCAGTCACTTCCTTGAGATGCGGCTTCCCTTGCCGTCCTCCCTTCTGTCTTCACTTCTGGGCTTCCCCCTGGCCCCTGCAGGCATTTGAAGAAGCAGAAATGTGCATCAGAGTGGGTGGCTGATGGAGCAGGTGCAGTAAGTGCAGATGGTTGGGATCCTCTGCACAGGGACACTTTGTGTCCATTTCCTGCTGTCCACAGGACGGCAGCCCAAATGGTCATTTTGAATAGGATTTTAAGAGAGCAGGAGATCTCAGAAAGAGTACCACATACAAGGCAAATAGTAAGAGCTTCTGGGCATGTCTCCTCATGCCCAGGTGAGTTAGCCTGAGAAAGCAATGGCCAAGCTCTGGCTTACAGGAGTCCTGTCGACACTGATGAAAATGATGATGATTCCCCTGGGATTAAAAAGGCATTCGTGGTTCAGATTTTGTCAATTGTTTTGGGCTGGAATCATCAACCATAAAATGTTGTGTTTGTTTTGTTTCGTTTTTAAACTATGAAAAGTTTGAAGGGCCTAGTTTGTTGTCCCAGGTAGACCTTCCTTTGTAGAGATAGGCAAGTACATGGGCCAAGTACATGGGCCATTCTACACACAGAAAATAACCAGAAGCAATTTCCATGATGGCCGTGCATAAGTCAGGCATGGTCCCTTAACCAAAGATCAAAGAACACCACGATGCCAAGAGGCAGAACCACAGAGAGGACTGTGCTCTGCCAAGTACGGCTGTGCCTACAGACCAAGGGGTGGAGTACAGCAATACATGGAAGCATTATGTGCAAAGGCTCTCTCCTGTCTCTCCTCTCTCTCCCTTTCTTTCTTTCTCTCTCCCTCTCTGTCTTCTCTTTCTCTTTCTCTCCTCTCTCGGTTGAGTATGTCCTCTATCTGTTTCAAAACCAAAAGACAACAGGACTTAGGTTACTCCTAGAGAGCCATCTCACATGGAAACTACATTGCTCAAGAAAAAAAAAAGATGGGGGGATGCTGCATTGATGGTATCTTGGCATATAAAAGGATGGATTATTTGTGATCCTCATGCTTGGACAAATTCAGATTCAACAACCTCCCAGATGTGTTTCTTTCCTAAATTGACAAACATCTACATGGTTTCCCACAGACTAGGAACCACCTTAGATTGATTAACAACTGGCCCCTGCCCTCAGGCAGCTATCATCTGGGGGAAAACAATAGTTGTCCTGAGAAAACATAGGCATACATGTTAGGATAATAACAATGCAACCTCCAAATTTTAGGAACTAGGGCTCTGTCTTATTTCCCCTTTGCTTGATACTGTTTTATAATCTGCCTGACAACTTCATTCCTGCAAACCTCTGCCAACTCTCCCAGGAACTCTGTCCACAGACTTCTGTTGACTTCCAGCTAAATCCTGACAGCATTTTCCCTCTACCTGCTCCCAGATTCTCTGCCACCCTGCTCACTTACCTGGATATCCGTTCCTCTTGCTGTTCTTCCCTGACCCCACACTCTCCAGATCTCTGTGCTGAGATCTGAGCTTCCCAAATCTCTTAAGTGAAAGGAGGAAACCATGTTCATAATCATTAGACTGCTTGGAAGGCTGGAAATTGTGAGCTTTGAAGGGTTGAGGTTGTACACCGCTGGGTTCATCCTTGTGGTCAGGGTGCTCTGCATGGCTCTGGAACTCAGGTGTTCGATCGGGCAGCCTCTCTCTGGACAATGCTGGAGAAACAGAAAATGTTTTGTACTTTTGCTTCCTAAGTTCTAGGCTCCACCTTTTTTCTTCTTTCCACAATTCATTAGTTTCTAGCTTTCTTTTACTTTCAGTCATGCTTTGGCTAGATTGGCTCCTCACTTTAACTTCTTGTTCTTAATTTGTTCGGAATAAACAAGCGTGGCTTAAGAATTCTGTAGAGAACTAACATGATCTATTAGCGTACATTTAGCTGCTTATTGAGGAGGGGGTTGGAGACATATCTGATTGTCATGACTGAGAGGGTGCTACTGGAATGTAATGAGCAGAAGTCAGGGATGCTTCTGAACATTCTGCAATGCACAGAACAGCCCTCTAAAAGAAATATTTATCTAGCCTCAAATGTCAGTTTTGCCGAGGTTGAGAAACCCTGGATTGCAATATGTTCAAGGGGCCAATGAAGATTACATAATTACTTTTCCCTTGGGCAGAGGTTAATCTCAATTCTCTATAGGTGTTAGTGAAATTACCACTAACACCTATAATGATTTGGCTGACTCTAATGTTTGAGCTTCTGTTTGTGGGCTTTTACACACCGCCACCTTAAAGTTATTCCTCACTAAATACACTACTTGCCAGATATCTTTAACCATGTGTAAGTATGGATTCGGCTAGCCTACAGAATTTGTAGACCATTCCTTATTGTGCACACATGAAAGCTTCACTTGTTGTGTTGTTGCCCAAATTTGTGATGCTGGCAGTACTGAAAGGGGAAAATAGCAAGAAGAGAAATGGAAGTAAAAATCTTACACAGTGTGAAAATCCACTGGGTTTGTGATGCCTTATCATTTTTATGCATGAGATAAAACACAAATGAATAGAGATGCTACTTTGGATGTGAAATATGCCAGCTTTGTTGAAGAGTTTCCTTTTCTCCTTTCCATAGTCAAGAGCTAGAGAGTAAAAGCTACAGAACTGTAAGACATGAACAACTGGTAATTATTATTATAATAAAGAGAGGTAGGGGTAGGTTCCAGGGTTAGGGTGGAGGACAGTACAGGGAGTTTTGTGGCAAACCTCTCAACCCCACAAAACCAGTAAGTTTTTTTAAAAAAATCTGACTCTTCTGGCTTCTGGTGTTAATAGTCTCCTCTTTTCCCATTTAACTAAAAAGAAACATTTTGAGATTTTGATAGGAGCTCTGGGCATGTGGACCTTTTAGGACCATACTAAATGCTGATTTTGACTATAAGGAGGAAGCCACGGCAGGTTCTGAGCTTAGGGGGAACTGTCAAGCAGATGGTCCAAGCTGGAGAAATATATCTGTAAGAAGAGTATGAATAAGAAAAGAAATATTCCAAGCAGATAACAGAAGAAAAAAATCAGCATAAATTTGTCATTTATGGTCAAGTACCAGTTTATGAACTGGTTGTGTTCTTAAATGTTTCTCTGACTGTTGGATGAACAGCCCAAGGAGGGTAGATGGATGCAGAAGTAATTCATTGATTGCTGGAGAGAAGCTTCAAAAATTCATAGTTTAATGCTCTTGTTTTAAAAAGGAAAAAAAAACTAGCTTAAAAAAGTTGATCATCTTGCTCAAGACCTTAAGAATTAGAAATAGAGGCTGATAACTGGGATTCTCCAGGCAGTCCACTAACCATTCTGTGCTGTCTCTAAGGAGGAAGGCGGGAAAAGCAGTTACACAATGGCAGTATGGAGCAGAGGGGAAAGGGCAGGCTGTCCAAGTGACTGAGCCTTACGCGGGAGAAGAGGAAGAAGTAAAGGCAGTAAAGAAGGAACACTCTCCCAAACAGGAGGCAGAAACGGCACTCTGGGTCTGGGTCCCATTCGACCTATAGAAGACACAGAAACACATATTGAGTGAGGACTTTCTACATGTGGGGTTTTTATACCATTTGTTGCCTGGAAGATACGGTGTATAAGAGGAGAAATGGCAACAGATGGAGTCTGCAAGCTCTTTCCAAACGTTCACATTCCTCAAAAACTCACCCGTTTTCTCAGCCACAAGAAATTATTATTTGTCAAATATTTATAAAATCAGTATTTTGTGCTAGATTCTGTCCCAGGCCACATGGCTGTAGTATTGAATAAAACAATTTTTTTTCTTTAATCTGAAAGTGGCTGGCTAGTGAGACAGATGAAAGCAAATACATATGACATTTTCCAATCAATAATACAGAGTAATATGATAGTGACTGGAGGGCCAACTTGGAATTTGGTGGTTAGGAAAAGCCTCTTAGGAGAGAGGGCATTTGGGTTGAGACCTCAGAGATGAGGCATCAATGCAGAGAGCTGGGGGTCAAGGTGTCCGGATAGAGAGCACAGCCCAGCAAGCCTGACAGGTTCAAGGAACACACGAGAAAAGCATGTCTACAACTCGCTTAGCAAGAAGATAAAATGAGGTCAGCAGGGGTGAGCCAGGGCACATCAGATTGATGCATGTACTCATTCAGCAAATATGTATTAAGCACCTACTATGTTCAGGACATTGTTAAGAATACAGAAATTAAACAGAAAACCACTTGCTCAAGGATTCTGTCCTCGGAGAGAAACTTAAGAATTTGCTAAGGTTGACAGAATACCCAAAACAATTCTGCTGCATGTTGGAAAGTGATCCACTCCAGACAGAACCACAATGCAGACACTAAGGGGACATACACCACCTAAGGCCATGAGGTCTGAGGTCTGCGATGCAGCCATCTGCTCCCCCAGGGTACGGAGTCCAGGCGTCCCCGGGGTGAGTCACGTAGCCCACCTCTCCCCACCGGCGAGCCTTCTCGGTCTTGGTGGATGGGGTAGGGCCGCAGGAAATCCCCCGGCCTAAATCTGTCGCACTCAGAAAACCCAAGCAGGGGAGCCCCCAGAGACCAGGGTTCTGATTGGCACCTAATTCACGGAGGCAGCCAAGGCAGGGCAGCTACTGCTGGTAACTGGCCCCAGGAGTCGCCCCGGGGGAAAAGGCCAAAGGGGACCCGGGGACCCCCGACCTTGGAGCCGGCTCGGACACACTGCTGTCAGCAGGTCAGGGCAGCGCCTGCGCGTCCGCCAGGTCCCGCCCCCCGGCCCCGGGAGTCCCAGCGGGGTGGTTGGGCGGCGCATGCGCTCTGTGCTTCAGGGCTGGCCGCCGGGAAGCCAGAGCCGAACACCTCCCCCGCCCGGCGGTAGGAGCCGGGGTCCGCGGGGGCGGAGTGGGGCGCGGCAGCCGGGAACCTGACTACAAGTCCCAGGGTGCGGACTGGCGGACAGAGGAGGGACGCTGGGCCTGCCCGGTGCGCACGGGGGCGGGGACCGGCCAGGCGGGACCATTTCCCGGCACAGGCTCCGGTGCTCTAGCCCTGCTCCCGCCGGGAAGTTCCGAGCCGACGCACTGAAAGCCCTGCCTTCCACACCGGGTCCCTGGAGCGCCCCGGGTCGCCGGCCGGTCTCTGCCGCTGACTTGTTGACACTGCCAGCACTCAGTCCCTCCTTCCCGCGCGCCTCCTCCCTCCCCTCCCGCCCCGCCGCTCCTCCTCCCCCCCCTCCCGCCCCGCCGCTCCTCCTCCCCGTAGCATGTCATAGTGAGCCTGCGACCACACGGCCAGGGGCGCTAGCGTTCGCCTTCAGCCACCATGGGGAATGGGATGAACAAGGTAACGTCTCTCCCTCATTCGCGCTGGGTTTGTCTCCGCTCTTTATCCTCCTCTCCGGCAGGTGCCGGCCCCCGGTCCCAGCTGCCCCGCCTTCTCGCCGGCGTCCGTTCCCCGGCCACTCGAGCCCGGGTGTCCCTTCCCGCGGTGAGGAGGGGCGCGGAGGGAGGGGCGGCGTCTGCCATGTCGGGGTTCCGAGGTGTTCCCGCCCCCACACCCGGCTTCCGGGTAGGCAGCCCCCAGCCACCAGCCTCGCCCTCTGGTGCGTTTTTGTGGCTGAAACAAGCCGTGCCCTTTAAAAGTGTTGACACTTGTTCTGCCAGGAGATCAGCTGAGCTCGGAATGGATGTGGTTTCTTCTTTTTTACCCCTCCCTTCGCTCCCAAACTACGCTATTGAAGCATCACCCCCCACATCATTAGTAAACGGGCGTAGATGGTGTCCTCTGTAATTTCCTCTTTCTCCTCAGATTCTGTGTGTGTGCCTGTAAGCGCAGATGAGTTTTTCTTGTGGACAGAGAAGTTAGGAGTCCTGAGTATTGCTAGACGAGTGGGAAGGAGAGAAAAGATTCCGAGTTGATTAGGTTATGTGACTTCTGCGACACGGGCAACCTGTTGCTGGCTGTTTACGCTGGTGAGGCCTTCCAGAAAATCTGTGTTGCTGCACTTTGTCCCGTTTCTGGGACCCAGCCTGTGTTCCTTGGTTTGCCCACTCCTCACTTCCCAGGCGGTGGGAGAACCTTTCCTGTCCAAGGAAGTTGCTGGATTCCAGCTCTTGCAGCTGATAGTTGCTGGAGTGTATTCATGTCAACAACAAGGTTAAGCATTTTGGTACTTGGTACTTGGCTGGTTTTAAGGAAGGGTTCACAAGACTTCCAAAAGCCCTCAACAAGGACAACAACCTTTTTACAGGTCTTTGGATGGTCCTGGATTAGATGAGTCGTGTTTCTGCTTCTCTTTTTCATTGTGCTCCACCTACCCACATGTCCATCTACTGTCAGCTTCCACACTGGGTGGGGATGGCGATGTGACTGTGTTGTTTTTCATGCCCCTCAGCACTGAGTCCGCAGTGGTTTGGGTCTTGGACCTGGAGTATTCCAAATGAAGATTCAGGGTAGGGAAGAGAAAATGCGGTGGGGGTCAGTGGGGGGAAAACGTGTCTAACTTCTCACATGCCCTGTCCTGGTTACTCAATTTATGAAAGCACTATTGTGTGTTTGGGGCCTGCATATCAGTACTGAGGTATTTTGGTAAACAGAATTGTATTCACTTTTTTTTTTTTGGCGAGTGATCAAGTTTGGAAACAGACTATCTCTCTCTTGGATAAATACTTGTATTATGTTCCCATGAGCCCTGGAATCCATCAGCACCACGAGCCTTCTGCTTTTTAGATTAAAACAGAACAATAAAGATGGTCATCATAAGTTTATGGGCTCCATTTTGCCTTCCCATTGATGATGGTGATGCCTCAGCTTTCCTTAGTTATTTCTTCATTTTTTCCCACTTGAGCTGTTCACTCTTCACAGTTTTCAGCATTTAATTCGAAGTATTTGTGTAATACAATTCAAAAAATATATTTAGGAATACAGATGTTTGCCTAAGGGATCAACATTATTTTCATACTTTTCAACATGCTTTTCAACTAAAGCATGAAAATAATATTGATCCCTTAAGCAAACATCTGTATTCCTAAATATATTCATATCATACTTTTTACCTTTCAAAATGAGTAATAAATTTCTTGATTATTTTATTATCATGTATTGTGAATAGAGACTCTATCCACAGTGTATAAATGAAGAAATAAGCCAGGCGCAGTGGCTCACACCTGAAATCCTAGCACTTTGGGAGGCAGATGCTGGCAGATCACAAGGTCAGGAGTTCAAGACCAGACAATGTGGTGGAACCCTGTCTCTACTAAAACTACAAAAATTAGCTAGGCGTGGTGGCATGAGCCTGTAGTCCCAGCTGCTAGGGAGGCTGAGGCAGAAGAATCACTTGAACTGGGAGGTGGAGGTTGCAGTGAGCTGAAATCAGGCCACTGAACTCCAAACTGGTTAACAGCGCGAGACTCTTTCTCGGAAATAAATAAATAAATAAATAAAAATAAATGAAGAAATGTATGTATAGAGAGATTTAGACACTTCACTGCTACAACAGATACTTATTATGTACATACTATAAGCCAGGTGTTGTGCTAATGGGTGGGGAGGGAGGAAGAGGGAGTACAGTGGGAAACGACCCAAAGATCCTTCACAGAACCTTCAGTAGAGACCAGCACTTGTCTAGCACTAATATGATGTGAACCATATATATAATTAAAATGTTCCAGTAGCCACATTAAAAGATAAACAGGTGAAATTAATTTTAATATATTTTATTAAACTGAATATGTTAAAATATTATTTCAGTATGTAACCAATATATAAAATTATTTGTGGAAGATTTCATGTTTTTTCCTATGTCTTTGTGAAAGGAAAAATCCCAGGATGCCCAGATCGCTTATATTTTCAAAGCCTAGAATGTATTTTATACCTAAATCTCATCTCATTTTGGACTAGTCACATTTGAAGGACTCGATAGTCACTGTGGCTAATGGCTGCTGCATTGCACAACACAGGGTGTGTATGTGTGTGGGAGTGTGAGAGAGAGAACAAAGACAAGGTAGGGAGGAGTAGAGGCTCCAGAGGAGAAAATAGGCAATTTTTGAAAAGTGGGGAAAGCCGAAGATGGGATGAAAGTGACCTAGGAGGGGCATTCAGCCCAGGCAATGAATCCTGCCACAGTGGTTTAACGTGGGATCAGGAGGAATTACCCCAAATCACCAGGTTAGTTAGTGGGAAAGTAGACTGATGGAGGACAGTAACTAAGAACCTTAGCTAGAACTTTTCCATACATTACTGTGTGACTTGGAACAAGGCTTCATACTTTTCCCAACTGTAAAAAAAGAATGGTTGATTTGCAGAATCCGGGGAGGGTACTAACCCTAGAACTGCTTTTCTAGAACATTTATAAATATTTGCAGTGCCTTTGGAACTAACATAACTTGAAATGTGTGTGCCCTGAGGTTACTGGGACAAGATTTCTTTCAGATCTCATATGGATTGGTCGTTTTTGGCAAAAGGACGTTTCTGGTCTCAACAGTGCAGGCTCCTCTGACTGCTTTGGGACAGCAGTTTTTATTATTTCACATTCCCGTGGTGGCTTTTTTTTTGTCAGTACATTCCGGTCTCCTGGATGGCCAGAATATTGTTCCCATTTAAGTTAGTATACACAGCAGATTATATAGAAGATAGAAGGGAAGAAGGCTTTTATATTCTAGAAAATTAAAGATGAGAAAATGAAGGCAGGACTAGATATGGTGGCTCGCACCTATAGTCACAGCACTTTGGGAGGTTGAGGAAGGCGCACTGCTTGAGTCCAGGAGTTTAAGACCAGACTGGGCAACATGACAAAACCCAGTCTCTGCCAAAAATACATACACACAATTATTAGCCAAGTGTGTGGTGGCATGCTCGGTAGTTCCAGCTACTTGGGAGGCTGAGGTGGGAGAATCACCTCAGTCTGGAAAGACTGGGCTGCAGCGAGTTGTGATTATGCCGCTGCATTCCAGCCTGAGTGACAGAGTGAGTCCCTGTTTAAAAAAAAAAAAAGCAACACTGCAGTTGTGAACCTTTTTTTTTCTTGCACTTTATAAAATCTCAGCTTCATGATAGCCTTATGAGGTCAGATGACCTGATCTTTGCTCAGATTGGAGAATGGAGATTTGGAGAGGTTAGGCAGCATAAGTAAGATCCAGTGCTAAAAATGGGAAAACTGGGTTTGAACCCCAGTCTCCATTGATTTTGAAGTTAGGAAAGGTCTTTCCTTTGAGCTGGGATGCTAATTAATACCAAGTCAATTTTAAAGTTTCTAAAAAGTAACTTGAAAAGCTTCTCATAGTTTCAGTTACTTGTTAAATAGGCAAAATCACCTCCTCTCTTCCTTCCTGTTTGACACTGATAAAGAAGGGAGTAAAAGGCAAGCAACTAAAACTATTTTTTTTATTGTGTTTGTGTGCGCAATTCCCAAACAGATGCCCCACGCTGGCCAACATTACAGTTGCCAATGAGTTTATTGTGTGTTTGAGTACATCACCACATTGAGTAAGCCACTACTCCATGAAGTAGATCCTGTTATTTTCATGCTTATTTCTTGATGTATACAGAGATTAAGGGAACTGCCAGGGTCACGCAGCTGGTGAGTAGCAAAGCCTGGACTCAAAGCCACAGTCTGACTCAGCCACAATGCAGAGTGCCTTATTATGCTGCCAGGATATCAGTCTAGTAAATGTCTCTGGTAAGATTAGGGTTAAAATAAACAGGCTGTTGGATGCAAATGTCGTGTTCCTGTGGAGCCTTTGAACACTCCTAGTTGACTCAAAGTTCTCTCAAGAGTTTGAACCCTCAAATCTTTTGGGAGAGAGCCTGTAAACAAAACTCCTATCCTCACTGTCTATTATTAGTCTTCAGTATCATACCCCATTAACAACAAAACAAACGACTAATCTCTAGCCAAACACGTCAGAGAAGGCTGCCCCAAATGCTTCTCATGTATAATAAGTCTTTACCTTGATCCTCCTAAAAGTGGGCTGAAGCCTTGCCATTCTAGGGCAGGATATGCGGACCCTCTGGTTGACGTCTTGTCCTCCACTGACTGTCAGGGTTTATTTAGCTCATAAGCATCCGGCCTGCCTGGTCTTGTGGCCTCTTCCTCCCTCCCTGCTCTGTGTCCTCTGAAAGCACCCTGCCTGGTGGGAATGGCTGCCATCTCCGTACTTCTTGGGAAGCCTCTCATGGTGCTGGGAGGCCTCACTTCAGTGGGTGCATCTTGTTTCTGTGGGGAGCCCCCTGTTGTAAAGAGGGGCTGGTTAACAAAAAGCCTCATCTGGGGCACCTCCACCACTTCAGGGGTGTGATCTCAAACAAATCACTTAAATGTTTCTAGGCTTCAGGATTTTTCCTTCCTGGATTCATAGATGGATAGAACTAAAAGACCTTAGGTGGTTAGCTAATCCAGTCTCCTTACTGGCTCTAAAGTGAGGGTAATGATACCTTCCCCAGTTACTACTTGAGTTATTAGGTGAATCAAATGGGAATTTATTTGAGCACATTTTTTTCCAAACTGTAAAGTGCAAATACAGTCTGTTTTGAGTCTTTTTGGATTTGTCCCATCAATGGTTCCAGTGATGACATCTGCCTTGGATGTGACTGACAGTTTGAGGATAGCTCTTTCTCTCTTAGGAAGATGAGGGAGTGTAGTTGGGAAAGGATTATAATTCAAGGGAAATATGTCCCCTCTAGGCAAAGACCAGTGTTCCTCCAGGGCTGCACCTGCAGACATTTCAGGATAATTACTTGTTGTGAGACTGCCCTATGGATTGTGAGAGGTTTTGCAACATCTCAGATCATCACACAATGGCTGCCAGTAGCACCTCCTCCCAACCTGTGACAACCAAAAATGTCCCTGACATTGGCAGATATCCCCTGGGGAGTGAAATCATCCCCAGTGGAGAACCACTAGTTGAGGGTTCTTCCTCTCAGAATTTCCTGAGGCCAGTGTGATATGAAACTGGAGAGTTATCCAAAGGTAGAATAGGGCTTACAGGGTTGAGAAACTGTTTTCATGTGGGAAGGGGCTGGAAGGTCAGGCACCTTTGCGCTGCTAAATTCTTCTGTTTCCACCTGGCAGCAGGTGACTTGTCTGCATAATCAAGTCATCCATCCATACACCTGTTCATTGCATTGTATTATTGAACACCTGCTATTATAAAGGCACTGTGTTATATCCTGTAGTGGGTTGTTTCATCCTGTAGATGAAAGACACGAAGACCCTGCCATGCAGATTAGGCTCAGGCAGCTTAGAGGAGAGCCTCCTGCAGGAAATGAACACTGAGCCACTGCTGCAGGACTGACAGATGGCTTACGTGCGGGTGGGATCTGGTTCCCTTCCTCTACTACACCGCCCCACCAAGTGCGTCCTCTTTTCCCCTTTTAATATTACATTTTTATTTCATGTTGAAGAACGGATGTTAAAGGCAGTATTTGTTCAAAGGGCCCAGAAGAATATTCTCATATTCTTTCCTTTTTACATGCAGACTGGTTAAGTCCATGGCCAAGTGGCATTTTAAAAGTCTTTGTGACATTTAACCCTTCAAGGAATCCACCAAAGTTTTCCCCTTCATGCCTGGCTTTGAAACCCAGAAAGTCCTTTCTGACCTAGAAAGAATTAATATTCCACCACCACCTCCATCCCACACGGCCTTGTGCAGCTGCTTGCTCAGGAATTTGCTTTTTAATGTCTGTTTGGGTGGGGTTCTTAGATTCCATGAATCCTGGAAGACTAAAATACATGTTTAAAAAATAAACTCAAAATATTTTCTGCCTTAGAAGCAATATTCTTTTGTGCTTAAGTGTTTTTTCCTTGCTGAGGATTTGAGTTTTTGCATTTTTGTGAAGCCAGAGTTAGCACAGTATAACACATGGCTGTGAAGGTCTCCATCAAGAGGAACCATCAAGCATGGAGAACCTTTAGGATGATTTCAAAGCATTTCTGCAGAAGGATTCTGCCTGTAATGTCAATGTCCAGACAGTCTTGTAACAGAAATCTTTGACCTGTGGAATGCCAGAGACCATCCTCCTCTGTGGCCTGTGCCATTTCATCACCATTTATTCACTGACTGCCTCTTAGTGCGGTAGACTCTGGGCAGGTTTTAGGGACACATTATGAGACAAGACAGGTAACACCCCATGCTGCGAGATCAATCCGAAAGTAATGATTAAAGCCGTTTAGCCACTGATAAATGTGGTGAAGAAAATAAAACAAGGTATATGAGAGAGAGAGAGAGAGAGAGTGCCAGGGAGTTTGGTCTTCAGGAGAGACCTCCCTGGAGACTGTCATCTTGTGGGAGGCCACTCAGGTAAAGAGTGGGGGAACAGTGTCCCCAGCAAAGGGAAAGAACAGCTGTTTCAAAGGTCCAAAGATGATTAGCATCAATTCTGTGCTTATTCATTTAGTGTAGTAGGAATTCTAAGTTGCATTTACGGACTTTTTTTTCCAACTTGTCCTTGCTTTCTACCAGGTGGTAATGATTTCATTTTCTCTCTCTTCTTGCTTCTGGCTTGAGCTCAGCTCCTTCATGAGCTGACTGGTCATCCGGTTGTCCCAGATGGACACCTTGTTTTTCCCAGGTCTCCTCTACAAGTCATCTCTGCAGGAAAAGTATTCCATTTTATTTCATGTTCTCTTTCGCTGTGCTCAGGGATTATCAGCAATAATAATATCATGAAAGCAGATGGGTCAAACTTTTGGGGTTTCAAATCTGAATTATAAAGCTGACTACTGTAGAAGTTGAAATATTCATGGGCCTTTTATTTAGTTTCCTTGAAACCAGCCCTGCTTAATCTTGTTTGTAATTCTGTATGGAAGAGAATCGTACTGTGGCTACAGAGAGGGATTGAGCAATACGCTTTCTACTTCCAGCCCTTGAAACTCTAGCTCAATCTCCTGATCTGAAACTTGAAGTTAAAGGTTGACTGACACAATTTGTTCTTCTTTTTACATTACTTAAAAGTATTTAAAATGTGTGTAAAATACTCATTTTCAATTCCTTTTGGCAAGGTGCCCCCTCAGGTCAGACTTCCCATCCATGCCAGCATGCTGCTGCAACAGTTCCTCGGGCGCTGCTCTGCCCAGCACCAGCCCTGTGCCACAGGTGTGGCTGGGCACTGTTTCCCATGTGAAAACCCACCCAGGGCAGAAAGGGGCAAGCGTTGCATCTCCCTGGCACAGCGTGCATCAGGTTTCACTCACTATCGTTTTTTCTCTCGTTTCTTCTCACCCTGTTCACATTGTCTGTTTGTTCATTCATTCATCAGAGAAGCATTTGCTTGAGTACTTACCCAAGGGAGAACTGATCAAGTTCAAAATGTATTTACAAAGAAGATGCAGGTAGCAGATAGAGATCATAGACTGCAGGTCCATGGGCCCTGGTCAGCCCACAGATGGATTTTATTTGTCAACCATGGTATATTAGTTGTTTTTAAAATGTAATTGACAATATTTGAAAATTGGGCTGTTTTCCATAGAACAGCCTGGAATTTGGGGACCCTGGCCTGCATCTCTGCATGGCCATGTTGGTTGATTGTACCAAGGGCACCTCCTTAGATGTGGGTGAGATTAGAGAATGCCTTCAGGCTTGGGGTGGCACTGAAGACATTTGAGGGTTCACGTCTAGAAGGTCTCCCTTGCCAAGTTGTAGAATTTGATTTTTTCATGCTGAAAGCCACATGGAGCCCAAAGATGAAGAGTTACATGATCAACTTTGAACCTTGGGACAGTTTGAGGAATCCTTTGGAAGGAGCAGTCAGTCTGGGGGAAGGGAGCTCACTAGGAAGCTATTGCAGGAATTCAGAGGGGAAGCGTTAAGAAGCTGAACCTGAAAAGTTCAAAGAGGAGCACATGAATGTGAGAGCTGATGCATGAAAGTAAATGAGCAGCAGTGAAGTCCAGAGAGGGCAGAGTCTACTGTTGGAGTGATCTCTGGGAGGTTCTTGGTTGAGCTGTTCCTAGCAGGGCAGGTAGGTCTCAGGACCAGAGGCAGGGCAGGAATAGACCTGCTGTGCCTGTGACTTGCCTCAAGGTCTGTGTCACTTTTCTGCATTTATGTATTTTTCTACATTGAAAGCCCATATCATGGTCCTTGGTTGTAAGCAACAGCATCCAAATGTAGTTACCTTAGGTAGAACAGGTCAGACAGCCTAGAAGGCTGGAGAGCCAGACTCAGGGGCTACCTTGGTAGGAGCAGATGCTGTAACTTGTCAGAGAGAACATTTCTGGGGCTACCCCAAGATGCTGATGCTACAGCCAATGGACACTGAATATGCCAGCAGCCCTGCTGCTTCTGTTGCCAAAGAGGACACTCTAGGCTGTATATGTATATGTCCCTGCAGCCAGTATATGTGGGTCACACCCATGTAGCAGGAAAGGCCTCTGTGAGCGGGGATCTGGCATTGGCAGCTTCTATACTAAGAGCTGGGCTCTGCTTCCCACCAAGACTTTCTGGGGCCAGGGCATCCCCAAACCCAGGAAAGGGTTTCAGAGACTGGAAAACCAATAAAATAAATGCCCATTGTAGGATTTGTGATTTTCGAGCATACCAAGGGACCCCAAACAATGGGAACCTCTTCTCTGTTTAGAAAGAATATTTGGGGCAAAGAAAGTGATACTGCAAAGTGGGACCACTAAGGGGTATTGGGAGAATGGGAATGACCTACCTTGGCTGGATATTAGAAAGAAGTTGGGGGAGATCCTTCAGAGGTAGGTTGGAGCCAGCCTGTGGAAGCCATGCTGAATATTTAGTTCAATGTTTGGACTTGTTGTTTTAAGGAAAAGAGTTGCCACTGAACATTTTCACATAGAAAATCAGCCAGAAAGAATGGCTTTAGAAAATTAATTTGGTAGGACAGAGAAATGAGTTCAGTGTTTACTATTGTAACCCCTGTGTGAATTGAGCTCTGGGCAAGGTTGAGGAGGGAGACTGTGAGGGAGAAGGGGAGGAGGGGAGCAGGGAATTGAGAGAGGGGTGCCGCAGTGGTGGGAGCTCCAGGTTTTTCATTCAGGGTGACTGGGAGAAGGTGGCACCATCGGGGCAGGAGGACTTGACAATGGGGTGGGAAAACAGTGGTTTGCCTGAGACAGTCCTGCAGCAAGCCGACCTCCAGAGGGTGAATTTAGGAGTCATAAAATCATGGTTGGTTCTATTAGAATGTAGAAATGATCTACTCTCATGCCCTCACTTAATTTTAAAGATAATATAAAATTATTATTTGTGTTTATTAGAGAAGGTAGTAGATGTACAAAGAAAAAAAAGCAAAAATGACCCATAATCTGTTTTCCAAATGATCCCTCTTGATTAAAAAGGTCAATTGACATAGTGCATGCATAGGGCTAGAGTGTCAGATGGCATAGGCAAGCTCAGAGAGAAATGTAGAAGCCCTCCTCCAGGACCCCGCCATCCCCGTCATAGAGGTGAGTGTGGTGACAAAGACAGTGTACTTGCACACGGCTGTACCTTTTCTCTTTTTCATAACATTTTCAAGATATATTAAGTTAAAACACCTGAGATCATCTTACTCACAGCCCCACATGTCTTAGGCATCTTACCAGTATTTCATTTCATGGCACCTAACCAGGAGTCTGGATAGGGGCCAATGGCCACAGTGTTTGCTGTGCAAGACCAGCTCTTCCCACTGGCCCCCGCCTTCTCTCTGCTTCTCTCCCACTGCCCCCAATAGACACAGGGCCCTTTCTCCAGGCTGACTGTTCTGCTGTCTTCTATCTGTCTGTCCATTCCTCTTGCGCTGCAGGTCCCCTGAGTGTCACTGTCCCCTGGAAGCCCTCGGTGACCCCAGAGTGGTCAGGTCACCTCCACCTTCACTATGTGAGCTACTGCATGAGGGCAGGGCCCTGTCTCTCTAAGTCAGGCCTGTATCCCGAGTGCCCAGTATGGTGCCTCAGGAAGTTTAGCCACTGTGATACGTACTCTGACTTTGGCCAGATAAACATGCTTATATTCTAGAAACATTTTGATCTAGAAAATCGCCCAGGGATTGTAACTGTAGGGATATGGAGCCATTTGCAGTCACTGCTGTAAAAGAAAAGTGATTCTGACAGTTGCTTAAGCCAGCAAGGAAGACTCTATTCAAGACTGTTGCAACGGGAGAGGACTCAACTCTAATGCAGCAGGGGCCAGGGTAGATGGAAAGCCAAGGGCAGGGTGAGGGAGCAGGTGGAATACCCCCAGGGGAGCTGGATTAGACTTCAGAGAGGGAGGAAGAGGAGCTTGGTGGGGTCTCACGGGAGACCCCTGGACTTGCTCGAACTGGACTTGCTCGGCCAAAGACCAGGCTTTGTGGAGAAAAGGACAGAGAGGAGCCTGACTAAAGTTTGGTCAATGCGGCGTCATTGCACCACTAGCCAAAAGAGCCACGTGGCAATGATGCTCTTTAGCATCTACAGCCACATCCTAATAAAGACAGGAGAGACCCTCGGGAACGAGAGACTACACACAGCAAAGCTCTGTGCAGCCAAGCTCTGCCAGAGAACATCAGCAAGATCCACTTCCAGAGCAAACTTGCATTGTTCCTGTGTTTTCAAACAGGATGATAAAGTATAGACTCCACCCTTCCTCCCACGAGAATCCTAAAGACCAATTACGTTTCCAGAAAGACCTGTTAAGTGTTTCAGCTCATTGGCAGTGGATGTTGGTGTTTTCCTCTGAGACGTCATCTCACATGCTCTCCGGCCTGCTTCCAGTTGGTGACTTCAGTCACGGACATAACTGAGCTCCGTCCCATGCGGCACTCTCAAAGCTAATTTTGTATCCTGACCACTCTGGGTATTGAGTCACCCAGGGTGATCACACAGCTCTGTGCCCAGGTCACTGCTGGGTTTTACCTGTTCTGGGGTAATGATTAGCAGAACCTCTTTTCATTCTTGGGTGTCTCTGTTTGGTTAATACATTACATGGCCCCTTGGTTGGTCATCCCTCTGCACAGATGCTAACCCTGGGCCTAGCCACTGATGTGAGCCACGATAGATCCCCTGGAATGACTGGACATGAACCATTATTAGTTTTTAGCGAGGCAGCGGGTGATCAGGAAGATGCTTGAAGAAATCAGCAAACATGAAGAACTGTACCACAGGCTCTTTTGACTTTCTCAGTGGGAGTGAAGGAAGATGGGGGGCCACAGGGATGGGAGTGGCAGACAGGAGGGAGAAGCTAGGACATCCAAGGATCTGTGGTGGAGTGTCACCAAAACCAGCTGGTTGTATGTGCTTGGAAATCATGGCAGGTGATACAGTGAGCATATTTTAATGAGTGGTACAGTGTCCTTATTTAAATTTCAGAACATCTATGCAAAGTGCTGGCAAGACAAGAATTTGCTTCCTATTTTGCAAATCGTGGGGCGTGAAAGAAACCACCCCCAGTTCTCATTGCTGATCTGCTAAATCATTCCATATGGGGACTGGGGGTAGAGAAGAGGGCTTGCCCAGAAATCTGTATTTTTAACAGATTCTGGAGTTCTGATGGGGAGTTTGGTTTGAGAACCACTGCCTTAGAAGAAGTTGGATTTGGCAGCACATGTATGTTCTTATTAACTTGCATCTGTTTGATGGTTAGATCATTCATTTAACAGCCCTTTATTGACTGTTATCCTGGCCCGGGGCTGGGGATGCAGCAGTGAGTGGCAGGATTCGTTTGCTGCCCAGGGAGTTTTCCCTGACAGAAAGATGGGCCTTCACCTGGTCATGCCCTCACAATAGTATCGCTATACAGGGGACACAGAGGGCTGCCAGCACTGAGCTGGGGCCGACCCTGGACTCGGGGCTCGGGGCAGGCCAAGGGTAAGGTGGGAGTGTAACCACCTGCAGTGGGCACCATGTATGCAGTGGCCTCCTGCTGCAGAGTGCAGAGCTGTTATGGGGGCAGGGTGGGCAGGAGGGCAGGGGACTTGGACCCTCAGAATGCTCACCAGCACTGCAGGGCTGTAGGTGAGGATAATGGGGTCGAAGCCAGGCCCTAAACTCAGCGAGTCCGTGGGCACCAACCTGCAGCCATCCACAGGCCACTGGGAACGTTGGGTCACCCACATATCTGTCAGGGAGGTGCTGTACTGGGGGTGGCACCTGGCCTGTGCAGGGACCCTGCTGCTGGCAGAGGCCCCCCTCTGCGACATCATCTACCTAGAGTCTACTGGGCTCATATCTGTGTCTGTCTCTCTTCTAGATCCTGCCCGGCCTGTACATTGGCAACTTCAAAGGTGAGTTCTTGCTTTCTTATTGTGGTAAAAAACACATAACACAAAATGTGGCATCTTTGCCATTTTAAAGCATATAGGTCAATGGCTTTAAGTAATTTGCATTGCCGTGCGGCCATCACCAACATCCTTCTGCAGGACTTTTCATGTTCCCAAACTGAAACTCTGTCCCCGTTAAACCCCAACTCCACATTCCTCTCCTCCCAGCCCAGGCAGCCACCATTCTGCCTTCTGCCTCTATGAATCTGAGAACTCTCGGAACCTCCTCTTAGTGGAATCATACAGTATTTGTGCTTTTGAGACTGGCTTACTTTACTGAGTACAGTGTCATCAGTTCATCCATGTTGTTGCATGTGTCAGAATGGGTTTCCTTTTTAAAGCTGAATAATATTCCATTGTGTGCATAGGCCTCGTTTTTCTTCCATTTATTTGTTCGTGGACTTTTGGGCTGTTTCCACCAAAAGTGGGTTCAGTTTTGAAAGATCAGCTATCATGTGTGGGATTGACACGCAGAGTGTAGACTCGGTCTACAGTCTGTTCTGGGAGTGGCCACCACTTGCACCCAAGCCCCTTGCTGCATGCACCCCAACCTCTTGACCATCAGCTGATGGAGTGGTGTGAGGCTGTGCAGGCCCCAGCTCTGCCTTGGGTGCTCCTTTTAACTCTCCACATCTGTTGGGACATTATCATCAAAAGATGGTAGACAATAGGCACATTTAGTTATCACGTGACTTACAATCTTTTGTCACTTTCATTTTTTAGTTACTGTTGACAAATTTTCAGAAGCCTGTTCTTTTTAAGTCACCTGGGAAACAAGAGTGACAATTTTATCTCTGGCAGGTTCTTCTCATCTGGTGCTTCTCTTCTCACACATATCCCTGCTGCTTGTTCAGTACTGATCGATTTGCTGTCAGCTGTTGACTCTGTTTTCACTCAACCCTAAAGCAGGTGGTCACTGGGCTTGTTGGCTTTCAGGGAGGGGCCAAATCCCCTTGCCATGCGACATTCTGAGTCTGTGTAAGTGAATCACTGAGATGAGGTGGGAACATAGAGATGAGAGGCCCTTAATAGGATGAGAGAGACTTGGGAAGCTTGCAGGCAAGTCCCCACTTGTGTTAGGTTGGACAGAGCCAGCCCATGTCATAGGCAGGTAATGCCCCTCCCTCCCCTACCAAGCCAGCACATGGCCACTCCTGTTGGTTTTCTGGATGTTGCTGAAATTTCTGAGTTTAGATTCAAATTGATTGTACAAGTAATATTTGTTATTTCTCTGCTCTCTGTATAATGTTTATTTTCACATTCTCCCATCTCCCCCAAGCTCACTAATTGGCCTCAAAGAAAATTGAGCACAGGGAGCTGACAGCTGCTAATTGCTACAGAAACTTGTTAAAAATAGTACTGGACTTGCTAAATTAGTAAGCTTTGTAGTTCTGAAAAAGTAGCAAACCCTTTGTGGTGGGTGGGCCAGGATACATTAATATAGCAAATGTCTTTAAGAGTTATTTTGTGAGTTATTAGCTGTTCTCATGGGGAAAGGGAGTATCTTTTGAGAACAGAGTTTAGGATAAGTTCTTAGAAGTAGAATTGCTAGAGGAGAGGTTTGAAATTAAACATTTTAATAAATATTAACCAAATTTAATACTTCTGAAAACAGTATGTGAGAGTTTTAGCCTTAATCATGAAAGGTTGCCTTCTTTTGGAAGGGAAGCTTGGTTTTGTTTTGTTTTTTTTTTTTGAGATGAAGTTTCACTCTGTTGCCCAGGCTGGAGTGCAGTGGTGCAATCTCGGCTCACTGCAACCTCCGCCTCCCGGGTTCAAGCAGTTCTCCTGCCTCAGACTCCTGAGTAGCTGAGGTTACAGGTGTACCACCACGCCCGGCTAATTTTTGTATTTTTTTTAAAGAAGGGGTTTCACCATGTTGATCAGGCTGGTCTCGAACTCCTGACCTCATGATCCGCCCACCTCAGCCTCCCAAAGTGCTGGGATCACCGGTGTGAGCTACCGCGCCTGACCGGAAAGACAGCTTTAAGGAAATATTTAAAACTCTTTTCATACTACAAGCTATACCTGTTTTCTAAATATTCAATGACGTAGGACTCCTTCCATGTTCCGGGATCTCGTGCTTTGTGGTTTCATCTATAAGAGTGTTGTAAGCAACCCACCAGCTCTCCTTGTTCATGTGGTTGATGCTGTGCTATTTATTAAGTTGTTCTGATATTGGTATGAGGTTGTGTTTTATTCACTCTTTAGCCAAATATTTATTAAGCATTTTTCAGGTATAAGGTTCATCTAAAACAAAGGAATGAGAGTATAGTAAATTGGCAAGCGGCTAGAAAGAAAGTATTTTTTCCCCATTGTGCTGTGAATTCACTTGTTCATTGCACAAGCTTCTTGGGAACATACAATGTGCTGGGAGTTGGATGTGGACCATCATCCCTGTCCTCCGGTTATCAGGGTCCAGGAGCAGGTGCAGAACAGGAAGGGGCCTGCAGAGTACTGTGCTCTGGCCAGTGTGTATCCTCAGACAAGCTACACATCTTGGGGTATAGACTGGGAAGATGACGTTTGCCTAACAGGGCTGTAGTGGGGCTGACCCAGACAATGGGTGATGCCCTCAGTGGGCTCAGTGCTCAGTACCAGGTGCCCTGAGAAATGAGAACCCACACACTCACTGCTGCTGCCATGGGAGCCTGATAGATGCCAGGTCTGCCCTAGGCAGCTGGGTGGCATTAGCTGGCAAGGGTAGAAACTCAATGTGTAATGTGGCCTCTTTCTTTTTTCCTGGGAGGTGAATCCAGCTGTCATCTGTGCTCTGGCATGGCGTCTCATATAGTCATTCATCCTGCTCTTTTAAAATCACAAATAATACGTCCCTCTTGTAACACAAGAACCAGTACAGAAAAGTAGAAAGAAACATGAACAGTCACTCCCTTCTTCTGTCCCTTCTCCTTCCTCCCCTCCCTTTTCTTCCCCTTCCCATTTCCTCTCTTCCCTTCCCGCTTTCCTCCTCCTTCTCTCCCTCCCTTCCTTCTTTCTCCTCTTCCCTCCTTCTTTCCAGTGGGATCCCTTGCATGTCACTCTGCAACTTCCTTTGAAAAAAAGAAAAAACAAAAACTTTGAAGTGAATCAACAAACAGTTTTGTAGCACCCGGTGATTTTTCCTCCTGGAGAAGAACCACAAAGAAACCCAGCTCTGGAGCCCAGTCTCTGGGTCTTTGATGCTTTGGTGAGAGCCTCTCTGTTGAGGCTCCAGGGTGCGGCAGGCAGCCTTGCCCAAATGCAAAAAGGGAAGCCACAGAGAGCAGACCCTCCTGGGGCCAGAGGGTGGGTCTGTGGCTTTGTTGCAGCTTGGCACCCCAACAGTGGATGTCAGCTGGCAGAGGAAGCCCTCATTGTTTGAAGATGTCCACAAAATTCTAGAAAAGTGGGAACACTCTTAGGTACTGTGGGTATGTGGCTGGTGTGCATCAGAGATGATGTTTGTAGAATCGAGCTTGTATTTTGTGTCTGCCTGTGAGACAGACATTCCTGGTGGATCCCCACTTGTTTGGACAAGGCCAGGCTGGTCAGAGGTGGTCTGCTGTCACCTTACTGGGACAAGATAACCATGCTTAATAGGTCAGCATATGTCCAACCAGATTTTTTTCTTCCACATGAATTCTAACTGGTAACCTTCCTGTTGGTTTTATGAATTACTGACCTGTTGCATTTGTGATTGCCAGTTGGAGAGGGGCCCACTGGCACGATACCAAGGGTTATTCCCTTTGGGGCTCCATGTTGGGGTGCACATGACCATCCGGGGTTCTTATTAAAATCAAGTAGACTTGGGGTAGAGTTAGCTCCAGGTGAGGCTATGCTGCTGGTTGGAGGATCCTACGTTAAGCACGGAAGGGCTAAGTTCTCCCCTGTGGGTCTGTGCTCAGGAGGAGCTAGTTTGAAATGTACAGGCTTGTGTCTGTGCACATTGGGGAACTCTACCCTGAGCCTTACAGCTCGATTCCCAGCTCATTACCTCACTGCTCGTGGTTGTAGTTTGCCTTCCAGGAAAATCAATAATATGAAGTCTGTAAGAATGAAAGTTCCCGTGTCGTCACCCAGTAGGTTTGATTAAGCATTTTAGGCACTCTCAAGTAAGTGGGCAGAGCCTGTGCCTTATGGGAAAGAATGCATCAGCGAACGTGGTGCTAGTGTGCAGTGAGGAAGAGGAGAAGCGCTGGCCCAGGGGTGCTTCCCTTTGCTTTGGAGTCCAGCCATCTGTTGGCTGGTGGGTGACATCGAGTGGTCTTCTGTATTCAGAAATACATACTTTTTTTCCCCAGGCCACTTTAAGATGATTCACTTTGTATTATAAAAGCATATTTACTGGGTGAAGAAAATGTTTTGAAGTTATATATTCTGATGGTTGTGCAGTCCTGTGAATGTATGAAACCACTGAATTATATACTTGATCAAAGTCCATATTATGGTATGTGAATTATATCTCAATAAAGCTGTTGTAAAAGGAGAAAAGTAGATTGAAACAAATACTGATTGTTAAAATTCAAATGCTAGGTGGAGTGGGCATCTGGAAGAGCCAGGTGGGAGGGTGAGATGAGCTGGCCCCGTCAGGCTGCCCCACCACTACCAGGTCCCTGCCCCACTTCCTCCAGGTTCTGTGAATGCCGAAGCTCTGGCTTTGTCTCTTTTACTCCTTGTCTAAAATGTCCATATTGGTGGTGTTTGGTAAATCCCATTTTGGTATGAATGTGGGGACTGGTTGCTTGTGGCTTCCTAAATGATTCTAGTTTCTGCCTAATTAATTCTAAGCTAGCCTTGCCGGTACCCCAACTTGCGAGAGGTGGGGGATTTGAAGTGAGTCCTCATGTGCTTTGTAGATGGCTCCCATCCATAGCAGGTGGCTTCTCGGTAACTGTTGAGCTCAAGGGGGAATGAGAGAAGACTGCTTACATTGTAGATGCCTTTCTGAGCCTGATAACTTAAAGGGCTCGTGTTCCTCATATAAAAAGGTTTTTTCTTTCTCACTTTGGGTCAAACAATGAGCCAATCAGAAATAAAATTAGACAAAATACATGAAAGCAGTAGCCTTAAATTTGAAGCTCAAGAATTTGAATCTGGGAAAGCAATATCCTCGAATTTGAAACCTGTAAGGTTGGAGCAATGAAGAGAATCTTAAAATAAAACTGGTATTTTAATATTACTTAAAAAAATTTTTTTCCTGACATTGCTGAATAAATTAGAAAAACATTTCTTGATTTCTGCTTCATTATCAAGTCTTGTTAGAAATCTAGATTCCTCAGCCCCAGGGTAGATCAGGAACTAAGCTTGAGCTCTGAAATCCACCTTTCTAACTAGCCTCTTGGTAGTTTATAGGGTGTTAAACTTTAGAGCCACTCGTGTAGAATACACACACACACACACACACACACACACACACGCGCACACACACACACTCACTATAAAGAAGGGAAAAAAAACCACCTGTAATTCCATCTCTTAACTGGGGCTGTCTTTATACGCATTCTACCATGCTCCCTGCCGTGTGTTTGTCTCTGCGTTTTTGCTTTTGTTTTTTGAGATGGAGTCTCATTCTGTCACCCAGGCTGGAGTGCAGTGGCACAGTCTTGGCTCACTGCAACTTCCTGACCAACATGGTGTCTCTGCATTTTTATATGTTGAATTTGTGTTGTATTTAAGGTTTGGTACTTGCTTTACATTATATCCTGAGCATTTTCCGATGTCATGAAATGTTCTCCAGAACCATGATAATTAAACATTTGACTTTCTTTTTTGTTTTGTTTTGTTTTGTTTGAGATGGAATCTCGTCTGTTTCCCAGGCTGGAGTGCAGTGGGATGATCTTGGCTCACTGTAACCTCTGCCTCCTGGGTTCAAGTGATTCTCCTGCCTCAGCCTCTCAAGTAGCTGGGATTACAGGTGCATGCCACCATGCCCAGCTAATTTTTTAATTTTAGTAGAGACGGGGTTTTGCCATGTTGGCCAGGCTGGTCTCAAACTCCTGACCTCAGGTGATCCTCCCATCTTGGCCTCCCAAAGTACCGGGATTATAGGCCTGAGCCACTGCGCCCGGCCTAAGCATTTGCCTTTCAATCTATTTATCTTGTATCATTTTGAAAAGCTTAGCCAAGATAGGATGGGGCTGTCGGGGAGCAGACCTCCTCATTTCCTGCTGGCCCCGTTTTGTAGATTAGTAGAAGGGTTCCAATTTAGGGGATTACACCATTCGGTCTTTTTTGCAGGTAGGAAATTTGGAAGGGAATATAACTTTGTTATCTGCTTAGTTTCATATGGAGATAATTTAATAGCCAACTGATAGCTGATAGACAATTCTGTTTGGAATTTCCAGAAAGTTTCATTTTTCACTTGTGCTTTAAAGTGAATATAGATGATGTAAACCCCAGTCCTGTCTGAATCCATAACTGTCCCTGCTTTTGACATCTGGGGAAGGAAGTAATGGCCAGGTTCCTTTGTCTTTTAGAGTTAGTGGGTCTAACTAACTTGTATTTAGCTTTTTAAGAATTCTAATCATTAAAAGGTCATTTAATTTTAAAAATATCTTAAATATCCCTAATGTTATGTGTCTCATGCAAAAAGACTGACCTAAGGTCATTCCATACAAGTGCTGACCACAAAATGGTCTCCTAAATTTACCTCCTTGATGATGTAATCCATGGAATCCATCAAGATTACATTTATTAATCTAAATGCATTTTAAGTTTAAGATTAACACTTTTGTTGCCTAAGAGGAAAAATTTTGCCTAAGCTGAGGCAAAATTAGAGAGTTTATTTGGGCCAGGCTTAAGGACTGCAGCCTGAAACACACTTTCAAGTTGCCTTGGGGAGTGCTCTGGAGAATAAAATAGATGCTCAATTCAAAAAAAAAAAGAAAAAATCAGGAGAGTGGTGATTACAAAAAATTGTTCGGCAGGAATTCTCATTGGTTTATAGAAATAACATTGGTTAGTGACTGGCTATATGTTATTGAACTATGACGTATGGTGTTTTATGGCTACTTGGCATCAGTCTAGAGATCACATAGCGGGTGGCTTCGAGGTAACTATTTAGCTTAAGGGGGAGTGAGAGGAGATTGCTGTTAAATTATAGAGGCCTTTCTGGGTCTGATAATTTAAAGGGGCTCTTTTTTGTCATATAAAGTGTTTTTCTTTCTCACTCTGGGTCAAAAGGTGAGACAATCAGAAATAAAGTTAGGTAAAACATATGAAAACAGTAGCCCTAAATTCCCTACATGTATGATCAGTTATGAAGTTTCAGGAAAGAAATATGCAAGTCATTTTGTGGGTTTTTTTTTTCTGGCTAGACTTTAGGAGTAATTAACTTTCAAAGATATCAAAATGTCCATCCCCTTTCTTCTATGACAGATGCCAGAGATGCAGAGCAATTGAGCAAGAACAAGGTGACACATATTCTGTCTGTCCACGATAGTGCCAGGCCCATGTTGGAGGTAAGAGAGCACTGTGGGGCGTGTGTGGGAGTCTTCATTTGTATTCTGTCGGAGTGCATATGATGTTAATAAAGGCAGCCATGTTCTCTCCAATGCCAGCATACTCCCGTGATCTCTGGCGGTATTCCCATTGTGCTCAGGCCATATTCATGTTAACGCGCTGTCCATAGCATGGCACAGGGGTGTGTGCTTGTTCTGAGCACCCTTCTGCTGGCTTGCCACTTTGGCTTTCTTGGCTAAATGCCTAAGAATAAGCTGATGCTGCAATTCCCTCTGAGGATATTTAAAACCCATTTTCATTTCTTTCAGAATTACCTCTGGTTTTAGAATCCAAAAAAATTCAGGCTGCTCATTTCCTGACTTTTTCCCATTTAGGCTCCAATAGCCACCACTGGCATTCAGGAGTAAGAGAAAACGGAAGGTAAATCATCACTGGAGGTTTACCAGGGCCGCTCTAGTAAGAGACTTTCGGTGTAGAAGCTGTTGTGTTTTAGGTTTTCAGGGTAAACAGGGTGTGTCTGCTTGTGCACTAATTCCAAAAACATCTTTGAATTTACACTAATGGACGGTTTGAGCTGTTGGCTAGAGGTAAAGTCTATTTATGATTATTGGCCTCGACAGAGCCCAAGTTACCTTCCTTTAGAAAATAATGCTGTGCGGTTGTGATGTGTATGTGTTTTTCTATTTTAGGGTGGGGTGTTGGAAAGGGAGGGGTGGCTTGTTCTGAAAGAAATAATCCTGGTTCAAGCTGTTTTCATTTAGATTTATATTAGGCAGGAGTAGGTGATGTTTTTATTTTAAATATATCTATTTTCATTAGCCATTAGGGCTGCCAGATTTTAGTTAGTATAAAGCAAGCTAAAACTGATGAGAATGTAGAGTAATAAATGATTCTACTAAATGTGGTACTACCAGAAAATCATAGGTGGTGAACAAACCTCAGTTAATTTCTCCAGATCTCCGAGCTCTTACTTCCTTGTATTGTTTAGCTCATAATATTTTTGCTAAGGGCTGTAATTTGTGTTCCAGCATGATTTTGTTGGAAATAACAACAACAAAACATTTTTTGGAGCTCAACAGTTCCTTTGAAAATAGCCACTCCATTTTTTAATCTATCAACAGTAGTTTGCGTTTAAAATACAGCCAAGCTATGGCCAAGTGGTAAGTTAAACTGCAAACTGGTCATGATTGACTTCCTCTTAAATCACAAGATGAGGCTTGAGGTTTCCTTTATTTTAATACATTGCATAGATGCCCTCTCCACCCCCAGCCCCCAAGCCTGCCTCCCAGCTTTATATTCCATTTAATGGAACACATTATTGTGTGTGCACATGACCCTTAAATCTGCTCACATTGTAACCCTCTGTGTAGACAGGAGATCTGCTAGTGTTAGAAATCAAAGAGCTGCAGGCCTTATCACTCAGGAAACCACAGGCTGGCGAGTAAAGCAGGTGGGGCTGTAACCCAGGTATAAAGAGCCCACTGATTGCGTAAAACCTCAGAGCTGTGGGCAAAACACACTACACATGCTTTTTTATTTCATGTTTATCTCAGTCTGTAAGGACAAATGCTACCATTAAAAAGAGGAGGGTGGGAGAGAGAGAGAGAGAGAGATAAAGAGAGAGAGAGAGAAAGAGATAGAGATATGCTGCCCTTTTTCTTCACAGGGACGGCTTTTACTTGGAGACATCCTGTTATTATTATCTTAGCTTCATATTGAGTACTTTCATGTGACTTTATATTTATTAAGTGTTATTTTGTAGCATAATGTAGTTTAGTATTGCCCCCTTAGCATTTTATTACCCTTTAACTTCACAAGTAATTCGTGATATATTCTTATCTTAAAAATTAAAGCAATAGCCTCTGATTGCATGAGTGGGGAAAAGTGAGGCACCAAAAGTTATTTGAATTGGTGTGCCCACATTAAGTTATGGTCTTAGAAGTATAAAATCTTTCATTTAGCTGTCTGCCTGGGCATAAAGGCGGTTTTTTGTTTGGAATTTCAAATCCAGATCCAGAAGCTGTTTCCTCACACAGCCTGAGATGAGTCAGGGAAATGATGTATTTAGAGGCAGTGGAGAATTAATGGATAGGTTTGATGCTTCAGCAGCTCTGTTCTGCCGGCCCTGATCCTGGGAGAGAAACGGGGCAGGGATGAAGGTGAGTGGATAGACTGTGCAGGATCAACCAAATGCAGTGAGCTGATCCCCCGGCTGGTGAGAGCTCCTAAGGTGAGGGTGAAGGCATAAATAGTGGGAGAGGAGAGAGCTGGGTCTCCTTTATTTTCTGAGACCTTCAAAACCGTATGTATTTATTGAATGGCCACTAGCTTCACTGGGCAGCCCCGGTCTGGGGCTTGGTAGGGAATGGGAAGGTAGCTGCTATCTAAAATGGAAGGGTTTTAGTCCTACGACATCTGTGCAGGTGTTCTGCGAACCCTACTGCTGTGAAGCTATGCATTGGGCACTACACTGTGGATACTTCTTTGGGTCATTTTCAACAAACCTCTCAATGAATTTAAAGCTCTGGCATACTTAGTATCAATTACAAAGGGCTCTTAGAAACTCTAGGTCTGCCTTTATTGTAATGGAGATTAAGTGAGAGAGGGTATTCATATTGTTGGATGTGGTCATGCAAGTTAGAAAATGTAGTGCACTTTATTCCTCTCTGGAAGGTTCATGGCTGTGTTGTCAGAATAAAGTCTTGAATGCCCTGTTGTGCAACATGTATCAGCTTTTGTGAGCCGGGAATCATTTTATGTGCTTGCTTATGTGATATGCCTCCTACTGAGACCCCCCTGGAACATGTCCTGTGAAATTCAGGGGATCCAGATGGGATCCAGATAAGGAGGCCCCCATGGGAGCCTCCCAGGTGAGCACTGGCCCAGAGGGTTGCTAGCACAGCAGCTGGGCCCCCCAACCTGGGAGGGAGGGGACAGTACCACCCTGGGCTTGTTGCTGGCAGAGGCTGCCTTCATACAGACTGCCACCTTTCAATCCTGTTTTACTTGTTTTGTTGTGAGAACCTGCATTGGCAGAATGGAAGGTTGTACAGTTTATGAGCCTATTCCTTCCTCTCTGGGGGTAATGATCTGTAACCTGTCACAACTCCTGACCAATGACCATGCTACGAAATGCACCCACTACGAAAGATCTGACAAAGACAACTTTAGTCCTTATGCACTTACTGATTTTACCTTGGAAGGAGCTAAGGAACTTGTGACTTCGTTGCTTTGGGTTGGATTAGATCTGACTTTATTATTTGGGTAATTTGTTAGGGATTGGGTTTCCCAAAATAGTGTTCACAGCATCCTGTACTCTTCCCAGCAGCCTGGCTGGAAGAAGAAAATAGAAGGTACTGTTCTCAGCCTTCAGAGGCTGTACCTTGTCTCTGGCCAGGGAGTGGCTGGGTGGTCTCTGATGAGTCTTGGGTGGATGAGACAATATGTGTTTACTCACTGGACCATAGTGGGATGAGGTGGTCAGCCAAGGGAAAGAGGCCGCTGTCTCCAATTAGTACCTCTTCAGAAGAGTAGCTGAGGAGTAGACCTTCCAGAATGAAGATCTTAGTAACCTAACAGAAACCTGGGGACCTTCAAGCTCTCTAGTCAGCCCTAAATTCACCTCTGAGGTTCTGAAGAGCTCTGACCCATTTCTCTACCCCACTACTCGTTCTCTGAGAGAAATCCCAGCTAAACAGGGTCTAGAGATCAGCAAGCCTGACTCCATCATTGGGTGGAGAGAAACCTGGACGTTGGGGAGACATGAAAGGACTTGCCTGGGATCCCCCGGCTATCTAAGTAGCTTGATGGGAAGCTGGGACTCCTCTCCCAGATGGGGGATTTTCTCAGCAGGCCCCACTGCCTCAGTCCTCTCCTAGCACAGCTGATGTTCCTGATAGCCTTAGCAGTATTAGTAGAGCTTACCAGATCACCTTTGGAAAAGCTTGTGCTATTTGTGCTTGTACTAGCAATGTATGAAAGTGCCTTTCCCCCCATGCCGTCACCAGCACAGAGCGTTGTTCTTCTTTACTTTTAATAAGCAAGATTGTTGCTGTTATTTGCTGCAAATACCCTCTTCACACATCCCGTCCCTTTCCAGATGGTTCTTCCCTTTGAAGAAAAAGGGTTACTAATTTATTCATTTCTCTTTTTTGTTTGTTTGGTTTTTTTTTTTTTTTGAGATGGAGTTTCGTTCTTGTTACCCAGGCTGGAGTGCAATGGCGTGATCTCGGCTCACCGTAACCTCCACCTCCTGGCTTCAGGCAATTCTCCTGCCTCAGCCTTCTGAGTAGCTGGGATTACAGGCATGCGCCACCATGCCCAACTAATTTTTTGTATTTTTAGTAGAGACAGGGTTTCACCATGTTGGCCAGGATGGTCTCGATCTCTTGACCTTGTGATCCACCTGCCTCAGCCTCCCAAAGTGCTGGGATTACAGGCTTGAGCCACCGCGCCCGGACTGATTTATTCATTTCTTGAGCTCCTACTATGTTCTAGGCCTTGGGACAGGTACTGCGGGGAACAGAAATTGAATTTGTTCCAAGATCTTCCCTGGCAGAGCCTTTAGTGTATGAACAAGATATGCATTGTAGCTGCTTTATAAATATTAATGACAGTGAGAGAAGAGCTGTGGCTCAGAGCAGGTGGCAAACCTCATAGGAACAGAGTCTGTGGAAGCCCAGAGAATGAGATCGCTTTTCTGCCATTGATCTGGAGGCGTTTGAGCCTTTGATGATGCCTAGCAATTCAGAAAATGTGGTTCGTGCCATTCCTCCTGGTAAAGAATGCCAGGACATGACTTCCTCTGGAGGAACTGGAGGAACTGGACTGGAGAACTCCGAGTCCAGCAAGGTGGATGGTGTTATTTTGGGGCCTCTATGGCATAACCAGGCTAGGTGACTTCTCACATTATCTGTCAGCAAGTGGTAGGTCTTGGAACCGAAGGCCTGGAACCGAGGCCTTCTCACTACAGAGGCAAGGGTCTTCCTGCCAGCCATAGCCCTACGAAACTACACTTTTGGTGTCAAAACTTTGGAGCACATTATACTAGTCTGGAGCACATGATACTAGTATAATGGTGGCAAATCATTGCCACATATATTAGTTACAGTAGAAAGTATGCCCAGACCTGTTATGAGGAAAAAACAAAACCCTCCTTTGCCTGATTCCATGCTTAGGACTTTGTCAGGGAGTTGCTTGCGTTTGCTCAAAAGTGTTTCCTTATTTGTGGGGATGGGTTGGAGCAGCGTCTTCAGCGTCTACTGATGGCTCCAGGTTTGAGGGCTGGTGAAAACTCATTTTGCAAAGGCAGTGATTTTTCAAATCAGAAACCCGATATTGTTTGTAGTTGCTGAGAAAATAATATTGAGCAATGAAAGGTTTCTCCCTTCCCCTGAAAAAAGAAACAGAACTCTTTCTAATGTAAAAATTTCAGTGTTTCATTTTTCATTCTGTGTATTTAACCAGAGCACCTGCAGGAAACAAAACTATTTCTCACTATTAACCAAAAAAAATGTTTTAAGAAGTATTCTCATGCCTTCACTAAGTTATAAAATGAAGAATCTTACCCTTTTTAAAATGACACATATTGTAAGATTATATTATAGGATCAAGTAGAGAAAAAATGATTTATACTTGATTTTATGAGCTAGAGTTCAGCTTGAGTATTTTCTGTTTTCAGTGTGAACGATTTACAGTATTTTTAAAAGAATGGGATGTTTTCATACATAGACATTTATTCTTGGTGATTATATTTCTTTTAACACTAAAGACTTTTTTTTGAAGTGTTGGTGCCAAGACTTTAACTGTGTTAGTTCTGTTTGTAGTTGGCCTCTTCCTCTGGTTGTTATCTGTATGGCTGTACTGCTGTCTTTATTTACCTGCTTATTGATGAGGAAAATCAGCAAGGTGAGACACCCAGTCTCCTTGGATGGCCCCATCCTTTTTCCCTGGATCTGTGCCCAGTGGCCACATGACCCTGAATCTGAGGGCTCCTGGAGGGATCCTGGTTTCCTGCCACATGTTCCTCTGCTGATCCACTCCATTTCTCTTGAACAAAAGTTTTGTTGGCTTCCCAAATGTAAAGCAAGCCAGAAGCAAGAGGATAAAGAGTGTTTAAAGTTGAATAAGGTATGTATGTATCCTCTATCCTCTCTTCCCACACTCTGTTGCCCACACAAATTCTCCCCTCCCTCTGAACTCAGCCCCAGCTCTCCTGACTCTCAGAGGGACACCACCAGGGCCCTCCAAGCTCAGGACTTCTGCCCCTTTTCTGTAGCATCTTCAGTTCATACTCTCGGTTGGGCTATGAGTTACGTGTGCACTGTCACTGTCTCTATAGTATAATAAGTGTCCATTTAACCTGTGCTTGATGACGTTAAGTATGCATGGCCCACATCGGGCTCCCGAGCTGGCCTGCAAGCCCACACAGGTAAGCTATCATGCTGGGGTTTCTCTGGTCCTCGCAGCACTCAGCTTGGATCCAGCTCATAGGCACCCCCGTGCAGATGTCTGCTGATGAAAGGCGAGATATACACCTCTTTAGCCCCATTCCCAAGTGAGAAATCATGTCTTTGGTCACTTGTGGCTCATTAGGGCTGTCAAAGTAGAATCAGGTCAAGAATTATTTATCATGAACAATTTGTGAAGCCAGAGGATCTGATTAGTGCAGTGCAGCCTCACTTATGTTGGCTGTCTGTGTAGTTCCTCACTTGTTTGGTAAGCAGGGGCGCCTGTGGATGTCCTGTTCTACAGAGCTGCTGTGGCCTCTGGTTCAGAGTGATCTTTTCCTAAGTTATTACAACCAGTAATCCCCTGTGCAGCTCCTGCCACTTTCTAATTGATCTCTAGAGAGCTACCTTTGGTTGGCATTAAAAGCTAGGCCCTATAGGAGGACCATGCATCCAAGACATAGGCAGTGACAGTCAATTAAAGGAGGATTTGCCATGGCCAAGCCCCATGCCAGGGTGGGCACAGAGCAGGTAGAAATGCTGTCACAGCCTTCATGGAGATTATTATTGTTAGGAAGAGCTGAGAGGACATTCAGGGCATAGGGACTTGTGTTCTGGTTGTAAAGGGAGGTCCTCCTCCACCACAGCAGGCCTCAGCTCTCAGGACCCCAGGGTCTCTCCTGTTTTGAACCTGCAAGTCTCGGAAGCTGTAGGTTGCACTTCTCCAGGCACAAGGAGGACAAAGCCTCAAAGCCATGCAGCTCATACACACAGATGTGTACAGATGTTCAAGCATGCAGCCATTCATGGCAGCCCTGTTTGTAATGACAAAAAATTGGAGCCAACCCACATATTCAGCAGAAGGGTAGTAGTCAGTGATGGTTCATCCATATTAAGGAATACTCGGGGCCAGGCGTGGTGGCTCACATCTGTAATCCCAACACTTTGGGATTAACACTTCAAAAAAATGTCTTTAGTGTTATAAGAAATATAATCACCAAGAATAAATGTCTACGTATGAAAACATCCCATTCTTTTAAAAATACTGTAAATGGTTCACACTGAAAACAGAAAATACTCAAGCTGAACTCTAGCTCGTAAAATCAAGTATAAATCATTTTTTCTCTACTTGATCCTATAATATAAATGCAGGTCGGGAGTTTATAATATAAACTCCTGAGGTCGGGAGTTTGAGACCAGCCTGACCAACATGGAGAAACCCTGTCTCTACTAAAAATATAAAATTAGCCAGGCGTGGTGGTACATTACATGCCTGTAATCCCAGCTGCTCGGGAGCCTGAGGCAGGAGAATCGCTTGAACCCAAGAGGCAGAGGCTGTGATGAGCTGAGATCGCACCATTGCTCTCTAGCCTGGGTAACAAGAGTGAAACTCTGTCTCATAAATAAATAAATAGGAATATTCGTCAGCAGTTCAACAAGGAGAAGAAGATGTCTGCGTGTTCACAGGGTTAAGTCCATTGTTAAGAAAAAAACAAGTTATAGGATGATACCCATAATATAATCACATTTATGTAAAATTTAAAGTCAGTAGTATATTTCTGTATTACATTTATATGCATGATAATGCACAGATAAGGGTTTGAAAGGATCATGCCAGACTCCTCAAAATAATTATTTCCTAGAGAAGTAGAATGGGAGGGGAGGGAGGAAGGGTGATTTCCACGTTTTCCTCTATATAAAAAAAAAAATCTTGAATTTATTTGTCACAATAAGATCATGTTCAAGTATCTATTCAAGTGAAGAGAGGGAGAGAAAGAAGGGAAGGGGGTCTTTGGGCCGTGCTCTGGGTGTCTAGTAGTGACAGATAGATTTCATTTGAATATTCAGGCCTGGCTGGAAGGCGATCTGTGTTTGGCTGTGCTGTGTTCATAGATTCACGTGTGATATGTGATGTCAGGCATGCTACATCCTGTCGTCCGTGGCCAATGGGTACAAAGCAAGTATGTCATCCACTTTATTTCAGTCATCTTAATCTTCAGAGGGAGAAAATGACCCAAGACACATCTTTAATGGTCTATATTTTTTTCCTATGTGCTCTACTTCTACCTGATTGATTGGACATGAAGTGAATCTGCCCTTTTTAGGACTCACAGATCCCCTGGGGATGCAGCTTGAAGAACTAGGCAAGATTTCCTATTTGCGTTGGCCATTGTTTCCAGCATAGGTGAATTCAGTTATCTTACTGATAAACACTGTGGCTATGAAGTTGCTAGAAAGATCCAGGTCTTTTGAAAACCAGTTGCTGTTTGACCTGGAATGGTTTTCAGATTGAGAGTTATTTCCAGCACACCTCAGTTGTTTTCACCTCTCTAGGAAAACCTCTTTGAAGCCGCCCAGAATCAGTGGTGCTTTCTGTACCAAAAGCTTGCAGCAGCTTTCATGTGTTGAGACAAATTTGTTTGAAGCCAACCCCAGATTTAAATAGATATGACTCAAATAGAAATGATTATCACAGGGATCGAAAACTGTCTAGTAATCGCTCTTTCTTGAAGCAGGCTGTATCTAAGTTCCCTGTGTGGCAGTCAGGTGTGTGAAGGCGGCCCCTCCGCCTACTGGTCCTGCTGCCACAGACTCACTTACAAATGGAGCCCTAGAGTGAGAACTCCTGCATAGCCAGACTCAGAGGGCTTGAGATCTTCCAGTACTTAACGAGTCTAGGGCGGAAACGATTTTTTAAATTTCTAAATGGAAGATCTCTTTTGGCCTGGCTTCCTAGAGGTACCCTGTCCTTCAGCTGGGGACCTTCTCTCTAGGGCTTTTACTCACTGACCAGCCTCTCCTTACAACTGAAACGTTTTGCAGAACACTCTTCCTAGATTTTGCCTTTGTGTGAAGTCCCGGTGGCTGAACGTTTCCTCCTGACTGCTCTTTTTGAGCAAGTACCTGGCACAGGTGTATGGAGTACTGCATTCTTGGAGTAGGTTTCCTGGTTTGCATTTTACCCTGTCCTCGGTGTGGAATGTGTGAGGGGCAAGATCTGTCACGATCTCCAAACCAGGTTCTTAGGAGAAGCATGTAGCATGTGGGCTCCTTCATGTTTCAACAGAGTGTAGTATGCACAGATGCCACTGCAGCCAGGTTGCCTGTGGGTCCCAAAGCGCCTGTCCTACATGGCACGAGCTCTGTCAGTCCATGCAGGGGCTGCATGGCCATGGGCTGGGAGATTTGGGGAAGACTTTGTAAAGAGTGGGTGTTGAGGCAGCCTCGTAGGACTAGTGCTGTTTGACTCTGGGGAGAGAGGATGAGGCGTATGTCTTCTATCGGAGTAGTGCTTCAGGGCAGGTCAGGGAGTGGGAGGCGAGCCCCACCTGATGATAGAGTGGAGAGGGTGGTCAGTACAGCAGGGTGAGGGTGGTGCTATCTTCAGTTCTCCTTTTGGTTATGTTGGAAGTTTTTATCCCTCCAGACTCAGCAAACACTTATTGAACACCTCCTTGTAGCAGGAACTGGGGATAAAATACGAAGAGAAGTGAGATATGCTCCAGCATTAAGGAGAGAGAGGCGTGTAAATCCTTAAAAGTGCATACCAGAGGCAAGGGCCCTGGGCACTCAGGGGAAGTGGCTAACACTGGCAGACAGCAAAGCTTCACCAAGGTGAAAGTTTGGTGTGGTCCTAATGATAATAGAGATTTGCTAGACAGTGATGGAGATGATAGATAGTTGAGTTGGAGGTGGGATTGTGGGGAGAGAAAGCAGTATGTGCAGAGGCACGGAGTGCACTAAGGCATGGGCATGCAAGGAGAAGGTGTGTCCTGGCACTCTTGAGAGCTCGCCAGGGTGGCCAGACTGGAAAAGCAGGCTCCGAGCAGACTAGCAAAGACATTGTTTGTTAAGCTGTGGAATCTAAGCTTCATCCTGCAGTAAGCAGAGATCCAGCAAAGATAACGTAACAAAGCCAGGTGACACATTCAGATTTCTTTTAGAGGATGTTACCTCAAGGATGGAATGGAGTGAGGGAGGTGGGTACCCCAGAGACCCTCAGAAGCTCTTGAAGTAGGCCTGGTTAGAAGTGATGAGAGTCTGAACTGGGATGCTGGGGACTGGATATTTTTTAGGAGTAAAAGAGTCAGATTTGATCTGAAAATATTCCATAAAGTGACATAATAAGGTTGAAAATCAAAGAAGGGGGAAAGATTCTCTAGCAAGAATTAAGCAAAAGGAAGATGGCATAGCAATATTTTTATGTGATAAAATGGAATTGAAGGCAAAAGAAAAAATAATAATTAGGGTAAAGAGGGAAACTACATAAGGAAAAAAAGGAAAAATTCATCAAGAAGTTTAACAGCTATAAACTCAGGCACCTCATCTGACAGCTTCAAAATACAGACAGAAAGTCACTTCTCAGGCAGGGGAGTCAGGGATGCTTGAGGGTACAGCTAATTAGGCTGTCAGTACGCATGGCTGTGCCACCAGGGATGTGAGTGCTCCAGGAAGCAGAGCTGGGTAGAAGAAAGGCACCAAGCTCAGTCATGGGTGGAACGTTCGTATGGTACTCACAGTGGATGGAAATACAGATCCCGGGCTCAGGAGAGAGGTCTAGGCAGGACACAAAGATTTGAGCATCACAGTATCAAAGTGTATGTAGGAAGTGTTGTTGAATAAAACCATGCAAGAAAATGCTAGGGAGCATGACCAGGGGAAGATAGTGGGGCCATCCTCCAGCGTCTTGCTTTTATATGGTATTATGTGACAGCATTCACAGCCTGTGAACACATGGTCTCGTCAGCTGCCACATGTATGTTGTGAGACAGACACATCTTTGTTACTCCTGTAACCCCTTGTCTGGGTTCTGGTTAGTCTCAGCTCTTCTGAGTACAGTCCTTGGGGTTTCCTGCAGGGGGGTGCCTCAGGGCACTCTGGCTCCAGTGTAAGGTTTGTGTTTTGCTTCCCCTAAGCTGAGATTCTGCAGCTTCTCAGTCACCCCAACCCAAAAAGATCCTCTTGTGTGGCCGTTTTAGGTGCTGTGGCTACTGGAAAGGGGAGACTAGGTGACATACATAGCAAGTCTGGAGTGCTTTCAGAGGAGATGCAATTCTGTAAGGAGTTTGAAAGACAAGAGAGGCTTAGTTTGATAGAAACAACCGAGGAGACTATCCATGGAGAGCATCTATGGAGGGAAAGGGTGTTTCTGGTTCTGGGTCAGGAGGGCACCATGTGTGGCTGGTTGACTAGCAGAAAGCCCAAGCATCCTGGTGGTGGTGGTGGTACTGGTGGTGGTGTGAGAGGACATCTACTCCAGGGAGATCCTGTGGGTTTTGGTTACTTGGTGGGGAGGGCCTTCGAGTCTGCAATCAGAAGTTTGAATGGGAAGTTAAAGTGGGTAGGTTGGTTAGACTCAAAGCCAGGTTAAAGGGCTCTCTGGGCACCATTGTTGTTTTTAGCCATAAGAAAAATAATAATTTAAATATGCCCTAGTTTACCAAAGACTGGTTTAAGCAAATTCTGCTGTTTTCAGGTGCTCTGAATAATCATTGCCTGCTAAGCAATGCAGGTGGACCTTGCATCTGCCCACACCTGCAAGGGAAGTGATCAGACCTTATTTTAAAACTCTGAGAGTGAAGCAATAGCACCCAGCTAGTTTCATCACCTAGTACAGGCTGTGAACAAACTCTGTCCGTGCTTTTAAAAATGTGTTCCCTTCCATGTGGCCAGACTCCCTGGGATGTTTTAAAGATCTCTCTCTCTCTCTCTCTCTTTTTCTGTGTGTGTGTGTGTGTGTGTGTGTGTGTGTGTGTGTATGTGTGTGTGTGTTGGGGTGGGCAGTGTCAAACCCTAGGTTTGAATTGAGAAATTATTTCTCTCCTTTCAGTTATCACCACAACTAGTGCAAGCGTCAGGTTTCAGCATTCATCACTGAGCAGGGGGCATCGCCAGCTAGCTCTGGCCCTCTTTTTCCATGGGAAAGCAAATGAAATTCATGGTGGAAGTTCTAGGTATGGGAAGGAAGTAGGTGCATCTGAAATCTGAGTTAGAGTCTATTTCTCTTGAGGTCCAACTTTTCCTTCTTAGATTTTTTCCCCAGCTAATGGGGGTTAATCCACAAGGCCCTTGGCTCCTTCCATGAGAGGTGCAGCCACTACCGGTGCAAGGAGAGGACGCAGGGGAAGTGGCCTGTACGGCGTCCCTTTGCCATCTTAGAATGGCTGCAAAGCCACAGACTTCCCTGTCAATTTGTAACTCTAGGGCAGACAGAGCAGAGCTCAAACCTTGACTGGAGACTCCTACTCTTGGAAACTATTTTTAAGCAGAGCAATTCAAGGATCATTTTATCTATACTGACCTGGGAAGAAGCAGAGTCTAGCTGGAGTAGAATAGTTACAAATCAAATGTATCTATTTTATGACCTACCCTGTTCCAAGAGATGAGCCCCCATAGCACCCAAGTGGAAAAAGCAATTCCAAATATCCTCTGAATGATTGTCGATGAGAATAGATCTAGAATGCAATTAAGTTGCATTATGGAATGGCTCCACCCTATTCCCTAAAAAAAAAGATCTCATGGCTAGAAAAGGAGGATAACGTTTCCTAGTGTTTTTGGCTTTCTGGTTTTTGAAACTGTTCCTTTAAGCTGAGGCTTCCTGCCTTTCTGATGAGAGCCTCTGTGGCTGGCTACCCTTACTTCAGCGGTGCGCTTGCAGCCGCGTGGCTTTGGCTGGCTGTTGCCACGACCACCTACTCCAGTGAATGTCCTCTGGCCTTCTTGGTGACCGGGGCGATCTTTTCCCCTGTGATTCCCCACGTGGACTCTGACTGAGGTGACCTACGGCCTTCTTCTGTGCCATGATGGAAGAGGCTGTCAAATAAAAATTGCCCATCAGACTGCAATGGCAGGCAGGGACAGGGTGGGGGGCTTGGAGAAGTGCCACCCCTTCCAGGGGAGGCGCTGGAACACTGACCCACTGGTCCTTAAGCAGAGCAAGGAACATGCCCTCCCACCCACACCTGCTACCATGGACATGAGGCAGTGAGTGCTTCAGAGCACAGGAATACAGCAAATATCTAATATTCACTTACTCCCACTACAGAGGGGTATCCATCCTGGTGTTGAGGAGAGACAGCAGAGCTACTGTTCTCACTTCTTCTACCCTCCCAACCCATGGACGTTCTTTCTGCCCTGAGCTCCTGTGGCCCTTACCACATCCAGCCTTTGCATGTCCTGAGCCTCAGCCCTGCCCACACAGAACTGGCCAGCCCTGGAGGGCAGCACTCTGCTCTGGGTTAGTGTTTGCCTCCTCCTCAGGATGGCATCTTAGAGTGTGATCCCAGAGGGAGGATGTGGTGTTCAGCTGGAGGGATTGTCCATGCTGTTTAGAAAGGGCTTCCTAGATGCTGCAGATTGTGTCCAATCCTGAAGACAAGCAGCAGTCTACAAAGCCCGTAACCCACCTGCAGCTGGTGGACCATTCCATCACCAGCGAGGGGCTCCGAGAGCTCACTGGCTTAGCCAACTACAAAAGAGGCAGTACGTTCCCAGCAGTGCTAGGTGCCCCCGAGGAGGGACCTGTGTTTGAGGCAGGCTGTCACATCCTGCTGGGGCCTGGAGAGTCATCTGGCTTGGGCTTCTGCAGCCTGGTGTGTGCAATGCTGCATCTGTGCTAGTAATTACACACATGGGATTGCCCTTGAGGGAGAGCCACTGGCAACAATCCTATCAATTCCCAATTATTGAGCATCTACTGTGTTCTGGCACTGCATTTAGCATTTTTCACACGTTGCATTGACTTTCCTTGTTTAAAGTCCTGTGCTCAAGGGAAATCCTGTCCCTGTCTGCATCAGAGTAAAGAAGAGAACTGAGCACAACTGCAGATTAAGAGTGTTGCAATTCTTAGAAAGTAGTGTGCCATATCAGATGTCATTTAATTGTAGAAGACCAATGGGACATGCGAAACAGCTGCCAGCCATCAGAATGACTTTGTGAAATGGGTCTGTCTAGACTGGGTCTTGGCACACATTGTCTGTCAGGGTGCAGATAGTGAGTAGTTGGGCCTTTGGAGACTTCTGCTGCTACTCTGCCCTCCACCATGAGGTAAGGAGCCACAGACAATACGTAAATCAGTGGGCACAGCTCTGCCCCCGTGAATATGGGCCCTAGTTCACCCACCCTGGGCTTTGCTGCTGGGCAACAGGAGCACTACTGAGAGGAACCTAAGAGCTTCTAGGAGCACAGGCCAGATCTGAAGCTTGGGGCTGGGTAGCCCCCAGTGTAATGCAGCCCCTAAAATGCCTGGCATATTTGCTTTGTCTTTGCCTATCATGTGGGAGAGTGCACTCATCATGTCCAGCAGAGCCCCGTTTATAGCATGGAGGAGAATGAAGTTGGAGGCACGGGCCCAATAAGGCCCCGGCACTGGGGGCCTATGCTGGACGGTGACACAGGGCTGCCTGCAGGTGCTGTAGCCAATCTGGGAGTAGTGCTGTCAGGGCACATTGGGTAAAATTCTGAAATGGCACATCCCTCCCCATGATTCATTTCTTCACTTGGAACCATTAACAGGAGTGACGTGCCAGGAGACTGATAGATGATGAGCACAGCCCTGGGTGTTCAAGGACTCTGGGGCCTATGAGAGAGACGCCCTTCACAGAGCACCAGTCCTCAGCTCCAGGGCCATGTGCCCATGTGCTGCTGGTGATGTGGGTGCCCAGCCCAGGGCCGAAGTTTGCTGAGGGGGAGGCCAAGGAGAGGAGGGAAGGCTTCATGAGAGCCTGGTGGGTATGTCAGGAAGATTTTACCAAGAAGAGCCATACAGAAAGCCTGTTCCAGAGAGAGAAACCACAGGGACTTGGCAGGATGGCCAGGAGCAGGAAAGCACAGAACATGTGGGGAGACTCACAGCAGCCCAGGATCCCTGGAGTTTGGGGAGCTGGGGGTGTAGGAGGGAGACATCGTGGATGTGAGGTCAGGAAGGGGTTGTGGACAGGTGCTGAAGCACTGTGGAAGTGGGTCTTCTCTACTTTGCAAAGAGGAGCCAACTGAATGTTTTTCAGCAGCTGAGATGTGTGATCAGATAATGCTTATAAAAGATAAATTTTTCCCTAATGACATAGACTGCTCCTAGAATATCTACTACTGATTCCTAAGCAGCAGCTTTCACTTATGGCAGTTTTTTGATACGGGTTGTTCAGGATTCACCTTCATTAAGTAATACCACAGAATGCCTTGGTCTTGAGTGACTGCTGAAACTGGCCCAGTTTTCATGAGTCACAGTGTGTACATCAGCAAGTCCTGCAGCTGAACCGAAAGCACTGATAGGGCTTTCAGTGGTGAGATGGAGCTAGAGTGAATCTCCCTCACTGCCTTCCCATAACCCAGCCCCTATGGCTGGAGGAAATCTGACATTCTGACCGTGCCCACTTTAGCTTTGCCTCTGAAATATCTTGAACAAAAATAAGCTTTTGAGTCCTCATCTGTTGATTTGACAAGTCAAGTGTATGTCTGTTTTTGACTAACCTGAAAGAAGCCAACAGGTGTTGGAGGTTTTTCATTTGCATGTTGTCTCACAGAATCAAACCAGAGGCTAAATCTTGTCTCTCCACTCTGACCTCCCACTCCTTCCCCGCCCCACCAGTACCACAGAGTTCTTGGAAGTTATTATTTGTAGTACTGTTTCCTAAATTTAGCTGATGCAAGAAGAATCAGTGGCAAATGGGAGCTTTAAGAAAATGCATCTTCATGGACTTCAGACACGATTAATGCAGCCTAACAAAAGGAGCGTCTGTATCTGCCATGGCAGCTTTCTACAGTCATTTATTTGGGACTTTTGCTGTGATGCAAACAAAACAGTGAAGAGCAGTCTCATCTGCTTGACGTTGCCTATTTTATTTTTTGGTGTTGACTTCCTTCCAGCACTTAGTACACAGACATGCATAAGTTTTTCCAGATGTAACCTTTCTGGGAATGGGATTTTGAATTCTGCTTTTTCCCCTTTAATCTTACATAATTTCTGCAAACATTATGGGCTGGGTGAAAAGTCATACCTGGAGGAAAAATAATCAATGTGTGTGTGCCAGGCACTGAGTTGGGCTTCCACATGTGGAAACGAGCATTTTCATATGCTTTCTGTGAAATAAAGACACCTTGCAAAGAGGAGACAGATCGTCAAACATGTAGTGTGCATCAAAAAGCAATTTCAAGTTCATGATTGCCATCTTTTGGGTTTGCAGTCTTCAAGAGTGTGGCCAGACGGTTTTCAGAGTTTGTTTGCCATCGGGTTTATATGAAAGTGCAGTAGTGAGATTCATAGAGGTAGAAAGGAGAAAGGTGGTGGTCAGGGGGTGGGAGGAATGGGGAGTTATCACTTAATGGGTACAGAGTTTTACTTTAGGAAATGAAAAAGTCCTGGAGGTGGGTGGTGGTGATAGCTGCACAGCAGTGTGAACGTACTTAATGTGCTGAACCATACACCCTAAATGGTTACGACGGTAAATCTTGTTTCTTTTTTTTGTTTTTTGAGGTGGAGTCTCACTGTGTCCCAGGCTGGAGTGTAGTGGTGAGATCTTGGCACACTGTAACCACCACCTCCCAGGTTCAAGCTATTCTCTTGCCTCAGCCTCTCAAGTAGCTGGGATTATAGGTGTCCACCACCACACCTGGTTAATTTTTATATTTTTTAGTAGGGCTGGGGTTTCACCATGTTGGCCAGGCTAGTCTTGAACTCCTGACCTTGTGATCCACCCGCCTCGGCCTCCCAAAGTGCTGGGATTACAGGTGTGAGCCACTGCGCCTGGCCTACAATGGTAAATCTTATGTGTATTTTTACTACAAAATAATATGGAGAGAGGTTGTCTCCAATGGGAGAGTCTTCTGCTTTGTGTATTTCTCATAATAGTGTTATAAGCTGTGACCTTGCTTCTGATCAGGGGAGGAGTGGTTCAAATTTAAATTTGGCTTTTAATTCTCTTTTTCTGTTTTAGGGTCAGGCTTCTGGGAATGAGGTGGAAGTAACTCTTGAGAGGTCACTGGCTGGTTTCACTCAGTTGTTAACTGCGGTAGTGGGACAACATGAATACAGTGTGTGTACAGGGCTGTACAGGCTGGTTCAGCAGGGCACCCGCCACCTCCCTCACGGGCCTCATGGTCAGAGAACAGACGCCATTGCTGGAGGATGACCCCTCGTGGGCTGGCCCATGCCATCACTGCTGCTGCATGGGCTGAGATGAGAAACCGGGGCTTCTAGTCATCATATGCTTAATAGCAGCCAAAATACTTTTCCACTGCATGATTTCCTGATTCTGGCCTTCAGGGACTTGCTCTCCTCCTCCTCATGTTTTGAATGGGCTCCTACAGGGATCCAGTTCAGTCCTGTAACTGGTTTCTGTTGGCTGTGCGGGGCAAGAGACATGGCTTCTAAAGGCTTATCTTCCTTGTGGAAAGTAGAATGTCAGCGGGGCTCTTCAGAAGACTCTCCTTCTTACAATGCCTCAGAAAGAAAAGAACAGTGAATGTTAGAAATCATACTTGAAACAAGCGAGAGTTTGATCTCTTTACCAGTCATGAAATCAGAGCCTTGGCCCTGCTTTTCAGGTACCTGCCTCCGTATCGTTTTAAGTGTAATCTTTAGTTTCAGGCCCAAAGAAAGGTAAAAACCTCACTTTTGGTGGTTACTATACTTGTTGAAACAGAAAACTGAAAAGTGTTATAACTTTTGAGAAGATGGACTTAGACAGCTCTAAGCTCTGGTTTAAGAGCCGCTGGAATACTTTCTGAACTTTCTTCTCCAAGGGACGTCTGTTGTTTCTTTCAAAAACTAAACATGAAAGCGTCACCAGAAAACTTTCCTTCACAGATCCCCCATCTCTCCTGCCTCTTTCCTGCGTCTTCCTGACTTTTACACCACATGGTTTTATCCCAGTTGTTTTATACTAAATGTTTTATACATGCTGCTTGGTGTTAGTAATATAATATTCAGTGTACATGTGGTCCCCTCAATACAGGTAGAGACTGTTTCTTAATTCTTCCCGCTTTTCCTCTCTCTGGTGCTCACTTCCTCATGTTAGGCCACTTATAATGCCATATGCAATCAAAATAAATCAGCTGCTCTTTTTTTGTCCTCACAGAAATCATGACGGTCTTGAAGCATACACAGAGCCCCTTTTTCTTAACTGAGCTTGTTTTTGTATTTCAGTGCACCCTAGATTGAAACATCATAACTTGATATTTAATAGTCTGAAAACTTTAATGCTAAGTCCTTTCCACCAATCCAATTTTTTTGGAACATCATGGAAAGTGCTGAATTTTTATTTATTCAGTGAGAATTTTATTGCAACAGGAAGATAACCCATTTTATCTTTACTTTTTCAAATATTAGAGGTAGTAGAAAGCGGTGAATACCTTACAGCAAACACTATAGTAATGGAAAGATCACTGCTATTTTTATGACTTAATGTTTCAGATTGTTCTAGAAATTTTATGGCTTTTTTTTAACCTCCAAGTTTGTTCTGCTTTCCATAATTTATCTAAACATATCCTATCCTTTATCTCCAGTTCTGTAAACTTCAACACTGGAGAGTGGTCCTGTCTTTAAGACCTCTTTGGTGAAACATCTATCCCACACCACATTAAAACCCTTGCAGAACTTAACTTCGTTGGTACTAGAATACTTTTAAGTGGTCCCAGTTTTCTTGTGACACTGGGGGACTCATACTTGCTTTCTGAATTAGTAAGTAACTGTCGTGAATTGTACACATGTGCAGGTATCTGAAGCTGTTTTAAGGTAACTCAAATTCTGTAGTCTGTGGCCTTTGTTAATGACTAAGCAAGATGAATAGATGTTCTTGGGTGTCGAGCAGCTGAACCTTTTTGACAGTTTTGACTCCTTCCTTGACTGAGTTTGCATATTCTTATTGTGGATCACACCGACTGGCTCTCAGCTGCATCCTGTTCCATTGGCCAGGAGTCACGCTGGTGTCCCTGGAGCATGTGTGGGCGGCTTGCCCTTTGCATGGCGTGGACCGAAGCCCACCCCTTGTTTCATGGTCACCAGGACAAAGGATGGTGCTTTACAGTGTGTTTCTTTCCTTGCACTCATCTCGCAGTGTGTCTTCGTGGTCATTGTTCTCATCCTCTCTCTCATCACTCCGCAGACATTTCAGTGAGGGCCTGCTGTATGCTGGGCACCCTTGCAGGGAAAGGTGTTACCATTGCTGTTGTTATTCTGTCTTCCACAGAATATCATCTTGTCTTAGGTTTTATATTTTTATATGTCCTGCCTTAACAGTAGGGGGTCCCCAAGTTGTGGTTGGGAGCCATTTTGTTTCTCTTTAAAAGACTCACAGATGGGAAACTGCAGCTACCACATGCCTACCCCAGTGAATGTGGGCATGAGCCAGGATGGCTAAGAGCTGCCTTCTCATCTTGGGTGGTTCCCAGATGGAGAGAGCGCCTTTCCCATCTTCCTGTGGGTAGATTCTCGTGCCCACCTGACAAGGTGCTCTGCCTCATGGGACCAACCTGAGTTGTTATTTTTTGTGCCTCGGGTGCCACAAAACGGAACACATTCACACATGGAGACTGCCCATAGGAAGCACAGTGCTGTCCAGTCCCATGCCTGGTACTTACAGTGAATGCTCTCAGCCAACAAAGAGCTAGTCAGCAGACCCTCTGTCCATTCTCTTCCTGTCCTTCTTTTTTTTATTCTTTCCTCTCGCTATGTTGACCAGGCTGATTTTAGATTCTGCTAGAATAAAGTGGCTGTCAGTCAACATCTGTGACAGGTGGGCATTTCCATCTGGTCTTAGAAAGGGTTCACTAAAAGCGCCCTTGCCAGATGGAAGTCGCTAACACTGAAGAGAGCACTGGAAGGGAAGGTGGGAACTTGAGACTCCTTCTGGTCCCTCAGGAGGTGCTGGTCTCCAAGGAGGGTGGAGGAAGTGTGTGGGAGGAAAGGGTTTCACAAGCTTCTGGACTGATCCACTGCCAACTCTCACTTAAGAGTAAAAGGAAAGAAGTGAATGAGTCATTTCAATGGTGGCTGCAGGAAGTGATCAATGAATGTGGATCTATACCAACAAGCTTGTTTGGCCTCCATGGAGGAAAGGACTGAAATTACTTTTAACAGTAATATTTCCTTTTCCATTTGCTTTCTCTTTAAGTCCCAGCTGTCATACCTCTCTGGGTTTGAAGACACTTTAGAGTTTCAGGCAACTGCTAAGTGTTCCCAGCAGAGCACAGCCCACGGGCCCAGGAGAAATGAGGACAGAGACAGGCGGAGGCCACTGGGGATGACAAAGGGAAGGCGAAGGAGAGAGAAGCTGCTGCTTCACTTTCCTCTTCCACCAGCAGATCCTAAATTAACCCTTGGCATGGTCGAAGCCCATTTGGTCTCAAGTGAGATGTTCCCATGTGGATAAACAGTGGTAATAAAACTCAACTCCTTTAAGACCCAAAAGGGCTTTTATTGGAGAATGTAAAGATTGATTCAGAGCTGAAAACAAAATATACAGAAACTGCAGGGGAAAAAATGTTGATCTGACCCCCATCATTGTGGGAGAGGGCAAGAGGGAATTCAGTCACTTAGGTCTTAGTTGCAGTCAACAGATCCTGCTCTGAGTCAGTTTCAGCAGGCAACTGAGCTCTTACTGAGAGAGAGTTCAAAGCTCATGGTTCCCTCAGAATAGGAGAACAGGTTTTAGGCTGAAGTTCAGGAGTGATCCTCAAAAAACTGGCTCCAGGCTCAGCACACACTTTGCCCTGAGCCAGCCCACCCCTGCCCCACCTGCACCAGCAAAGTGCATGCGCTCTGCCCCACCCTGCACCCACAAAGCCCACGCACGCTTCCCAGATCCCACTCAGTAGCTCCTGATCTGACTTCTGAGGGTGTATCCTTGGATCCATGAAGCCAGATGGGGAGTCTGCGCTGTGATTTCAAGGGAGGTTGGGACATGAAATGTATCTGGTGCCTGTACTGGAAAAATAGAACTCACAGTGTTAGGTAGGAACTATTAAAATGTGTAGGACGTGTGGAAGGATTAGGGGCAGCTACACATTTAGTTGTTCCCATTAGCAAATACAGCACAGAAATTCCTAACAATAGGAGTTAACAAAAGTTTAAAAATGCAAAAATTATTTGTGAATAATTCTTGAAGATATGTTGCTTTGTAACTCCATCTTCTGGGAAACCTGAGGTTGTCTGTATCACTCTTCTACCTATCTGTCCTTTTATTCTCCAAGGCTGGTTCCTTTTCCAGTTTCTAATGGGCTCCCCCAACCCCCAATGTTGTCCATGACATGGTGGCAAGATTCTGTGAGATAAGGCAATTAGGAGAGGAAGAATTTAAAAATAATGTATCTAATTCTTCATCAAGCTATAGTATCTTAGAAAAAGAATATCAGATTTTTATGTTTTGTGTTTTTTACTTGACAGACCTTTTGAAACATTCTTTCAGTCCCTCCAAAAGAGAAACAGCCAGTTTTTTAAAAATAAAACTCACATTTAGCATGCCTATTGTAGCATGGATTTACATAAATATTTTTCTGAGTTTTATAGAGGAGTATATGAAGTTTTTTTTTTCAGATTGGGCCATTCTTTAAAAAAGAAAAAAAGTATGTTTGTTTGATATACAAACTTTTATTGTCCTGAAAAGCAAGCAAAACAAAGCAAATTATTCCTAGGGTGTAAAGCTCGTATTGGTGCATCAGTGAAATTGTAGCTGTCATGATACTAAAATTGATGGAGAAAGCTGTAATGTGACGTTATAGTTTTCACTCACTATGTTAAGGTTTTTACTAACAGTGCTTCCTTTTTGAACATTCAGAATCCTAAATGAAATACATAAAAAAAAATGGGAATATATAACCTAGCAGCTGAGATGCTGGTTTTAAAAGTAGTTGACACTTACTGCAAAGTACTCAACTATTTCACTCTTTTGATGTACCGTTTGCATTTTTCCTAAACCTACAAGCTGTTTGCAAACCAAAGCAGGATCATTTGTACAAATGGTCACGAAAAATAACCAGGAACTTTAATTAGTTTCTCTGCAGTTCCTTGGCAACAAAAGATGAGTGAAAAACTTCTCCTTTTTATTATTTTTTTTATTTTTTGACCTGAGCAAATAGTTCCCTAAATGTTTTTCTCCACTGAGTTTCATGTTTTTATTTTTATGTATTTACTTTTTATCATTCTGCAGGGAGTTAAATACCTGTGCATCCCAGCAGCGGATTCACCATCTCAAAACCTGTAAGTTTCTTTTTTCTGTATTATTTGGAGATCTTTTAAAAAATGAATACAGGATGGTTAAGTCAAAGAAGTAGAAGACTGTGAAGTCATTGGAGTTCTTGGGACCTTTGATGACCCTGCATGCCTGGGGCCCCAGAGAAGAGACTGCGAGCCTGCCGAAGTCGATGCTGGCCAGGCTGGGATGAGCTGTGGTGGGAGGCTCCTTGTGGTTGACTGGTCCTTCCGTTATGCAAAGAGACTCATGGGGTGTCCACAAGAAGGGTCTGATTTTTAAAAAGGTTACCTTAAACCTTTAGTATGCTCATCTTTTCTCTGGAAATAAAACCATAAGGGATTTGTTGGGTTTTGTCTTAAGCAGAGCTGTCCAGTAGAAAAAGATAGTGAGCCACAAATGGGCAAAACAAATTTTCGAGGAGCCACATTTTAAAAAGCAAACAGAAACAGGCAACATTAATTATAATAATATATTTTACTTAATCCAGTGTATCTAAAACATTTTGATATGTACTCAATATAAAAAATTAATGAGCTAGTTTATGTCCTTCTTTCATACAAAGCCTGGGGACTCTGGTGTTCTGTTTTATACTCAGCACATCTCAGTCTGGACCAGCTGCGTTTCCAGGGCTTGAGAACCTCAGGAGGCCGGTGGCTGATGTATGGGACAGCATGCTGCTAAACCCTGGCCTAATTGAATGAATAGGTTATTCTGGCTTAGGAAAGTCCAGTTCTCTATTTCTTCACAGCTGAATAAACCTTTGATGTCATTTTGTTTGCACTTATAGAGATTCATAATTGCTCCCTTTTCCATGTGGAAGAAGTCCTGTGGAGACGGGTAGGATTAGGTTTTGACAGGATAGAGGGCAGGGCTCTGGAGACCCATGGCAGCTACAGCATTAGCAGTCACTCTTGCTTGCATAGAAGGGACCTGGAGATACCATGAGGTGGAATAGATTACAGTTTTCCTGAAGCAGAGATTTGACTTGTGCAGGCAGAAAGGCTGGGGCTGGATGTAAAGTACTTAGCAGCCCATGCTGCTGAGTCCGGCCTCTGATTCTCAGGCTGGCCTCATGCTGGATGCCACGGGTCAGACAGAGCAACCCTCCTAGAACTGCGTGTTACTGCATTTCATAGGGAAGTTGTAGGCTGTGGTGGAGCTTGTGAATTTGGGAGTCCTCAGGCTTATCTGGATTCAGCTTTTATGCCTCAAGCACTGGTATATGCACACCCTACAGATCAGGAGTGAGACCGTGTGCCCCAGGGTTCAGGATCGCAAGTGTCCCACCATTCTGGGAGTTTTAAACGCTGGCTGTAGCCGACCTTGAGTCTTCACTGGGGCAGAGCAGAGAAATCACAGGTTATCAATAATTATGTGAGATTTGTCTGTTTGGGGAAAAGAAAATAGGGCTACAGTCAGAGGGTTTCCATGTAAAAGTGAGGTGGTAGAGACTAGGAGGGGAAGGGAGGTGGGAAGTTGGAGGTACTGTGTGCCACCCAGGGGCTGTGTTTCCACATGCACTCTTGCTATTTCGCAGAAAGGTGAACCTTTAAGATTGAGGATGGTGGAGGAGGGATTTCCTAGGAAAACAGAATAGCACCCTAGGCCTGGAAGGAGGAGAAGCAGCATTAGAGAACTTCCCTGGTTACTAGTCGTGTCAAGAAACAGAAGTGGTTGGAAGGCATAGTGCACACGGAAGGAAGTGAGCCACTGCCTTTCTCTGAAGACCATAGCAATCTTCTGCCCATGTTTTGGTGGCTGTTTTTAGAGTGGTTGCTTTTCTCTTATCTCACACCGAGATTCTGACATGCTGTTGAACTTGTCAGTACCTGATTGGCAATTTGATTCTTTAGAAGAAAGACTCAGATGTGACCCACTGTGGGCTCTGGACATGGATTGTCAGCGCAGGTGGCCACCTGTCCTTGAGCTGTCCCCCGTGCTTCTCAGCTTTGCTAGGAGCTGAGTCCCATCTTTGTGACAGTGACCTTATTTAAGCATGGAATGGCCCATTGCACTATCGACAATTAAGCAGTCAACCTAGATGTTAGAAAATCTCAACTGTAAAACTGGTTCCACCTACCTTCGGCAGGTGATTTTAACCCATCGACACCTCAGTTCTCTCATCTGAAAATGCCTGCCCTAAGGGTTTTTGGAGGCAAGGTCATGTATGTGGGTGTTCTCTGTGAACTCTGGGCACTTTAAAAAATGAGTCTGCTTTTATTCAGTGTATATTAATGCATTTTGAGAGTTACAGAAAAGGTAGTTGCAATGACAAGTTTTGGTGCCCAGGAAGACTGCTTCAGTTCCTTGAGAGATTTGCTGATGTGGAAGGACAGGGGAGACCGAGATATGCCAGCAGCAGGCCTCATGGGTCAGTTAAGATCTTCTTTCAAAAAAAGCCCAATTGCAGTCACCCCTGGTGCTGAAGGACTAGCCCATACTTTTTCTTCTTTAAATATGAATAGATTTAAGGGGTGTAGGTGCAATTTTGTTCCATGGCTATATTGCTTAATGGTGAAGTCTGGGCTTTTAGTGCATCCGTCACCCAAAGAGTGAACGTTTCTCATGCCCCACCTCCCTCCTACCTGTCAATTTTAATTAGTACTCCCCTGTCCCAAATTTGTAAAGAGGTCTTGTTAAGTTTATGGTTTGCCTTTTAACTCTTTCTTTGTATCTGGATAACAAAGAGTTACCAAGGGGCAAACCATAAGTGTAGGTAGGCTTAGAGTGTAGGTAGGTGTGGCACTGCCCTGTCTGGGGCCTGTGTGTGATGGATATGCCCCTGCTGCAATTTCCAGCAAAGCCCTACAGCAGTGAGACTTCTGTTTCAGCTGGAAAAGGAAGTCAGCACCGTAGTTCATGAAAAGGTGGAGAAAGGTGGACACTCTGCTGTTGGGAGTCATGCTCTCATATGATTCTTTGGGGAAACGTTTATTTTTAATCCATTAGTAATAGCAAGGCTTGTGAATAAGGCTTCGGCACACATGTCCATGACTCTAGATATTTCTTGCTGTACTGAAGTTACGTGGAAATGGTGGAGTTGACTTTGGAACTTTGACTTGGCTTGTTAAGAGGCAGGCCATGAAATAGCTTGAGTTTCTTTTTACCTGTTCCAAGTGTTCCACTGGAAGGCATAGCATACTTTTTAGTGGTGAGCGTATTTCTACAGTATAACCAAATGATTCACTTCAAGTTGGCAGGCAGAACCCCTACCTCTCTCATGGTATTTATTACGGTGTTTATTACTCACCAAATATCAGGTGCTGACAGTCAACTTTTGCTTTCCAGTGAATGAGGATGGTCAGGAGACAAATATTCTTAATTCTCTAGTTAGCAAAAGCAAAAGAAGTTCTTATCTGTCACTTGGAAAATGTGTTCTGGGTGACCTAAACACAGTACCTAAAAAAAAAACACTACTACCTAAAAATAGTAGCTCTTTTGCCACTGTAAAAATTCCTGATGCCTAAGAGTTTCTTCATTCAATGATAAATTCTGGAAGACTGTGTTGCTCATTGTTTTAAACTTAAGTACAGATTTAAAAAATGAATGCTAGCTTTGATGTAATTTAACACTTTATATCTTAAATTTTCCCCCACGAATCCCTGCACTCAGAGGAATTCTGGGTAGTTATGTTTAGTAAGAGATTTGTGACCTTTGAGACTAGCTATATTCTGTCATTTGACATCGGTGGCTACAAACTGCCCAGAAAGGTCAGTTTGCTGTCTTGGCCTTAATCCTCTCAAATCTCCCTCTCTGATCTTCCAGGAACTTAAAATGCAGAAACCTGGTTTGAGATAATATTAACATGTTAGAATTTCAGCTCAGTTCCCCAACCAGCTAACCTTGCCAAGTCAGGAAATGTAAAAGTTCAAGTTCTCAGAGTTGTCATAACCCCACAGACCTGTTGTGGTATGTTTTGCATGATTTTGTCATAATCAGAGGCATCCTGGAGTTTGTATCAAATCACACAGTATGGGTTAGTGAATTAAGGGCTTTGGAAATACTTACTTGCTTTTGCTTTCTCTATGAGATTTCTTCAGCAAGTCATTTTAACCTCTCTTCTCTCATCTGTAAAATGCCTATCTCACAGGGTTTTCTATGGTATTAGGTGGGATGATACAAGTGAAAGTGGTTTTTTTTAATAAACACTAAGCATTTCTGAAAATAAGATTATATTTTCTGTCAAGTGAAGACTATTAATGTATTTTGAAATTGAATGGTTAGATGTGTATTAACTTACATTTACTCATCTTGCTTTAATATATATTACATTGGCATTTTGTAGTTTGACATCATGAAACAAGTAATTACAGATTTTTTTTTTCTTTTTCTGTGAAATCCAAGGGCATTTGACCTCTGCCAGGCTATGGAGTCAGTAGGGTTGCATCATTGCAATAGCGCCTTTGTGACATTCAGTGGTTTTAGAATCTAGCAGGTCTGTAAATTTCTTGAGGTTTTTGTGGGGAGAAGAAGCATTAGCAATGCAGAGAGGCTATATTGAAAACATTGGTAAAACATCCTTGCCTTATTCTACCTCCCTGTCTTTTTGTCTGTATTTTCTTTAACTGACACTTTCTGTACTTTCAACTCTCTTTTTCTCTCATTTACATTTTTCTTTATTTTATTGTAAAGGAGCACTTTTGCAAGATTAGAGCTAGGTGGGACCTTGGACTACTGTGGCCCTGCTTCTAGACAGTTCCTGAGGGCTCTGCCAGCCCCTAGTGACGATTTCCTGCTCAAGGAGAAAATGAGAGCCGGAAGTATACATTCAGTTTTTCATCAGACTTCATTTATTCAACTTTAAGAACTATCCTCTAGTCTTAGACTGTGTCCTTTTTTGTTGTTGAAGTATTCTTCTGGGAAATGATGTCGTAGTAAGTGGTAGAAAAGTCTTTCTTTTAGTTTGCTTTTAAAAAGACCTTACCTGGCAAAATGAAAAGTACAATATAAGCATCCCCAAATTCTATTTTTAATGTTGACTGGGCATAAATATCAAAGTTGGGGACTCCCTGATACAAATGTAGGCTGGTTTTGTGTATAATGCTGTGCACTGATAGAGCAGCTCCACCATGTCTGACGAGGAATGTTCTTCCCATTACCTCTAGGTTGGGGGGCTTCACCATCAGCCTTCCAGCTAGAAAGTATGCTGGGGCAGGGCCTGTGGGTGAGGGGCCCTGGACAGATTCTGCCCCAAGAGGAAGCAGCTCTCTGATACAAAACCACCTTCCAGAGCCTGAATGCAGTTAGAATAGGCTACCCGTTTGCTATTAGAAAACAAACAAAAACATTTTTTCTAAGCAAAAACATGTACTTATGTAATGTATAAATATATCTATACTTTATATATAAAGATGCTTACCTTTTTTGGGTTTGTTTCTCCTTTGCTTTCATTTATGCACACACACTTTTATATCAGAAGGAAGGAGGAGTACCCTGTGTTCCTGTGGCCTTTGTTGTTACAGCCTGGTCTGATATCTTGTCCTTTGGGGTAGGACCAGCTGCCATTCAAGATACTCAGCCAGATTCCTGGGCTCCAACTCCAACAGGCAAAGTCCTTTTGAGCAGGACAGGACCATCTTAGATCCTACAGTGGGGACTGAGGCCTCCAAATCTTGCAGTCCTGGAGTGAAAAGTAATTGTTCAGCCTCAAAAGTGAACACCATGCAGTGTGGTTTACAGGCTTACCAACCGTCTTTTCTTAGACTCTCTGAAGGTCAGGAGAACCCATCTGAGCACTGGCTTTTGGCCTTTGATGCAGAAAGGAAGGGACCCAGGCAAAGGGTGATGGTCTGTGAGGAGAGAGGGGGACAGCTGGGAGTGTCTGGGCTGTTTGTGAGTCCCCTCTCCCTGGACATGCCCCTGCTGCCCTAGGTGTGCTCCATGGACTGAGGCCAGGAGCAGGCATGATAGCCCCAGGTGCTGTTTGGTAAGTTTGTAATGCAAGCGTAGTCTGGTCCGTGCTTCCTTGCATATGTGTTTGCTGGCTCTCTGTGGACAGAGCCTATTCCACACGGCTGTGGATGTAAAGGTGAACTGCCAACGAAACGGAGAGCAGGAACAGGGAACTTGTGTTCATTGAAACAGCTTGCGGTAGGATAGTGCCTAAGACTTGTGCTTCTGCTTCTAACTACAGTTGAGCAATAGAAGGACCAGGGCTATGGGTATTTCCGACTGTGGAGGAGGGAGTTTAATGACCAGAGTTGGGGCTTCTGTCATCAGCTTCCCTGGAAATAACACCCCTACACACAGTCCTACACCAAAGTAGTAGTGTGCTCGCCTGCCTCTGGGCTTTTCTTGGAAAAGGCATTTCTAGGAATAGCTCTCTGGCTTGGCTTTGTGCCAGATTGTCCATGAGTCAAGTTTCGCTGTGGAGCTCTGAGCGGCCGCCTCGTCGGCATCCTTCAGGCTCCTGGGCTGGAGCTGCGAATGGCCCTGTAACAATGCCTGCACAGAGCTCTGCAGCCCAGGGCCCCAACATGGTGATGGATAGGAACTGTGTCTTACAGGCTCTCCTGGACTTTACTCTTGCTACAGACAGAGCTATGGGGTGTGGGGGTGCAGAGCGGGGTCACCTCTGTGACCTCCTCAGCTCCTTCACCTGCCCACTCGGCTCCCTTGTTGTGGGTGGGTTTGGATGGTGCCAGGCTGAGCACACTCCCCCCTTTTATTTTGAGATGTGGCAAGTCTGACTCTTGAACCCAGGTTCAACCCCACAATATATAAGATTGTGTCTGTGGTTGGGGACGTGCAGATGTCAAAGCCAGATATAAGAAGTGGTTCCCACTCCAGTTTCAGTGAAGAGATTCGGTTATCATCTTTACAAGACCATGATGAGCTTCACAGAACTGAATGTGACCCCAATCCTGTCTCCACTTAGAGGGGCACTGCTAACTTTTATGTCACTGTGTGGTCTTTGCAGTGTGTTCTGAGGTGCTCTGTGGTTTTTCATTTACTCAGGTGGTCAGCATTCATTTCTAGATTTGCTTTTGCTTTTCTGGCTGCTCTGCATGCAGACACGGCTCTTCTTGACCAGGAGACCCACACAGAACAGGCAAGAGCAGGCACTGCAGGAAGGGACAGCATCTTAGCACCCTTGGGGAGCCACATCATGAACAGCTTGTGGGGCCAAGGAGAGTGCCGTCCAGCTGCACCCCTGCAGCCAGCCAGTCAGCACCTCCAGCCTGTGCACTGACCTGTCTGCTGTGTGCAGTGGCCTGCAGGAAGGACAGGTCCCTGGTGTAAACCACCAAGCAGGTTGCAGACCAGCAATCTGGAGCCACTTCTGGGCCAGATGAGTTGACTCAAGGTTTTAAAAATTGTTGAATTAGTTGCTGATATAAGGTAGCATGAATTTGGCCATGAGTAGCAGAATAACGTATCTGACTGACATGGCGTTCTAAGGGAGAGAGATGCTTGGCAGCAGGTAGTGCAGCTCTGAGCGTGGCACTCTCTCCCAGCTCCATGGCAGGAAGCTGGGGGCAGAGCTAGTTTGCTTTCCTCTCTTCAGAAAGGGAAAGCTTTTCCGGAATCCCTACCTGTGGCCTTGCCTTTACTTCAACATGGACAGAGCTGCAGGAAGAGGGGATGTCCTTCCCCAAAAAAAGTGCAGCTGACCAGGTCTTGCTATAGTTCCAGTACCTCCAGATGAGCAGACTTCCCTGCCAACTCTAGATGGCTAGTTCTGCTTAAGGGGTGGGGAGCTCCCAGCTGGGCTGCCCAGCTCCTTGCTGGGACCCAGACTCCTGCTCAACAAGTTGACCCTTGGTGCCCCACCCTGATGTATACTTGGCTTCACCGCCTGGCTGTAATGGGCCTCTGCTCTGAAGTCTCCTTTAGCACTGATAACTTAGATTTCCTGATTAGAACAAGAATCCTTTCTTGTCTACTGTGTACCAAACCACCTTACGAGTTTCCATCGGGGAGCAGTTATCCCTGGGAACTTTAACAAAAGCAGATGTGCTAATTAGAGACATCAGGTGAGAGTCCAGAGTCCTTGATTTGGTCCCCTAGGGATCTGCACTGAGGTGAATGACACTGCAGTTGTTGGCAGAACATGTGTATGCATGTTTGTGTGTGCATGCGTGCACATGGACAATTGCTTCCACTTCCTGGCTGTCCTCATCTCACTGAGCACCTACCGTGAGGCTGCTGAGTTTCTTCTGCTGTCAGGACCTGGGTGAATTTGTTAGGCCATGCCTGAATTTCTCGTTCTTACTACATTCATGTGCCCCGGCATTCTGCAATTGGGAACGACATCTTATTTATCTCTGAAATCTTACAGTTTATCAGAGTCCCTGGCAAATGGTCAGTACAGTACTCAATCAGTGTTTAAAGAGAAGTCAGTTTAGTCCGAGGGCAACTTTTGCTGCTTTATAAGCCATTTGAAGGTAGAAGACATTGGAGAGGCACATGTGCGGTCTGTCACCTAAGGTATCTGCACTTAACCCACAAACCAGTCCAGAATGAGGTCTGAGTGGCACAGGACACACAGGCTGGTTGGGAGCACACCAAAGTGGGGCTTGAGCCCTGCCTGGCTTTGTGCCTCAGGGACATGTCACAAGGCCATGCTGGTAGGCACTCCCTGAATGGTTAGGGGCTGAAGGAGTGATGTGAAAAGAGGGTGGTCTGAAAAGCAAAGAAGTTAGAAGAAGAAAGGATTAAGGCATGCATCATCATTTAGAACTTCTATTATTTTTATTTATTGAGACAGGGTCTCGCTCTGTTGCTTAGGCTGGAGTACAGTGGCATGATCTCAGCTCACTGTAGCCTCGTTCTCCTGGGTTCAAGAGATCCTCCCACCTCAGCCTCCCAAGTAGCCAGGACTACAGGACTACTAATTTTTTTTTTTTGCATTTTTTGCAGAGATAAGGTTTTGACATTTTGCTAGTTGGTCTCGGATTCCTGAGCTCAAGTGATCTGCCCACCTCACCCTCCCCAAATGCTAGAATTATAGCCATGTGCCATTGCACCCAGCCCATTTAGGACTTCAGAATTTGCAAAGCATATTGGCATGTATTAACATCATCCACCCTGTGAGATACCAGCCCCACTTTATAAGTGAGAAGATAAGTGGCTTTTCCTGGGCCACATGGTCCAGTAAGCGGCAGAGAGGGATTCGAGCCAGAATATCATTTCCCCACAGCTCTCCACCGAGCTGCAGACAGGACTGTCAAAGTCCAGGGAGACCAGTGTGGGAGAATGCTTTTAGATTTTCCAGATTGACAGGAGTAAACTAGCTTTTAGGACTTGGAAAGCCCACATGACACGAACACCTTCCTCACCTGCATCATGATGACCTGCACCCTCCACAGCCAGTGTGAGGGTCACTGTGTACTGCTGGGGCATTGAGGGCCTCAGTTTGAACATGGGGGATTGTCCAGAACCTCCCCCAACCCCAGTCAGCGGTAACTGTGTGTTTCAGAGATTTCTTACAGAGAAATTCTAAAAATTCCAGACAACCCATAGCCTTCCTAGACCTCAGCATTGTAAATGATGGATTCAAAGGCTGAGACAGCTCTAGCCACAGACAGTGTGACCAGGTTTTGATGATGTGGGACTAGGAAAGTTTTCAATAAACCTCAGGAAGAAAAAATTCTGGTTTCTTTCTTTGTTTCTTTTTTCTTTTTTTGCCTAGGCTGGTGTGCAGTGGTGTGATCTCAGCTCACTGTAATCTCTGCCTCCCGGGTTCAAGCAGTTCTCCTGTCTTAGCCTTCCTGGTAGCTGGGATTATAGTCGCCCACCACCACACACAGCTAATTTTTATATTTTTTAGGAGAGAAGGGCTTTCACCTTGTTGGCCAGGGTGGTCTTAAACTCCTGACTTCAAGTGATCTACCTGCCTTGATCTCCCAAGTTTCTGGGTTGACAGGCGTGAGCCACCACGCTGAGCCATATTCTGGTTTCTATTACACAGTGGACTATTTGACTGTAGCAAATAATAATGTAGCCTATGTTTCAAGATAGCTACAAAAGAAGCTTTTGAAAGTTATCATTACAAAGTGCTAAATGTTTAAAGTGATGGATAAGGTAATTACCTTGATTTGATCATTGTATTATACAATGTATACATGCATTGAAGTGTCACACTGTAGTGCATAAATATGTACAGTTGTTGGCTAGCTATGTGCAGAAAGCAGAAACTGGACCCCTTCCTGACACCTTACACTAAAATTAACTCCAGATGGATTAAAGACTTAAACATAAGACCAGGCATCATAAAAGCCCTAGAAGAAAATCTAGGCAAAACCATTCAGGACATAGGAGTAGGCAAGGACTTCATGACCAAAACACCAAAAGCATTGGCAACAAAAGCCAAAATAGACAAATGGGACCTATTCAAACTCCACAGCTTCTGCACGGCAAAAGAAACAGTCACTAGAGTGAATCGGCAACCAACAGAATGGGAAAAAATTTTTGCAGTTTACCCATCTGACAAAGGGCTGATATCCAGAATTTACAAAGAACTCAAACAGATTTACAAGAAAAAAGCAAACAAGCTCATTCAAAAATGGGCAAAGGAGATGAACAGACACTTTACAAAAGAAGACATACAAGAGGCCAACAAACATGAAAAAATGCTCATTATCACTGGTCATTAGAGCAATACAAATCAAAACCACATTGAGATACCATCTCATGCCAGTTAGAATGGTGTTCATTAGAAAATCTGGAGACAAGAGATGCTGGAGAGGATGTGGAGAAATAGGAACACTTTTACACTGCTGGTGTGAGTA
>CM052651.1:25597249-25625188 GCA_028533165.1 Leontopithecus rosalia | reverse complement strand
TCCTCAAGGACCTAGAAATAGAAATTCCATTTGACCCAGCAATCCCATTACTAGGTATATATCCAAAGGACTATAAATCGTTCTACTATAAGGACACATGCACACGAATGTTCATTGCAGCACTGTTTACAATAGCAAAGACCTGGAATCAACCCAAATGCCCATCCATGATAGACTGGACTGGGAAAATGTGGCACATGTACACCATGGAATATTATGCAGCAATCAAAAATGATGAGCTCGTGTCCTTTGTAGGGACATGGATGAATCTGGAGAATATCATTCTCAGCAAATTGACACAAGAACAGAAAAAGAAACACCATATATACTCACTCATAGGCGGGTGATGAACAATGAGAACACATGGACACAGGGAAGGGAGTACTACACACTGAGTCTATTGGGGGACATAGGGGAGGGACAGAGGGGGTGGGGGAGCGGGGAGGGATGGCATGGGGAGAAATGCCAAATATGGGTGAAGGGGTGGAAGGCAGCAAAACACACTGCCACGTGTGTACCTATGCAACTATCTTGCATGTTCTGCACATGTACCCCAAAACCTAAAATGCAATAAAAAAAATAAAATAAAATAAATATGTACAGTTGTGTGTCAATTATACATCAAAATCAATTAACATTTTAAGAAACAAGCCTCAGGTAGAATTTTATTTTCATTATATATTGAGTAAAATAGAGAGATGTCATTTTTCTCTGTTTCTTCCCCCAGGACAAGACATTTCAAAGAAAGTATTAAATTCATTCACGAGTGCCGACTCCGTGGTGAGAGCTGCCTTGTACACTGGTATGTGTGTCTGTTGCTTAACAGCTCTCCAGCATGCTCTTTGGCTTGGCCTCATATCAAGTGTTTTTCTGTGTGTGATTAATGGTTTCACCTCCTAATAGTTTTCTGTAAACTCCAAATCTCAAATGCATGCACCATGTATCCACCGCCATGTATTAGTCTCCCTTTCCTTCTATGGAGGAGAACCTAACGGGTTTTGCTTTTTTTTTCCATTTCCATTGCTGAGATTTCTGTACGGACCATGAAGTTTACTAGACAACAAAAACTTCCCTTTGCTGGCTTGTCTCCAGCATTTCATCAGAACAGCCTGTTACAGATGACACGGATTCTGTAGGCTCAACCCTGAAACCTCAGTGACTTTTTGAAGACATGGTTTTTTTTTCTTCAGCAGACTTGATTGCAAATGTGGATTTTTAGTATTGCATTACTGTCAACACCAAAATGACCCAGTTTAGTGATAGCTGTCTGCTTGCATTCTGCTATAATTTGCGTAGACACACACACACACACACACACTCACACACTCACACACATACACACACAGAAAAGAAAACTACTATAACACACTTAACCCAAGGATGATACATCTGAAGCTCTTGGCGGTGTGCCTAGCAGATAGAGAGTTCTCAGTGAAAGTGGGCTGGCATTTTTATTACCGCTCATAATCATACTAATAACATGGCTCATTTGCTCAGGGAACCAGTGGCCAACATTCTGGAGCCAGGGCTCTGTTGTCTAAGTGCTGGCCGGACCCAGGTCCCCTCTCTGTCTTGAATAAAGTGTGATATTAATTAACTGAAAGCCTAACAATCTTTTGACATTCCCCAAAACAGTTATTCTTGCACTGTGAGCTCTTTAGGACGGTGAAGTGATAATTCCTGGGGAATATTGCTGCTAAGGTTGGTGGCAGCGCTGCCAGGACAGAGAGGACCCAATGCATGACATTTAGAGAAGCCACCTATAAAAGACCATAATGTGTTCTGAGGGCCAGTAACCCATGACAGGGGAGGACGCTGGGTAGTTGTTTTTAGAATGGTGTCTGCAGTTTCATACAGTTCTTGGAATCATGATTTTTTCATCTCATTTTTTTAAACAGTAGAAAGTATAATAAATACAAAAGGTAGGATTTTAGTGTTCATTTCTATTTGGCTTTCACATACCTTGGGGGTTCAGTTGGAGCCAGTTAAAGGGACATTCTGGAACTCCCACTCCTGGGCTTCTCCAGGCTCCTAGTGAATGTGAATCTCTAGGGTTGCAGCCCAAAAGGGTCTTTCTTTTAAAATCTCTCCGAGTTTTCTAATATAAAACCATAGTGAAGAGCTACTACTTGAGAGTGGGGTTTTAAAATAATGATTTATATTTGAATATGTGTAGGTCCGATATTCTAGGAATTAATATTTCATACAGTTATATACATCTAAAGATAGACTTTTCTTAAAGCAAGACGTTTGCTAAACTTCCCCATCTTAACCTGTTACTAGAACACTCAAGTCTGACGAAGCACAATCTTTCTGTGACCGCCTTCATTTGCATGTACATGTAAAATGAACCCTCTCACTCAGCCTGCTCCAGGTAGCTCACCCTAACCGTTACTGCCTGCAGGGTGCCTTGCTCCCACCTGCAGATATATGTCAAAAAGAGCATAAAAGTCAGATTGGGTAAGGGCTTCTGCATGTCATGGGCTTTAAAAATTATAGATCTAGCCCTCATAATAGCTAAGAAAACTAGACTTTTAAGGAACAAGAAGCATTCTAAACCAATGTAGGTTATAAATGGGTTTGTTGCATAGGCCCCAGAAGCCTCAAGTTCCTGTGGAGTACGTCAGTCATGTTATTTGTCCGGGAAAATGGGAAAGTCCTGAGGAGGGGCTTAGGACCAAGGGAGCATCTGGAGCTACAGCCCATAGAAAACCAATAAATGAAGCTCAACAGCGGAAGAAAGCCTGCGATTCTAGTGCCGGGAGGTAGAGGAAGCTGGTATGCTGAGTGCCGAGTGGGTTCCTGGTAGTGTGCTTACTGTCCACATGTAATCCAAGGCAGGAAGACTTTGTAAACAAGGTCCTTAGACTCCCCCACTCCACATGGATTGGGTGGTGGACCTGGGGATCTGAAACTGCTCTCACCCGTGTGCTTCTCTTGTGCCCCACAGCCTGGCCGGGGTCTCCAGGAGCGTGACGCTGGTGATTGCGTACATCATGACTGTCACTGACTTTGGCTGGGAGGATGCCCTGCACACCGTGCGTGCTGGGAGATCCTGTGCCAACCCCAATGTGGGCTTCCAGAGACAGCTCCAGGAGTTTGAGAAGCATGAGGTCCATCAGGTAAGCAATGCTTAGGGGACATCAGAGATGTAGGCTGGTGCCCCTGGATGGTGGCCACAGTCTTTCCGTACTTAGCCAGCATCATGGTGTTTGGAGTTGAAAGGCCCACAGAGGACATCGGCTCCCAGGGTGCCTAGCTGCACCCCCCCAGAAGTTGTCACGGATCCCTCATGCATCTGTGGAAGCCACAGGCGCCTACCCTTTGTTGTTTCCTTGTGCCTGGTACCCTCTACTAGCTTGTTTCTCTCCCTCTGGGTGAAGTACTATTTCCTTGGTCTGGCCTGTTTTCATATCCTAGGCCAGCACCTTGAAGGAACAGTTAGGTCTCTTGCTTGACTGTGGCTGGGCAGCCACAGAGCTCTGGTTTCCCACTGCTATTTGTTTCCTTGGTTATGTGCAGTACCGTCTCTGCGGTGAAGTCACAGGTGCAAGTCTGCGTGGATGCAGGTGTGCACATGTGTGTGACATTTCGGGTTTGTTTCCATCCTCTCCAGTATCGGCAGTGGCTGAAGGAAGAATATGGAGAGAGCCCTTTGCGGGATGCAGAAGAAGCCAAAAACATTCTGGGTAAATATAAGGAGCAAGGGCGCATGGAGCCCCATCACGGCGCCAGGCGGTGGAGCAGTTTTCCGGCACTGGCTCCGCTGGCCTATGATAATTATACGACGGAGACCTAACACAAGGGACCTGCTGCCTTCCTTCCCACCGCTTGTCTTCAGTGCGCCCGGCTGGGTGGTGGTGCGGTGGTGCTGGCCGCCGAAGACAGGAAAGGGAGATAGCCAGGGCGAGGTGGGGCGCTCAGGGCTCCTTCCCAAGCAACACTGCCCAGCCCTGCTCCAGGCCCCTTCACTCCGCCCACCCCTGCCCCGGCTGCACCTGAGCTTGCTGCCCTTGGGAATGTTGCCCAGCAGCTGTGCACTGCTCTGTGCACGTGAGTGTGAGCACACGTGTGTGTGCATGGGTGAGTGTAAGTGGATGCATGTGTAAGTGTATGGATGCATGTGTGTAAGTGTATGGATGCATGTGTGTGCCTGTGTGAGGGTATGTGCACTTAAGTGTGTACATGTATGTGCGTGTGTGCACATGAATGTGTGTGTGTGAACTCTTTCATATTGCTGGAAGTCACAGAATTCATATTGCTGCCCAGGTTGGTGTGGCCACCTTTCCCTTTGTCCAAGACTCCACATGGAAGGCATTGGAGCTTGACCTCTGAAAAGCTACCTAGCAGTCTGTGCCTGTGAGCAAACAATGAGAACTCAGGGGACGAGTGGCTAAAAGCATGGCCTCTCCCAGAACCCACCCAGGGTGGTGTGACAGAGGCAGCAGGGGTCAGAGTCCTCTAGAGGGAGGGTGGCTCTGGGGCCCTCAAAAGTGTGACGGAGTGCCCTGAGCTGCTCCAGTGGGCCAGGCCTTTATAGGGACTCAGCTTTAAGGGAAGTATTAGATTGCCTCAATCTCAATGTGAATGCACCAGGCCTAGGGTTCCCTAGCACCTTGAGTCAAGGCTGCTTTTGAGCCCATAGAGCCCTGAGTTCTACCTGCTGTTTGTTCTCTGGGACTGACTGCGCTTGAGCTCTGTGGTCTTCAGGCTTACGTTAGCCTAAGTTGGGTGCACCAGGGCGCCCCTCCTCTCTGCTCTTGACCAGTGTCACTGACTCCCAGCCTCTTGCTATGCTCACTTTGCGGGGGGCCCCTTCTCAAGGATTGCATGCACCTGCGGGAATTGGGAAGAAAGAGCATTTACTAGGCCCTGTAGCAATTTGCATTTTAAAATGCCTGAGCATTTATTAAGCTTCTTGATATTCACTCGGGTTTGATAATTGATCTGAGCTACCTCATTGAATGTTTTTTGGAAAGGTGTTTTTTTTGGTATGCAAGTCAACTTTGCCTCACAGTCGAAAGTGTTTGGTCGGTCGTCATTGCTTTTGAAACCAAAGGGAAGGCACCAGTATCATTGAGCTATTTAAAGTTTCCACTTTGGGCCCCAGTAATGCTTTCTGGTGGGTAAAATTCCACATTCAGGTCATGAGAGTATCTGCAGTTTGCACTCGGGGCTGCAGGCATCCTGGGATGCTCTACACAGCTCAGTGCTCTAGCCCTTTATACCGACTCAAATTTCTTAAGCATGCAGAGCCACTCGAATGAAAAACATACTCAACGTCTCCCTAAAAAGATGTTACAACCCATTTTCTCTGAATTCCACCACAAAAGAGCCCCTGAATAAGAAGAGCCGTTTTCCTCTGCATATATATAGAGGGTGTGACAGAGGAGAGCTTTTTGGGGATCAGGGAAAACAAAGTTGTTGAATTCCACGCATGTGCATGGTGCCGGATATACACCCAGAAAGGGGATGTGGCTGTAGAATCATCCATCCATCTACAGCTAAAACCATTTGCTGATAAAGTACACATATTCCTGTAAACCAAAAATAAATATGTTAACGGAAAAATTATTTAGGATATTAGCTTGAATGTTTAAATATGTGCACCTTTACAAACCTCTAAATGTATTATTGTAGTTCTTGAAGTGTTGTTTTAATATTTGTTGCCAGTGATGTTCTTTCTTCACAGCCGCTCCAGGAATTCTGAAGTACTGGGCGTTTCTCAGAAGACTGTAATGTACCTGAAGTTTCTGAAATATTGCACACCCACAGAGTTTAGGCTGGTGCCGTCAAAAAGAAAAGCCACATAGAGTTTATTTTTAAGTATCCAGTAGTGATTTGTAAACTTGTTTTTCACTTTAAGCTGAATATATACATAGTCATTTATGTTGAGAACAAAGAATATTCTTTAGCAAGAGAAAATATTGTCCCCTTACCTGCACTGCTGTGGCGGTTTCTGTACCTCACTTTGATGCCTGCAAGGATCCCAGGAGCCTTGCCGCACTGCCTTGTGATGGCTTGGCACTCGTGATTGCTTCCCATGAACGCCACCCAAAGACAAGGCCGGTGTGGCCTTGGTGTGGGTTTTATCTATGGTTTGTGTTTGTGTTCTCTGTGGTGGAATTGACCGAAAGCTCTATGTTTTCATTAATAAAGGGCAACTTAGCCAAGTTTAATGTCATCGCAATGCATTCTTCCCTAGCCAAGGGGCAGTCACCATGCGCCGTACTGCCTGTGAGGGATTCCATGGCAAGATTGAAGCCTACTCCTTGTTTTATTTTAGAGGCCATTGTTTTCCTCCAGAAGGCACTGTAGCTGATGCTGGAAAAGGTGAATTCCTGTCTCCAAGAAAGAAAAATAGGCCATCAATGTGAGTTGAAAGAAATTTGGACGTGAGAGTTATGTTTTGCCTGCACAGAGTGGGAGCTGCATATCTGGCACCTCGGATGATTGTGTTTACACAGGAGCGTGCACCCAGCCACACCGTGCGCACCTGCTGCACGGAGTTCAGTACAGTTACTCTGATTCCATATTGCAGCTTTTAACCTGAAGGAACATCACCTGACTTGAAGAGAAGTTTAAGTCAATTTGTAAAATTTTCCTTCTCTGATCCAGTGGGGAAAAAAGGAAATTTAACTCTTTACTAGGATAATTTTGGCTTGAACTAAAGGCAGATGAACTCCTGAGCAGATTGACTGTAGGTGGCAGACTTGATGTAGGTTCTAATGCCTTGAAGCTCCCGTCAGAGGGGCTGGGTGCCACAGGAGAGGCAAGGATTGGTGAGGCACCTTGCCAAGTTCCCACATATCTGACTCCTGAGCTTGTAGCCTCTGCAGCAGTCCCGATGAGTGTGAGGGGACACTCTGATTGGTTTCAGACAAAAGAAACACCTCAGGTGTGATGATGCTTATCCTCACTCACCATGCACACCTGGTATGGCAGAGGTAGCTCCGTCCCTGGTGCCTCTGAGTGTTTTCTGGGCCAGACCAATGAGCCCTGGATGCGTCTCCTGTGGGGCCCACTCAGGAGGCAGCAGTCAGACCCCAGCACAGTCCCAGAAAGACTTTGTGTATCCTGGGGTGTGAGGCAGTGGCCACAGCAGGAAAACAGATTTTCAGACAACAGCACCAGTCTGCAGGGTCACCCAACCTGTCAGCCATGTCACTTCCCACTACCATGTCTTACTGCAGGATTATATCTGACACCAATACCCATTATCTCTTAATTGTGTACTGCTGTGCAGGTCACAAACTGTTGCCCCTAAGCTTTACAGACACCCACAGAGAAGGTATTTCACTCACTTGAATCTCAAGAGGGGCCATGAAATGCACCTCAGAGTGTACCTGAAGATGTCCACATTGCCGGGTCTGGAACCTGCTGGATATTTTGGTCCCAAATCAGTGGGTGGGGAGGAAGGAGCAAGGGGACAAGGGGCTGCCAACTGTGGCTGGAGCAGGCAGCTGGGAGGAGCTTGGGAGGGTCACAGGCTTCAGCCCAGGCCTCTGGAGGACTCTGCTGAGGCAGCCCAGGCCCCAGGCAACAATGTTGGCATAACTGTTGAAATCAGGAACCTCTCCTTGCCTGCCCGCTCCTGTCTCTGTGGGTTTGTTTTGGGCCATCCATAGGGGGCAGTCAATTCCTGACCTCTGTCTGGAAGTTCGGGGCCATGCTGAGATGATATTGACCATCTTAGACATTGCAAGCCAGAGATCCCGGTCTGTTCACAACCAGACCAGGCCTTGTGGGTCACCCTGGAGATGGGTATCGGCCACCTCTGAGCCACCATGAAGACCTAGGCTTGTACAGTGAGGTGGGCTGAAGTACACGGCACTTTCCCTTAGGCTGCTTTTTCTTTGATTTCTCTGAACACAGATCTTTTCTAGCGTGAAACTAAGAATCACAACCTACAAGCACAGGAGACTCAACTGGGCCAGCTGCCTCTTCATTCGTTCATTTATTCATTCGCTCACTCACTTGACAGTTTGTATTCATCATAGCAGGTGCTATGGGATCCAGCCAGGCCTCAGGCACACTCCTGATTCTCAGGAAGACTGTGGCCTGGTGTGGTTGGCAGTTAGGAAGGTTGTCACAGCAGAGGTCCCCAGCCTCTGGGCCACTGAGCAGTAGTCCATGACTTGTTAGGAACTGAGCCACACAGCAGGAGGTGAGCAGCTGGTGAGTGAGCATTACCTCCTGAGCACAATCCCCATTGTGAACGGCGCATGTGAGAGATCTAGGTTGCACACTCCTCATGAGAATCTAATTAATGCCCAGTGATCTGAGGTCAAACAGTTTCATCTGAAAACCATCCCTGCCCCACCCTGGTCCATGGAAAAGTTGTCTTCCATAAAACTGGTCCCTGGTACCAAAAAGGTTGGGGACTGTTGACTTACAGGACAGCATGGTAAGGACTATTACAGCTGCCCCTGGTGCCATGTGTGAGGGAAAGGGGTGAAAAGACACATTCCAGTTTGAGGAGGGGAGAACATTTAAGCGAAGTGTCTTAGAAAACCCAGTACCTAATTTGAGACCTGCCGTGTAAGCCATGGAATGAGGAGGGCACGGTGGGAAGGAAGGAGAGTTCAGGGGGAGGCCCCGCACGTGGTGAGTCAGCAAGCATAGAAAGATCATGGGGTTGGGAACAAGAGTCACTCTGCAGCACTAGAGCAACTTCCCTGGGGCTGGGCACCACTGGGATTGTGCAGGCAAGGTTGCGCACACAGCCAAAGCCTGACCAGTCAGGTTTACTTCCTCGACCAGCCCCTGGACCTACGCAGGCTCAGAGATGGGCGGCACTTTGCCACTTTCCCAGAGGTCTGATTCCTGAGCTTGTAGCCTTGTACATGGTGCAGCTGCAATTCTGCAGACGCTGGGGGAGTGAGGAGCTTGCTAAAGGGTGCTGAGCCAGCAGAATGCATGATGGGTGTGCAGGCACAAGGCTCACTTGGGTGCCTAAGTGGGGGGTAGGGCTGCATGTTGGGACCAGTCAGGAGGCTGCTGCTAGGACTATCCCCATGAGAAAAAAGAGCAGCCTGCCCTAGGTTGTGGTGGTAGAGATGAAGAGGGGCCCAGCAGGCAGGTGATGGAGGGTGGGGAAGGACACACAACTGTTCTTGGTTGCTAATTGCATATTGGGAGTGAGGGCCCAGTCCTCTGCCCACTCCCTGGGATTTTGCTAACAGTGCGGTGGCTCTTTTGTCCCAGCAGCTTCCTGTACTGGATGGTGTGTGTGCCTCTGCAGTGTTAAGGTTTAAGGAAGAGGCTACAGAAGGGTCTGGCTGGGTCCCAGATTGGGAGCCTTCAACGGGCCAAACTTGGATGTAACCCGGCTCTGCAGTTAGGTACTCACATTTGTCTGTCACCCAGGACACACTCCTGGGGCCAGACTCATGAAAGTGAAGGTTGAATTCAAATTTCTGATTTCCTACTTTACTGTGAAGGATAAAATATTGACTCTCCAAAGACTAATGTTATCTCCTGGTCAGGCTAGCTCTGTTTCTGTCATAAGCAAGATTTGGGGGGAGACGTCCTGGGGCATTGTGCAGTGAGCCTGAGTGGTGGTCAGGACCTGGAGCTGGGGCCTGGGCCAGGTTGCTGCTGGTGGGGCAGACGAGGCACGTGCAATCTGAGAGCAGGGCTGCTGCTCCTGAGAGGCTGCCTTCCTGGGCCCCAGGCAGACCCCTGCTGCGCACCAGCTCTCTGCCCAAGGTGATTTTTTTTTTTTTTTGAGACAGTGTCTCACTCTGCCCAGGCCGGAGTGCACTGGCACAATCTTGACTCACTGCAACCTCTGCCTCATGGGTTCAAGTGATTCTGCCTCCTCAGCTTCCCAAGTAACTGGACTACAGGTGTGCACCACCACACCTGGCTGATTTTTGTATTTTTAGTAGAGGCAGGGTTTCACCATGTTGACCAGGCTGGTCTCAAAACACCGGATGGCAAATTATCCACCTGCCTCAGCCTCTCAAAATGCTGGGATTACAGGCGTGAGCCACCAGTCCTGGTCTGCCCAAGGTGATTCTTGACTTAAATTGTGTTTCTCCTTAAATTTGAGTGTTTCCAGATCTCAACACCATTTGTGCTTTTCCCTGGGTTCCTGCAAATAGCTTTTTTTGTTTATTGGGTGCCAGCTCTTTCTAGCTTCATTTTCAGCAGGGAATTTTGTTTCCAACTTCTGGAGCTGCCTAATGTTACTTGGATACAAGATAGCTGTAAATTCTGCTAATTAGGGTGTGCTTGTGTGGGCAATGTGTGTTGTATTGTTTTAATTTTATTTCAGAAAATACAGCCTCCAGGAGAGTCACACATGCAACATCTGGGAGTGTGCTGAGCTCAGGTACCTGGCCATTCAGGTAGCTCAGACAGCAGATTTCTGAAAGCACTCAGGGAAAGGCCCAAGCCCTCATTGTATAGCCAGAGCTGGTCACAAAGTTGCTGTTCTGCATGCCAGCCTCTAGTCACGAAAATAAGGAACACACTAAGAATCACACCCCTGTGATCCCACATCAGATGTCTCCTCCCATCCTGAGTTATTAATAATTTTATTAAGAATGTTCTTTCAACATGCTTGTATTTATATATGTACTTAACAAGAAATCACCAAGACTGCAGCGGGCAGTTCCTCTTCCCTTTCCTTTTCATTGCCCAGAGAAAGGGAGAAAAAAAAAAAAACCTGCTTTTGACTTGTCACTTGGAGGCTTAATTCCCTTCTTATAGACAGCGGGGTCTTCCGCCTCAGGCGAAGCTTGCTTTGAGACCTGCAGTATCACTATTAGTGTTCTCTTGCAACTTGGTCTTAACAGCTTAAATTACCATTTGACTGAAGGGTGTGAGTGCTGGGTCTGCATGTGTCTCTTTCCATCTGGGGAAAGATTTGCCAGTGCGTGTTTGAACATCTGCAAGTTCGGGTTTATTTTGGCTCCAGATCTGCATGCAAACTGTTGATCATAGAGTTAGATGTTCACAGCGAACCTTCCTGAAGCTTCTAGTTTAGTTTTTAGAGCTTGGTGTCAGAAGACAGCTATTTCAGCAAGTGCCTGAAAGTATGGGCAGTTCAGTATTCTAATTGTGTGTGGTGGCGGCCGTTGCTTTTTAGAGGTAGGTTTAGCAGAAAAAGACATTTTGGATGGGGTCATTTCTTTGCATGTCTTGTGTACACAGGCCTGATTTAAAAGCTATATGGACAAGGTGGGGTGGCTCACGCCTGTAATCCCAGCACTTTGGGAGGCTGAGGTGGGTGGGTCACACGGTCAGAAGTTCAGGACTAGCTTGGCCAACATGGCAAAACCCCATCTCTACTAAATACACAAAAATTAGCTGGGCATGGTGGTGGGCGTCTGTAATCCCAGCTACTTGGGAGGCTGAGGCAGGAGAATCGCTTGAACCAGGAGTCGGAGGTTGCAGTGAGCTGAGATTGTGCCATTGCACCGTAGCCTGCGCAACAAGAGCAAAAATCCATCTGAAAAAAAAAAAGCTAGATGATGGGGATGAGGTTGGGGATGCTTTTTGGGTTAATAATTCCTTCAAGGAATAATGTTATGGAGGACAGGGTTTGAAGAAGTGCTGATCCCTAATCCCAGCAAGAGCCACCTTCCCAGCTTGGCCTAAGGAGCCACATCAGTGCACAGCAGCCCTGCTGCTTGGGCATGCAGCCCCCAGGCCGCACAGTGGTGATGGAAAGGTTCGCCCCTCTCTCCCCTCAGAGCCACATTGTCCACTATTCTGCCCTGGGCCCCGAGCACCCACCCCCAGAAGCGGCCCCATCAGCACAGACAGGAAGTGCACTTTGCTGGTGAGCAGGTTTGCTGCTTGTCGGCTGGCGCTGGGTTTCCCCAGACACTGATGGGCAGTCTTGTTGGAAAATAAGAATCAGAAGACTACGACATGGACACCCAAGAAATGTCACCTTCTGCTTTAGGAAGGGTGTGCCCTTCATGGTGACAGGTCTAACCCCACAAAGCTTCCTCAGAGCCAGCGTCCTGGGAGAGGCCTGTCATGTGCCAGGGTCAGCTGCTGGGATTCTCCTAGGTTCCGTGTGAAACTAGGCCGATGTGATGACACAGGGAAAGGTAGGAAGGTGTGAGAAGAGAGGAACTGAATCTTGGCTGTTTCGGTGGCTATTTGCAGGTTCAGGTGTGGTTGAGAGGGGTGCAGCAGGGTGGGCTGCCATTGTTTCATGCCTGGAAAGTCAATTCCACAGCAAGAGACCCGCTCCGTGCATAGGCAGGCCCCCCCATCACCAGGACCCTCCAGCTCCTGGGAGCTCCAGGTGCACAGGTTGGGGTAGAGGTGGCATCAGCAGATGAGAGCCCTGAAGTGGCTGGGACCAGGCGGGTCTGGCTGAGGTTCAGCTGAATCCTGATTCTCTGGAATACCTTGGGGAAGTCCCCGAGGAGGCAACCCACTCATGTGGGGAACTTCTCCCCTCCACTGCCATGAAAAAACTCCCTAGAAGGGATGAGGGGTACAGACAGCACCCTGTCTGGTGGCATTTGATGTGGCCAGAGCCACCCCTGGGTGGCATTTGATGTGTCTAGAAGGCCCCTTCTATCCCTAAAGACCTCCCATTAGATGTCAGGGTGGTCGACCTGACCTTGACCAACAGCCATCGGGTACCAAGGCATGGCGAGAATTGGCAGAGGACTTTTTCTTTTGAAATCACATCCTCGGCTGGGCATGGTGGCTCACGCCTCTAATCCCAACACTTTGGGAGGCCAAGGTGAAGTTCGAGACCAGTCTGAACAACATGGTGAAACCCCATCTCTACTAAAAATACAAAAGTTAGCTGGCATGGTGGCGCATGCCTGCAATCCCAGCTATTTGGGACGCTGAGGCAGGAGAATCACTTTAACTCAATAGGTGGAGGTTGTGGTGAGCCAAGATTGCGCCACTGCACTCCAGCCTGGGCAACAGAGCAAGACTCCATCTCAAAAAAAAAAAAAAAAGAAGAAAATCATATCCTCATGACCGTCTTGTTAGATAGGTTTTACTGTGATCCTTGCCTTCAGATGAAGATACTGAACTCTAGTCTCACAGCCAGAAGGCAGCCAGGTCAGGACTGGAATGCAAGCAGTCTGACCCCAGTCACAGGCGAGCTGCACCTACAGTCACCCCAGTGCCTTTGAAATGCCAGTACGGCGAGGAGGGCAAAACCACACAATGCTAGCAATCACATGCCACCGTGTTGAAGTTCTTTTCTGAGGATCAGTCTGCATTCAATTTGAGGCTTTGTGGAGTGTGGGGAGATAAAGCTGGAAAACCTTGCTTCTTGCAACCAAAGGGCGCTCATTGTGTGTGCAGCAGGATGACCATGCATGCCTCTGCCCTGACCTTTCTGCTTTAGCCTGGCTGAGCACTGGGTGTCTGGGGCCCCAGGCTGCCCTCCACAGGAATATAGAATTGGCTGTGTGTGCAGCGGTGGGTGCTTTCTGTTCTTGATGCTCCATCTCTTTGCAAGATGAGGAGCTCTGCATGTCCCACAGGGTATCTTCAGAAGTACGGAGATTTGCTGTGCTTATCCAAGAAAGCACCCAGTGTGTCCAGAGTGGCCAAGGCAGGACCTTCCCTATAGCCTGGCACCAGGTCCTGGCAGGAAGCAGCCCCGCCCTAAGAACTCGGACGGAGAGAGGCTCATCCAGACCAGGCCAGAGAAGCAGCAGTGGGTGTCAGAGCAACCAGACTGGCAGGAGCTCCCTCCAACCCCAGAGGCTGAGGGGCAGGGCTGGGCAGTGGCAGCACCTGAGCCCATGACTATGAGGCCCTGGGCAAGGGAGCCTGTAAGAAGTGCAGGGAGGAAGAGCCGGGCCCTCAGCCATGGGTGGGGCTGTGCCTCGGTGACTGGATGGAGGAAGTGCCACCAGCTTCCAAGAAGCATCTGAGTGTCAACAAGCGGATGCTAAAAGTGGGTCTGAGTGGGGAGCCTTCACTCTGCTACACCATGTGCTCCAGAAATGTGCTGTTTGGAGCTTTGCCTGTGACTCCCTGCTTGCATCTTTAGAAAGTGTTCTCGAAGCGATCCTGCCCATGTGCCCCACTGATCTGTGCTTTTCCCAGTGGCCTGTCTGGAGAGCTGACCCCTCCCAGGGAAGGTTTTCTGGGTTGAGAGCATGGGAACAACTGCTATGAACTGTGTCCTTGTGAGAGACCCCTACCTAGGGGGTGGTCTCATCTGCAGCCCCATTGGCCCCTGTGCCTATGGTGAGAGCAAGGCTGGCACCGCACGGACTGCCATGAGGGAAAGGAATATTTAATCCGGGCAACCTCTGTTCGGAGACTGAGCAGAGGAGGTGGGGAGAGAAAGAAGGCAGCCACTCTGGAACATTCTGTAAGCAGAAGCGGAGCCTCAAAGCCTGGAGTGTAGGCAGGGAGGCCCACAAGACCTGCTCCGTGGAGATGGGCCGGGCAGGGAGGCCCACAGGGGCTGCTCGGTGGGGGGTGCCCTGGGGGGGGAGGGGAGTCTGGGAGGAGGGGCAAGGGCACCAGGGCATGGATGGCCTGCAGGTAAAGACCCAGAACTGGCATGGCCTTGGCATCACACTTGGAAACGCTGAAGTCCTATCCCAGGGAGGCCAGAGACTGGAAGGCAGGAAGGGCTGGTTTCGGCGTGCCTGCCCAGGAAGCTTCTATGTTGTAAGCTATGGGCAGCTGTGGAAGGCCCTGGGGCTCGACTTGGGCCTAGGGAGGCTGGGCTGGGGCTGGGAGGGAAGAGCAGTCAGGAGTGGGCAGGAGCCACCACCTGGAATGGATGTCTCAGGCATGGTTCCATAGAAGAATCGAACAAATGAGGCGACAGTGTGGGGGCTATTACCACATCCCCTTGTTGTGAGTGGCTGTGCTGGCTTGGGTTCTCCAGAAGCAGAAGCAGCATTAGGGGTGCAGACGGCATACTGGGGGTTCACATCTGTGACAGGAGGAGGAGGAGGCCGCTGGGTCCTCCACCTACAACTCAGTCTCACCTCCTCTCCATTGGCCCCATGGGCGCTGCCGGCACGGACTGCCCTTCCGAGAAGCCAGGATCGGGGAGGTTGCAGAGATACCCCCTGTGCCCCCACCTCGCCTGGGTGTGACCAGAGTAGCACATACGGCCAGAAGAGGCTGGAGCTCGAGCACCCACCATGCTCTCAGGGACCAGGAGCCTGGACACCATCCAGGGGCACCTGGTGCTACAGGGAGACCGACCTTGCAGAGTTCTGTCTCCACAATGTGTGTCCCTGGCAGGGCTTCCTGACATGCTTCACCAGGCACCATGCACATAGCAACACACAACTGTGGGCCCTCAGTGACTTGAAGGCCTCTCCCTCCTCTCCCCTTCTTCTTTTTCCTCTTTCTCTTCCTCCTCCTCCACTCCCTCCTACCACTTCTTCTCCTCCCCTCAGTGCAGTGGAGAAATATGAAATCCATACCAGGAGTTAGGAGACTCCCTCTGTCACCTCTCGTAATTCCAGCCTCAGCAGCCCCAAGCCAGCAGCAGGGCCCCTCTGCCCCGTTACAGGAGGTCTGGGGACCAGCTCTAGAGCATTGATAAAAACAATCTGTCATACACTACTGAAAGTTGCTCTACCACCAACAGCTGGCAATCCTGAAACATTTCAGTGATGAAATGCTCCTCTCCCCCCCAAATTTTTTTTTGTTTGTTGCTAAGTTGTAAGATAAAACAATTGCTATGTTGTAATACTATATATGCACACTTCAAATTAACATGAGCAACATACTCTATATGAAAGTAAAAGTGGAGAACTCCCAGTTAACAAGCAAGACTGACACACAAGGACGCAGGCTCAGTGATGGTCTTGTTTTTTTCTTTTTTTTTTTTTGATATATCACATTTTGTTTATTCAAGTGTTGGTTTATTTATTCAAGTGTTTGTTTATTCAAGTGTTGGTGGGCATTTGGGTTGTTTCTGCTTTTTAGCTATGATGAATAATGCTGCCATAAACATTCATGTTTTTCTCTTGGATGTATTCTTTTTTTAAAATTTTATTTTACTTGAGGTGCATATTATCTCTGGCATTTCTCCCCATGTTATCCCTCCCCACCCATACTGTCTCTCCCCTACCCCCGCAACCGCCCCCAGTGTGTGATGCTCCTCTCCCTGAGTCCACGTGTTCTCATTGTTCAACACCCATCTATGAGTGAGAACATACAGTGTTTGGCTTTCTGTTCTTGTGTCAGTTTGCTGAGAATGATGGTTTCCAGGTTCATCCATGTCTCTACAAAGGACACGAACTCGTCGTTTTTTATAGCTGTGTAGTATTCCATGGTGTCTATGTACCACATTTTCTTTGTCCAGTCTATCATAGATGGCATTTGGGTTGGTTCGAGGTCTTTGCTGTTGTACACAGTGCTGCAGTGAACATACGTGTGCATGTGCATGTATGTGCATTCTACAATAGAATGATTTATAGTTCTTTGGGTATATACCCAGTAATGGGATTGCTGGGACAAACGGAATTTCTATTTCTAGATCCTTGAGGAATCGCCACACTGTCTTCCACAATGGTTGAACTAATTTACACTCCCACCAGCAGTGTAAAAGTGTTCCTGTTTCTCCACATCCTCTCCAGCATCTTTTGTCTCCAGATTTTTTAATGATCGCCATTCTAACTGGCGTGAGATGGTATCTCAATGTGGTTTTGATTTGCATCTCTCTAATGACCAGTGATGATGAGCATTTTTTCATATGTTTGTTGGCCTCATGTGTGTCTTCTTTTGAAGATTCAGAATGGTTTGCAGTGTGAGCTCCCAGGCATCGGTCTCCCATACTGTGGGAGTCCATTACTGCCCTTCAAGCTTGAAATAGCCCCCAAGAGCCAGGCAGAGACTGCCACGGCGGCTTGTTGTGTGACCACTTGGGGTATTGACCTGTCTTCACAATTTTTTTACTGCAGAAATATTTGAAAGCCACTCAAATGGATCCAAATAAAAATATGGACACACTACTGTGGAATTTGTTGTGAATGGGACTTTTGTGGATCTCTCACAATCTCATCCTTTGGTTTAACGCTTTTCCTAATTATTTGTATACCTTGCTTAATGTGACAGAAACTTTTCAAAATGAAAATAAAGCAAAATGTTCCTTGATGGATGAATGAAGACAGATCCAGATTGCCAAACCTGACATAAAGAGAAGCTCCGTCTTGATTTAACCACTGACACATTTCCCGAACTTAAAGCTCAAAAACAAATTGTAATTATTCATTAATGGGACAGATGAACTTTTTTCCCATTTTTTAGAATAGCATTATTGTAATTAACAAGTCTTAGTACGTGACTAAGTGCATTTCAGAGTCAAATTTAGAATAATTCTACATCGATACAATTTATTAAGACTACCTCTACTGCAAAAAAAACCATAGTACACCTTTATTTAGCCATGTGATCTGGTGAAATATTTGTCATGCAGCATGCCCTCTTTCTGTGCCAAGAATCACCATGTGAATATCTCCTTTTTACTGTAATATTTATTTTTCTTATTTTTACTAGCATGATAAGTATAAAATTCAATAAAAGCTTTACTGTATGCATTTCTTCTGTCCCTTATTTGTTTTATCCCATGATTATTAATGATTGTCACATAGAACATTAAGCAGATTTTCCTAACACCTGAGACTTGGCCAACTGGTTCCATTTCATTTTTTCTACAGAAACAGAAGTGAAAAGGTCTTGAAAATTATCTGAATTTTCATAGCTTCTTTCATTCTTTTTTTTTTTGAGACAGAGTCTAGCTCTGTAGCTCAGGCTTAGAGTGCAGGGGCACAACCTCAGCTCACTACAACCTCCGCCTCCTGGGTCCTGGTTCAAGCAGTTCTCCTGCCTCAGCCTCCCGAGTAGCTGAGATTACAGGCACATGCCACACCACGCCCCGCTAATTTTTTTGTATTTTTAATAGAGATGGAGTTTCACCATGTTGGCCAGGCTGGTCTTGAACTCCTGACCTCATGATCTACCCACCCCGGCCTCCCAAAGTGCTGGGATTATAGGCATGAGCCACCATGTTCAGCCGCTTCTTTCATTCTTTCTAGTCCTTTCTTCAAAGATAACTGAAGGTGACTGGTGATTGTTGAGGACCCTGGATGAGAAAGCTGCTTTGCTTTTCCTGAGTGTGTTCTATGGGTATCCTTCCCACTAAGAGACTCAGCATAGGAAAGTCTACATCTCACGGGAGGCCAGTAGAGGCCGAAGCTTCCCCCTTTCTCTTTGTCAAAGAAACCCCATTATGGTGTCTTTAAATTACCATTTCCCCAATGGCATTTCAGAGTCAGATTTATAATTTATGTAGATACAACTTGTTAAGACTATCTCTACTGCAAAAAAATGACATAATTCACAGAACACCTCTATTCAATGATGTGATGTAATTTAAATATTTATGAATTTTTGATGAGGCCCAGTCATGCAAATGCCTCTTTCTGTGCTGAGAATCACCACGTGCATTTCTCTAAGGTGGGGCTCCAGCCTTTCTGCCAGGAGACCTGAAGCTTCTTGAGGGCAGGGCCTGGGGCTTTTCCGCCACTTAGAAGGGACTGGTGCACAGTAGGTGCTGGGTCACCTTCCACCACGGACCCTCTAGCCGTCGTCAAATCACTGGTCCTGGGCATGTCTCTGCTCCTCCCTCCCTTTGCCTGCTGTCAGAGCCTCCCTGTGGCCTTGGTGGTTTCAGGCAGTTGCTGCACCCTGGGGGCCTGGAAGGATGCTGCGGGGTTCCAGCTCATCCCTCAGAGCTGCTGGTATAAAGCCTGTGCTTCCACCATCTGGACTACTCTTCCCTCATTCACAGAAAGAGCAAAGTCTTGGAGCTGCATGTGCACTGTGCTGTTACCAGGGTGCTCGCCAAGTGCCTGATCGAGCGGTCTGCCTGGGAACCAACCCCTTCTGCTCCCTGAGTCCTTCTCACTCACCCCACCTTTAGAAATATGTTCGGCTCTCCTTGCCCTCAGCACCGTATGGAACAGGCAGGGCCTGCTTCAGCCTACGTGGAGCTTCATCAGCTTCTCCACGTGTCAACATCATTTGTTTCTCTTTTAAAAGAAAGTTTTAGGAATTGACTCTTCGCCTCTTAAGCTTTCTTTTTATCAAAGGAAATATTAACATTCTAACTTTTAAAAATTTTGTTTCCTTAAGCTTAAAAGAAATCATGCTGACATGTTCATTCCCTTTTTCTGCATTTAAATCAGGTCCTTAGTCTCCACCTGTGTGAACTGCTTTTGCGGCTCCACCCTCTGGCTTCGCCCACCTTCTGGTTTGGGTTTTTAAACTATTATCTCTTTCTGAGCATATCATTGACCTGATTCTTGTCACCTTTCACTCAAGTCTATGCACTTACTATCTGATATCCTTGTTCTATTTCCTGGATGTTTTCATTCACTACCTTTCTCACGGTGTATGCTCATGTTTTGGAAGAGTTTGATACTGACTGTTTGCCCTGAATAAATTTCACTGTAGGGGTTGAAACAAGTTGTTTAAAGCAACTCTTCTTGGAAAGATGCACAGCTTCTGATAGACTCCCACACTGCTCTATAAAATGCCTGAGTTCACACTGAACAACCTGAGCCACCATCCCCAAGCAACTGCACTGCTGATCACGTGCCCCCTGCAGACTCCCAGCCTAGACCTCACAGTGCCCTTATGAATGCCTCAGGGTCACCCATGGCATCCAGATTTGCAAATATGTTTTACCTTGCAACATCTTTTCTGTAGGTTTCTTAGGGAAAAAAAAAAAAAAAACATTCTCTAGATTTTCTGTCCAACAGCTTCTTTCTGAGATTACCAAAAAAAATGTATTATTCCTTCCAAATAAAATAAGTCTATGTCAGAATGCCAAAAACTACTTTTACTTGGCCAATTCTAGAACGCTTTTCAAAATGTTTTCCACTTACAGAGAACTTTCACAAAAATTAACCAATTTTCCCAACAAACCTATGAAATAGCAAATGCACATTTAACTCTGAGCAGCAGAGCCTTAATCTGCTGCTGTGACCTGACTCTGGGTCTAAGGCTTTTCACCCTGTACTGCACTGGGACCCAGGGACGACGAGCTCTCCAAGTCAGCAAAACAAAAACCTTCCAGAAGAATTTAGAAGCAAAGGTCAAGCCTAAACAAATGACATAATTGATTTGAAATTGATTTGTGTATAAGTTCATGAAAAAGAAACAACTAGTGGAGGAGACCAGTTACCTAACCTACCAGGCAGTGCTGTCACCACAGAGGATAGTCACGCAGGAAAATTGTTTTTCTCAAGGATATGCATTGAGGGTCTAGGAGTTTAAAGTCATCTCAAGGCTCATTGTAGGTGTGAACTGGTCATATCTGGGATCCCACTGAGGAAGTCTGCACACACAGCTGGGCACCATTTTGATGAGAAAAGGGCAGTGAGTAGACATGGATTTGTCAGGGAGAGACATTGCTGGAGGAGCCAAAGACAATTCCAAATTCTCCCAAATTCTTGGAAGAGCTAAGAAACACAAAGGTACCAAAAAGAAGCAAGAAACCCCCAGAAGCTTCCTGGGAGAGCAGATGAGGCTAGTGTCCCCAGCACTGAGCCATCAGGGAAGAGGGAATTTGACCTGGGTGACTGCCTGGGAGCAGGCACAGGTGCTTCAACAGAAGGGTCTGCTCTGGGGACCACTTGAGGTGGATGGAGGCTGCTGCTTCATCCATAGTTGGGCAGACCAAGCACCGAATTACGTGTTCTAAGAAACACAGTTCTGAGCCAATGACTTCTATTTAGTCTAATGCAGATCATCAAACATAAATGAATATACTTTTAAAGGCCATACAGCCAATGTCTTCTTACCCCAGAGGTAAGGGTTGTTTTGCCCCAAAACCTTTATTTAAAAAAAGAGATAAAGAAAAGCTTGCAAGTCCTTGAAAAATAATTTAATTTCTTCAAAAGAAAAATGTAAATGGGAAAAGAAGCAATGGGGCAATTAAAAAATGGCCATGACAACCACCCGTTTAAAGAGACGGTGGTTAAGTGGAATGGTGGGTGTCCTTCTGACTTTGTGAGCCAGACTGAACTGAGTCAGCACACCACCACCACCACCGGCCTCTTCAGCATCTACCAGCTTCAGACTCAAAGGTTGGGAAGCAGAAAACCATGACTTCTTCAGAAGTAAGAAACAACTTGAGATTTGGGAAATTAGCCTGACTGGCAGCACTTCGGTGGCGAAGGTTTTATTTTTGCCCCAGATGTATACTTTTCGATCTGGTAATGGCACTGGACAACTGTTCATGTGTGGAAAGAAAACTTCTCCAAACGGCTTCTGAAATTTATATTTATTGATCTGTTTGCCGAAAAGAAGAGGCAAGATTTAAGGTAAAAACAAAAAAAACTGCTGTGTGTCTTCTGTAGTGACACCACCTTTTTCTTATTTCTGTATTTTATGAGACCCCTGTGCTCAAATCTCACTCAAGGAGACCTCAGTGTAAAATCCCCAGTGTGTATTTCACAGAATAGGCAGGGGACCACACTGCTACCCTGTGATCCTTCAGTGCCTGCTGATAAACAAAAACCAAAGAAAATGTTCCACACGCCATTTTCTAGGAAACGAGTGGGATTTGATCAGGTAGATCCTGACCTCCCAGCCAGGGCAGCCTAATCAGAATTATTTATGACTTCAGTGGCTTTCTCTGAAGTGCTGTCATGCACTGCTGGGCTCTTCACCTCCTTGGCTGCCCTCCTACTCAGGTTCATGAGACTTCTCCAGTCCTCAGTTTACCTAGCCTTAGATTGGGGCAGGATTTCTCAGAGTTTCACTGTTCTGTAACATATCAGATGGAGAGTCATTAAAAGTTAGAAGTGTCTTTTTGATGTGTGGCCTTTGGGAGAAATTAGAATCATAGAAACTCTGCTGTTCATTGTTGCCATAGCAACACGTCTAGCAAATGATAGAATTTTCTATCATCACCTTTCTTTACTTTGCCAGATTTGGGGTCCCTGGATAATTTACCCCAAAGCCCCAGTCTTTTTTTCTAGCCCATTTCTCACGTTGCTTGGCTCCAGGGAGCTGAAGATTCCTAAAATGCCAAGTGTTGCCTCCCCCAGGGCTGTGTCCAGCCCCGTTCATGTTTATAATGTGGCAGGAGTAGCCTCTCCAGTAGTGGACAGACACCCCCGTCATGGCACCCTAGACAGGCCATGAACACCCTGAAAACCTCTAGGTCTCTAGGTAAAGAGTGGATATATTTTACAGTAAATTAACAGCTCCAAGAAGACATGGGCTGCCCTGCCCCGTTTATGCTAAGATTCCTCAGAATTTCTTTGAACAGCAACAGCAGCTGTCCTGTAATGCAAACCAAAGGACAGAGAAACTTTGTTCTTTGTTTTGTTTTGTTTTGCTTTTTACTATGGTAGAATTTTGAGTGGGCAATGGGGAATTCTGAGTGTCTGAGTGGTTTCAAGCATTTTTTCCTCTTTAGATAGCAGGTCACACTGGGCATATTTCATTGCTCATACCAGTTATTTTACATCCTAACAGACAACACAGACTGCCTTACAAGACACGCCCGTGCAGACCCCCCGGCCCCGCCCCTGGCCCTGTTGAACTTGGGTGACCATGCATACACATTATTTTCCACAGAAAGATACACACCAGAGCTCATTAGACAGCCCACTGGGTCGCATCAGGTGTTAACAGACATTGCAGCTGTCTGACCAGCAAAAATATTGTGGGCTTGCTGCAACGGTCATTTGGCTAACTAGAATGTGGGGAATCTGATCTGGGTTTTTTTGTTTGTTTTTTTTGGAGCCTCACGCTTATCCCCGAGGCTGGAGTGCAGTGGCACAATCTCAGCTCACTGCAACCTCCACCTTCCAGCTTCAAGTGATTCTCCTTCCTCAGCCTCTTGAGTAGCTGGGATTACAGGTGCCTGCCATCATGCCTTGCTAATTTTTTTTTTCTTTCTTTTTTTTTTTTTTTTTGAGATGGAGTCTCATTCTATTGCCCAGGCTTGAGTGGAGTGGCACAATCTCGGCTCACTGCAACCTCTGCCTTCTGGGCTCAAGAGATTCCTCTGCTTTAGCCTCCCGAGTAGCTAGGATTACAGGCACCTGCCACCGTGCCCGGCTAATTATTTTATTTGTTATTTTTGTATTTTTAGTAGAGACGGAGTTTCACCATGTTGGCCAGGCTGGTCTCAAACTCCCGACCTCAGGTGATCCACCTGCCTCGGCCTCCCAAAGTGCTGGGATTAAGGCGTGAGTCATCGTGCCCAGCCTGATCTCTCCCGTTTTAGAGGATTATTTCCAATAGTTAAAGGAAATCGCTGTGACTATTTTAATTCCTATTTTGATTTTCTTCTCCTACAAACACTACCTCTCCTAATTTTTTTCATGCTTTTTTGAAAACAGCTTTATTGAGGTAAGATTTATATACCACAAAGTTCAGCCATCTACAGTGTACAAGGGTTTTTAGTAAATCTACTGTGGTTCCAACCATCTTCATCATGTTGTTTCAGAATATTTTCATCACCCCAATAAGATTCCTCGGCCCATATGCAGTGCATTCCCATTCCCACTCCCCATACTGACAACGACCAATCTCCTTTTTGTCTGTATCAGTTTGCCTTCTTAGGACATTTCATATAAAATGAGTCGTGCAGTCTTTTGTGTCTGGCTTTCTTCACCCAGCATAGAGTTTCTGAGATTCAGACCCCCTGGGGTATGGTCTGGGCAGTTCTTTCCTTCTGATTGAACACCTTGGTTTCTTTCTTATTGGAGTGCAGGACTGATCACTACTGAGCTGGAGGAGTGTTTCTCCACTGAGGCCAACTGCCCCCAGGGGACATTTGTCTGGAGATATTTTTGGCCATCACACCTGGGGTGGGGGCTGCTCCTGACATCAAGAAGATAGGGGAAGCTGCTAAGCCCCTGCAAAGCACAGGGCAGACCCCACAGCCGGGAATTACCTGGCCCCAGTGCCACGAGTGCCAAGATGGAGGGTCTTGCATTAGGCTTCACTGAATTTTCACTTACCATCCGGGTACCTGTCTAGAACTAAGTGGTGCATAACGTAAACCTCCTTCCCATTGAGAAGGCTGCATGCCACTGTACTGGAGTTTTTGCCTAATTTTTACATATATTTGAAATATAAACTCTTGAGGAATTGATGACTTTTCTTACCATTTGGGTAAATTCTGGAATTTCCTAAAATATTATTGGTAGTATGCACTCTCCATGAAAGAAAGATGAGGAGAAAAACAGTACAAGCCTTGTCTCCTGGTTGAGATCTCCATAAACCTGGGTTTAGCAACAGAAAAACAGCAAGTGGTATTGGCTGATGCAGCCAAAGTCCCAGGAAGCTGCAGAAACAAGCGGGAAGCTTCTAATAAAGGTATCTACTAAAGTACATTCAGTTTATTCAGCAACAAGTTGCATTTCATTCATTTTTGTGGTATGAGGACCAATGTTCCACACTCAGGTTATATTTTGCCTGTGCTGCTTCAGAATTTTGAATCTACTGTTACTCTTAATATGAAGGAATAAAGTTCACAGTGGGGTAGAGGTTAAAAGGAAACAGATCAAAAGAAACAAAACTAAAGAAGTTCTTATCATCCAGTATTTGGCACAGCGTAAAATCCCTTTAGGAGCAAGAAGAAATCAGCCTGAATTAAAATATTTTGTTTTATCTGAGACCAGGGACTTGCTGACCGCTCATTTCTTTTTCTCTGGGGTGGCTGAGATGCCAAGAGATGAAATTCTATCTCTCAGTTCCTTGGATTTCTGTGTGTTGATGAATTAGAAACAAAGTACTATGTTTGGAGCTTAATAACGTAAGAGGAGACTTCTGTGATGTGAGTCGGTAAACTGTAGCTGGCAGAGGGTACCTTTGGGAATTTGACAAATAAACAGTGGCAGCGTTTCAGCTGCCCAGGCAGTCTCATCTCCCAGACCCCTCTTTTGATCCAATGGGCAGCTCTGCCTAGGCCCTGAGAGGAGGCCATGGGGAGGTAGTGGGTCGAGCTCCCGAGGCTCTGCTGCAGCCTCGGGTCCCTCATCACCCTTCCTCTTTGAGAATAACCACACCAGAAATATATGGTGAAAGTAAACTGAAGGCAAAGCACATCCATACGCACACACACAGACAGAACACATGCGTACATATGTGCACACATGCACACACACATGTATACACACAACACATGCATATACAAGTACAGCATGCGTGCCTATGTACACACACAATGCATACATACACACGTGTGCTCATCTGCACATGCATATATACCTGCAGATACACATCAGACACAGACATCCACATATATACAATGCATGCATACACAATGTGTGTACACACACAATAACATGCCTATACACATACAGCATATGCACACAGTACATACACACATGTACACATATGTACACATACACAGTGTATGCGTACACACAGACACATACATGATTCATGCACATATGAAGTGTGTACACACACTCATACAGGACTCACATATACACGCACACATTCCTCAGAGTTATTGCAGGCACTTGGACACATTCTTTATTCATCACTGCCAGATTGATACTGTGTCCTGTGTTACAGAGGAGGGAGCTGATGCTAAAAGTGGTTAAATAATTTGCTTGGAGCCACACAGCAGGTAAGTAATAGAGCCTGGGTTGAAACCAGGTTCTCTCCAAATCTGAACTCCAAAGAGAGAAGTAGCACAAAGGAAGTATTGCCTTTAAGAAGATGCACCGTCATCACTCTGGGCTCACCCATGCATTCAAACTGAGGTCCCTGCCCTTCTAGGAATGGGAGACAGGGAGAGGGGAGAAGCCAGGGAAAGAGAATCTGGAGTTCGTGCCAGGGCTTTTGGGATTAAGGTCTTCATTCACGAAGGAAGGGATTGGAAACACAAAGGGTGTGGGCAGGAGCATTTGAGGCAACTGGTTGGAGGGAAAGTGAAGTTCAATGATGCTCTTGATTTTAATCCCCACATGTATCACTTTTCTCTTAAGGAAGTCTGGGACACACACACACACACACACACACACACACACACGAAAGATGCACCACCACAGGCAGGTATTCCAGCCCGGTCATCCCACCACCACTGAGCAGCATTCACGTACACTCAGCGAGGACATGGGATTCCACCTGGATGTGATGCACAGGAGTGTGATAATAGACTTCATCCTCTCCTCTCTCTCTTTCTCTCTCTCCCCCTCTTTCTAAAAGAAGGAGATGTAAGCGAAGCCCCCTGCCCCCACCCTGTGTTTCTCTAAACCATTCCAGGAATGAATAGTTTGCTTTTCGGCTGTGGGCAGTGGTGGCGAGGGGAGGGGTTCTGAGTTCTCTGTGCTCATCTCCTCTCTCCAGAGTTGGTGAGAGGATGAAGCTCTGAGAATCCCAGGGAGGAGAGTGGTTAGTGGTTGCTGTTACAGTCCCCTCAGAAGTGTGGCAGTTCTTCCCTGAAGGTGACATTCTGTCCACAGTAATGTTCGTGGCTGGTGGAGACCTGCAGACTCTCCAGGAGCAGGAACCTCCCAGCTCTGTGAGAAGCTGTTACCTATGAGAACTTTACGCCAAAGCTGCTCCCTGAACCCACACAGGCTCCCTGGGTACAGCTGGGCTTACAGCCCCCAGGACTTCCCTTCTCTTTGTTTCTGTGATTGCATTCCCATCCTTGGGTCTTCTTTGGAGACATTTTATTTTGTAAATAAGAGCTTTTCAATTACTATTATTATTTTGCAACGGTGTCTCGCTCTGTTGATCAGGCTGGAGTGCAGTGGTGCAATCTCACCTCACTGCAATCTCTGACTCCCTAGTTCAAGCAATTCTCCTGCCTTAGCCTCATGAGTAGCTGGGATTATAGGCACACGCAGCACCACGCCCAGCTAATTTTTGTATTTTAAGTAGAGATGGGGTTTCACCATGTTGGACAGGCTGGTCTCCATCTCCTGACCTTGTGATCTGCCTGGCTTGGCCTCCCAAAGTGCTGGGATGACAGGTATGAGCCATTGCATCCGGCTATTACTATTATTTTTTAAATGGGACTCTGACACTTAGGAACTGTTTATCCCAACTTTGGAGACATACTATGCTGCCAGGGAAAAGTGACATCAGCCCTAAAAATAGTGAAATTCCTCAGGCCACTCAGCCCTTGCCAGATGCTGACTTCCTGTGTGGCCAAGTGACTGGACTGGCAATCCATTCTACGCTTCTGGACCACCTTCTCTACCAATGAATGCAAAGCATTTCATTTCTTCTTAATTTAAACAGATTTTAATTGACACAAATTGTATATGGGTATAGTGTACAATGTATTTTGAAAATACGTGAATATTGTAGAACAAGTACAAGAACATTGTACAATACAGTGAATATAGTTAATAACAATGTATTGCATGCTTGCAAATTACTAAAATAGTAGATTTTAAGTATTATCACCACCAAAATATGTGTGGAAAAGCATATATTAATTAGATTGATTTAACCATTGCATGAAGCATTTTGACAAGTTTTTAACCCTCGTCCTATTGTCTTTAGAAAGAAGTGCTTTTCACAACTCCTGAAAGGAAAGGAGATAGGTCTTATTTTTACTACAGAGGGCAGGATGACGACCAGAGGAAGATGGCAGTGGCTGCCGCCTGCTTCTCCCAGCCTGCCTACTTGCCAAGGACTTTCAAGCCTCATGTCCTTCAGCGACAGGCTCAAGCTGCATGTTCATCCTCAGACTTCTGGGAAACTTGCTCAGGGTCGCAGAGTTAGAAATGGCCTCACCAAGTCACAAACGGAAGCCTGGTCCTGAAGCGCCTGTGTGGTCCTGCCTAGCAGAGCCCAGGTTTTCTGTGACTTGCTGCCCTGTAAGAGCCCATGGAAGCCACTGCAGAGGAGCTGGTGGAGAGAGTTCTGGATTCTGGGCTCTGGAGTGTGAAGGGAATGGACTGCAGGGGGAGGGGGCTGTCAGCTTCAAAAATGCTGCCAGCATAAATGTTAATC